>OZ010789.1:594530567-595730567 GCA_963932465.1 Maratus speciosus | reverse complement strand
TAGTAGGATAATATGACAGAGTTTGATTAAAATGACAAAACAATCAAAATGATTATTAAACAATATGACAAAATGTAATGAAATGAAGTGAAATATTTAAACTAAGTGACTTGAAGTAAAAAGTTCATCGTACAGATGAGCGTTAAAAGTCTTTTTTTTATAAAAGAAAAATGTTTGTTTAAAATATTATAGCTGACTCTTAACTTGGCATAATTTGTTGAATCAAATAGGGTCCTTTTTAGGTTGAGACGTACAGTTTTGTTTCTTTTAAAGTCAAAGGTATGTGTCATTAATGAACATTTTGAGAAAAGGTAATGGATCGGGTCTCCTATCCCCTTGCCACATGGGCAGGATGGAGAGTCTCGTTTCCCTATTTTATTAATAAAGGCGGGAAAACTGCCGTGTCCACTAACATAATATGGAATAATATGACTTTTGCAGATAAAATCCGAATCCACTTTATTCAAGATTTTATAAGTAAATCGACCTTTTTCAGATGAAGTCCAATAATGTTGCCAGTCTGACAACATTTTATCCTTGAGTGCTTTTTTGATCACAGAGACTGGAAAAACTAAACGGATGATTGGGGACGTGGTGGATGTTGTTGTTGATTTTGCTAAGGTGTCGGCTCTTTCATTACCTCTGGTTCCGGCATGTGCTTTGATCCACTTGATGTAGATTGTTTTATGTGGATAATCTAGTAATTTAGCCTATATCTGACGAATAAGTTGATTACGGGGGAAGAGTAGATTAAGGGCGTCTTTTGCTGAGTGGCTGTCCGCTAATAGAAGTAGTGAAGAGTAAGATGATGTTAGAAACCAGTCTATTGCTTGGCATATAGCGTATAGTTCTGCTTGGTAGATCGAGTTTAAATTATGTAGTCGAAAAGAGTTTTCAAAGATAAAAGAGCTGTCTTTTTCAACCGTGAAGGCTGCAGTAGTGCCTGAGTCTGTGACGGAGCCGTCTGTGTAAATTGTTAAATCTTGATTTAGTTGGTTAGCGATCCGTCACTCGGCCAATGGAGAGCGATCGAGAAAAGTCACAGAAAAGAATCCCGGCGCTGCTAATGGAAGGATTTCGATGTGAATAAACTGTCGCTCAGCTGGCGGGAAAATGAGATGAAATAAAATAAAAATGTAAAAATGGCTTTTATAAACATTCGAAAAATAAAGTTACTGCGTTCAGAACTTTAAAGTTTGGTAGACGATAAAAATTAATGAAGGAATTAAAAGTTTAGATTACGTTTTTGAATAAAACTATTATTAAGATACGCGTTTTAAACTTATAGGAATTTAACTAGAAATAAATAATAGAACGTATTAAAAAAAAGGGAAATAATGAATATGCCGACAATTTAGAATAATTTAAATGAATAGTGAAAGTAAAAAATTTTTATAGCATGTATTTTTGGTACTACTTAGTTATCCCTTCCACCAAAAATCTATCATCAAACTATAAGATTAAATGCCAATAATGGTTGATCGTAAATATCACATTCACCTGACTTTAAGCAAGCTACACGTCTTTACGTCACCAAGTGATTTTTATTTTTACGTTTTATTTGTATATTTATTAATGTTATACTATTTTATTTGTTCTTTCTTTATTTAAAGTAAAAAATATGCCAATTTGTATAATTTGGCGAGTGGTTTGGCGATTTATATAATTTGGCGAAATTGGTCGACGGAATAACTAAGTAGCACCGTATTTTTAATTATTTTCTATTATTTTTAAAAGAAAAAAAATTAACTATGGAACAAAACAATTCATATAATTTAAAAAAAGAAAATAAAAGTAAATAAACATTTATTTTTAAATAAACAACAATGGCCGGGTTACCATGTCAATCAAAATAACGCCATTTTGGCGCCAATTAGGTACCCCGGTGCGTATATGACATCTGTATCTAATATTTTTTCTTTTCATTGTGTTAAAAAAAAAGAAAGAAGTGAAAGCTATCAATTTTAAATGTTTAAGTTTTAAGTGAAAGTTTTGTATTTTAAATAAAATGAATGAAAGAATTATACTTTAAATGAAATTAATGAAATGCAAAAAAAAAAAAAAAAAAAGCGACGGGAAAAATGTTTTGCGATTTATTACCTGCGTCCCGCTAACATAAAAATACTGAGTTCTTGATTTCTCTATCAGAATCTTTCGATTTGGCGGAAGATTGTTCAAGTAAATTGAATTATGAATAAAAGTAACATGATACATTTCCTAGCATACATTTAAGTGAGGCCAAACTGGGCGCAAAACTGATCGCCAAATTAGTTTAAAATAATAACCTTTTCTAAAGTATGAAACAAAATATCTGTTATATTAATATTTGAGTTGCCTTCATTAGAGAAAAATATTTAGAAAAAAAAAAATAATATCTTGAAAACAAAGTCGAATTTAAAAGTTCTGATACCAGTTTTGGAATCTGTGGATCAATACGGATATTTTATGTTAATTTTATAGCAAAGTATTCCATATTTTAGGAGAAATCGCCTTGAAACATAATCAGTTGTTTAATCAGTCGTTTCATAGAATCGTTTCATAAATTCTTTTCAATTCAGTCGTTTCATAATATTCGCTTCCTAAATTTGTTTCATTAGTATTTTATATATGTAGGTTAGGTATAATGCTAATATAAGGAAATATGGAAAGATGGCCGCCATGCCCATCATGCATTATTTTAAAACATTTGAATTTTCTTAAACACGTTATGATGTATTTAGTACAGGAGAAAGTATTTCTAACAACGTATACGAGAGCACTGAAATTGCAAATGGTAATTTTTTGAATGGAATATGCTAAAGAAGTACCATATTATAATCTTGGAAATTTAATATCACGCTATTTTTAGCCAAAACTTTTTTTTTTTTTTTTTTTTTTTTTTTTTTTTTTACATTTGAAAAATTAGTTTTTAGTAGATACAACTACACCATCAATATTTCGAAATGGAGCATACATTAAAACGAACATGTATCATACCAGCGGTTGTAATATGAAGGGTGAGAGCACAGAAGGCTGTCTCCTGATGAGTATGATTATGATAGAGACATCGAAACGAAAGATTTTTGAAGGTATCAACAGGCATAGGTTTAAGAATTTCAGTTCCAATTTTTAGTTTTAAGAATTTATTAATGGACAGTTTACTGTGCCGGCTCATGTTAGAGCTCTCATAGGAAAATCTATACATAAGATTTGTTTAATAATATATTTCCGTATCAAACTCAAATGAATATGATTTATTTTAATAATTTCAAAAGTTTATATTACAAAAATTATTATTCTAAAAACAACTACATTTGTATTTATTATACTACTATTTATTTTATGAGATTAGATATGAATCCTTCAAATATAAAATTATTAAATTATGTACCATTCCAAAATGAATTTAAACTAAAAATGAGATAACTAATTGGATCAACGAGATCTACAAATGTTGGATCTAATATTTTAATCAATTTTGATGTGTAGGTTTTGTACGTATTTAAGAGTAAATAAACTTATACACGTTTAATTTTAAATTAATTCTCTTCTTTATGGTTGCGTCACGTATTTAACTTACCGCATTTTGAAAGCCTAATTACTGCATTAATTGAATAATGCTAATTCCTGCAGGAATTTATTCACTTAACTAATTTACTACATAAGTGTGCGTTTCCCGGTAAAAGTACACAATACAACATCTTAGTTAAATTTAATTACAATAAGTTAAATTAGATTCCTTGTTAACCGTATAAACTTTGACCAGACATCATAACTGTTACTAATTTGACTATTATTTTATTACATTCGTCAAAAAAAAAAAAAAAAAAAAAAAAAGATAAAAATAATAAGATCCATGTGAGTTTGTATTAATTATGCACTTATTAGAAGCTAGTTCTTCAAATCAGTGCATTAAAAATCGAAAGATGATTGTACTACAAATAATATAAACGCAAGAAATAAAAGCAGTTATTTATATAGCATTTATTGCAATTATATTTGTTTTATTTGGTCATAAGGTGTCGACTACTCTTAAAAGTGTATCAAATATCAATTTAACGTAGTAGAAGTTTTTTCGAATCTTTGTTTTAGTTACTCTTACCAACACATATTTTAAAAATTATTTTTTTATTATTATTTGGTAGCGATGCAAGTTTTTGCTTCTGTTAATGAATAATTAAAAACGATTTGGGTTTTATCTGTCATACATTATCCTCATAATTTAAGCGTGCTTCGGAAGTTTAACATTAGAGTTCGCTGTAAAAAAAAAAAAATAATAAAAAAAATAAATAAATATCATTGACTTAGCGATCTCTTTCACCATTGTAAAGACTTCGAGTAAAGTACTTTCTTAAAAACTCTCTTAAATACTTTCTTATAAAATGAGAAATATACATAATGTGGACATAAGTATATTTTTATCGCATTTGAAAATTTAATACAGTAGAGCGCCGATTATCGGAACTCCAATTAACCGAACTTCTAGTTATCGAACATCCCATTTTTCTTCCAAAAAAACTTTTTAACCTAACTTCCACTTACCTGAACAACCTATTTCTCTCAAATTTTTTTTTAATGATGATGAGATTGTGGATAAGATTTAAGATGAGAAAGAAATTGAAGAAATGAAAACGAATGCTCTGAAAATGATCAGGTCAATCACATAACGAAGCCTTTGATTGTTTGGAAACAGCTATGAAATGGCTCGAAAGGCAGAAGATCTCTGATCCTATTCATCTAACATATTTAAGAAGAAATCGAGGTGTGGCAGCAATGGAAAGAACGTCTTCTTTGAAGCAAGCAACAATCGAAAGGTTTTTTGCTTAATTTATAATCTCTGGAGTTCAGAAAATGATAAAAAGAGAAAAATAATGTTTTAAATGATAAAAAAGTAAGCAAAAAAAAAAAGTTTTTAAACACGCTAGCACTAACTGGTGCTGTCAGTCCTAAGTCCTCCTTAACATTTTAGTGTGAAGGTTTTAGTATAGTCAGGAGCATTCCTTAAATTGTATGTCCATTTATTCGAACTTTTGGTTATCGGAATTAGGGTCGGTCCCGACTTGTTCGGATAATCGGCGCTCTACTGTGATGCCAAGAATAATCTAACTGTGATGGTTTAAAAATGAATTTAAAATATTTTACAAAATGCAAAATGTCATTGTGCTAGAGTCTTTGAACCACGAGTTTATATAAATGCTATTTGAAATATTTTTCAGAATAAATTGTGTAAAATAAAAACGGTGTCTAACGCCAGACTATTTCAGAGAAAGTTAGTATTGTTAAAGTATTTAAGAGTCTTCATAAACAAAAAAAATGGCTATGTATGTTTTAGGTATATTTTATGTGCACAGTATGTGAAAAGAATTTTTCTTAGATTTATTTACTTGTGATATTATTTATGTTATACATTAGAGCACCGGTTATCCGAACATGTCGTGACCGACCCTGGTTCGTATAAGCAAAAGTTTGGATAAATAGACAGGAAATTTATTCATTTCTGACTATATTAAAATCTTAACGCGTTATCTAAGTTTACAACTAGCAGCACAAGTTAGTGCTGGCATTTTATTTTTGTCTTTTTAATTTTCTTCGTTTACATTTTTATCATTAATTTTTTTTCTCTTTTTATCATTACCTGAACTCCAGAGTGATAATAAAAGCAAAAAAACCTTTTGATTATTGCCTGCTTTAACGAAAACATCATTTTTAATGCTGCCCTATCTCTAATTACTCTTACATACGTTAGTTGAATAGGATTAACGCTCTTCTGCCGTTCGAGCCATTTCATAGCTGTTTTCAAACATTAAAAGTTTTTGTTATGTGATGGACCTTGGTTACTATCAGAGCATTCATTTTCTTTTTATTCAATTTCTTTTTATCATAAACCTCATCTACAATCTCATCATCCTTTTAAATCTGCTATCCAGGGTTATGTACTTCACTATTTAATAACTCGTTAATTTCATTTTCATCATAGCTTAACATTCTTCCAATCAGCTTTATTGTTTTAAATTCCTCACTTTCTAATACAGTAACAGTTTTTTCTTCATTTAAATTTTTATTCCAAGCCAATGGATATTTGGGAGTTCGGTTAAAAATTATTTTGGGAGAAATAGGTTGTTCGGATAACTGGAAGTTCGGAAAAAAATGAGAGAAATAGGCTGTTCGGATAATTGGAAGTTTGGGTAATTGAAGTTCTGATAATCGGCGCTCTACTTTATTTAAATAAATGTTATGCTTTAAGTTTTAAGCTTTAATGCTTTATGTTGCTTTAATAATGATTTAAGCTTTAATGCTTTATGTATTATGCTTTAAGTTTTTTTCTCTTTCATCGAAAATTTTATCTTACCTTTTAAGGGGGTCCGGGACACATTTTCAAATTTTTTTTATTTATTGAGTTAAAATTTTGAATTTTTTTGTGATGGTTAACCATATCATTTGTAAACAAAATTAAATGATAAAACTTCTCATAGCTTTTTAAATTTTTTTTTTAATTTAAAATTTATGAAAAAAGTGGTATAACTTAAAACCGTTATAACTCGAAAAGTTATTTGTAGAATTTAAATTGTTTTTCATTTAAATAAACAGAAATATATATATTTCAATTTACAGCCAGCATTTAAAAAATATATTAATTTTTTAAAAAAATTAAAAATATTTAACGAAAAAATTACAAAAAAGGTGATGCAACTTTAAAAAAAAAAAAAAAAATCATATTTTCAAAAATAAATATATTTTTTTCAAATATGCTGGCTCAAAAGTAAAGTAAAATAATTGAAAAAGATATGTTCAGAGTTTCAACCCTGTATCTTTAACGGTTCTTGAGTTATAAGAATTTAAATACGAGAAATGGTGAAAAAACATATCATGAAGAAAAACGCAATTTCACAAGAACTCGTTTCCTTGACAACCATAGCTTGATAGGCAGATTTTGAAAACAAACCAAAACGAAAAAATTAATATTTCCTGTTCTAATTAAGATAGAAACATGATTTAAACATCATTTTAAGCAAAAAATGAAAATTTGAATATTTTTGTTTCCCAGACCCCCTTAAACATCTCATTGCGCATTAGATAAATATATCTGATGATTTAAATTTGAACACTACTTTGCCATTTACTACTACATTTAAAATTTTCAAGAGTAATGAAAAGCCGATATTCCATATTCTGTTTTTGTGTTTCATGATGAATTTGTACGCTATTTATTTACTACAACCTTTACTTATGAATAATAATAAAATTTAAGGATATTCTGATCGCACTTTTTAACCCGTAATGTAATAAGAATTTTTAACTTCATGAAATAAAAAAGGCGTTTTTATTAATAAGAATACATTTTAAAATAAATCAACATGGATATATTTCATTAAAATTTAGCTCGTATAAAAATGGTTAATACAATAACTATTTATATGAAGTCATTTTTTAATGAATAGTTATTTTAAGCGAACACACAAAACACATGTTTCTAAACAGTTTTTGTGTAAATCTACGTATGCGTATGTAAAGTATATGTTATTTTTTTGTATATTTCAAATTATAGAAAAATAATCTAATACCCTCCAATAACAACTAACGAAAAACAAAACAAAACAAAAATAAATAAATAAATAAAATAAAATTCGTGAACTGTCGATACCGTCTGTGTAATAGATAAAATATGTATTGAAAACAAAACCAACATTTCAATATATTAAGGTTAATTCAAATCTACAACATAATCTGAAATTAAGCCTTAAAAATAGTATAGAATAAACTTACGATTACACATTTCAGATCCATACACCATTTTTTCTCCAAATTACCGAAAAATAAACGGACAAGTGCGAGTATTACTCGCGCTCACAGGGTTCCGTACACTAAATATATGAATTATTAACCGCATTACTGAAACGAATAGTAAGACTTTGTAAAAAAAAAATTACAACGTAGGGTTGACTATAGTTGTATATATTAGAAATGTATGAATGGGAATTCTATAAAAGTCCAAAGAGATACGAAGCACAAAAAATATCAAATATTGCTATTCTGTATAACTCTTTTTTTTTAATCTTATCCTAATCTGGTTATGATGAACTTAATTTTGTACTGACAGTAAAGGTACTGCATATTTAAAATTCATTTGACATTTCACAAAAAAAAAAAAAAAAAAAAAAAAAAAATCAGCGTAGTAATAATATTTTATTTTTACAGTGTAGCTAAAACAAAACCATTGTTCAAATTTTAAACTTGGCATTGTACTAAGCGCGTTTCGAAGGGAGGTCCGCGGGCGTCTTTTGTGCCGCGTTTTTCCATATAGGATTTTACTTAACTTTTGAAGACACGAAACGTGTATTGGGAGATCCAACCAATGCAAACTAGTCGCGAATAACATAGTATTTATATGACTAATTCTAATTAAATTACTGTTTTTAACAATTTGAATGTTATTTATTTTACCCTATTTGCTTTTATTGCTACTGGGCATTGCATTACACAAATATATCATTAAAATTTGTTATCTAGGTTTTAAAAGGCGATGTTACATAGAGTACGCCGCCCCTGTCATTATGTATGTCCAAACCGTCCCGTGTTCATGGATTAATATCTCGGTTAATTACCGACTATTTTTTTCGAAAGTCATTATCAACAATGGTTTTATACTGCTGATACGATAGGTACCAACAGCGCTTCTCGACACATTAGCCGAATGCCCGCAAATTGAAATTTGTATGTAATAGAAAAATGCGCTTTTCTCAAAAACTATGTGATCTAGGGTAATCGCTATAATTTTCCTGCAATATTTAAATTAAAGTCTACTACCTCAATTTTTTTCATAATTTTAGTTTCATAAGGTTCGAAAATAGATGAGGGGAACATATTTTTTTACTACATTTTCTAGGATATCTCTGAAAATATGATACCTAAAATTAAAAGAAATGTATTTTTGAGTTCAGCGTTACGAAAGCTTTCACACACGATAAAGCTCTACACGATAAACGAAGAAAATTTTTTTTTTCAAGTAACTTAATAATGCCCGCTACATTTTTTTCCTAAATATATTTGTGAATGTTTAATAATCTGTAAATATGTGGGTCAATAGGCTTCATTACTTCCCTCAATTTGAACTTTTCACCTTCCATAGTTTAATAATAATTTTGCTGTGACAGACGGACAAACATACACAGGAGTGGTCTTACAACGGATCCGTATTTACTTTGTAAGTACGAAACCCTAAAAAATTAACAAAATTTATCAAAACATTCTTTGCCGTGTTTTGTTTCCCTAATTTTTCTCATTTATGCTGTAATAAAATTATTTTTGCCTCCTTGAAAAAAAAAAAAGTTCTTATTTATTTATTCCTTGTTAATGCATAATAGAATTACTATTCATCATTTTACTCCACTTCTAAAGTATGGAAAGTAAATTTCAATTGTCTGTTACCTACTGCTGTAAAAATTATTAGCAATATTTTAGCACTCTCTGACTAGATCTCTTTCATATATATTTTGTTTTAAAATGCATTCACGATAACAAAAAGAAAAAAAAATGTTTACATCTAGTTCAGAACAAAAAACGATGCAAAATCTAGATATTATTGGTAATATACAGGGTGACCGGTCTCAACGGTGTCCAATGGCTAATTCCTAAACCGTTAGTCATAGACATATAGTTCCAATTAGAAAAATGCTTTAAATCAGGTAAAGAAATATTTTAAAAGCAATTTGGTTCAATAAAAACATTTCTTAAAAAATTACGAAATTTAAATTTTTATACGGTCCCCCGGTCCTATAAGTTATATTTAGTAAAATTTTCCTATTACACTGACAAGTAAGACACATAAAGCCCCATTCATACAATGCTAAAATTGTGCGAGTTATGAAACTTTAAAAATGCATGACCTATGCTACTTTTCTGCTCCGAAAACAAATGAGTTCGGCTTGGATTTGAGGGGTCACAATCCAAGTGCTTAAAGTATTCAAAGATCTCATTTCATGTGTATATGCGTTTTGAAAAAAAATCGTACAAGTATTACGATTAAGTTAACATTTATTAAGTTTCAGATTGGCTGAAATAACATATGTTTTATTTTGTCAGGATTTGAGACTGCTTTTTTTTTATGATTTCTTTTAATAAAATTATGTAATTTTTATAAGTTTTTATGTTATTTCAACGATCTTTTATGTATGTTTTTCCAGTTCAAAATTTGTATTCGAACTTTAACACACTTTCAAATATCCGATCGAGATTACATTTTACATACTGGCGCAAATCTGATAACAATCTGATATTATTATGATTTTCGGTGGTTACCATTTATACTTATTTTACAGGATAACACAAAAACTTTCGGATAGATTACGGCCAAGAAGTTTAAGAAAAAAGTTTTAGATTAGATAATAGAAGACGGAGATTGTTGGGTTTTTTAAATTTTATGTATTTTTTAGCACTGAATCTGAAAACTGCCTTAATTTTTAACCATCATGTCAGGATATTTCGCAAATCATAAATTGTCGAATTTAAAGAATAACAAAAATCGGATACTATAAAGTGGAGAATATGGTTGTATTTTTTAACTTTTGATAATTGATTTTTACGTACTTTTTAGCACTAAATCTGAAAATGACTTTCATTTTTAACCATCATGTTAGAATTTTTTGCAAATGTGTAAGATAAAATATAGCGAAAATCTCATACTATAATACATATGTAAAACTTTTTCTATTTTATTTTATTCAGTAATTTATTCGATATTTTTGCTTATCTTGGGATTCTTACAGCTGGGTGATGTGATGAGATGGGGGAGGAGATTAAATTTTAATTTTGATTTTTTTAACTTTGAAATTTACAATTTGCGAAAAATCCTGATGTGATGGCTAAAAATGAAGGTCAATTCCGGATTCAGCGGTACAGAATACATAAGAATCAATTATCAAAAGCTAAAAAACATGAAATAACCCAGATTTTGCAGGCTAGTGTAATCTAATAATATTTTAAAATACGTATCATTTTGTAAAGAATTGAGGCTGTTAATTTAGCATCCTTTTATTTAAAACAAATTCTGTTTTTTCGTTTATTCTTAAATGTTTATTACAAATTGTACATTTTGCATTAACATGTCAGAATGACTAAAGATTTCGAATTTATATAGCAATGTTAATTTTACTCTCAACCATTTTTTAATATATCTGACGAAATTATATTTCGACTAAATTTGTGAAAGACCCCCAATTTGCAGCAAAAAATATGTTCCAACTTTAAACTGTTATTACTCGGTCAATTTTAATCGTAGAACAACGGGACTTTTTTTGTATTACTTGCCAGTGTAAAAGGGAAATTTTACTAAATATAACTTATAGGACCTGGGGACCGTATAAAAATTTAAATTTCGTAATTTTTTAAGAATTGTTTTTATTGACCCAAATCGCTTTTAAAATATTTCTTTACCTGATTAAAAATATTCTTGTAATTGGAACTATATGTCTATGACTAACGGTTTAGGAATTAGCCATTGGACACCGTTGAGACCGGACACCCTGTATAATATATTTAAAATTCAATGATACTATTTCTATAAATACAAATACATTGTCAAAGTCGCGTTTCGAAACTCTACAATTATTCAACGCGTATTAGGATAAGATTTCAATATTCATAATTTGAACATTAAATATCGATAATTTATTAGCTTTTTCTGTGTAAGGAACGACCTAATCTATAGTAGTGAATTTATTCTTATAATATTATAAATGTCAATGTGTGTCCGAAAGCTTAAATGAAGTCAGAGTCTAAACGGATGAATTAATGATTTTGTATTTTTGGATATAGATGGCTTACAACCCGGAAATGAACATAGGGTATGTTTTATTCATTTTATTCAAATATTTTGCTTAATAATCCAAAATTTCATTATTTTTCATACACAATAAATTGACAATTTTCCTGTAAATTTTAACCAAATTTCTTTAACGTTGCCAAGAAAATAAAAACCCGGAATAATACTTTCTCGTCGACAATTAATTTTCTGAACAATTTCCACTCGAAAAATTTAAATACAAAGTATTCAAAAGAAGATACATATCACGTCATATTTGAAAAAAAAGGAATATTTTATATTATACTTGAAGCGTGAATATCTGTTACGTTAGTAAGAGGTTTTCTGTCAAAAATTGAGTAATAATTATAAGAAATAATACTGAAAAGGATTTATATTATTTAGAAAATATTTAGCTTGGAAAAATATGACGTCATATTTGCAATAAAACAGGCATTTTAAGTATGCTTTAAAAATACAAGGGACATGAATATCAGTAACTAATGAAAATCGATAAATAATGACGTCATACGTAAAATGAATAACAGAAATACTTTTTACTAATACTGATTAAAATGTGTGAATATACAGTGGGTCACATTTGTTTTTGGACACTTATGTTTATGAAACTTACTTACAAAAAACATCCTATAAATATTAAAGGATCTACTTTAAATATATATATATATATACACGCTATCTTTTGCCTACAATAAAACCTATATATTTTAATGTAAAAAATTTCAAAACTTTTTTTTCGAAAAATTAATTTTCCGAGATAGTGTTAAAAACAATCCCACAAGTAATTGGACACTTGGAACATTTAATAAATGTAAACAAAAATATGCATATAATCAAAGATTTTAATACTTTGTTGGGTATCCTTTAGCTGATATTACACTTTAATGCGTTTTGGCACGGATGCAACTAGTTTTTAAGTGTAAGAATGTTCAATTTTGCTCCATTTCTCTGTTAATACTGTTTTAAGTTGTTCTTTCGAAGAAATATAATGTTTTCTTGTGTTTTTCTCCAGTTCATTCCACACATTTTCAATTTGGTTTAAATCTGGAGAACATGGTGGAGTCTTGATAACTTTGGGACAGTTGCACAGCAGCCATAAGCGAACATCTAGGGCTGTATGTTTGGGATCATTATCGTGATAGGAATTGAATGCGTTTTGAATTCCAAGTTTTTTGGCAGATATTTTGAAGTTTTCTTTCAGGATATTCATATACTTATATTGGTCCTTATTCCTTTCAATGAAAACTAAATTTCCCATAACAGAAGCAGCAAAACATCCCTAAACCATTATGCCTCCACCTCCTTGTTTGACAGTTGGCAAGAGATTTTCCGGAATGAGCTCGTCGTTGGGCTATCTCCACACACTTATTCGCACCTCAGACCCAATTATGTTAAATTTTGATTCATCCACAAATATGACGTTTTCCCAAAACGATAAAACTTCGTCTACCATGTATTTTGCAAAATCCAGACGTAACGTTCTTGCTCTTTCATTAACGAAAAATTTTCTTCTGGCAACTCTACTGTTGTATCCATATGATCTTATGACTCGTCTAACAATTTGAGGGTTTAATTTTATGGCAAATCTGTTTTCTAATTTTGTTGTAAGTTTCACTGCACTCATTCTTGGATTTTTCTTGATTTTATGCATAATAAACCTTCGATTCCTGGGAGTTAGCTTATGAGGAACTCCAGAGTTTAATGCTTTTTCAACAGTTCCACGTAGTTTCCATCGTTTTATAATATCAAAAACAGTTAAATGACTTACTTTAACACAGTTTTGCGATATTTCTGATGCTTTTACCTTGTAATTAATGTTCTATTTAAAATGTTCTATGATTAAATTACGAATGGAATTTGTTGTAACTTTGTAGCGTCCGGCCATGTTCACTTCAAATATAGAAATGTAAACAAATTTACATGACTTAGTAGTAATTTCTAAGTGCAGACGATAATATTCGATTTATAATAAAAATAAATAACAAAAAATATCGTCTGTCAAAAATTTTAGTAAAGCTTTCAAGTGTCCAATTACTTATATGAGATTGTTTTTAGCAATTTCTCAGTAAATTAATTTTTTGAAAAAAAAGTTTCGAATTTATTTTCATTACAATATGTAGGTTTTATTATAGACAAAAGAAAGTGTATATGAAATTTTTTTTTAGTAGATCCTTTAATATTTAGATGATGTTTTTTATAAGTAAGTTTCAAAAACACAAGTGTCCAAAAACAAATGTGAGCCACTGTAATAAGTTACACACTAATGAGAGTTTCATTCAAAATTCACTTTATCATTAACAGGAGAAGGCATTTTTTGTTGAAGAAAACGGATATAAAACGGGTTAATATCTTTTTTGAGGCTATTTTCTCTTTAAAATTGATAAACAAAGTAAATTTTCCAAAAACTAAAATCATATTTTCACCCATTGAAGCTTCATGAATGAATTTATTCCACAGAGACAAAAACGAAAATAGTCTGTCAACCTATTGACATTTACTACCAAGGATGTAAATAACACTTCCGTGCATAAAAGTGGACAGTTATTTCAATTAGAAAAACACATATTATTTTAATTAATTATTTTTAATTGTTGGCAGATTAAACGTTTCACAAAGGCGTTTTTAATAAAAACTTTTATCGGGTAAAAATGATGTAATATTTTTTTGATGAAAAACATTCATTTTAATCAGAAAATATTAATATATATTTATTTTAATTTCGTCAAAGTGATGTCATTTTCATTTCAACAGCTTCGAAATTAAAAACAAAATATTAAAATAACAATACACTTTTCAGAAATAATGTTTTACATTAAAAGTCACAGAATTTCAAAATGCAATTTTAGCTTACATTTTAAATCGAATTTCTTACTTGAAATTTAGTATTTAATAAAATTAATGTTTCTAAATGTTTTTCTAAATGTACAATAATATTCAGTTTCATAAAGCGATTTCATGTTTTAAATGAATTAAAATACATATTTTTGCATGATTCATGAAGTGAAAGATTTTTAAAAAATCTCGACAAGTATTATTCCGTAGGAGAAAATAACCTGGTGAAAGCGTCGTCACAATTTAAACCATTAGTCTGTTTTCATATAGAAAATATATTAGCATTTTATAGAATTTACACAAAATGGCGTGATTTCGACGGAATTTATCATTCGCAAAAGCATAAGTTTACCATACTTTTGCCGTACAATCTCCCACAATGCCGGTTTCAATAAAATTTTAAGAACTAATATATGAAAGTCGATGTAAAAAAAGTTTAGGAAGTAATTTTAGCTGGAGACTAGGCTTTACATGTGACATCATTTATGTTTGCAATAAACAACCTAGACTCATCAACTTGGCTTAGTATAATCGGCCCGGGTGCTTGCTGGTGTAGTCCGCCGCCTGCGGCGATCTGGCGTATGTACTCACAATGCATCGCCCTGCTTTCCAGACAATTACAAACCCGTTCAGCTGGGTTAACCCCGGTAGGTAGGGGCCTGGTCAGTAGTCTCCGAGCCTATGCCTCGAATTAAGCAATAAATTCGTCTGTCACTTCACCCCCTCAAATTTTTAATCGTATTTTGATTATAGAAAAGCACAAAAGAAAAGCCAATAAAAAATCCGCGTAATAATCAGGTATTGTTCTCTGAAATTTCTTTCGATTTTAAAATATCTAAATCTACAATTAAATATACCTGGGAAAGATAATCTTTGCCCACCATTGGAGCATATTCCTGCAAATTTCGAAGATTCCATAATCGTAAATTACCACACAAGAGTCAATATGAAAATGTTTATCCTTAATCGGGGGTTTTCTATAAATTGTTTTTTTTTTTTTTCGCGGTTTAAAGCAATAAGCAACTCTATTACTTAAGCTCAGGGGAAAAAAAAAAGCAATTTAACAAATTACAACGACCATTTGGAAAATGATTTTTTCAAAGACTAAAATTTAAGATATAAAAAATCGCATGGAGTTTATCATACATTACGTACGCCATGAATTAAACATTAATAGTGTTATTACACGTAAAAATTGCAAGCGACAAAAATCGCCTGCGACTTGTCAGATTTTCTGAAAATTACGTATTATCCAAGCATTTCTTTGGCTGTTCGGGAAAAGGTTTTTCCATCGTCAGATTTCCAAGAAATCTAACGACCGATTTTAAATGAAATTTCATTCTTAAACTTCTAAACACCCCACAATATTACTTTTTAAACCGTCGTATAGAGAAAAAAATGTACTTTTAAATGCAATTTGTTTGAAAGCTGTATCTCAATTTGTTTCGGAGTTATTATTTTTTTTTTTTTTAGTTTTTATTACTTTTTTGTCATAGTGGCAAGAGAAGTATCCATCTCTGTTGAAAGTAAAGGGGAAATACAGATTACTGTATAGACCAATCAGAAAACTAATAAAATGCGGATTCAACAAATAAAATTCTTCACATATGTTTTTGATTTCCTACCCTGACAGAGGACAATAACCATTTTTCCAAATGGTTAATAATTAAATGATCCTACATATATATATTAAAATATGCAAATTGGGATCATCAGAATTATTTCTACTATAAAATGTGATAAAAGGGTTAATTGTATATGCTTTAATGTATCGAATTTTTTGCTTAATTGATATATTTATACTTCTTTAAATGTTACGTGAACGAAGTCACGGGTAACAGCTAGTAATATAATAAAGAGAATTTATACTATCTATTTATATAAAATCCAAGTCTCTGTGTGTCCCTCACTATTCCGGTAGGACCGCCTCATTGAAATGAGTAATTGTTGAAAAATATTAATGGAGGGTTACCACAGTAGCGCCAAATGTTAGCCAACTTGGCGATAGCTGGCTAATTTGGCGAAATTCTCATTTAAAACCATTAATCTTTCATAATGGAGGTGACCGAAATTTAATTTAAACGCCACTCTTTTAAGATAATTTTTCGAAATCTATGAATGAGAATTTAAAGTACATCTTTACATCTTCCTCCCTATGCTACTAATAAAATAACTGCCAATAGACAACGGTGTACTGTGTGAACTCCTAACTGCGCGATTTTAATGTGCTTTAGGTACTTTTCCAGTATAGGTGCCTTGGCGAAAAAGGAAATTTGGTAACATATTTTCAGGGAACCTATTCACTGTTTCATTTTATATACACACGCATTTTTTTCGATATTTATACGATTTATTTAACATAAAAAAGCCGTTTCTCTAATTTTATACAGAAACAGATGTAATTTGTACATAAAAACATCAATAATATACATATAAAACAAACAAAAACGCTCATCAAATTTGTTTTCATAGCTGTTTATATGATTTGACAACAAATCTCGATATTTTTCCGTTATACGGACACCATGCCAAAATGTATGCTAATGCGCCAATTATTTCAAAATGCTAAAAGATATTTGTAATTTTATGCCAGCAGCCTAATATGAGTTTTATTTTGTTGCTTTATTTTATAGCAGTTATTTGTTCACTTATTTTAAGTATATATTTGTGATTTGATGAAATAGTTCATAAAAGTCTGGAATTTTCAAATGTTATATTTTTTAAATGCTCACTTTAGTATCGACAATGGTTTTTCTTTTATTTTTCAAATGCTTCAATTCACGATTTTGCGCCAACTATTACGCTTGGCGTCAATGGTGTCCGCATAACGGAAAAGTACCCAAATAACACTTTCTGATCTCCAAATTACACCAAGCTTTTTTAAAATAATACCAAATCCCCTACAGTGGAAAAGTACCAAACTAAGAAAATAAGTTAAAACTGATGTGAATGAATAAGAACAAAAAACTTCTTAAAACACCATCAAAATGATGGTGTTTTAAGAAGTTTTTTGTTCTTAAGTAACAACTGTCTGTTATTTTGCGCTATCCGTGTTATAGTTTGAACTATATGCAAGGGGAGTGGAGCAAAGAGTTTGAACATTGAATATTAAAGTTTCGGCACAGATGTCATATACGCCCCATATTGGCGCGATTTTTTTCTGACGCCAATGTCATATACACAACGGGTACTTAACTGGCGCCAAAGTGTCGTAATTTTGCTTGATATGGTAATCCGGATGTTGTTGTTTATGCTGTTGATGTTTTCGCCAAATTGGCGTCGGAAAAAAATCGCGCCAATATATGATAACGTATATGACAACTGTGCCAAAGTTTCTATAAAGTATTATAAGACTAAAAAATTAAGAATAAAATAAATGCAAAATATGACTAAAGAAGAAAGAAAAATCACGCGTTAAGCATAGAATATGAAACACTTTCCAACACATCCTGAATGCTTTAACAAAACTTCGTTATTTAGGGAAATAAGGTAAATAAGATAACGTTACTTCTTAGATATCCCGTCGACCAATTTCGCCAAATTATATAAATCGCCAAATCAATAGTAAAACATTAACAAAAATACAAATAAAACGTCGAATTAATGGTTTTATTGGCCATTATTGGCATTTAATCTTACAATTAATTAATTAATGGTAACCATTATTGGCAATTAATCTTACAATTTGGCGACAGTAATTTGGTCGACGGGATAACTAAGAAGTACCAAGATAACTAAGTAAACGTTTTAGAAAACGCATAAAAAAAATTAAAAATTGATTTCAGAAGTTACCATCCATAGCCAATAGTACCGTTATTACATGCCACTATTTAGCTAAAATTTAATTTAAACTACTCTTAAAACTACTGAAATCACATTTCCAAATATTATCATCCATAGACGGTTATGTATCCAATTCTTTGCGTGACCATGTATATCATTTTATCTATATTCTACAAACATTTCTTAGGAAACTAAATGCAGTTCAGCGTAAAAATGCATAACTCCTTTAAAAATCACCTTTAAGCAATTTAGTCTCATACTCAGTAACCCTTACGAATTCTTTTGTTTAGCCTTGCATATGAACTGTAGCATTTATACACACAGTATAGTATGCATAAATGTAGTGAAACATAAAAGCGCATATCATAATTAAAAATGCATTTATAGCAATCATTGCTTATGTACAATACTTCGGAGAAAAGTTTCTTGGCGAGAAAAAAGTTGGCACAGATGTCATATACGCCCCATATTGGCGCGATTTTTTTCCGACGCCAATTTGGCGAAAACATCAACAGCATAAACAACATTCGGGTTACCATTACAAGCAAAATAACGACACTTTGGCGCCAGTTAAGTACCCGGTGCGTATATGACATCGGCGTCAAAAAAAATCGCGCCAATATGGGCGTATATGACATCTGTGCCGACAATTTAATATAAAAAAAGCTATTTACCCATTTTTATAAAGGAACAGAAGTAATTTTTGCACAGATGTCGTATACGATGGGGGTTGGCGTGATTTTTCTATGACGCCAATTTGGCAGAAATCTCGCTTTCGAAGACCAGTTACTTATATATTTTTCAATTATTTGCTATCATTTTGAAAAGGAAATAACTATAAATAAATAAAAGTTTGAATTATAACTATAGAACAAAGCAGTTTATATAATTAAAAAGCATAAAATAAAGGTAAATAAGCAATTTATTAATAAATAAAAAACAATAGCCGGGTTACCATAGCAGGCAAAATAACACCATTTTGGCGCCAGTTAGGTATCCCGGTTCATATCTAAAATCTGTGCTGTAATTTGTATATAAAAAAATTATATATATTTAGAAACGATTTTTTTATGTATATAAGTGCATATATAAACAAAGATAAAAGTTCATTAGATTTGTTTTCATAGCTGTTTATATATTTTCGCAACATATCCCACTTTCTGTTGCCCGAATCGCGCCAAGCTTTTTTTTTAAAAAAATGCGCCATAATGGAAAAGTACTTAAATAAATAATTAACAGAAATAACAAATTATACAAACTAAAACTTTTTATTTCGAGATCAAAGCATTGTTTTTAATTTCGATTAAAAATACATATATCCTTGGATAATTTCAATTGAAATTAGTTTCACAGCTTAATATCTCATTCCATAAACCTAAACAAACACAAGTGATTCATTCATCGTGAAACGTCAAAAATATTAAATCATTGAGGTAATCATTCACAAAGTAAGTTCTCGAACAATCAATGGGCAATATTCTAATGACGTCATAGTAGGTAAATGGTGGCGGTATCGTATGTTTATGGTTTGTAATCACAAAGATTTAATTTTGCAATGTCTCTTAGTTACATTATTTTATTGTCATATTTATGAGCTCAGAACAAAAGCCTATTTTTCCATTATTTAGTTATTAAAAACGGAAAAAAATCATAAATGCATGATTTGAAATTTTTAAATAATTTTCTTTTTTAATACTAAAAAATAACATCGGGGAGTAACAGCGGGTTTCAGTTAAATAAGTTTAACTGTTTAATTCTGTTGTAATGTTCAAAATAACTGTATTTATTATATTTCAGTACTCAACATCAGGGCCCGATTAAACTTTGAAGTTAGAGGAATTACAATGTAATTTCAGGACTTTTCTTTTGGAGAAGCTTTTCTAAATTCCATATATACATGGAAAATCTTCAGTGTTAGAAATATTATTCCTAGCACTGACATAACACGAGAACGGCCTGCAATTTTACACAAGTTTTTGAAAGCTACTTTATATCAGAAATTTTACTAAAAACTGGTTACTTTTTTGTTATAGCGGCCCACACTATTAGGATTATGACAAGTTGCAGCCAATTTCGCCAACGTCGTAACCAAGATCGTGAAGCACACACGTATAATACCATATAGTACCATTTCATTAAATCGTATACGATAAATTAATAGTTTTTAACCTTACTTCAAGTGTGTTATTTATTTATTTTTAAGGCTCAACAATCTAAATTGTCCAATATATGAATTTAAAAAAAATGTAAAAAAAGATTGAATAGACATGACCACAAAAAGCCTCAAATCTGCATAACACTTGGAACCAAACTGTGCAGATTAGTGGTCTTCAACTGTACACAGTTTTTCATAAATGTGTTTTTTTCATCTATCACTGCGGAACAAGCGAGAAAACTCATATTCTTGTACATGAGTTGTATATATCTTTATATCTAAATTTCCGTCATTTTTGACGGGCTACCTTCCTAGTATATGTATATTATCTATAAACTAAATATTCTTCTACATATTTAATTATGAAAAAGAAGGCTTTACTTAACTACTTCCACTCTCTCTTAACTTCATATCATATGAAAAAAGACTAGAAAAAACGTGTATGAACGAGATAATAGAGAAAGGGGGATTTCGGTTTTTTTTGATACACAATGATGAACTGGAAAAGGCAGTTCATGGCTCATTTCAAGGCAATAACTATTTTAAGCATTTTCCAAAATAGTTGTAATGCGTTTAATAATTCCGTTTATTAATTCCGTTTCATTTACACACTTAAAAAAAACTGTATTTTTTATAGAAATAAAACTGTTATAAACAACAACAAAAAAAAAAATTCTGTAAAAAAAATGTGAATTTTGTATGTTTTTCACAGAAAAACACTGGTTGGATGAAACATTACAGATATCTTCTGCAAATTAAGCGGTTTTCCACTGGCGACAAAAGTTTACAGTTTTGTTCTGTCCAGTTTGAAAGATATTTGTTTACAGTGCAGCGACACTCAAAAGTGGTCAGTTACATTACAGCCTATAGAAAAATACTTTTGCGTTTGTATTTTAATGGCGTTATAAAATTTTAAGCATATTTAAGCATATTTAAAATTATGTATATCGTTGAGCTGTACTTCAAAGCACTGATTATAGAATTTGGGATACATATATTTAATCGATTATTTACAGGGACACACAAACGTATTTGGCTTCAGTACTGCTAATGAAGAATAATTGCTGGAATTGCGTTTTCAGATGTGGTACGCGTTTTAAAATTGAACTTTTTCTTTGCATACCAATTCGCGTGTTTATATTCGATAAAACATATACAGGGCTACACAAAAGACCTCACGTACATGTCCATTTATTGACGAAAATTACTGAATAGAAATTTTCAACTGTGTTTTGCGTGTAATTAAACTATCTTTTAGCATTCTACGTAGTATATATGCAAATCTATAAATCATATACAGGGATGCACAAAAAATCGGATATTTTTTCAACTCTTGATGTTAATTGCAGTAATTGGATTTTCAAGTGCTTTATGCATTTTCTAAATTGTTGATTTAGACTTCTTTATTCTTAATAAAGGCTAAAGTTTTATCAAAGTATTCTGAAGGTGTTCGAGAGTGTTTCATAATCTGTGCTGGTCGCATGAATTTTTGGTTCTTGTTTAAGAAGACAAGGGAGCTTCAAACTCATTTTTTTTTATTCTTTTAAAATTCACTTTAAACACTATTCAAGGACAAACTATATGTATTATGGTACATTCTTATCACAGAAGAAAATTAAAAAAAAATCTTGAGAAAAATAAGGAATATTTTAAGTGTTGTAACTAATTTTTCAAAATATCCCATGCGCATTCCATATCAATTAAATTCCGAATATTTTTTATGCAAGTTTATTTTATATATACAAATAAAAATGTGCATCAAATTTTATAGATTCGAATAAAAATATAAGAAAAAAAAATATTTTATAAATTTTATGAAATTTTCAGCATTTTTGCATCCTATTTCTGTAATTAACTACCTTTAACTTTTCCAATTACATTTAGTTTCAAAAACCTATGCAGAGTTTTATTTGTATCTATAAAATAATTTAGCATAAAAAAAAACCATTGGGAATTTTAATTGCTATGGAATGCGCATGGGGCATTTTGAAAAGTTCTTCATAACGCTTAAAATAATAAGAAAATTCCTTATTTTCCTCAAAAGAATTTTTTTTCTAATTTCTTGTGCGATAAGTATATGCCATAATGCATATAGTGTGCCCTTGAATGGTATTTAATTTGAAGTAAATAAATTTGTAGAAGTTATTGTTTGTAAAATGTTAATATATAGATGATTTGAATAAATAGACTTTTTAATCACAACACGTACACTTTAATACAATTCTATAAGGGTAACTTTACATTACTTCGTTGATACTTTTCTAAATATAGCACCTTTCGTACTTAAAACTTACGAATAATTTGATTAGGCTTAACAATACCTTCCTTGGCATCTAATAAGCCGCTGTTTCATGCACAACATTATTTTTTAGACTGACTCTTTTCTAATTTTTTAATATGTCCAAACCTTGATCTCGTGATCGTGAATTTTCATTACTCGTGCTTTCAAATTATGGATAATAAAAATACCAGAGCACCAGTTAATTTGTTGATCATGTACGTCATAAAGAAAATAAAGCATGTTTAAATTCAAATCCGACAAATCGGTCATCTTGACATGATGGCGTCCCGGCATCATCATCTTGGCTTATTATTTTTCTTTCACATAATATTTTGATTATTGGTTCAATACACATACACGTATACTTAATCTATACGACTCGTCCAGGAGTTTAACCCATAGACCACGGCTTCATGTATTCGGCCCCGGTTGACGTCTTCGCTGGACCTTCATGATCTCCTACTTTCTTTACTTCATACCGATCATGATTCTTGGCTGCAGTTATCTCATATGGCCCCAAATATGTTTCTTTAAGTTTGATAGTATTGCCAAATTGCGTCCTCTTTATGGCGACGATATCTCCTATTTTGTATTTTCGTGGCTGTTTTTTTTTCTTATAAACTGCACCTTGATTTCTTCTTGTATTTTGAGTATATTTTTCTTTGCTTCTTCCAAAATTTTCTTGATGTTCTGCATGTCACTGTCCTTCATTTTAACTCCTGTCATTAATTCAAAAGGGCTATACTTGGTGCTTCGTGTTACTGTGCTATTGATAATTCTTTGTAGTTTTGGAACATACTTATACCACTTGGATTCATCATCATTAGATAATTTTGACAAAACGGATATCATCACTCTGTGTATTCTTTCCACCTGTCCATTTCCTCTTGGCATCCCAGTTGTTATCTCTAGAGGTTCAATTCTTTCCTTTGTACAATATTCCTTGAACTCGCTTTCAGTAAAATCTTTTCCTTTATAAAATCTTCATCGTAATCCTCCCAGCTTTTAATCAGCTTTATTAGGACAGGGATTGTCGATTTTTCTGGTGGTTCAATTCCGCATTCATCGCTGAGATTTATTAGATCAATTCTTTTAGCTTTATTCAATGATCCCATGTTTTTCAAAGTTGTACTTAAATAAATATGATTACGTTTTTATACTTGCCTTGTTCATTCACAATGCATCTTTTGACACTGGCGATGGACAACAATTTCTCTTCGATTAGTATTTGACTATCTATTTCATTCTAGTTGTTTAATATCCCGGCATCGAGCCCCCAAATTTGTAGAAGTTATTGTTTATAAAATGTTAATACATAGATGATTTAAATAAGTAGACTTTTGAATCACAACACGTACACTTTAATACAATTCTATAAGGGTAACTTTACATCACTTCGATGATACTTTTCTAAATATAGCACCTTTCTTACTTAAAACTTACAACATATTTCTTACGAATAATTTGATTAGGCTTAACAATACCTTCCTTGGCATCTAATAAGCCGCTGTTTCATGCACAACATTATTTTTTAGACTGACTCTTTTCTAATTTTTTAATATGTCCAAACCTTGATCTCGTGATCGTGAATTTTCATTACTCGTGCTTTCAAATTATGGATAATAAAAATACCAGAGCATAAGTTAATTTGTTGATCATGTACGTCATAAAGAAAATAAAGCATGTTTAAATTCAAATCCTACATATATATATATATATAGTTATATATATATGTTTGAAGGTAACTTGTCCCCTTAAAGATAAAATTCATAATACAACATTAAATCAAAATCACATGATATGAAACAACATCCACTGCATATATTTTGGATGAGATTGCATTTATATGTACAAGAGGTTTTTATTGCCTTCAGCATAGCTGCCAAGTTTTACGTTTTATAATATATTTTAAGTAATATATTTTTCATCGAAAAGAATATAAGAATGATACTATTTTTTGTTGATTGTCTATGATTTAAAAAAAAATAAGATTTCATTTCATTTCATACAATGTTTTTATATGATATATCAATTTAGATATTACTTTAAATATATTCTAATGTTTCGTATTTCTTCATGTCACTGATTAAACGATATTATATATATACCGTTATATATATGGAAGTACAGTCGAATAATTGTATTTGAATGTATTCCGCTCAGAATTTATTTTAACCATAAAATGATTTATATCTTCATTTATGTATTCAAAAAAAGAAGAAGAAGAAATTCCTTTAAATTATTTTACACTGGATTACATGTAGCAGTTTTTTATGCTTTTATCGAATTTATTTTCTGAAAATTTGTCGTTGAAATATCGACCCATGGTACTGTAAATAACAAGCCAAAGAACATAAATTTATTCTTGTTTCTGTAGAAAATGTGAGCTTTTATTTTTTGTGTTACAAAGACACAATAGAAGCTTGAGCGATTTATTGATTGCTGAATAGAAAGTGCACTTTATTTTGCTAGAAATTTATGACCCAATACTCTATCGTATTTTAACAGTGAAATGGGTTTTAGATTGAGATGTATTGAATCCGGTATATATGGGGGTCAAGTGAAATTTTCTTATATGTTTTAATAATGCTTTCTAAAATTTATAATAAACTCAATTTTCGATCCATGGTTTTTTACTTTCTCCTATCTCTCTATTCTAAAAAAAAGTAACTACCGCTGTCACCGCCGCCGCCGCCGCCGCCGCCGGTTTTGAATTTTTTGTGACCGGAGGTCTTTCTTCGTTAATATTGAGAAAAATAATGCATACAAAAATATGAAAATCAGTGGTTTTATACAGAAATGTTTGATAAACACGCTGATGCAGACAGTTTTCAAATCGAAGAATTATTTTAAGAGATATTGAATGCTAAAGTTGGACAAAATCGTTCCACTAAAAAAGTTTTATAGCAGCAAAAACTATACATGGCAGTGTAATCATTTTTAGATCATTTTATGCGTTAGAATTTGCCGGAGTGCAGATTGCATTAATTTTTTCATTTTGACTCATTTTTTCAGGTTTTATTTCTATTTTAAATTCAAATTTTCAGCATTTCTAGAGATATTTTTTACAGATTTCAGAAAATTGTACTAATTTAAACTGTTGCCAACTGTATAAAAAGCGCAAGCAATAATGTTTGCTTCAAATTAAAAATTTATTTACACGTGACTATTATAAACAGGAAAAAAACTTTCAAATTAGAATTAAATAATTATGTATAAAAAGCAGGAACTTATTAAAAATTACGTCATAAAAAGTACACACGTGAATTTTAAAAGAGAAAGGATATAGTAAAATAATAAATTCATTAACATGCGTTAGAAGTCTTAGGAGAAATTACGTCATATTTACGTCACATTATAGTTATTACATAAAATGAACACAAAATAATATTGCAAAAAAGTTTAAATTTAGAAATTGCGCTAGACATTTATTTAATATTTTGAGAGGATATTTTCAACTATTTTTGTTAGGAAACCGCAAATAATATTTCATTGCTAACAAAAGTACTTTCACGCGATTATTTAAAAGAGAAAGAATAGCTTGGTAAAAATTACGTCAGATTAAAAACGATTAATTTAAAATGTCTCACTTAAAAGAACTTTCTTTTCCCTTTGTTAAAAAATACCAGGAGACAAAGACTCTGTTTACTTAATTCCTTTTATATTAGCTTATTTTGAAATGTTGTTACACGTGTCTACGTCATCAAGTTATTTTTATTTCGACGTTTTATTTGTATTTTTATTAATGTTGTACGAATTTATTTGTTCTTCCGTTATTTAAAATAAAAATTATGTCAATTTGTATAATTTGGCGAGTGGTTTGGCGATTTATATAATTTGGCGAAATTGGTCGACGGGATAATCAAGTAGTACCGCAGCGGATTTGGTGTTAAAATTCCCCAATCAAAGAGAAATGAATAGAAATCCGTTTATAGGGAGATCACCACCGTTTTTTAAATTATAATTCAATCTTTCGAAATCTTTTTAAAGCCGATCACATTAGCGTGCATTTAGAGTCTGCGGTGTCTGGACGGGGGTTGGCGAGCGTAGCTCGTAGGGGGCCGAGCCCCCTAGTCTTTACAAAAAGAAAGTATTGGATTTATGAGGAATTTCGACTTCCAGTTTTCTATGGATTTATACGTTTTAGAAGGTCCTGAACACGATTTGATGGTTTTTAGAAAATGTCTGTCTGTCACTTTGTCACTTTGTGAGTCTGTATGTGACAAACATTTTGTGGGCGTTCTATCTCAAGAACAAAAGCACGGAATCTCGACCAATCCACCGCTCTGACATATTTATAAAACAACTGACGCGACAAGACACGTAAATGTTGATAAACGGAGGAAAACTGCCTTTTAACTTCTCACCGCTTGCGTTCCAATCATACATTCTATCACGAAATTTGGTCGTATACCTGCATTTTATCACCCCGTAAAGTTTTGTCCACTTTTTCAGATGCACCTTGTGTATACAAACTTGGCCTTTAAAATAACTATACCTATTATATACAAACTCGGTTTTTTATATATTTTCCTGAGCGAAGCGAAGGCTAATACACAGCACAATATTACTTTCAGATCACAAACAACTACGATGGATATTAAAGCCACGGATTACAAAAAAAAAAAAAAAGCCTAATAGAAAACTTTTGTCAAGCATAACTCAAAAAATATTTGTCAGTTTTCGTTTCTGATTGCACCAGAAGGTACCTATGCGGGTAATCTAATGAATTTACCTACTATGAAAAATAAGTTCCAAATTGTTTAAAATGTATATTTAAAAAACTGATAAAAAAGCACAATTTATCTACATACGTCACGGACATTTAGTGTACGTCATTTTCACTTGCTAGATTTTTTCATAGGAAACCGCACACGGAACAAAGAAAATATGCACGCACTAATATTAAAGTATAATAAAAGCTATTTAAACAGGAAAATAAATCTGGATTTTTTTCTTCTATTTAAAAGAAATAATCCAAAATATCTTAGTACTTGATATTTTGCGATAATCTCTGAAACATATTTTTTAAATCACCAATATCGTCTTTTATATTTTGCATGTGTAAATAAAAAACAATGATTAATTAAATCATTTTGATTATGGCATCGCACCACGTTGGCGTTATTTTTACTAACGCCAGTATGGCGAAAACCTCGTTTTCGAATATCAGTTGCATATATATTTTTATAAAGGGAATAACAATAAATCAGAAAATATTTATTAATAAGTATTGAACAAAACAATTTATATAATCTCTCAATTCTAAAAAAAAGTAGTTAAAGTTGTCACCGCCGCCGGTTTTGAAATTTTTTTGACCGGGTGTCTTTTATCATTAATATTAAGCAAAATATTGCATACAAAAATATGAAAATTGGTGTTATTATAGAGAAATGTTTGATAAACACGCTGATGCAGACAGTTTTCAAATCGAAGAATTATTTTAAGAGATATTTAATGCTAAAGTTCAACAAAATCGTTCCATTAAAAAAGTATTATAGGCGCAAAATTTGTAAATGGGAATTTAAAATCATTTTTAGATCATTTCATGCTCAGAATTTCCCGGTGTGCAGACTGCATTTAGTTTTTTTAATTTGACTCATTTTTTGATGTTTTATTTCTATTTTAAATTCAAATTTTCAATATTTCGAGAGATGTTTTTACATATTTTAGAAATGGTATTAATTTAATCTGTTGCCAACTGTATAAACAGCGCAAACACTAATGTTTGCTCCAAATTAAAAATTTCTTTTACACGTGACTATTATAAACAGAAAATATAAAAAACAGGAATTCATTGAAAATTACGTCACATTACACTTATTACGTAAAATGAACAAAAAATAACATTGCAAAAAAGTTTAAATTAAAAAATTACGCAAGATAACTCTTTTAAAACTATTTTTATTAGGACAGTGCCAATAATATTTCATTTCTAACAAAAGGATTTTCATGTGAGTATTAAAAAGAGAAAGAAAAGTTTGGTGAAAATTACGTCAGATTAAAAACGGTACATGTACTAGAGAATCGGTTTTGTTGCGGTTGTTTTTGTTAAAAAAAAAAAAAAAAAAAAAAAAAAAACTTAGGATATAAATAAGTAGATGGAAATGTCTTTTGAATTATTTAAATAAAATCGAAGATTTTTCGTGATGGAGTACACCTACGCTAACAACACAATAAACACAGGTTCAGAAGATTAAAAATAATACTTGTAGCGTAAACAGAACTTTAATGAAGAATCGAAAATACACATTGGTTTCTCGGAAGTGACCCCGCTGACACACAAAAATAAAATCTTGATCTTTACATCATCAAGTGTAGGCAAAGAGTAATAGA
This sequence comes from Maratus speciosus, assembly GCA_963932465.1. Taxonomy (NCBI): domain Eukaryota; kingdom Metazoa; phylum Arthropoda; class Arachnida; order Araneae; family Salticidae; genus Maratus; species Maratus speciosus. The sequence goes on along the minus strand of OZ010789.1, from coordinate 595,701,383 downwards.
GTTCACATTTTCATTCGTATAGTTTTGGCGATAGATAGATATTGGGTAAGACACAGATCTTTCCAAGGGATAACCGTTACATTTGAATACATGGGACAGTTTAAATTTAGATGAAAAGTCTAATAGGCGATAATTAGCCAAGCGTTAATACGTGAGAAAGTAAGAAAGAATTCGAAGACTGCCGATAGCACCGCAATGAGTGCGGTAAAATAAAAGGCGACATAAGTTTAAAAATACACATGGATATTATTATCTAACCGCTGGTTTAACCAAAGTTTTGACTATCTCTTAGTAAATCATCGAATAAAAAAATCTGACAGAGAAAAATTTTATAGGCAGATGCAACGCGAAAAGAATCTAGCTTTCGAAATGAAATGGCTGTCAATAATATTCTTTTTTATTTTATTTTCTTAGATAAAAGAACAGAGGGAGTTTTCTGAGAACGTTAAAGTAATATATAAAAGGGATTTAGATTAATTTAAAACTTAGATATACAAAAAGAAATAGAACGACGCATATTTATATTGATAGTCAATATTAAATTTTAACTCTATAGAGATCATATGAATTACCTATAAAGAATAATATATGTGACGTACTGTGATATCAAACGATATCACAGTATATTTAAAGTGTCTTATTTAAAAAAAAAAAAAAAAAAAATATATATATATATATATATATATATATATATATATATTTGCTTTGCTAAAAAATACCGGGAGACAAAGACTCTGTTTATTTAATTCTTTTTATATTAGCTTATTTTGAAATGTTTAACTGGTTTTTAATCAAAGACGGAAACAGCCATTGTATCTTTAATAGCAGCTGATTTCGCCTTAAAATTCCCCAATCAAAGAGAAATGAGTAGAAACCCGTTTTTAGGAAAATCACCACTGTTTTTTAACTTATAATTCAATCTTCCGAAATCCTTTTTAAAGTCGGTCAAATTAGCGTGCTTTTAGAGTCTGTAACGGGGGTTTTGGCGAGCGTAGCTCGTAGGGGCAGCGCCTCCTACTTTTATAAAATAAAGTGAAATTAAATAAATAATTTATTAATAAATAAACAACATCATCCAGGTTATCATATCAAGCAAAATAACGACAATTTGTCACCAGTTGAGTACCCCGGTGCGTAATACGACATTGGCGTCTGAAAAAATCGTTCCAACGTGTTGCGTATAAGACATCTGTTCCGCAATGTGTACATGGTATACGAAATGAAACGAATATGTTATAGCAAGTCTTCGTACAAGAAAAATAGCCACTAATCTGCATTCAGATACGCAGGCAAGGTCGCTGTCAAACAAGAATAATACTAATAACATCATTGTTATAACTATATGATGGCTATAATAGTGATTTAAAATTGGCTTTGAGCAAACAAGCACAATGAGTATTTTACATATGTCTTGAGTGAAGCGCGATCAACAATGCACTAATTAATTATATAAGCAATAGATATATAAAGAAAAGTTTAAATTCAAATATAAATACAGTGAAACTTCTGTTAAAGGCCACCCCTATTCAAGGGCCAATATTTTCAGGAACGAAAAATTTCCCCTTAGACATAATGTTAAATTTACTCCCATTAGGGGCCACATCTACCCCTCATAAAGGCCATTTTTTTTCACATGTGCCTTAAATCTTAAACAGGTGTATTGAATTCCTGAACCAAAAGATAACAGTTCAGAAAACAATTGTACTTGCAACAAAGAATGCAGGGGGGAGATGGGAGGGTTTAGTAACACAAAGAAGGACCACCAGTGAGATAAACAGGTATTCCTCACACATTGGTTGACCTTTCAACCTGTAGGGGTTGGGTTAGAGGAGAAATTTGACCCTTTGTTGTGGGAACACAAAGGATAACATGTTATCTAGAAAAACTGATTGCACATTTACTAAACCAGTGAATGCATATTGAAGCACAATTTTTACCCTAGAGATTTTATGCTCAGGCTTATGTAAAATTTAAAACTATGGCACCTAAATTAAACCAAAGAGTACATTTGGATTTGAATGACAAAATGAAAGTTCTTAATTGGGAATTAATCAAGGAACATCTGCAAAAAAATTGGCTTTACAGTTTAATTGCAGCCAGAATCAAATAAACAATATTGTTAAAAACAAAGAGAACTTACTGAAAGAATATGCATATTTTAAATATCGCGGTATAAAAAGAAAGAGAAATGAAAAATTTGTGACATAAATGACGCTGTAATTCAGTGGTTCAGATGTACTAGAATTAAAAACATCCCATTAAGTGGCACTTTGGTGAAAGAAAAAGCCATTCAGATTGCAGAATCACTTGGCGTAGAAGATTTTTGTGCAAGTAACGGATGATTAAATAAGTTTTGTAATAGAAACTGTATTTCTTTTAAAACTTTATGCGGTGAATCAGCTGATGTTGATGAAGAATTGTGTGACGACTGGAAATCACGTCTTCCAATCATTTTGGCAGGCTATGAAGATCGTGATGTATATAACTTAGATGAGACAGGACTTTTTTTCTGTGCCTTACCTACTAAAAGTTTAGTTGAGAAAACAGAAGAGGCAAAAGGAGGGAAACTAGTTGAACAGAGACTCACTGTGTGTTTTTGTGTAAATGCTGCTGGTGAAAGGGAAAAGCCTATCGTCATTTGGAACTCCAAGAAACCTCATTGTTTTAAAGGTAAAGATTTATCACAAATGGGGGGAAAGTATCATCATAATAAGAAGGCATGGATGACCATGGAAATTTTTAAAGAATGGTTATTTATCTTTGACAATAAAATTACAAATCAAGGCAGAAAAGTCATTCTATTTTTGGATAATGCACCGTGTCACTCTGACGAAAACTTGAAGAGTGCAAAACTTTAATTCTTGCCTCCAAATACTACGTCTAAAATGTAACCTCTAGACCAAGGATTTATTCGCTGTTTTAAATTGGAATATTGACGTTTTATTTTGCGAAGACTCCTTTCTCTTATAGATTCTGATAACAATTCATCTGAAATCATTAAATCTATTACAGTATTAGATGCCATTCGAAGGATTAGACTTGCCTGGGAAATAGTGTAAAGGCAGACTATTGTAAATTGCCTTAGACTGTTGTAAATTGAGAACTTACTGAAAGAATATGCATATTTTAAATATCGCGGTATAAAAAGAAAGAGAAATGAAAAATTTGTGACATAAATGACGCTGTAATTCAGTGGTTCAGATGTACTAGAATTAAAAACATCCCATTAAGTGGCACTTTGGTGAAAGAAAAAGCCATTCAGATTGCAGAATCACTTGGCGTAGAAGATTTTTGTGCAAGTAACGGATGATTAAATAAGCTCCAAATACTACGTCTAAAATGTAACCTCTAGACCAAGGATTTATTCGCTGTTTTAAATTGGAATATTGACGTTTTATTTTGCGAAGACTCCTTTCTCTTATAGATTCTGATAACAATTCATCTGAAATCATTAAATCTATTACAGTATTAGATGCCATTCGAAGGATTAGACTTGCCTGGGAAATAGTGTAAAGGCAGACTATTGTAAATTGCTTTAAAAAATATGAGTTAAGCAACACAGCTTTAGAAGCCATTATTAATGCTGCTGATTTAGAAAATGATGTGGTTCAACTTTCGAAAGCTGCTGATATTGAATATGATCTAGATTCAGATAAATATGAAAATATGGTGGAATGCTATGATGATTTATCAGAAGATTGGGAGAAAAGAATTATAGATGACATAGATACAGGTAAAACATAAAAATTTATTGTTTTAAATTTTTAAAAAAAATGTTTTATTTATTTTTTTTTTCAAAAATTTTTTTAATTATATTTTAGGAGTACAATCTGATTCAGATAATGATAATGAGTGTGATGAATCTGCAGCTGTGAATATATCCGGTCAGGAAACGCTAACAGAAACAAATAAACTAATATCTCATTCTAAGGCATTAATAAATGATGCAAATTTAAGTAATTTATCCCATAAAGTAAAAGAATCATTAGAAACCAAAATTGTCTCCGAAAAAATTATGAAGAGTAAACAAACTTCAATAGAAAATTTTTTCAATCATGTATAGAGTTTGAAAATGTTAATAAACAGTTTTTTAACCTGTATAGGTTTTGATTTCCTTATTTTACTTAATTTTTTTGTCTCCCCTATTCAAGGGCCACCCCTCATAAGGGCCAATTTTCAATGGAACGGCAGGTGGCTCTTACAGAGAGGTTCCATTGTATTTGCAACCCCCCCCCCCACACACACACACACACACCTCACTCAAAAAAAAAGTTACCACAATGAGATTAACTTGGTGTTAATCGATGCTTTTAAAAATACAATATTGTTTGCAAATCAGATTACGAAACATTGCTACAACATTTGAAGTAATCACGGTACTTTATTTTTAGCCGGGTTAAAATTTAGGCAAGAGCATTTGTTTCGTCAAAAGCAGCTTTTTTTTCTCATGTGTAATTTAGAGACAATTCTTTGATGTTGAAAGAAAATGTTTTTCCTTATTATATCTTATTATTTTTTTATTTATTTGTATTTTAAATGAAATTGATCAAAGTCGTGTGTTTTAAATGTATTTAATTTGTGTATTTCAAACTGAAAAAAACGCATTACGAAAGTTGACAATTTATCTCTAAGTAACTTATTACCATGTGTCTGAAACCCTTCATGATACTTCGCTGTTATATGCACTTGGCGCTTTTTTAGAAAGTTTGATCCAATTTGGGTTTTAGAAAATGAGATGTTTTGCCAAATGATAATAATGACTATGAAAATAAAATTGAAGAATTATTAAACTGGTTAATGTATGTTCAATATTTTAAAAGTATATCTGCTAAGACGTAGTAAATAAATTATTTATGTTTTTATATGATAAACGTTAAACGGTTCCTGTATCTAAGTATATGCTAATATTATAAAGCATTAACATTTGAGTGTTTGTGAAGTCTAATCTTTAAAACTACCTTGCAGATTTAATAAATATTGGTTTGAAAATGCTGGTGACCATCTCTGCCCCAACAAAGACTACATTTTATGTCAGTACAACAACCTCCATGGGTGCAGGAACAGAAAAATTCTACAATTGCGAATTCTGTAATATTGTTTGGTCAAGAAATTTGAAATTTTATGCGGTGTTACTTTTAAGATGTAAGTACTCGTTAGAAAAGCTTTCTACAAGGTTCGAAATTTTAAAGTTAGAAATAAACGTAAAACGTTCTAGAAAGTTTCTAAATCAATATTTATTTCGAATTGTTAGAGAAAGAAATTTTGAAATGTCACATGGCTATTACTTTTAAGACGTAAATGCCGCTCAGTTAAAAAATAAACCCGAAAATTTAAAGGGTGCAACATAAATAAAGACCTAATCTGCAATATCTGTGATACTGTTGAGTCTAGAAACTTAAAATTTGGCATGGTAGTAACTTTTAAGTTCTGAATGCTCATTATAGAACGAATTCAATCTGCAATGCGCGCATAAGAACGAATTCTAAAAAATTCGAAATTAAGAAATCTAAATAAAGCGGACAAAGTTCTAAAGATGATCTAAATAACGAAGTACATGGAATTATTAGGAATATAAAGATGAAAATTTGAATGAATGTTGATTTTAAGATGTAAATACTCGCAATAGAACAATTTATAAGAAACTCGCTATGTAAAATGATGCAGGAACAAAAAACTGTCGATTTTTTGACGGGATTCTTTTAAGATGTAAATGCTCTGTAAGAATGGTTTTTAAAAAATGCAAAATTTAAAAAGATGAAATGAACGGAAAACTTTCTAAATTATCATTCATTTGCATTGTTAGGTATAGAAATCTTTAATAATACACTATCCCTCCCTCCAAACATGCAATTTAAATGCAACAAAATGGGTAGCTACTCATCTAGCATTGAATAAATTGTGTAAATATTGAATAAATGACGGTAAGAAATATACAATAGTTTGCACGAAAGTACTTGTCAAAATTTTATTTCTCTGGGCTTCTCTCTCTCTCGCCAAGGGTGTTTGTTTAAATTTGATATACATTTTTTTTTTCAGTTTCACTAATCTGGAGATTTTATCATAAGGTCATTTTTTCACTTGTCATTTGACGGTTTTTCATATAGTAACTTATTCGGGTAATTTTCTTAATCGAGTTAATATTGAAGTACTTTAGCTTGCATGATTTGTTGAAAAAATATGTACCTATTTGTAAAATACTCGAAATGATATTTTCACAGCTCAAAGGGTATGCAGGACAATTTTTTATATAGTAACTTATTCGAGTAATTTTTTTAATCGCTTTAATATTGACGCGATGTAGTATGATTTGTTAAAAAAATATGTACGGATTTGTAAATTAATTGAAATGACATTTTCTCATCTCAAAGGTTATGCAGACGGAATATTCCAAACATCGTGTCATAACTTACTCTGCAGTCAATGCCTATTTGTTTTATTTAATGCATGCTGACGTGAAATACAGCTCCTATTGTCGAGAGTATGTTTGAAAACAAAGCAATACAGCGTATATAGCGACCAGCATGCACTCATCATTTACTTCCCATTGAGCATATCTGTAACACACGCGAACGACGCATTGTATGCCTCTGTTGACGTGTTCGGGACTTAGATATATCACTTTTTTAAGAGATAATCCCCCAAACTCTTTTACATGGAAAACAGATATTCACTATTATTATCACTATTATTATATTAACTATTCGAGTGGTACACACACCATATAAAATTCCTTCATTCTCCTCAAACATAATTTTTTTGTCATTTAGAGGTAGCCAAATTGGCGTGGAACGTCTGTTCATGTTTTTAACATCATTTCAAGGACCAAAAATTCTGATATAAGGTATTTTAGTGTTTTATTTTCTCTATTAATTTTAAACTATTGCGCACTTCCAATTTTATACCCATGCATGGCTGTCTTGCAGGTTTGCTTTGCCATTTTTTTAACAGTGTATATCGTATATATAGTGTATACAGTGTTTATTATATTATTATGTGTATTATATTATTGCAGTATTTTGTAATTCTACCATTCCATTTGCTCATTTTCATTTTTTGAATTTGTGGCAGGTCTTTTTGATAAGTATCACACTTTTGTTTTTTTCCGCTCGCAATAGTCATTCTAAGACGGCGCCACTGTGCACATTGAAAAGTGAGTACTTAATGCGCATGCCTCATTTTTTTTCACGAATTCAAGTAAACCAGTCCTTGCCTGCTTCCTGCGAATGAGGTGCTATCATTCGTGTGCGTTGGATTTTGAATTCTCTCAAGATGACTGAACTGGTTGAACAAAGGTAATCCATCAAATTTTTTCAAAGCTTGGGGATCCTCAAAGCAAAACAATTCGTAAGATTTATCAGGTGTCGTAAGTTTCATCAATTCTCCTGCTCATTCATCGCGCCTGATTCAAACTTTCGTGGCAAAGCATGGAATTCCAGTCGTTCACCAAATTTCATAATCTCCAGACATGACTCCTTGCGACTTATGGTAGTTTCTGAAATTGAAGGCGCCATTAAAAGGATTCCATTTTGAGAGTAGAGATGAGATATGTAGAATGCGACGGCGGAGTTGAGCACCATTCCAAAAAAAAACCCCATCCAGCAGTATTTTCTGAAGTGGAAAGAACGGTACGCTAAATGTTTGAAGGCACAAGGGGCCTACTTCGAAGGGGATAAGGGTACCAATCCCGACAGGTAACTAATGTTTTTTTTCGGACAAAGGTTGAATACTTTTCAGACAGGCTACGTATTGTCAATTAAAGATAGTATATCATTTTCTATCATTGTCACGAGTTATTATTAAGTCTATCTAATCAGTAACACCGCTCAGACTAAACCCTCTGAGGGAAGTCCTAGATGGGGTATATGTTACATAAAAAATGTTTTAAATTAGAATGCGTTAAAATTGAAATAAAAATCCAAATAAGTAATATTAAATCTGGTTGTTTTATCTTAATATGAAAATCTGCATTCAGTAATAATTCGTAAACAATTTTTTTTCACTTTTTAGAAATTTTGAATTTTTATTTGCTTATCCTAACCGAATTTCTAAAGTAATACTTTAAATTATTATTTTTTTTCAAGTGTTTTGCATTCATTTATTAATTGCCTGAGAATAGATATCGCATATTCCGGAGCATAATGCGTTCTTTTAAATCCAAAAAGAGTGGTCTCTAAAAAATAAGGTGCCATTGTATAAACCAGCCGTAAAACAAAACAGATGTACCGTTATACTTTAAATACTCTACAGCAGTTTTTGAAATTTCTAAGCATCGCACGTTTTAAATTTTTATACCGTCGTATTGAAAAAAAATGTACTTTTAAATGCAATTTGTTTGAAAACTGCATGTCAATGTATTTTTGAGATATTAATTTCTTTGTAGTTTCTATCGCCATTTGTTTAATGTTGGCAAATCAAGTACTCTATTTCTGTAGAAAATAAAGGAAAAATGTTTGGAAAATTGTAATGATGTCTTTTTGTTGTCATTTTCCGATAATAACTGAAAAACAATGTAATAAAATAATAATTAATAATAAATGCAGTTCCATTTCCTATTATTATTAATTTCAGTTCCATTTTCTAGTTTTTTCATTCTTCTACCCATAGAAAGTGACGTGTGAGAAACAAAGTGATGTCATAAAATAAATGGAACTGCAACTAATAATAATATATATATATATTTCTTCTAATTAAATTCAATCGAAAAAACTGCTACTGCTAATTCCACTTTCAACTCTAGTAATTATTGGCTCTCTCATTTTCAAAACAAAGTGAAGTATTTGTATAAATAAGCAACATTTAGTTATTAAGATATTCTCTTTTGATGAATTTGGAAGGCTTGAAAATACTAAGAAGTTTTAAATAAAATGCATATTTTAAACTTATAACATCTTTTTTATTACTTTGGTCGCCTTTTAAGTAAGACTGTATACCTTTTTAAGGGTCACATTATATATTTTATGTCAGAATCATTGTTTTCTAGTCATGTTCTTTTTTTATACCCTCAATAACTCTTCTATAAAAAAATGATTAGATATAATCAAGATATCGTATTCATCATAATCAAATATAGAATATAGAAATATATTTCATTTATTCATTTCATTCATTATATTCATTTCATTCATTATATTCATTTCATTCATTATATGCATTTCATTCATTATATTCATTTTCATTCATTTCATTTAAATTCATCATCATTCATTATTTCATTTCATTCATTTCATTTTCATTCATCATCATTCATTTCATTTTCATTCATTATAGAAATATATTTCAATTAAGATTTCAATTAAGAAATATATTTCATTTGAGCATTTTTAAATAATAAAATTAATATACTTGTCTTTTTTTTTTTTTTTTTTTTTTTTTTATACTACATGTTTCATGAAGGATTCTTCGCAGAAAAAAAAAAAATAAAGATGCGAGTAATACGGCGAATATAGATAAATAGAAAAACAGAATATCAAATTGTACATAATGCACCTAAGCGCATTATACGCCGCAATAAATGTTATTCGGATCGTGTAATATTTAGCTCTCCTTAGACTTAAAATAAATAAAATTTATTAACTTTTACGTATTTTTCATGCTTTATGTAAAATTAATGTAAAAAAAAATGAAGTTTATTAATATCCAAAATGTGATTATCTCTAATAACCTTTCTGAAGTACTGTTTTTTTATAGTTTTCATAGAGTTTTTCTTAGTCGGAAATGAAAATATTTCATATTCAGGAAACAAATTAACATTAATTGATTCATAGAAAAAATGTTTTCTATTCTGTGCATACAAATTCATTTATAATTTGTATATTTACAATTGTGGATGATAATTTGCATTGGTTTTTCATAGTTATATACGTATATATATATATATATATACAGGGTGATTCATAAATATCGAAACAATAGGCTATCTCCTTAAATATTGCTTAAGCAAATACGTCCAATTCCAAAGTTTCATTAAAAAGGTTCCAAAATTAATGACATAAGTTGTAACTCCATGGGGGGTCTATTTGAGAAGATACAAAAACTAATTTTTTATACAGACCCCGTTAAGTAAAATTTCCAGTTAGAAAATTTTATCTTATCTCTTCCTGAATTAAACAAATAGAATTTCATCTCGGTATCTGCAAAACTCGCAGAGTTATTAAAATTAAAACTTCGCGACTTTCACCATTTACCCATGCCTCTGAGCGACGAGTTATTGACTCATTTTGAATGCAAGATAGGGATCATCCACAAATTGTACGTTATTAAAAGTCCATTTAAGACAGTGCCTCTCATTTGGACATAAAATAGTAGCGTATAAGTTTTAAGTTAAACTTTCTTTCAAATTATGCTGGAGGGCTTTATTAGAGGTCTGCATGTGTCGAAATATCCAGACCCGGTCTCGAGTCAACCCATAGAAAAAAAAAATGTTTAAATCTTAGCCCGAGTCTGGTCAGGGCTGATTGAATTTCAAGAAAACATAGTTTTTTACGTCGATATGGTTGAAAATTGTTTCGTATGAAAGAGTTCTGACCAAAAATGGTTTTATAGCTTTATAATAGCTTATAGATTTTCTTTTCATTTGTTTATAATCTTCATTTTTAAAGAAGCGTCAAAGGCTATATATATATTTTTTTATGAATCTCTTTTGTATGTAAATGTATCACTTACCATTTAATAGCGTTAATCCATAATCCGTGTATTGGAGACTTTCAAAAATGATATACAGTAAAACCTTCTAAGACGGAATCACACAGACAAGAAAAAAATGCCTTATAGACAACTTCCCATCTTAGGAAGTGCAAATGTATTCTATTCTTTTCTCAAGTATTATTATATTCATTTTGCATGGATCAAAAAATCATTCCGTTTTAGACAGGATTCCGTAATAGGCAGGTTCTTTTTCACTTGTTTTACTGGGTTTTTTTTTTCCCTGCTTAAATCTACTATCCTTTAAAACGATTTTTAAAGTTTAATTGTAAATGGTAATATGTTTTAATTGTAATGGCGATTTAAAAATATATGCATTTTTCGTAAATTTTTTGGGTCGAGCCAAACTTTACTGATTTTTGCACGGATTAGGGGAATCAGATAGAATGATTTTAATACGGGTTGAGTCGAGACCGGACTGAAAATTTCGCCCCGAGCAGACCTAGGAGGAAAGGAAGACAGTCCCGGTCGGGTATGAAAAATACATTAGGCCCGGTCGAGACTGGTCCGGCCCCAGAATACAGACTTTTTTTAACCGCTCGCCGGGACGATATAAAACCTGAAAATGCGACGTTTAAAATTATGAAAACACTCTTAATCAGTATGTTAGAAAAAAACCTTGTATTAAATAGTACAGAAAGAAGGTGGAAAGGGCAAAAGTTAAACTGAATCGGAAGTTTAAGCTACAGGAAAGAGTTACATAGCCACCTGCAATTTTTGAAAAAGCATTTAAACATTTTATTAGGAGCCAATCTTCGTTTAAAACTTTAAATGAGTTTTAAATTATTAATTTAAATTGTTAAAAATAATTAATTTAAATTAAAATAAATTTAATTTAAATCATTAATTTACATTTTTAAGTTGAGAATTGTTAAAAAAAGGGGGGGGGGGGGGTGTTCAAACTCGGATCATCACCTTTTGGATTATTTTACATTAATATTATTTCGACAAATTTGAAAAGATATTTATTTTTGATAATATGTTTTTTTTTAAATAAGTTGCATCATTTTTTTAAATTTGTGTTTTTAATAATTTTAATACTAATATTTAAAAAAAAATCCTTAAGCAAAATTAAAATTATATTTTCCTCTTTATTTAAATGGAAAAAAGTTTGAAAATCGACGGTAATATTTAGAGTTATAACGATTTTAAATTATCCCAATTAAAAAAATAATAATTTTTAAATTTTTAAACTTTCTGAAAAATTTTAAGATTTTATTCTATTTGCAAATTATATGATTAATCATCACAAAAAATAGAAAAATCTAATTCTAACTCGATAAATATATATTTTTCATGTATCCTGGAACTTTTAAAGTATCATTGTTTCTTGAATAACATGCATTTCAATTTGTGTCTAATCCCTTAAAACCTGACGAATTATTTAAACAGGCATAACTCCATGTGTTTTGCAGATATGAAGATGGAACTTTTTGTGTTTAATTCAGGAATGGACAAGGAAAAAATTTCTAATTGGAAGTTTTAACTTACGGGGGCCGTATAAAAATTTAATTTTCGTATTTTTTCAACTAGACCTCCCGCAGAGTTTAACTTATCTCATCAAATTTTCTACCGTTTTTTATGAAACTTTGCAATTGGAAGTATGTGTATATATTTATAAAATAACTGACGCAACAAGATACGTAAATGTTGATAAACTGAGGAAAAAACAAAGATAAAAGAAAACACTTTTTTCTAAACTGTTTTCGAAGTTGTTTTCCAGTTACATAAGATATTTATAACAATATAAGATAATTTATAGCAGCATGTTTTTGGAGCAAGCAAACATGTATACATTGTATATATAAGATTAAATTTGAAACATTATGTTTTAATTGACTGTGTATATGCAAATCAAGAAATATTGAATAAAAATTAAAAGGTTTTGGATTAATTGATTTAATTAAGAGAAAATATTTTTAAAACGTTATATAAAATTCCTAAATGTTTTCATAACAAAAATTAAAACATGCATTATTTTTATTTTTTGTTTGTGTTTAAAACATCTGGTTCAAGAATAAAAAAAGTTCTTTATGAATAAATCTTGGTCTTCATTAAAATAAGCTTTAAACAACAACAATTAATAGTATCATTACAATCTCGTATTAATAGCATTACTTATCGTCATTTTTCGTCAGCTAACGTATGATTAAATTAGTGAATTGAAACTTACTCCGTTATTTTAGATGTAAATGGGATAAAGTGAAGGCAAGCTCGACCAACAAGAAATTAGCTATCACAAAAGAAAGCCCTACATTTTTTAATTGTCCAGATGGTACAGAACAGATAACTACAGAAACAACTCTGAAATATTATTTTTTGTGTTTAAAATGTCATTTTAATCATTATTATATTTTATTCACAATAAAAAAATAAAATAAAACTAGAGAACAGGAATTCTGCTTTTTCAGAATTTAGTGTCGCCCCCGACATTGCCATTACTTAGTTTTCTTCTGGTGGACTGGTGGTTTCTATTATTATGAAACAGACATTATAAATGAAGCTTTTAGATGAAGATGAAAGAGCATTCGTAAAAAGTTAGAACTCTGATTTTCTGGTCAGAATGTGAAAAAAAATAGCCATAATTTTTTTTTTTTTTTTTTTGAAAAGAAAAATATGGCAATTTTTTTTTTCATTCTGGCCAGAAAATCAGTTCTATCTTTTTACGACTGCTCTTTCATCTTCACTTAAACGCTTCATTTATAATGGCTGTTTCATAATAATAGAAACCACCAGTCCATCAGAAGAAAATAACTCGGTTAAGCGGGACTCTGATAATCGGGTCTCTATTGTAGTGCAAAACATATTTCAACTTTAAGACTTAAAGCACACTCTTTTATTTTATGTAAAATGACGTCATTTGTATTAATATAGATACTTAAAATTAAATACAGTTTATAATAGCTCCATGTTTTTATCATAAATCATTCATTTATATTTTTCCCGAATAGCACGTATTTTAATTACATTTTTTTTTTTTTCAGTTTTTATGGGAAAATGGCAAAAAGAAGATATAATTCCAATTTTTCAACTATTTTCCCTTTACTTTCTACAGAAATGGAGAACTTGAGTTGCCAAAATGAAACAAATGTCGTAAAAACTACAAAAAATTCAATATTTCAAAAATAATTTAAGATGCAGTTTTCAAACAAATTGCATTAAAAAGTATTTTTTTCCCAATACGACGGTATAAACATTGAAAATATGCGATAGTTAGAATTTTTAAAAAATGCTGTAGAGAATTTAATCGGAGAATGAAACATCGGCTTTTGTTTTGCGGCTGGCATATACAAGGTAACGATATTTATTGGAGACGGCACAAAATAAGCTGGGAGAAAGAAATAGCATAACGGGGGCTAATAAAATAAAATATGTCTTATTGAGAAAATGTGAAAATAGCTTTTTTTTTTTTTTTTTTTTTTTTTTTTTTAATGACGATACACTTTACATTTAAAAGTCGCTTTATAAATTGTTTTATCTTTTTTTTTTTTTAAGTGAATTATTGTATTTCATTCAGTTTACGTAATTCAAACTGTATTTGTAACATTTTCATCTTAAACCAATTTATCTTCCATTTTACATTAATTAAAATGAAATAAACGAAATTAATTAAGCATCTATACATAAACAAATAAAGGTAGAAAAATATAATAAAATGTAAATATAGAATCAAACAACCATCATACATTGAAATTGAAAACAAAAAATATGTTGCTACGTTTCATAAATATACTCTCTATAAAAACAGCACTAATTAATCTAATCTAGTACATACAATTTGCTATAACAGTTCCACGTTAATATATTTTTCTCAGATTTGTAATTTATCGCTTTGTGGTTATCATCTACACATTTCTAGCACTACAAAATATAAAAGGTTACACGGATACTCAGGCAGCATCTGTCCGAATTAGCATGTATTTTCAGAAAGATGCTGTCAGAACCCCTACGTGAGAAAATCTGCAATTGGAAGATCTCAACTTCTTTACGTAACGCTTTCAAATTGTGTGAAATTTTATGTAATCTCACAGTGAGATTGTACATTATTTTGTCTTTGATGCGTAGCCTATGTCGAACAGTAGCGGGCGGGAGCCGTAACGCTTTGAAGTCCGGTCATAGGTCTTCGCACGACTGTTAAAATTTCAATATGTAATAGTATTTTAATTATTATTACTAGGCTGAGCAAAAAGTTCTGGGAAATTTGCGAAATTTGCGTTGTTATGCGCAAATTAACAACAAAAAGAACAAAGACTACTCTTCAAAGTAGAGACCATCATAGTCCACTACTTTCTGCCATCGTTCTTCCAGATTCCGGATTTGTTGGACGTACCATGGCGGCTCCTTGGAATCGAAAAACTCTTGACATGCTTCTTCAACTTCATTCGTTCAGAATCGTTAGAACTTTCTCCAATAATGCCGGATCAATACACGCAAATCGTACTGTTCAATAGGAATTTTGGAGCCGAAATTCCTGAACTCCTATAGATATACTACTGGTACTCCTATATACGATATAAATTTTATTAACTATTAGATTAAAAATTTCCCAGTACTTTTTGCTCAACCTAATACTATTTTGCATAATGCTGATTTATGATAAATGCTTCAGTTAAACAGACAGCCGGATTTTTTTCTAAGTGATGGATGTCATTGACCACTCTGTGAATAAAAAGCTTACAATCATTATCGATTTTTCTCTGTTTAAAACTACAGTTTACTTAAAATATTACAGAATAAAGAAAAAACGACATTTGCATTTTTCCTAAAATTGTCAGATAATTTAATAAAAGAAAATTTAAATATAATTTATTAAATTTTAGACGTATAATATCAAGATAAAGTAAATGTCAATGACCTTGTCAAAAATCCAATGATATCAACTAATATTATCGATGCGTCAAAAACATCATACACGCTGATTTCTTCTTAAAAGACTTTTTTTTTTTTTTTTCATACGAAACTGGTTTTAAAAGTTTAAATAAAGGATACATCTGTTAAAATTTTCCCCACCATATCTCATAAATATTGTTGTGTTGCGTATGAAATGTGTTATGTATATTGTTGTTAACAATTATGATGGAATTTGCAATATTTTAGTTTATTTAAACAGAATGGGGAAAATCTGTGAACACAGTAAATCTACTACAAGCATATATAGTCATAAATAAGCTTTATAGCCGTATATAATTAAGCAAAATCATTGCATTTATTATTTTTATCGCTGCGAATAACATACTGGAAATCTATTTTAATCCATAGTACAAATGCGCTGAACCGCTAACATAAGACAGTACTACGTCATAAAAATTTTTCATTGTACTTGTGGGCAAATGCATGCAAAAAATATGTCATAATACGTATTTTTTTTCTTTAAGTTCTCTTTCTGCCAGTTTTCATTTATTTTATCTTACCAGAAAGCTTTTGCATGTGTAAGTGTTAGAGATGCACATAAATATTTTAATAAACAAACGGTTCTGTGATTATTTAAATATCTGGACACGTTTACTTTTAAGACAGTATTTGTGAATGAAAAAAATAAGTGCTGCCTGTCAGACAATTCAGATCTTGAATTTAGAAATTCTTCCAGATGTGATTCTTTCGTTTTTAGAATCAGTGTATATATTTTAGAAAGTGCAAACAATATTTCAGAAAACATTTTCGCAGATCTCACTGAAAATTCAATTAAAAATTAGAATTATCGTTTTTCTATTAAAATATTATTTTTTACATGACCATTTAAACTTTTTCTTTAAATCCATTAAATTTTCTTGTTTGAGTATTAAATGGGCAATTTTAGAATAATAATATCAGTACACTAAAAGATATTTCATGTAGTATTTTCGACCAATATTCAGAATCGGCATAGAGAGCTAGTTTATACATAGTGAAAATGACGAGAAGAAATTTATATTACTAGTCAAAATTTGTACGTAACTCTGTAATTTATAAGTATCTAACAAATTAACACCTTGTAATAATATACTAATTTTAATTGGTAAAAGCTGTAAATTAAAACTTAAGAAACAGCTAAAATAGTTTTATTTGACTGTTGACATTTTTCGACTATATCCGAATCATTTTTAAAACAAGTAAATAAAAATATTCTACATTTGCACGTTCTATGAAACGCTATCATTCTTTTTTACACGTACTCTTTCATATTATGCACGTTATTTATTTATTCATTTGTTTTTAATTTACTTGGGTGTTTATTTTTATTTTCGTAACCATTGAGTTCCTCGAGCCATAATTTCGGTAAGCTTAATAATGCTGCGTCGCCACGTATTGAATTTTTAGGAAGATTTCGAATGAAATACTACCTATTGGCGTCGTTCCTATGTGGGAATTTCTGAAACATTTTTGCAGATCCACACCGATCATGACCCCTAGAACACAAACCACCCTCAGTAAAAAACTTTATCTCTCTCTCTCTCTGTCTCTCTCTCTCTCTCTCTCTCTCTATATATATATATATATATCACTTTCTTCTGGACACGATAATTTCCACAATTCAGCACAAATTTCTTCCAAACTGATACATAAAATCAAGGGGCATAAAATCTCGGTCAAGTTCGTTAATGGACAAAATCGGACCAAAGGGATAGAAATAGGGAGGGGTTTTCTGAAAACCGAAAAACCCCATAACTTCTTAATTTTTGTACATATCAAATCAGTTTAAAATTTTTATTACTTCTAAAAATAGGACCAAAAATTTATGAATCAGATTTTTGATCAAATAAAAAATGGGCTCATGGGGTGCAAAAATAAGGTTTTTGGGAGAAAAAAATTCATAACTTCGCAATTGTCAAGATATCAAATCCAATTAATTTTATTATAAATCTCCTTGATATTATCTACAACTTTTATATTCACAAGTTTTTGATAGGACCAATTTGTACCACAAAAAAATTAAGAACGAAAACAAAAAAAGGGGGTGAAGAAGAAAAATTTCCATAACGCCGTCAATTCACAAGATATAAAATCCCCATGAATTTATCATATATCTCCTTCAACATTTATATAGACAAGTTTTTGATAGGACCAATTCTTACAGCAAAAACAAATAAAAAATACACAGCGGTTGAAGAAAAAATCATCTTATTAAGAATTTATTCAAATCCAAACTGCATATTTTCTTACTCATTTTTAAATTTATTTTTGCTCTCAAACGCGTCCAATTGATAGATTCTCTTCTTGAGAAACTATATAATATACCGTAATGATCGATTTTTTGATAGAGGCAGAATATATATTCCAAAAAACGGTGTCAAAGTGGGCATTTTGAGCAGAATTTCCCGAAGCGATTGTGTTAGAAACGAAATATATTGCCCTACTGAGAAAATAATTGTTTATTAATCAAGTTTCAATTAATTGAAAGAAAAATAAAAACACATGTCGCTTATAAATCTTCTCAAAAATCACGTCAGCAAGTTTCGTATTTTTTCTATTAAAAATTAATCTGAAAATGTGCCAGAAAATTTCGAGTTGAGCATGGAAAAGTATTTTTTTAATACCGCCTTAACATGATTCTGTTAAAACCAGCTATTATATAAAAATGAAATAAAAACTCGTCAAAAGTGGTCAGATAAAACTGTTAAAGTGGATTTATATCTACTCATGATTTAGTTTTTGTTGGTGCAATGAATATACAACTTCGAAATCTACCTCCGCCTGTAGGTCGGGCCGCCAGGGATTTTTTCGTGTTAAAATATATATGTTTTTTTCTGATAATGGATGAATAGTACAGACTGGAGGGGAAAATTGTTTCATTGAAATTTACTTAGATGGTTTCTTCTTCATATAAGGTGTGTCCCATCGAAATAAAGCCACCGTGATTGTGTGCTGTAATTTCCCACGACACAAACCAATAAGAACGAAACAAATATGTTAAGAAAATCTATATATAAATGCATATTTACAAGGAGTAACACATTCCCTGCATTACTTGGACAGGAAAAAAAAATAATTTGTAAAAAAAGAGGGAGGAAAGGTGTCCAGCCGAAATAAAGCCATTACTGTTAATAGACAATATATCCACCATGGTTATATATGACTTGGAATATACGATGTGGCATACCATTTACAAATCCTTGGAGTACAGTAGCATCAATATTGTCCCACGCTTCAATGATGACGACCTTCAGCTTTGCCACAGACTGAAACTGTCTGTCATTGGCATACACACTTACACAGCCCTACTGAGGATACATCTCACATTTTCTTGGGGAATGAGGTCAGGGAAAAGGGGCAGGTCATTCCATGACATGCATCCAATTCTCCAAAAACATTCCCAGGACGATTTTGTAGCTTTTATGGAGGTTTTTCCTGCTGGAAAATCCGACTTAGTCTACCAATTCTGTTTGAAAATGGCAGTAAATAGTTTTCTAGCATTTCTTGGTAATCGGCAGCCTTCATGCGGCCTGAGAAAATAGCCAAGTTATCTTTACCTCCACAGCCGAATCCTCCCCACACCATTAATGAGTCTCCAGCTTGCTGTCTTTTGGAGAAAATGTCCTCATGTTATACCAATAGAAAGCAAGGCCGTCAGTCCCATCCAGATTAAATGTTTTCTCATCTGGGACTATAGCACAATGTCGCTGGCCCTTCCAGGTTTGATTATATTTGGCCCAATCGACTCTCTTTGCATGTGTATAGCTTTCAACATGTGCTGCTGTTTCCTTTTCTTATATCGCATGTTGCTTGTGCATTTTTCAATTCGTGACAGAGTTGATTTTGTCACAGGGATGTTATCCTCTTTGGCCAACAATTTTAGGGAAATACCACATCCTGAAAGAAGATGTAAAACTGCTCTTGCCTGCCTGGAAGTCATTTTTCCGCAGGTACACTTCCTTTTTTTATACCCGTACGCATTTCCCTGATTTACAAAATTGCTATTACGGTTTTAGATCGTTTGATTTGCTTAGATATTGATCTGTGTGAAAGACCCTGTTCCTTAAAAGTTGTTATCTGCCCTTTCTCGAACTTTGATAGCTGTGTTTTCTTTCCCTATCCAATACCGCAGGAGAAATAGGAAATACAAAGTTCTAAAGTCCGCACAAAATTCGACTGGCACATAACATGTACTTGATAACTTCCTGACGTCATAAACATGTTGATCGCAGTAGCTCGAATGTCGGTAGTTACCAGTAAATACTAATATTGACAGTGGCTTTATTTCGACGGGACACTTTTCCCCCTCTTATCTTACACATTCACCTTTTTTTCCCCTGCCCAGGTGGGGCAGGAAGTGAGTTACTCCTTGTAAATACGTATATCTATATAGACTTTCTTAATATATTTGTTTCAATCTTATTTGTTTGTTTCGTGCCGAGTTACGGCACACAATTACGGTGGCTTTATTTCGTTGGGACACACCTTAATATTGCTTGGTATGAGGTTCTTCTATTATAATTATTATCAGCTTCATGCTCCTTTTTCCTATACTTATATTTCTCGTTAGATATACCAATATGATAATTCTTTGATCCGTCTACACTGTAAAAAAAAATCTGTGAAGTTACTAAAGTTTTTCTAGGAAACTTGGATTCCTAGAACTTTTCATGTAACGGCAACAACAAAATTTCATGTAACAGACACACTTTTACGCCGAAAATCAAAAAATCTGTAAGGTTACTAAGAATTTTTTTGGAAACTGGGATTCCGAGAACTTTTCATGTAACTGCAGCCAGGGTTACAAATAAAAGTTTAGTAAGATTACTGAAATTTTACCAGATTCATTTGTAAAGTTACAGATTTTTGTAGCTTTACAAAAACTAGTTTTGTAGATTTGCAGCTTTTTTCGTACAGTTACAGGTGAAAGTTTAGTAAGCATGTAACTTTACATCTGTAGAACTACAGATTTTTTTTTACAGTGTACTCTAATAAATTGAATTTTATATTTTCCTGCGTAAGTTTCAAAATTAATTGACATTAGCATGTAGCTGATTCAGGACATGCTGATGTAATTAACATGTAGCTCATTAAGGCCATGCTGATGTAATTAACATGTAGCTGATTTTAAATATAAAAGAAAAACTATAGCCCTAGCAAGATTATATCAAGAAAAAACCATATAAATATATTCCATTGAAAGTATTAAAAAAAAAAAATCTCCCCAGTCTATATTATCCATTCATTATTAGAGAAACCACAGAGATTGTAACACGTAAAAACTGAATATGTGCCAATGCAGCATCATTTAACTTACTGAAATTATGGCTCGAAGTACGTAATGGTTACGAAATAAACATCCAACGAAATAAAAATTAAAAATAAACAACCTGCATAATCAGAAAGATTTCGTGAAAAATTGAATGATAGCTAATCATAGACCTTGGAACTTTAGAATATTTTTATTTATTTGTTTTGAAAATCACTCGTGTCGAAACAGGTAATTAGTCGAATAAAACTGTTTTAGGTGTTTTCAAAGTTTTAATTTACACATTTTTACAAATTAAAATTAGTCTATAATTTGTGTTTGGATTAAAAAGACTTATAAGTCACTATCTAATGAGGAAGAAAAAAACTTTTTATCTTTATTTGTTTATATAAGTCTGTTTTTCTTGGGAAAAGGTACGCTACCCGAGAGACAGCAAACATAAATAACCTGAATATATTAGGCGTTTTAGAGCATTACCTATTTACGTGCATTTACAAAATAAAATTCTACATGAATAATTTCATCTCTTTAATATGAACGCGCAAAAATTAAATAAATGTTAGTCATTAAAACGATAATATGAATTCTTGATGTCGCAGGAAAAACATATGTTTTGCGCAAAAGGAACTATTTCATATTTTCCATATTTCTGAAACCATTTTCTTAGGGACTGTCTGTTAATACTATTCGTTTTTAAACGATGTCGTTTTGACGCATTTGTTCATACTATAAGAAAGAAATATCCGAACAAAAAAAAGTATAGATATAGATTCTTTAATCACCGTAATGTTGTTAATTATAAAATATTTTAATGATGTTTACTAAACATTATACTGTTCAATTTTATTAAACATTATTTCAAAAAGCCTTAATTTTAGTTATCGTTTAATATTTATATGAAAATATGTTATTTAAAGCAAATTATTGTATAAAACGAAATGAAATAAAAAATATAAGACATTATGATTATACTTTTAAATGTATACCGATTTCTTTCAGATTTTACTGTTCCGAAAAAATGGGGTACTCATGTATGTCCGTGTCTTTCAATGCTTTAATATTGTAAAACATAATATAGTTTTGAAGAAATGCTTTTCAGTCCTTCAAAATGCACTTATTATTGTTTTAAGGAAAAAAATCTCACTTTCATTTTAAATACAAATAAGTACTTCCTTGTTGTGTAACAAAATTTAATTAATTATAAAAACACAATCCACCTATATTGCGTCTGTTCTAAAAATTCTTATGATTCCCTTTTGTATTTCTTCAAATTGATTGTAAAAAATTGTCTGTTTTCTTTAAGACATTCGAAAAATTCATAAAAATCATATTCCATCTTGTCGTTAACATATCAGAACAATGAAACACGAGAGTATTTATTTGCTTATAATATGAAAATGACACGTTTTTCCCTATAGTAAGAATAAGTGTATTTTTAAACACAGAAGAGAGTTTCTTGAAAGCTACTTTATATATTTTTTTACATTAATAAAGTATTGCAGAACCAGACATACCATTGGCCAAAAGTATCAGTCACCCCCAACAAAGCATTTGAATTGTAAAAAGTTAGAAACAATAAGAAAAGCTTTATACAAAGGCATAAGCGGTGTTGCCAAACGTCAAACAAAACATAGAAAATACCTTTGGAACGGCTGGCGACATCTGGCGGCTAAAACAAAAGAAATGCAATAATTAAAAAATATATACTTGGAATGTTTTTCCAGTCTTTATTTAATATTCACAGCAAAAAATTACTTCTGTGTGTGATCTAGTGGCGAATTTTACATTATTTAATTCTAAAATGCAGCCCCACCAGTGGCTGAGAGGTTCTGCTCTCGAAGCTGGTAGACGAGAGGTGCTGGTTTCGAACCCAATTGCGCCCGTCGGCCTAATCGTTCGGAGTTTTCGTGGTTTTCTTCGAGCCATGGATTTACATGCGTAAATACGGGTTAGGTTCCCTTAGAAAGACCCCCACGAAGGGCACTACCCCCTGGGCCTATATCCCCCGTGCAGATAATTGGCCGTCAAAAATCAACCAACCAACTAATTCTAAAATGCCTAAAAGAGTGAACTGTCTATTGAAAAAAGGCGAGAATTCAGGTCTTGGATTAACAAGGCAGATCTCCAAAAAAGATAAAGAAGTTCTTGAAATGTTCTCGGTGTGCAGTGAAATCTGCTATTAAAATGTTCACGAATATTTGGTCTGACATAAACAAGAATAGAAAGGGCAGAAAACGCATGACAACGAAACGCCAGGACAGAAAAGTAATACGAGAGTCTGTTAGATATAGCAATAAACCTTTTTCTGAGCTTACTGCAGCTCTGTCAGAAGACATTGGACAGACTGTAAGTGCTCGAAAGGCAAGAAGCAAACTAGCAGAAGCTGGTTTAGAAAGGTGTATAACAAGGAGAAATCCCTCGCGTTCAGAAAATGGCAAGAAGCATCGCTTGGAGTGGGCTCGTTGACATCAGCATTTTACAAAAGATTTGTCAAATGAATTGTGATCCTATGAATCTAACTTTGATGTAAGCAATTTAACCCTTCTTTATAATGAAAAATAACCATGATTCAGTCAGATTCAGCTTTTGTAATGTTCGTTTGCGAAGACCTCTTGAACAGCCAAAAATACATAAATGTGCTCGAAACAATGCTGATGTCTTCGTTAACGCGAATCTTTGGCGACACCAGTTTACTTGGTGTCAAATTCCAACAAGTCAACGCTTGTTGTCATACATCAGCCACTGCGATGTGCTGATTTAAAGACAGTAACATTGTATTGCTGGACTGGCCAGTGCAGCTCCCAGATCTTAAATCAATCGAGCACATTTGGGATATATTTAAACGTAAAATTAGAGAACACAGCATAGCATTAAAAATAGCTTTGAAAAACACTGTTATTCAAGAGTTTGATGCCATAAGTGCAGAAAAATGTTCAAGCCGTGTACGCAGTATGCCAGAAGGATTGCTGTTGTTGTTAAATACAAAAGTGAACCCACTGAATATTGATATATTTTTTTTTAATTTAACGTTAATATAGTCATTCATAATACAATAAGATTTTTATGTTTTACCTCAAAAACCAAAAATGTATTTAAAGGCATGGTGCCTAATACTTTTGGCCAAGGCTGTGTCAGTACCCCATTATTCTGTGTACCAATGCCTTACGGAAAGCTGTAAATATTTAAACTTATAGTGCAACATTTTAACAAACAATTTTTGCTCATTATTTTTCAGAATTTAATACTTAATGTGCCTTGCTATCGATATTCTATCCCTAAAAAATAATTCAATATTTATAAAATTTTGTTGTTTAAAGATTTCATATGACTTGAATTCATATACTCATTAAATTTATGTTGTTGACTTTAACATTGTATATTTCATTTAATTTTTTTAATATAAATTAGCCTTTCACAAAATGAACTTACATAACTTAGAACGTTCCTAAAAATATTCACAATATTAAGTCTTGACTGGTTAAGACCGCTGTGGTAATTTTATTTTTTATGGAAAATCTCTCTCTCTGCTTGAATTTTGTATTGATGTTTAAAAAATTATATGATTTGCTGAAGTAAAAATAATTTAAAAAGAAATTTCTTATTTTGCTTTTGTTTGTTGAAGATGATTTTGAAATAGAAAATATTAGATATTTTGTGGTTTAAGAATTAACGTAATAAACGACATGTTTTATATGTTAGTTGAAAAAAATAAAATATGATTAGTCAAAATTTACAGGCTAATGTAATCTTTTGATTTTAGAAATATGTCTTTAAATACATGATGGTCTAAAATAGCAAAATAAGTAAAAAAATCAGTATTTCAAGTATTACACACAGTGACTTGCTGCGGTTTTCACTGAAATGTGCAGAAAGACATGATATGTTTCTAAATAACGAAGATTTTATGTCCAAAATATACTTTTGTTTACGTAATAATGTAGCGCGCAGCGTAATAATATTTTATCAATTTGATATCTAAGACAGTGAAAGTATACCTTTTTCATTATTTCAATTTTATCTACCATTGCAATTTAATATAATAATCATTCACTGATTGTTATTATTATAAAAGTGTTTCTCGGAAAAATGGCAATTTGGATAGCATATTTAGAATTAGGAATATTAAATCTGTACACTTTACATATCTAGTTCGCAAGGAGGAAATTGTTTAATTTTTTTTTTTTTTTTTTTTTTTCGACCAGTGATATTCGCAATACTTCTGTGGTTTCAAACTAAACATTTTCTATTACAGTTAAGTCTGCAGCTTTTAATGAGCACGTGAAAAGAGTCTTCAGAGTTTAGCCATACATGCATTTCTTATTTTATAATTTGCATTCAAGTCATATTTTTCACCGTTAGTGTTTAACTATTTTAAGTAACTATTTTTTTAAAAATTCTACTTCTTTCAGACTTTTTAAATAAAATTAGCATTTTCCGAAAAAAAATGGATATACAAAATTTATACAAAATCTATGATATAATTAATTATTCGTATTTAAAGTTTGTGCTTTAGAAATATGACTTTAAAAAAAGTTATTTTACAAAGTGTTTTATTCTAGAGAAAATTAATATGAAAAGAATGACAGATTGACAAAGAATTTTTTTTTAATTCTCTATACCCCTTTTTCATTTATTAAGAAGATATTTGGCATTTATTCCGTGTAAAAAAACTTTACTTAAAAAAAGAGAAAAAAGGGAGGTCAAATCCTTTGGATGTCATTCCCATTTATCTCCATTTATTATTATTATCCATTTATTATTATTAGAATTGAAAAAATGGATGTACATTTTTATTATCCGCTCTTATAATGTTATACTACTTGTATGTGAAGTATGTTGTAAAAATCTAGCAATTTATTTGATACGTATTTTGCAAACCTTTATTTATTTATTTTATATGAGCGACAAGCTTCGTCTACTGCCCATGTGGGTAAATGTATTATTATTTTAGTTATTTCTGATAATATTTCCGTAAACTGTGTTAAAGAAAATGTTTTAGATTTACAGTGTGGAAAACCGGTGTTATTCACATTGAAGAAGAAGTTAAAAGACCACTACAGTGGGGAGAGGTGGTGGTGTATGCATCTTACATTTCAATAAGTTGCCATTTCGGAATTCGTTTCAAACTTTAGATGGTGAAACGACTGGGCCAAAATCACTAGTCCGATTGGCACGCAGCTCAGGAAATGTGAGAAACTCCCAGTCGTAAATTTAATAGTGTTGAGTGTGAATTTCCAGAACTGACCGGCAAAATTTAAGCAAAGATCAGCAGTACCTACTGGACATTATTTGTACTATAAAAGCAGGCAGCTGTCCTGAAGATTTATCTGTTCTGATCCTGGCACACTTTCCACTCAAGGTGGGTAACGACGGAGAACAGAATTCTCCAGTTGTATTTAAGTATTGAAAATCCAACAGACGAACACAAGATTACATTTTCTTTTCTCCTAAAGTCTTATGTACCTGTATGGTTATGTATAAAAAAAGTAAATACTTCACAAATGGGCCGGAACATGTATTGAAAGTTATAAAATCGTCTAAATTCCTCTCTGAAAACTTGCTGAAGATCATTGAACCAGTAATTGAAAGAAACGCATTTTTTGCCAATTCAGAAAATTTGCTTTTGAGTATGATAGTAGATAAAAGGGATCATATACGAGAGTTATGTTTCAGAAGAATTATAAATGCTAGAAACTTAGCTTCTAAAAGAAAGTCAATTAGGTGTTTTCAAACATCCAAAATCATTTTTCTAGCTACAGACTACATCGAAATGATTCACTGGAACTCTACTACACTTTCACCACCACCTTTTTCTGAGAAGAGCCACCAACGAAGAGAGTTAGTCTAAGGTCGAATCAGGTAAAACAGCTACCCAGTGGAAATTTGACCAATTCCCATGTCAATCACAAACAGTAGAACGGTGCGTGAAGCTGGTAACCGAGGCATCATAAAAAGTCTTCAGGTCCAGAGATGTTTTTATAAGAACGACACTTTTTTCGAGATCTTCCGTGCCTAGTTTTTCAAGCAAATCTTATTTCAAGCTTCCAAAAGATAGTAAAGACAAGTAAAGGACTATATTTTATTACAAAGTGAAATTCCACTCAGGTACAATCAGATAAGGGTAATCAGATCAGGTAATAGTACAATCAGAAAAGTAGTTTTTATTTCATTGAAAATTTGACATTTAAAAAAAAAAAATGCCTTTTTGTTAAACGTAATCCGCTGCCAATGTATTGCGAAATGTATTTATTTTTTCATTTATTTATCATTCCTATACTCTTTTCTACTAAAATATGTCCATAGCTGCTTGTTATATAAGTTATTTGTTTTATTTCCATTTATTAGAAAAAATATCAAAATCGTGTTTTTCCTCAAATTTTAAGCCCGATGCGCTACCGCCAAACGTAAAAATTTATTTATTTTGTTATTGCATTTTAGTAAGCTACCCTAGACACAAGTTTTCCGAGGTATAGCAAATGAAAAAGAGAAAAAAAGTTTTTTTTGGCCCAGTCTAATGTCTAACCAGCTGCCAAGTGATTTTCATCAGTTTGCCTAGTTCAGTATCATATATCTTAGTCTCAACGACGCGACTTTCTTTTCATCAATTTGCATTTTATAACTTGCAACTGTCGAACTTCCCGCCGATGTGTAACCAACCCGAGGTGTCATTTTCACCTGTTTACCTAAGAAACTTTTACATGTATAATATCTCTATCGTATCGCGTTCAGTTTATTTAAAAAAAAAAAAAAAAGAAAAAAAAAGAAAGAAAAAAAAACTTTTTGCATATTTACTTGTTCAGCTGTCTAATAATTAACCGTGATCCAGTCAGTTCATTAGACTTTTTCTAGATATTTCATTTTATAAATTTGCTGAAAATGTTTAAGCTGCGATATTATCAATTTATATTCCTCACATTTCATCAATTTGCTAGGCTACTTTAGTTGTGATTCCGACGAACCATCTGGTCATTAGCGTTTTTCGTATAACTTTCATACTTAAAAAATATGAGAGACGATAAATTGGATTTCTAAAACATGATGCTGTCTCATGACCGTCTTTATTCCTTTTCTATTGAAAACTAGCTTCGAAAAAGTTGTCAAAAATTTAAATTACTTCTGAAAAGTAAAAGGTTAAAAATTAAAATTGAATACCTTAGAAAATTACAGAACCATTTTTCTACATTTGTATTACTGTCTTATAAATACATTTAATAATCTCTTTATGCCTTGAAAACATAATGCCAACACACGAAAATGAAATAAAATCTATACTTAGCTCATGAGATAAATATAAGATACTAGATGACACTCTTCAAAAGAATTAAATAATAATACTTGAAGCTACATTTACACCAATATCTTGAAAGTATGATAAATGACGAATGTTTCTTGCTTTCTATTTTCTCTTTTATCAAATCTTCCATTTATCATAATGGACTTAATAGAAACATGTATATTTCCCCAATTTACGAATTGTCCGAGTTTCAATAAAACTGAAGAGACGTGTAATCATGATAAATTACATTCTGTTAATGTATGTAAGATTACTAAATTTTCTACCAACAAATTTAGACATAGCAATACTTAGAT
Source organism: Maratus speciosus (assembly GCA_963932465.1). Lineage (NCBI taxonomy): Eukaryota > Metazoa > Arthropoda > Arachnida > Araneae > Salticidae > Maratus > Maratus speciosus. The sequence continues at coordinate 595,672,933 of OZ010789.1, read as the reverse complement.
ATGAAGGCATATAGGTATGTAAAACACTTTCACACTTTATTGTCTCACACTTATTTGTACCTGCAATGTAATCACTCCGAGAACGGTTTGAGATACTTTTAATACATAAAGAGTATAAGTAATAGTTTTTACCATTATAAGAATAATGGAAAATATATTTCAGAATTTAATAATTTTAGATCACCGAATACCCGATAAATAAATTGTATTTACCATTAATTTTATACGAAATTTTAAATAAAATTACTTAATAATTCAATACTATTGGTTATGTATGTACGTAAAAAAAAAATCTTTAAAAATGTAAACCTTGTTTTCTATATATATATATTTTTTTAAGTGTAATCATATAACAAATTTTGTCATTAAAAACGACATGATTACTTTTCATTTGAGAAGAATAAATGTATATCTGAGTGTGTTACACAGAAATTACTAAATGTTTATTTGGAACTTTGGAGTATGATTTACTTTTATAAATCACTCAATATTAAACTTCGTTTAATAAACAGTAAAGCATCTGAGAAAAATCTTTAAATTATTTACATTTTCATACATAAAGCATATATACAAATATTCTGTATATAACTATATATACATAAATCATATATACTGTAGCAATCGTAGGACGTTTTTAAGCTATTTGTCATTCAATTTAAGAACGTTAACTGCAAGCACCATGAGGCAGTAAATAAAACGGAATCGCCGTTAGAAAACACAAATATAAAATTAGTAAAAAAATATTTTTACAGAAAGACCCTAAATAACCATAATTTGTTTATGTTACTTAAATTTTTTTCAAAAGATTGCACCTAATATATGCATCTAGGACATTATTATTGTATGCGATAGCATCTGTAAACTATAAGAAATGAATGAACCCGATCTTCTTTATATAAATGGTTATATTTGCATAGACGGCTTAGGAAAAGACACTATCTTGGAAATAAAACGTCTGAATATATTAGTAATTACTATGCTGCCAAATTACTTGGCTTACTATACAAACCAAGGTATACGGGTTCTAGCCCTGGTTTGGACATTTTTCGCTCTGTTGGAATAAACTTCAACTGTGCAATTCTAGCTTCAAAATTTATCCATTTGAAAAAAAAGTTCATTATGATATAATTATATGATATACAGTAGTTTACTGATATACAGTAGTACAGTTTTCCATGGACTTCCATCAAGTGAATTCTATAGTTCTAGCTCACTTCAAATAAACTAGCTCTGCAGTTAGCAGGCATGTCCAACAGAAAACTATAAATTATGTCCGACAGGTACCATCCAGTTGGATCAATAGATAGTGCATTGGCATGTCAAGCCAAGATATGCAGGTCCGAGGCCTGGTCTTGACATATTTCATGCAGTTGGAATAAACGTGAACTGTGCTACGTCAGCATTGAAGAAGAATGAAGGAGTGTACAATAAGTAGATACGTTAACATATACTACTAATTTTAAAGTCTAGCTTTTATCAGTGTTACCAGTCGACTAGTTTTTTTTTTTCAGATTTCTTCATTGCCTCCACTTTTTAAAGTTGTGTCATCTGGCTAAATTAGGATAGATTATATAAAATTAAAACAAGAAGAATTATGCTATTTAAAAAGTAGTGGAAATCAAGCAATCTGAAAATTTTTTAAAGTACTGTGGCTTTCATCGTCAGTTTTAAGAAATTAAAATTTACGGTATTAACGCTTCAAATTATATAAAAATGTGATTACTCAAATATTTTATAAGATCTCACCTTATGGATTGACAACGTCAAAATAATTTTTTAACATGTATCGTACAATGTAACCAAAGTGGGTCAGCTTTTGGTGATATTCATTAGCTATATAAGATATAGCAAAAGTTTTCTTTTTAAATTTAAATGTTATTTCTGTGTCTGAATTAATAGACATACACATTAAATGCTACTCGTTTAGGCTAATATCTCAATACTTGTGAAATTCGGTGTCATTAATGTGAATAATTTTGTATAAATAGAATAAAGGAAATTTCCGTCAGAGTATCCATGCCATCGGATTCGACGTGAATCTTAAAATAAACATTAAATGCCTATAAAAGAGTATTTATTTCCTTTTTCCTTATTTTTATTTGTCTGAAAAGCATTGTCAAATTTATATAATACTAAATAATTATAACGCTAAATAACAATTTAAGCTACCTTTTGGGGAAAAAAAGGTAATTTAAATGTACTTAACGCATCTTTTAAATGAAGTAAAATTCTTTGAAAAACTTCATTTTAATAGATTTTTAAGGAGAGAAGAGCGTATGAAAGTGCCATTATGTTTAAGTTTGAGTGAAGAACAATTTATTTCCTTAAAGAATGACAGAAAAGAATCCTATTCTGAAACATTTCACCTTAAAATGTAACATAATCTTCAAATACGCTCCCTCCAGATTTAAACTTTCAAGAACTTGAGTAATAAATTTTATGGTGCCCATGTGACGACATTCTAACTTAAAAATTGAATAAATTACGGAAAGAAAAACTTTTCATTTTAAAATGACTTTTAAAATAGTGACATGTTCTTGGTAACCATTATACTATTATCATTTTATATTTCTTTAAAATTGTTTCTTATGTTTCTTTAAGAAATTTGACATACAATTCAATAAGTTATATATCGTTCAATTTAAAAATAATTTTTATTAAATGTTATACTATGTCTTTTTTCTATTTTTTAATACAAAAATTAATAGGAAAAAATTCTTAGAGGAGATGGGGGATGAAAGCGACATTTTGTCTTTATAAGCTAATAAAATAATTACATTAAAACACATCACTTTCAAATTTGCACCTAATTCTCGTCTAAAACCTTTGCTTTGATACTACTAAAACCTCATATCCTCAAGTACAGTATTTTAAAATTTATACGCATTTTTATAAATTAGGAGAAATGCCTTTTTTAACTCCATTTTAGGGGATGAAAGGAACACTGTGTAGGGTTGAAAGGGACACACATAAATAAAACACTTTTATGAAAAAATAATTTCTTTATTTGCAATTACATTATTCAAAAATAAAAGATAAGTATGCACAAAATAAAAATAAGATATTGTTCAACATATGATGAAATAAAAACAAGAAAAATAGCGTGTTTAGGCATACTTGATATAAAACAACTTTAAATCAGTCAAAAATTTTAAGAAAGATTTAGCTCTTGCTGTCTCACCACCAGTTACGGGTTAATTAACTTCCCCACAATATCATTAATATTCGCGTCATTCATGTCAATAGTATCAGTAAAAACAAAATAGTTTTATTCTGTTTTCCTCTGAAAAAATATACTGTGAATTCATCACGAATGGTTTTCTGGAGTTTGTGGTTACAGTGTGACAGGAATATCACCATAATTATTCCATTACCTTTCGTAAATTTTACTGTCTTAATATTCATATTGCTCTCGTAATTATCAAATAAGAGAAGCACAGGATCAGTTTTGGAACAACTAGAATATTTAGCTAATTCGCAATTGCTTAAAAAAAAATTCTGCGGTCGTTGACCAACATTCATCAGCAAATACAAGTTTTTGGCATGGGGCACCTCCGAGCATGAACTCCCTGAAATTGTTTCTTGGAAAAAAAAATATAGTCGAACAGATTTACCTGATATAGAAACAAAACATAAAAGTGTGACAAGTTTGCCACGTTCAGCTGATGTTACGTGAGAAAATAGTTTTTCACTACATTTTCCTACTATATTAGATGGTTTGTGCTCTGTCATTAAGACTGTTTTATCCCAGTTATACATTATTTTCTGTGTAAATTTATAGCGATCCATAACTAACTAAATGGTTTTTTTTTTTTTTTTTTTTTTTTTTTTTTTTAAATATCAGCATTAGCTTTGTTGAAACTGATGAATTTCGTTGCAAAAAATCTTGGAACTAATCACTTCCAGCCTCCTTCTTTGTTTGCACGATATGAACGTATTAGGAGAGATCAAAGCAATTGAATACTCATATGCACAGTTATCAAACGATGCTTGGAGCAAATATGGAGCTAATTCTTTTTACTGAGCTTCACTAAAGGAAGCTTGATAGGAAGAGAGTGGGGTTAACCTGAGAGGTTGAAAGGGACAAGTCCCTTTCAATCCTCCACTTTCTGTCTCTTTCAACCCTATAACAACCTAGCGAAATTAAAAATGCAATCATACATGTGAGTATTTTACCTAACAAAATGTACTACTATTCAGATAAAGTGCATACTTTACAGTGCTCAATAACATAAATATTGTAATTCTAAACACCGAATTACTTTGTTAGAGAAAAATAAATGCCTTTCCTTTTTTACATTTTGCTTTCCTCACTTACAACGTTACAATTGCTGATGTTAGTTACAAGGATACAGAAATAAGTATCTTCATCGATTGCACCAAATTTGAATCTTTGTACATTACATTTTCTTCCTGAAATTTTGAGTGTCCCTTTCATCCCCAGTCTCCCCTACACATTACTGTAAACAACGGAATAACTTTTAGTAAACTATATGTATGAATTTTCTGAAATTCAGGATCTTTTCATCCAACGATCTCTTACTTTGACGAGTGCAAATCAAGAGAAGATTTTAATTGCCGTTTTAAATTATTCATGGAAATTCAGTTAGTTACTATTCAATGCCCTTTTGTTGGTGCCAAATAATGGATAGACTACTGTTGTGTTTTCTCTTTCTGCAGTGTAAAAAAAAAAAAAAAAATATGTAACGTTACTCCATAAAACTGGTGGCAGCTTGATGCTTGCAATTTTATGGGGTATTTTAACTTATATATTGGTGTAATTAAATGTATATAGCTAAAATGTACATTGATAATTGCATTAAAAATCATTAAATATTTAATAGTCACTGCTGTAAAAAATTATTATTAAGGGGGGGAAACATTGTAATCGGAAATAAATCATGAATAATAAAAATCTACACGAAAAGCCAAAAACCTCTAAAAATCGCTAAAAATCACATTGAATATCGCACTAAAAATTGGTAAGATTCAAAAGTATTACAGAACAAAATGTACTACAGTGTGTCCCAAAAAGATAGACAAAAGTATAAAATACAATTCACAGTAAAAATAAGAATGGAAAAAAATATATATATATATGTCTAATTACAATTAGATTATTGTACAATTGTATTACAATTAGATTAGTTACAATTGTATTAGAAATCCCAACAAATGCAAAATTTATTTAGAAAAGCAGAAAATAGTGTGTACCATTTTTACTTTCTTCTATCTTTACAAGAAGAAAGTATTGGTTTCGTGAAAATTTTCGAATTCCAGTTTTCGACGGATTTACACGTTTTAGGGGTCAGAGATTCCGAAAAACATGTTTTTACAAAATGTCTGTCTGTCTGTCCGTCTGTCTGTCCGTCTGTCTGTCTGTCTGTCTGTCCGTCTGTCTGTCTGTATGTGACACAAATTTTGTGGGCGCTCTATCTCAAGAACTAATGCACAGAATTTAATAAAAAATGATATTCAGTTAGACCCTGATATGAATTGGTGCTGATTAGTTTTTGGTGTAAATCGCTCAACAGGTGGCGCTGCTATGCAGCATTTTTCACGATTTCTGCAATAGCTCAATCTCCAGAACTAATGCACGGATTTTCATCAAACATCAGATTCTGTTAGTCCTTGACATGAATTGAAGTTTTATGCATTTTGGTGTAAATCGCTCAATAGGTGGCGCTGTTGTGCAGCATTTCCACCATTTCTCAAATAGCTCAATCTCCAGAACTAATGCACGGATTTTCATCAAACTTCAGATTCAGTTAGTCCTTGACATGAGTTGAAGTTTTTTGCATTTTGGTGCAAATCGCTCAACAGATGGCACTGCTATGCTGTATTTTTTAGAATTTCCTCTATAGCTGTGTCTCAAGAACTAATGCACGAATTTTCGTCGACAGATTTACAAGTTTTAGATGTCAGAGATTCCGAAAAACGTATTTTTTCAAAATGTCTGTCTGATACTCTGTCTGTCTATCTGTTTGTCTGTATGTATGTAGCACAAATTTTGTGGGCGCTCTATCTCAAGAACTAGTGCACGGAATTTACTAAAAATGTATATTTAGTTAGTCCCTGATATAAATTGGTGTTGATTAGTTTTTAGTGTAAATCGCTCAGCAGGTGGCGCTGCTATCCAGCATTTTAATTTACTGTATGTACTACAAAAATTTCGTGAATTGACGTTTTGCCCCTTGTGGTGTAAATCGCTCAACAGGTGGCGCTGCTATGCTGTATTTTTTTAGATTTCCGCATTAGCTCTATCTCAAGAACTAATGCTTGGGTTTTCAACAAACTTCAGATTCAGGTATACCTGGATATGAATTAGTGCTGTTTATGTTTTGGTGTAAATCGCTCAACAGGTGGCGCTGCTATGCAGCATTTTTCACGATTTGCACAATAGCTCAATGTCAAGAACTAATGCACGGATTTTTATCAAACTTCAGATTCAGTTAGTCCTTGACATGAATTGATGTTTTGTACCTTTTCGTGTAAATTGCTCAACAGGTGGCGCTGCTGTGCTGCATTTTTTGTGATTTCCACAATAGCTCTAGCTCCAGAACTAATGCACCAATTTTCATCAAACTTCAGATTCCGGTGTACCTTAATATGAATTAGTGCTGTTTGTGTTTTGGTACAAATCGCTCAACAGGTGGCGCTGCTATGCTGTATTTTTCAGAATTTCCCCTACAGCTCTATCTCAATAAGTAATGCACGAATTTTCATCAAACTTCAAATTCAGGTATACTTTCATACGAATTGGTTCTAAATTGATGTAATTTCTTTTACAATTTAAATGATTTAATTGACGTGATTTATATAGAAGAAAGTTTTGTGATGGCCACAACATACTAGTTAAAGAAAGTATTTGATTTATGGATTATTTAAGGTTGAGGAACACAGTTATAAATGTTACTATTTAATCGTGCTTCCATTATCTATAATCACTTCAGATACACTGTTTTCCATCGACAGTACTAGATTTGCATTAACTCTGGAAACAGTTCATACCATGCTTTCTCTATCGCTGTTGTAAGCGTGACTATGTACGTGTACCGGCCACTGCTGGCCACATCACGGTGTCCTCCAAAAGGACCGCCACGGCACCCACTGCAAGGGGGTCCCCACGAGACCGGGCTAGTCATTAGGACTTGCACCGATATGTCTCATTAAGTAGGGCATCCCAAGCAGGATTGTCCCGCTTTAGTCTCCCCTGGAGCATTGCACAAAACGGGGAACCACGGACAAACACTCACGTTGGTCAATTGTCGATTCCCCGAACATTCCACTACCAAAGTCCGAACGCTGACGAAGCAACCCGGCTCAATAAATCTCGAAAGAAGGGTCGGAACAGGTTCGACCTGATGCAGAGCCACCGTCACATCATCGAATCCTAATCGCGGGACACTTCATAGGAAGAGCCCGCGCTCGGAAACTAATGAGAGGGAATCCACACCAGCTTGCTTTACCGCGTGCCGAAACTGAGAAACTCCTATAAAGGTTATCTCTGCGATTTCAGCCCGCGGATGAAAGGTTAGTAGATAGTAAAAAACAGGAAAGTTAGACTCAACCCACAGCCAGCCCACAGCCAACTCGTTGGCTGAGAGAAGATGGCCAGCTATGAGTCAAGGGAGAAGAAAAAGATAACACAAAACACAAACTTAATCTAAAACACAAACACATCATTACACATCGGACCAAGAACGGAAGTAGGGGCTTTACCTCACGACCCCGGACGAGGTCAATATCGGTGCAATGATAAGCCTTAGAGCCCAGGAAGTCCCGGGCAGAGTCAAGGCAGAATACTGAAACGTGCGTAGGCGGACGAACCGCACGCGACGCACCTGATCGGTCCACCCCTTGACTCCACCGAGGAAGACCCAAACCCACAGGAAGACAACGTAATAATACACTTTAAATACAATAAATAAATAAAATAACTATTTACAAAAGGCGAGTCCGTGCCCATGAGGACCCGTGAGCTACGCGTCCCGTGGGGGACTACGCCACCCACTAGTCAAGGACAGAGCCCGGACCCTAAGGCGACCCTTCGGACCTAGAGGCTTCGCGTCCCCTGAGGGACTCTCCCACCTCCAAGTCAACATCGGGTCGTAGGTTAGTAAAGATAGAATAAAAAATAGGAAAGTTAGAACGCATTGGGCATCAGATCCACACGCCGCAGCAGTGCGGTCAATTTGTCCGAGGAATTAGCGCCGTATACGCCCAAGGAATAAATTTACAAATAAGCAAAAATGATTCGGGATCTGATCGGACCTCGTGAGCATGGAGGGGGCTAGACCTCCCAGATGTTTAAGGGCCCACTCAATCAATTTCCAGATCCCGAGGACTCCACACACAACACAGAGTTAGTAGATAAAAAATTAAAAATAGGATAATTAAAAATCCAACACCCGATCGGATCGTCCACAAGGGGTCGCTAAATCTCCTAAGACCATCATCCAAGGAACCCCCAGGACGACAGCCCACCCAGTGGACAATCTACTTCCGAGTGCTGAACAAAGAGAAAAAAACAAAAACTTTGGCCTGACCGGACCCTGTGGTGACCGCCTGTGTTCCGTTCGTTCATCTGCCGCCGAGATGCCCACCTGCTTCGACGACCCAAGGGCATTTGCACTCCAGATCACACAGGGTACCTTGTATTCCGACTCGCAAGCCCTTTGTTTTCCCAGGCATAGGGTTACGACGCAAAGTCGAGCCCCTCTGAGACACTGCAACGCTCGACTGCTTTGAAGATTCACATCAAGGCAGCTCCGAGCCCCACCCACATGCTCGATGAGAGAAGGCTGGACCGCACTCGCCCCATTCACCTCGGTCAAGCCGGTTACTGCTCGTCGGTCCCCAAAGCAGTCGTCTCCACACGATGACATGCTAGCGACAGGCTACCCAGGCCCACGTTGTGCCCTCGGACGTAGTCCGGTCACTGGACGTGGAACTCCATCGGCAACCTGAACCACTCTGGGTCCCCGATTTATTCTCCTCTCCGAAAATGGAAAAGGACCGCTACGGCGACCTCGGCCGAGCTCTCGGTCATCCTTCCGCGCCAAGAGGCCGGATTGATTCGAGACCACTCGGGGGTTCACGAACCCTATCGCTGTTGTAAGTGCCTTGGTTGGAAAATATTGGCGTCCATTTTCATATACTTTCGTGTTAAATGTCCCACACGTTCTCCATGGGATTTAAGTCCGGAATAAACGATTTCCTGTCTATGACTTTGATATTATTCATATTAAACCGCATCTTTGTTGATTTAAACAAATGAATAGAATTTTGGTTTTCTCACAGCAAATCCTGTAATGGAGTAAAATGGTCCTCTAAGATTTGCTGATATTCCTGCCTGATTTCCCGTTTTCTTGCTACAAAATGCCAAAAATGTTTGTCCATTAAATCCAAAACCACTTCAAGAAATTGGTGATCCTCTATCTTGCTGTGTACTGAGGAAAAACTTCTTAGTTTGCTTTTTAAATCATACCAGTAAAATTTATAACCATCTCGTCCATCCAAGTTCCACTTTTTCTTATCATTAAATATTGCTAACAACCATTTATCACCACTAGACATCATTTACTTAGCCCAGTTAAAACACACAGTTTTGTAGTGTTTCCTGAAACATGGTATCTTGAACATTTTCTTGAAAGTAATTTGCCTAGATTCCAGTATTCTTCTGTGAATGGTGTTTTTGAAACTCCAAACTTGGAAGCAATATTTCGCAATGACATATTTTTTCTAGATGCCATGCTTAGAATGATTCTGTCGTCGCACATGGATGTAATTCTTTGTCGACCGGGTCTTTCCTTACTACACCACTTGCCGCCCTTATGCCAAATACTGTAAACACTTTTTAAAGATCTCTTGAAAATCTTGGATAACTGTTTCGTTTTTCTGCCTATAAGATTTACATCCAAAACATCGACGATCTCCTCTTTCAAAATCATGGAAGACGGTAGTATTTCGAGTGACGCAGCCTTAAGCCTAAAATCGTATCGTATCGTTAAAATCGTATCGTATCGTATCATAGAATTCGTAGATGGCGGAACTCATATATACAGCTAACTCGACATCAAAGAAAACGCGAAAAGCCGCCTTTTAATAACTCAGCAGATATATGTCTTATTGTTCTGAATTTTCTAGAACAGTCTTATATCTGCAGTCTAATCGTATACTGAAATTTTTGCATTTCTACGTGCAGTATATTTTGAGATCTAAATAGCCATTTTTAAAGTGAAAACGTTGGTATAATATCGAGGAAGTTCCTAATTTGAAAATCTCGAAAACGATTCTAACGATTATTTTTAAATTGATACATAATATAAATGTGATTAAGGCGAGGTGAATAACACTTTTCTTTTTTTCTGGGAAAACTCTCGTTCGTTAAATAATTCGATTTTTTTTCTCTCGAAAATGACACGGGCGATTTTTTAAAAATCAAATAAATATGTTTCAGATGAACCAAATAACAATTTACTTGTTTCCAGCAAGACTCTTGTTCGTTTTATAATGCGCATGAAAAATCGGACTATATTTCTTCGCCATTCTATGGAAATTTCACCGAAAATGCATGACACTGTATTCATACACACGCTTTCTTTTTAACCACTTTTGGGGAGAAAAATTTTGTCTTCCCACTGGCTGAGTGGCTAAGGGCCATCGTTTACTGACCTTAAGATAGGCAGTTCGATACTCGCTGTTACGTGTTTTCACATGTGAATGTTTTTTTTTTTTTTAAGTCTGCTAGTTGACCATTATTCTCAGTTCCTTTGTAATTTTTTTAATTGCTATTAAGTTAAATATACTTACAATTATAATGACGCCAATTTGATGATGATTATTTCTTGGCAATTTTTCAACAATAAAAATATTACCATAAATTTTACAAATATATTTAATTTCAATCACTTTACAAAAAATATACATTAATAATTATTATTTGAATATAAATCACACGATCAGAAACGTAAAAAAATAATTCATTTCAGCTCTTCTTTTTATAATATCATTTTTTATTATTATGACGGTCAATCAATATATAATCACTGACATCCATAATATTATTATTATTATTATTATTATTTTCCTTGCATAAAAGCTATTGTGATGTAATAATTCTTTTATAATAAATAATTTAGTTGAAATGTTTTATTTATAAATATCAATGAAGTTTGATAACCCCGAGACAATTCTTTGCAATATTTACAGTTTACATAATAAGCATATCAGAATTCTGGTGTCGCCATCTTTTGACGCAATTGCGTAGTATTATAGAGAAATGTTTGATAAAAATGTTGAAGTAGACAGTTTTTAAATCGAAGAATTATTTTAAGAGATATTCAATGTTAAATCTGGATAAAATTGTCTCATTAAAAAAGTCTCATAGGAAAAAAAATATACATGGGAATTTAATCATTTTCATTCAATTTAATCATTCAATAGAAACTCGAAGTTTGCAGAGTGCATTTATTATTCTTAACTTGCCTAATTTTTTGACGGTTTATTTCAATTTTAAATTAAAATTTTCAGAATTTCCAGAGATATTTTTTACAGATTTTAGAAAAGGTTCTTTTAAATTGTTGCCAAATGTTAAAACAGCGCAAAGAATAATATATCCTTTAAATTAAAAATTTATTCACACGTGACTATTATAAACAGAAAAAAATCCTTTTAAATTAGAATTAAATGATAACGTGTTAAAAGCAGGAAAATATTAAACATTACGTCATAAAAATTGTTTTTACACATGCTTACTTAAAATGAAAGAAAATTATAAAATAATAAATTATTTTCAAATTAGAATTAAATGATTACGCATTAAAAGAAGGAAAACATTGAAAATTACGTCATAAAAATTATATTTACACGTGAATATTAAAAGAAAAAGAAAATTTTTAAATAATAAATTCATTGATATGTGTTAAAAGTCGTAAATGGAGGAAATTACGTCATATTGGCCAAAGTGATCAAAACAGTTTACAAAACACATTGCAAAACATATTGCAAAACAGTGTAAATTAAAAAATATATTTATATGAGAGATTTATTTCAAATTTCGAGATGATATTTTTAACTATAGTTGCTAATTTTAAGGTAGCGCAAATAATAATATTATCTTTCTAATAATAAAAATATTTTCAGTTGAATGTTACAAAGAGAAAGGAAAGTTTGGTGAAAATTATGTCAGATTTAAAACGTTACATTTAAAATCTCTTATTTAATATCATTTTCTTATAGCGTTGTTAAAAAATACCATAAAGCAAAACTCTGTTGACTTACTTCCTTTTATATTTGGTAATTTTCAAATGTTTAACTAATCTTATTTAATCAAGCAGGGAAACAGCAACTAACATCAGCTGATTCGGTTTTGAAATCCCTCAGTAAAAGGGAAACCCGTTTACAGTAAGATTGCCATTGATTTTTTAATTATACAGAGCAGCCTCGATTATCCGAGCTAATTGGGATTGTTAGTAAATCGGAATCGGAAATCTTGGTTAATAGAAACTGTGTGTAAAAACTCGCTGTGCTTGCGAATTTAACATCTCTTTTAAAAAAATATATAGAACGTTTTTTAAATAATAAAAGTAAATATATGTAAAGTTCTGTTTCACAGCTTAACAAATTTAAAAAGAAAATCAACTACCAGTAGTAAATTTTAAAATGCAAATTGAAAAATTTACGAAAGTTCACACAGCCACTGGAAACAAAGCATTGTTCGCTATTGACTTCTCAGGGTCCAATGTTTCTTTGGAGTTGAGGGCTTTTGGGGGCAGAAGGGCCTGTATTGCACGGACAGTGAGCTAAAGAGTGTGGTTATTTTTAAGGCTCGTTCAAAAGGAAAAAAAAAATCAGACTTTGTTATCGGCTCGGTTAACAGAAACCTCGATTAATCGAAGCTCGGTTAATCCAGGTTCTACTATAATTCAATCTTCCGTAATCTTTTTAAAGCAGATCAAATTTCAATCTTCCGTAATCTTTTTAAAGCATATCTAATTAATGGACTTTAGCACAAAGTCACATAGCTGATAACTGCCATGCTTGTTGGCCACCTTTTTTTCAAAAAGTTTGCTTCACCTTATTCAATTAATGAGATATCTCCGATAAAATAAGTCACATTTTCCCGTTCTAAAATACTGGTATCCAAAAATCGTAGCATGTAACTGACACTACAAGTACTCATGGAACTAGACTATTTTAAGTCTGATTTTTATTATAGACTATATAAAATTATTAAAATTATATATTATGATAGGAACTAGCGGGCTTCGTCCGCTATTTACGTTACGGATATAAAAATCATGTTTTTTTTTAGGGAAAAAGAAATAAAAACCTATTTGACGATAGGTTTATAAAGACACATTTTGTATTTGTTATATTTCCGGGGATGAGGAGGGGGGGGGGGTATTTTGATTAAATATCGCAATTAGTCTACACGGCAGATATAATTATGATAGACACTAGCGGGCTTCGCCCCTCTATGGCGCCTTATGGGTCCAGCTTCCATAACTCAGAAACTACCTTTCGGACATCAATGCAACAGATTCCAAACGTTATAATTAACTTAATAATCACCCTATATAGCATTAAAGTAAATTTATGAGTACTGCATACTATTTTTTTATCGTAATTTCTGAAGAGAAAAAAATTATTTCGGTTCCATTCTTAGGTACTGGTCTGAAAAATTTTGAAAAAGTGGGGAAGGAGGGGACATGAGACTGCTGTTTGTCAAACAACACAACGGGATCTGGCTTATTCAACTTGGTTTTTGATGACTTCAATTGGAAGGTGGTTTGTTTAAAAGAGTGCGTTCCCTGCCCCATGAAAATTGGAACTATTGGTGCTACATCTATGTAAGGATTTAATAATTATAAATTAACATTTTGGATTTATTAATTTAAGGATAAAGTGTTTTTAAAGGAATATCAAATGAAACCCTCTGTGCGATCTGCGATTATACTTACCCAGTTGTTTTTATATACAAACTGCTATAAGGAAAATTGTAATAAAATAGTAAAAATTAAATCTGCATTAAATTCCATAAGTATCTTTTTTTTAATCATTTTATCACTAACCTCAAAAAAGTAATGATATCAATGCAAAAACCCTTGACGGGTTAAAAGTTTCTGACGCAGCACTTTATCTTATGCTCTAAGAATTTTAAATATGGAACTTAAAAATACTGATATCAAATTTTGAGTGACGTTATGCTATTTCTTAAAAAATATATTTGTATTTATTTCACCATTTTATTTTTGTTTTATTTATAATCGCATGTGCAAAAGTTATGTTCAACATGAAAAGCTGCATAAAATTTTATTCGCTGTTGCTTTATCATTTACATCTCTCATAAATTCAAAATATGTGTTTTAAAAGATATGATATAAAATTTAAGTGACGCCTTGATGTGACTTTAAAAGGTTTGTTTTTTTAAATTCAATTTAAATTATTTTTGACTTGGTTAAAATATTTTTTTTACATCTACACAATACTTTTAATTTTCCAATTCACTGTTAAATATATCACTTTCATTGAATCTATACAATGCATTGAAATGTATTTATTTCAATAAATTGATTTATCTTTTGTGTCACGCTATTCAAAATTGTGAGTAAGATTTATGTAAATGGTTTCTTTGCGTCATTGTGTCCAAACTACATGAAATGTATGAAAAAGGATAGTTTGACGCAAATAAACCATTTACATAAATCTTACTCACAATTTTGAATAGCGTGACACAAAAGATAAATCAATTTATTGAAATAAATACATTTCAATGCATAGTATAGATTCAATGAAAGTGATATATTTAACAGTGAATTGGAAAATTAAAAGTATTGTGTAGATGTAAAAAAAATATTTTAACCAAGTCAAAAATAATTTAAATTGAATTTTAAAAAACAAACCTTTTAAAGTCACATCAAGGCGTCACTTAAATTTTATATCATATCTTTTAAAACACATATTTTGAATTTATGAGAGATGTAAATGATAAAGCAACAGCGAATAAAAATTTATGCAGCGTTTCATGTTGAACACAACTTTTGCACATGCGATTATAAATAAAACAAAAATAAAATGGTGAAATAAATACAAATATATTTTTTAAGAAATAGCATAACGTCACTCAAAATTTGATATCAGTATTTTTAAGTTCCATATTTAAAATTCTTAGAGCATAAGATAAAGTGCTGCGTCAGAAACTTTTAACCCGTCAAGGGTTTTTGCATTGATCTCTTTACCTCCAGGCATTTTGTCGAATTTATAAAAAGATGGATCAGTCGAAAACAAGCCGACAAATGATTCCAAACCAATAAAGGTCCGAACAGCAGACGATACATACATTCAAGAAATATGGATAAACTGGCTGTTACCCGTCACTGTGTTCACGTAACATTTAAAGAAGAAGAAATTCATCAATTAAGCAAAATATTTGATAATTAAAACATATATAATTAACCTTTTATCACATTTTAATGTAGAAACACTTCTGATGATCTCAATTTGCTTTTTTTTGTTTTACATATAGGATCATTTAAATTTCTTTCGTGAGCACCAAATTTCATACACCTGTTCTGTTCTAAGATTAAATGACGAATAAATTTACATCTGTTATTCTATTTTATTATTTATATTTATTATATTTAATATTTATTCCGTTCAAGGATATTGATTTAATTTATATATTTTCGAGACAAAGAATATTATTAAGAGAAATATATTGGTAAATATGTTTAACGGAAGGTGATTATTAACAGGTCACTTCAGACGTAACTTTGATAAGATTAGAATAATCGAAAAATCAACTTGTAACATTATGTTTATATTCCAAAAAAATCACATCTTGGAAGAAAGAAAAGATAAATGGTATAAAAAAATAATAATCAAACGTGGTGAAGCATCAAAGTTCAATAGTAAATAATAAGAGTACCAGAAATATCTTTAACTTTCAAATATTTATGACATTTTAATTTCACTGTACCAGACTTTTATCAGCTGTAAATCTGCCAATGTGTCTACGAAAATGTTCATCACGCTCCGAAGACTCTTGAGTCTAAATACTTATTATTTAAGCAATAGAGATGCTTTTTGCTTTCGCGGAATAAATCTATTTATGGAAAAGCACCCCAGTTATGAATAAGCAATTTTCATATCCATTATTGTGCTGAAACTTTGGCTTATGAAAGCTTCGAAATTTGCAGGAATATGCTCCAATGGGGGGCAGAGATTGTGTTTTAGACAGATTTTTAACTATAGATTTCGATATTTTAAAATCGAAAGAAAATTTCCTTTCTTCCTTCGCGCTTTTCGATAATCACGGTGCCTTTAAATATTAGAAGGATCTGAGGTGAAAGGCGAATTTATTACTTAATTAGTGGTTTTGGTTTACACGTCAATGATGTCACATATAAAGCCTAATCTCACATTATAATTACTTGAAAACTTTTTAAAATCGACTTTCATGTGCCATTTATTAAATTTTATTGAAACCGTCCTGGTGATTGTACGGTAAAAGGGTGTTAAACGTCTGTATTTGCGATTATTAAATTCTTTGCAAGTCACACCATATTGTATAACTGTTATAAAATGCTAATATTTTCTGAAAGAAAAGCAGCTAATGATTTAAAATATGACGACGCTTTCAGTTAGTTTTTCCTACGGATGAATCTTGTCGAAATAAAAAAATATATATTCTTTTACTTCATGAATCATTTAATATGCATTTTAATTTATTTAAAACATGAAATCAATTTATGAAATCCAATGTTATTGTACATTTAGTAAAACATTAAAACATTATTTTCATTAATTATACTAAATTTCAAGAAAGAAAATGTATTTAAAATGTAAGCTAAAATTTCATTCTGAAATAAAGCGACCTTTGATGCAAAATTTTATTTCTGAAAAGTATATTTTTATTTTAAGATTTCGTTTTAACTTTCGAAGTTGGTGTAATGAAAACGACATCGCTTTGACGAAATTAAAATAAATATAATATGTTCATGTTTTCGTATTAAAATGAATACTTTCCATGAAAAAATATTACATCAGATCTACCCGATAAAAGCTTTTATTAAAAACGCCTTTGTGACATGTTTTAACTGTCATCTTTTAAAAATGATTTTTATGATTTTTTAAAAAAACTAATTCGTATGAATAGTGGGCAATAACTATCCACTTAAATGTACAGAAGTCATATTTACATCCTTGGTTGTAATTTTCAATATGTTCGCAGCCGATTTTCGCTTGTGTGGAATAAATTCATTCATGAAGCTTGAATGTGTGTAAATATGTTTTCAGTTTTCGAAGATTTACTTTAATCATATTTTTGTACCATTTATACTAATTGAAATTCAATTCTTTTTAATTTTAATAAGAAAATAGCGTAAAAAATATTAATTTGTTTTCAGTCACTGGTATGCTATTTCTTTCTCCCAGCTTATTTTGTCTCCAATGAATAACGTTACCTTGTATACGATAGCCGTAAAACAAAAGCCGATGTTTCATTGTGCGATTAAATACTCTACAGCATTTTTAAAACTTCTAAGCATCGCACATTTTCAATGTTTATACCGTCGTATTGGGGGAAAAAGTGCTTTTTAATGCAATTTGTTTGAAAACTGCATCTCCATTTGTTTTTGAAATATTAATTTTTTTGTAGTTTTAAGCGACATTTGTTTCATTTTGGCAACTCAAGTACTCCATTTCCGTAGAAAGTAAAGAAAACATCGTTGAAAAATAGCAATTATATCTTCTTTTTGCCATTTTCTCATAAAAATTGAAAAAAAAAAATTAAAATACGCGCTATTTTGAGAAAAATATAAATGAAGGATTTATGATAAAACATTGAGCTATTATAAACTATATTTAATTTTAAGTATCTATATTAATGCAAATGACGTCATTTTACATAAAATAAAAGCCTGGGCTTTAATTCTTAAAATTGAAATATGTTTTGCAGTAGAATCCCGATTGTCCGAGTCCCGCTTAACCCGGTTATTTTCTTCTGATGGACTGGTGGTTTCTATTATTATGAAACAGCCATTACAAATGAAGCGTTAGGTGAAGATGAAAGAGCAGCCGTAAAAAGCTAGAACTCTGATTTTCTAGTCAGAATGGAAAAAAAATGGCCATAATTTTTTTTTCAAAAAAAAATTTAAAATTCGCGAAAAATTTAAAATCGTTCATGGCAAAATTTACTATTTTAATCTACAAGTTTGAAACAAAATTTCCTTTTCGAATGTGAAAAAAAAATCTCGTGGGACTCGAAAAAACTCTAAAAGTGGCATTGAAAAACATATTAAAAATCGCTTAATAATAATAATAATCACTAAATAAATTATTAAAAATTGCACAGGTCCTATAAACTTTTAAAAAATATAACTTTTCAGGCTTTTATGAATTCTTAATTTAAAAAAAAAAAAAGAAAAAAAAATCTCAAGAGATTTCAAAAAACCCTATCAAAAAATCTGCATTATTTATTAAGTTATAATCATTTATACACGCTGAGTGCAATTGAAAGTCTGTTGATATTGAAATTTTGAAACGTGTTTTCTCATATTAGCAAATTTTGAGATTGCACGCGCTATTACTTTCAAACTATGTAAGATATAGCTTTAAAAAATTAAACCAATATGTGTTTTTTTGTTTTTGTTTTTTTTTATTTGTCTTCATGCTAAAAACAAAAACAAAAATCCCATATTTTGGTTATTTATTTTTTTGCACTTGAAAAACGCCGATTTTCTTTTCTTTCTTTCTTTTTTTTTTTTTTTTCATATTTTGTGCAAAAATTACATTTTAAATAAAACTTTTTGTTTATATTTTGGTTTTGATATAGAAGTGGATGTGTTATGGTTCTATTTTATTGATAAATTGTTTTCTGTATGCGTAAGTCAAAGCTTAATCATGCGCGCAGCATTTAATGATTATAATTCTCACCTTAGTGAGATGAATTTTTTGAATTTAAATTTTAATATTAATTTTGTATATACAACATTTATTTTTCTAGATAATACAACTGAGAATACTTACTTTAGGCAGAAATAATAAAAAATGATTTTAATTGCATATTATTTGTATTTTGGATCTTTAAAAAAGGTTATGTTTTTGATCATTTCGACAAATTCAAAGGTCCTGTGCTTGCCCCCTTAAAATTTAAATGTAGCTGGAGACAAAACTTACATTAATGGAAAAAAATAGTTTAACGAACATTCTTTCATAAATAACTAACAATCAACGCAAAGCACAAAGAACTCTAAAAAATTTTAATATCGCATTAAAATCGCTAAAATTAAAAATTCGTACAGGACAAAGTCTACTACATTAAGATAAAATGTTTAAACCGATTTTTATTTTATTTATTTTTTTTTTTTACCAATGTAAGAAAATCGTCACGGTATTCATACAATCGTTAAAAATCGCATTAAAAATCGCTAAATACTCAAAATTCGCAGGTGTAACAATTTACAATAATGATATAAAACACTGTAATCGAAAATCTTTATGAATGACAAATAATCAACGAAGAAGTAAAAAATCTCGAAAAATTGCTAAAGTTCTCATTGAATAGCTAGATGGCAAAATTTACCATATTAGGCTAAAAGTTGCTGTTCGGAATGTCAAAGAATCGCCGTGGGATTTAAAAAAAAAGCAGAAAGCTGCATTGAAAAATGCAACTAAAAATCGCTAAATGTTAAATACCGCAGCAGTCAAAATTTACTCTAATCAGGTAAAACATTGTAATCAAAGTTTTTCATGAATGACAAAAAGTATACGCCGGACATAAAAAGTTTCGAAAAATGGCAAAAAATCGCATTAAAAGCCGCTAAAATTAAAAAATTGTAGATGGTGAAATTTACTACGTTAGGCTAAAAGTTTGAAACCAAAATTCATTTTTCGAATGTATTAAAAATAGCTAAATAATAAAAAAAATCGCAAAATCAAAATTTACTCTAATGGGTAAAACATTTTTTTTTGGAAATATTTCGAGAATGATAAAAAACCGATGCAAGAAAATCTTGAAATATCGCTAAAAATTGCATTATATATCTCTAAAATTAAAAATCGTTTATGGCGAAATTCTCTATATTAGGCTAAAAGTTTAAAATCATATTTAATTTACGAATGTCAAAAAACAGCTCTAGACCTAAAAAAAAAAAATGCTAAATTTCGCATTGTAGAATCCATTAAAATTTGCTGAATAGCAGGTGGACGATAGTACGGCGAGTGAACCTTTTTGTTACCTTGGCAACGGAACGACTGAAGCAAAAGCGTGAGGTCAGCCTCGACAGGTACAATCTCTAAAAACAAAACATTCGGAATTCGAACGGTGGAAATGAAAGTACGCACAATCTATTCTTTTGAGTCTAATAATATTTATTATTCGGTGTGGTGTAAGAGACGTATCTATCTGTATTCGTTTACTATGTATAATTCGTCGTTTTTAAATGACCAGTCAAGAATTCAATCGAAGGCGTTCCTAATTTGACCAGCTCAATGGAATTCGAACATTTATAAGTGCATTCAACTAGAGTCTACAATATTCTTTCTTCTATATCAGTGATGTATGATAATAAAATTGTGCCATGATATATATACTGCTGCTCCTTTATTGTCAGTGTCTGCCTGAATTTCTGGGAAAAAGGGATAACGCATATTTAAACTTAATTCTAAATTCTAATTACAAATCGCAGTTTTGGTTTAAAACCGAGTCTTGAATTGAAATCTGTTAAGTTCCATTCTTTTGTCAGATTATTCATATTTCTTTTCGCTAATTTAAATTCGAGTTATTCAAAATTAATTCGTAAACTCTTCTATCCAGCAGGGGTCAAAATTTACTGTAAAGCATTATAATATGAAATATTTCATGAATGACAAATAAATCGACGCTCAACGCAAACGATCACTAAAAATCGCATTGAAAATCGCATTAAGAATCACTGAAATTTAAAAGTCGTGGCAGACAAAATATAATACATTAGGTTAAAAGTTTGAAACAAAATTCTTTTTAGAAATGTCAGAATATAACTGCAAAATACGAAAAAACACTAAAAATATCATTAAAAATTCGCGAAATATTCAAATATACGAAATTTGAAAAAACTTTGTTGGAAAGGGGAGAAAATTTACTATGTTGTTTTAAAAGAATGAATCGGTATTCCTTTCACTATTTTGGAAAAATCGCCTCGAAACATAAAAAACCGCTAAAAATCGTATGACAATTAAATAAAAAACTAATAAAAAAAATTAAAAATCGGGCTTGGAGGTGCAAAACTATATACAGAGAAATACCTTCTTCCCAATTTTTTTAGCTCTGCGTGCAGCGGTATCTGCAGAACACCGTCAACACAGATACTTACGAACTTAATTCCTTATTACTATATATTTTCTGTAAGTATCTCTAGATTAGTGCCTTTTATTGAATACTACAATTTGTGAATTTGTCACTAATTGCAATATTAATACAAATTGTTATTTTTAACGGTTTTGTTTAAACTCATAAAAATCCTCTTTGTGAGTTATATATTGTATGCCTCAGTATCTTAATTGACTTTAGAAATATTAACTTTTATCTTGTAAATAATAGACTGTAAAATGGTGTTTTTGAAAATGCATCTTCTAGTAACATTCGTTAATTAGTTAACTAAAATCACCATTAAAAGCTTTGCATATTTATTTCACTTCATTATTTTTATTTTACACGTAATTAATGCTTCAAAATTAAAATACGCAAAAGAAATTAAAATGAGAAAAATTCGTTTTGTGATATCCATTTTAACATTTAATTGCCACTTGAGTTTTAAAAACTCTCTTAATTGACTTATGAGGAGTAGCTTATTTATCTAAATATGTGTGTAAATTTTAATTTATTTAATCTTATCTACTCGAATTACATTTTACAGTAATTAACCGAAAAATTAAAAAAGAACACACAAATACAGTAAAGCACCATTAATCTGGACTAATTGATCTATCTTCATTAATCTAAGTGCGATTTTTAAAAAACTTAAGGGAAAAGGAACTTTTCAATAAACTTAGATTTTGCACTTAAAAAATAATTAAAAAGGGAAAATAATTTCAGTGGAAGGGAAATTGATTTAATTTGAAAAATGGTTCTGTTAATTTTTTGTACATATGATCTTTTGAATTTTTTATTATTCATACGATGGAAAAACTCCACATATTTTTATTTATTAGCCCCGGTATGCTATTTCTTTCTCCCAGATTTCTTTGTGTCGTCTCCAAAGAATAACTTTGCGTTATATAAGCCAGCCGTAAAACAAATCAGATGTATCATTATGCGATTAAATACCCTACAGCAATTTTTTTAACTTCTAAGCACCGCACAATCAGTTTTTATACCGTCGTGTTGGAAAAAATAGGCACTTTTTAATGCAATTTCTTTAAAAACTGCATCTCAATTTATTTTTGAAATATTAATTTTTTTGTAGATTTTAGAGCCATTTGCCAATATTGTCAAGGGATGTACTCTATTTCTATATAAAGTAAAAAAAAAAAAAAAAAAGTTTTAAAATAGGAATTATATATTTCTGTTGCCATTTTCTCATATCAACTGAAAAAAATTGTAATTAAAATACATGCTATTTTTAAAAAATAATTAAGCGAATGATTTCTGTTAAAACATGAAGCTATTATAAACTATATTTAATTTTAAACTATGTTTAATTATTATCTATATTAATGTTACAAACAAATGAAGGCCTATGAATCATTAGATAGCCTTTTTTTGTCCAGTTTCCTTAATGACGGCATCTTTTTGCTTCATTTCTGTATTATTTCGCCATAGTGACGCCCTATAGCATACTTTACTGCAGCTGTTTAAGAGTTCATCTTAAATATCGAATTCCTAAGCGGATTCGATTGATGACATTTTACATAAAATAAAAGCGTGTGCTTTAAGTCTTAAAATTAAAATATGTTTTGTTTTATTTATATATACAATTTTTTTTATCGGGGCAACACTAAATTCTGAAAAAGCAGAATTCCTGTTTTCAAGTTAATTTATTATTTTTTTTTTTTTGCTGTTGACATTGTATTAAAAAATCACGAAATTCTAGTCACATTAATCGAAAATCACAGCAATATAAAGTCTTTCTGATTTGAAGAAACTACGCATCTTCATATTGGTATATTGGCCTAATTTTTTCAAGAATTAATTTATATAAATTAATGGAATTTTCCGCATATAATGACATTTTTGGTGCTTTAAATGCATTGAATCAAGAAATGAATGGTTATTCCACACTTATATGGGCAGACATACTGGTCAGAAGATACTACTGACCTTATATTAGATTAAGTTTTTAACACAATTTTTCATTTTGTAAATAAATCATGACCATTGTAAAACCTTTGATTTATTCTGTTGAGCTGATTCACGTATCAGACCAGATTTTGTGATCGTTAAAAGTTAGTTGGTTGAATTATTCTTCCAGATTCGTCCGGGTTGTCTCAGTTGGTAGAATAATTGACGTCAAGACAGCTCTGCTTCGAATCCTGGCACGAACGTTTTTCTCCCACAAGGAATTTTACAACTGTTACTAACCTTATGCTGTTTTAAATTAGAGCTTTCTACTGAAATATTAATTCGTGGAGGAACCAGAAATATGTACATGTATTTAAACGTTAGCAACTTTCGATGTGTTGGATCACTAAATCAGAGCCGGTATCGTTCGCATTTTTATGAATTTACAAACTCACTGATTTGAAGAAACGACTGGTATACTGTTGTTTTCTTTTAAAGCTGTTTTTCGAAGTATCAATGTGGAGGGCACATTTGAGCGTCTCCATTTAAATTCTGCAGATGGCAGCACTCGACTGAAGTTAGATGTTCAGACTTTTAAGCCTTAAGGAAAATTCTCGTTCGATGCTTATTGCACTATACCGGGAAGAGATATGAATCAGAAATCGAGTGGAAATATGGAGAGATTCAGAAGACTGTGTAATAATGAACTAAAATGTTTTCATTTCAAAATACGTGTTGAATGTCAGCCTGAGAAGACTATGTTTATCTCTGATTTTTAAGACATGAAATAACCAACTTGTGCATAACCTCCTGTACATAATTTTACTTATTTAATATAATACTGTAATATGTTGAACGATATATTTTTCTTTGAAATTTCAGTATCAGTTTCTATGCAATTACATACAGGTACCTGAAATGTCCACATATGCAATACAACCTCGATGACGGAAACTTTTAAATAGCAGAGACATCTATTAAGCAAATACTTTTTCATCACTCATAAGCTAAATCTTTATAAGCTTTCATTTCTGAATATCTGAGAAATTTCGAGGTTATGTGGTGTCTGGGGATTTTGCTATATTTAAATTTTATCTGCCTTCAATGTGTTAGATCACGACATTATTGTAAAATTCTACCATTCTCACATTGATACGTTCACCGATTCGACAAAACTAACGATATTTTGTTGATTTCACTTATAGCTGATTTCTTGAACTATCCAGGGTCCTGAAATATTTGACATATATTTAAAGTTTTGATGCCTACAATGTATTGAATATCAAAACTCAATGATTCTAGATTGCCTAGCGTTAATATTCTAGGACAATCGATACGCGGATTAAGAAGGTTCTACCTTAATAAGGCCTGATTTAATGAATCTTTACGGTAATACAAATTAAAATGGGTTTTATTGTATAGCGTAAACAGGGTTTATGTTATTTCGTATAATATTTTCATCAATGTGCATGGCCACACTGGTTCTGTTCAAGTATGTAATGATGTTTAGGTTATGCGAATTTACCACCTGGACCTTCAGGGATAAATCTTGAATATAGTCTCTATGAAGACTTTTTTGCTAGTAAAGAGAAGGCCGTTTTTTGTGTTGACAAGAGATTTTAAACACCAGGTCCTATTAAAAAAAAAAACTCCAATTCGAGTAAACGAAGAGTTTGTTTATTTCATGAGGAAAGTCGAAGGGAGAGGTACAGGGGGAAAGCAATAAGGAGCCTCTTTTAAGACGTCATCACGAGGCTTGAGACAGAGCAGCAATGTGTTGAATATACAGTTACAACTTTCTTGCTTGGCGGACTACAATATCGCCAATCTAAAAGTATTTTTGCGTCATGCACAAGAGGCAAAGAGAAACATTGGCTGGTATGTTCGCCAAAAACATACGGTAGGCTTCTACCATATTAATTGTGTAGGGGGGGGGCAGATTGTGGGCTGCATACATTCCTCAGTCATGATAGCCGCAGACTAATCTGTACATCGATACAGCTGCGGTTAAAAAAATAAAAAAATGTTATCTGGAAAGGGCATAGTAACAGACCGAATTCGTTAGGCTAAAAAGCATGAGAATGTATTTTTCTAGACCAGATATTAGATCAAAGATGAACCGCTTTACCACAAAAATGCAGAATTGCCATACATCTGAACAAAAGGGTGTGAAGCGAAGATAATTCTAATAAATAGATTGCATGTAAAGGGATTTTAAATGATGAGTTATATTCATGCCCAAATAAGGAAATGACCGAAGTTAAAATGCTTTTGAAACTAACAGACAGCCGTAACGAATTTTGTACAAGGTTAAATCGTATGTGTGAAAGAATCAGAAAGTGAAAATGGAGAGTGATTCACTGATTTTATTTTATTAACGAGAGGAGTACTTAGAATAATTTAATTTAAATGTGAAGGGCTGTTAATACAATCGATTTAGTTTTTAAATGTTGAATTTAATTTAGGGGCTGCACTGTTTGACTATAGTGCACAAAATAAATAAGTTATTAAACAGAATTTTAATTGAAACTGTTCTTTTTCTTAAGTAACGGGGGCGAGATACTCGAAGCTCATTGCAACAGAGCGGTGCGACAGCCGGGAGGAATCCATCGCTGCAAGAAGTCCATGCAGAAAAAAGATTGGAAGCAGGTACCTATCCTTTACATTTTTTTTTTTTTTTTTTTTTTTTTTTATGGAAAAAAAAAATCTGGTCACGGAGACCAATTTATATGAAGACGTTTTTTGCTAGTAAAGAGAAGGCCGTTTTTTTGTGTTGACAAGAGATTTTAAACACCAGGTCCTATTAAAAAAAAATTCCAATTCGAGTAAACGAAGAGTTTGTTTATTTCATGAGGAAAGTCGAAGGGAGAGGTACAAGGGGAAAGCAATAAGGAGCCTCTTTTAAGACGTCATCACGAGGCTCGAGACAGAGCAGCAATGTGTTGAATATACAGTTACAACTTTCTTGCTTGGCGGACTACAATATCGCCAGTCTAAAAGTACTTTTGCGCCATGCACAAGAGGCAAAGAGAAACATTGGCTGGTATGTTCGCCAAAAACATACGGTAGGCTTCTACCATATTAATTGTGTAGGGGGGGGGCAGATTGTGGGCTGCATACATTCCTGAGTCATGATAGCCGCAGACTAATCAGTACATCGATACAGCTGCGGTTAAAAAAAATAAAAAATATTATCTGGAAAGGGCATAGTAACAGACCGAATTCGTTAGGCTAAAAAGCATGAGAATATATTTTTCTAGACCAGATGTTAGATCAAAGATGAACCGCTTTACCACAAAAATGCATCTGAACAAAAGGGTGTGAAGCGAAGATAATTCTAATAAATAGATTGCATGTAAAGGGATTTTAAATGATGAGTTATATTCATGCCCAAATAAGGAAATGACCGAAGTTAAAATGCTTTTGAAACTAACAGACAGCCGTAACGAATTTTGTACAAGGTTAAATCGTATGTGTGAAAGAATCAGAAAGTGAAAATGGAGAGTGATTCACTGATTTTATTTTATTAACGAGAGGAGTACTTAGAATAATTTAATTTAAATGTGAAGGGCTGTTAATACAATCGATTTAGTTTTTAAATGTTGAATTTAATTTAGGGGCTGCACTGTTTGACTATAGTGCACAAAATAAATAAGTTATTAAACAGAATTTTAATTGAAACTCTTCTTTTTCTTAAGTAACGGGGGCGAGATACTCGAAGCTCATTGCAACAGAGCGGTGCGACAGCCGGGAGGAATCCATCGCTGCATGAAGTCCATGCAGAAAAAAGATTGGAAGCAGGTACCTCTCCTTTACATTTTTTTTTTTTAATGGAGAAAAAAAAAACTGGTCACGGAGACCAATTTATATGAAGACGTTTTTTGCTAGTAAGGAGAAGGCCGTTTTTTTGTGTTGACAAGAGATTTTAAACACCTGGTCCTATTAAAAAAAAACTCCAATTCGAGTAAACGAAGAGTTTGTTTATTTCATGAGGAAAGTCGAAGGGAGAGGTACAGGGGGAAAGCAATAAGGAGCCTCTTTTAAGACGTCATCACGAGGCTCGAGACAGTGCAGCAATGTGTTGAATATACAGTTACAACTTTCTTGCTTGGCGGACTACAATATCGCCAGTCTAAAAGTATTTTTGCGCCATGCACAAGAGGCAAAGAGAAACATTGGCTGGTATGTTCGCCAAAAACATACGGTAGGCTTCTACCATATTAATTGTGTAGGGGGGCAGATTGTGGGGTGCATACATTCATGAGTCATGATAGCCGCAGACTAATCTGTACATCGATACAGCTGCGGTTAAAAAAAAAATGTTATCTGGAAAGGGCATAGTAACAGACCGAATTCGTTAGGCTAAAAAGCATGAGAATGTATTTTTCTAGACCAGATGTTAGATCAAAGATGAACCGCTTTACCACAAAAATGCAGAATTGCCATACATCTGAACAAAAGGGTGTGAAGCGAAGATAATTCTAATAAATAGATTGCATGTAAAGGTATTTTAAATGATGAGTTATATTCATGCCCAAATAAGGAAATGACCGAAGTTAAAATGCTTTTGAAACTAACAGACAGCCGTAACGAATTTTGTACAAGGTTAAATCGTATGTGTGAAAGAATCAGAAAGTGAAAATGAAGAGTGATTCACTGATTTTATTTTATTAACGAGAGGAGTACTTAGAATAATTTAATTTAAATGTGAATGGCTGTTAATACAATCGATTTAGTTTTTAAATGTTGAATTTAATTTAGGGGCTGCACTGTTTGACTATAGTGCACAAAATAAATAAGTTATTAAACAGAATTTTAATTGAAACTGTTCTTTTTCTTAAGTAACGGGGGCGAGATACTCGAAGCTCATTGCAACAGAGCGGTGCGACAGCCGGGAGGAATCCATCGCTGCAAGAAGTCCATGCAGAAAAAAGATTGGAAGCAGGTACCTCTCCTTTACATTTTTTTTTTTTAATGGAGAAAAAAAAACTGGTCACGGAGACCAATTTATATGAAGACGTTTTTTGCTAGTAAAGAGAAGGCCTTTTTGTGTTGACAAGAGATTTTAAACACCAGGTCCTATTAAAAAAAAAACTCCAATTCGAGTAAACGAAGAGTTTGTTTATTTCATGAGGAAAGTCGAAGGGAGAGGTACAGGGGGAAAGCAATAAGGAGCCTCTTTTAAGACGTCATCACGAGGCTCGAGACAGAGCAGCAATGTGTTGAATATACAGTTTCAACTTTCTTGCTTGGCGGACTAAAATATCGCCAGTCTAAAAGTATTTTTGCGCCATGCACAAGAGGCAAAGAGAAACATTGGCTGGTATGTTCACCAAAAACATACGGTAGGCTTCTACCATACTAATTGTGTAGGGGGGCAGATTGTGGGGTGCATACATTCATGAGTCATGATAGCCGCAGACTAATCTGTACATCGATACAGCTGCGGTTAAAAAAAAAAAAAAATGTTATCTGGAAAGGGCATAGTAACAGACCGAATTCGTTAGGCTAAAAAGCATGAGAATGTATTTTTCTAGACCAGATATTACATCAAAGATGAACCGCTTTACCACAAAAATGCAGAATTGCCATACATCTGAACAAAAGGGTGTGAAGCGAAGATAATTCTAATAAATAGATTGCATGTAAAGGGATTTTAAATGGTGAGTTATATTCATGCCCAAATAAGGAAATGACCGAAGTTAAAATGCTTTTGAAACTAACAGACAGCCGTAACGAATTTTGTACAAGGTTAAATCGTATGTGTGAAAGAATCAGAAAGTGAAAATGGAGAGTGATTCACTGATTTTATTTTATTAACGAGATGAGTACTTAGAATAATTTAATTTAAATGTGAAGGGCTGTTAATACAATCGATTTAGTTTTTAAAAGTTGAATTTAATTTAGGGGCTGCACTGTTTGACTATAGTGCACAAAATAAATAAGTTATTAAACAGAATTTTAATTGAAACTGTCTGGGCGGGGTGGGGGAATGGAATGTAAACATATATAACGAGATAATCGTTATAGTCTCTGAAATATAAACTTAAATGTGGTAGCTAAAACTTTGTTAGAAAATTAACTCATTTGTACACGAATATCTTCTCAGGAGATTCTGGATTACAAGAATTTTTAAAAGGGGAATTTAAAACGATTTTTAAAAAAGACAAAAAATCTGCACAAATTACATGGCAATATCTGTGAAAAGATCGTTTTAACATGAAAACATTCGGAAAAAAATAGATTAGATGACGAATATGAAGGAATAAAAGAACAAAATTACACTTAAGCAGATAGATAAGCATCGGCTTTAATTTTGCTGTGAGAGAAATTGTGGAAAATCAAAGATACAAAAGAAGAACAGCGTTCAAAAAAGTTCTCTTTGGACCGTACTACAAATAGCAAAGATAAGTAAAAATACCATAAATACCGGTATAGCAAATTATTACAGAAACAGCTCGTTTTACATTTAACAGCACATTGATAGCGGATAGACTATTAGATGATATGAATGTAAAAACTGTTGGAGAATTCAAATGCTATCGATCTATCATACATCTGGATGGACTGTGCCACAGAGATGTACTGGATGGAACTACAGAAAGCACGAAAGGAATTGCTATGTTGTTTATATTTCTGTGGATTAATAATATTCTTTAGAAAACTAAGTGATAAATTTATATTGCAGTCGTTCAAAGTATCACACTCTCAAACAATTTTCGTGAAAAAATCTAAAAATAGGGGCAGCACAGCTGCCAGAACACCTTCCGTGATTTGAAGGATTTTTTATGTTATTTGACTAAATTTCCATCTTCTGATCGATGGATTTTAGATATTTTGAGTTTCAATTCCCGAGGTTTCAGTGATTTGGGAAAAGAAGTACATACAAAAAAACTCCGTTTCTAAAGCGAAAAAGTGCTGGCAGCACAGTTGCCGGATCGACCCTATGATTTGACGAAAATGCTATAAAATTGGTGGATTTCACTTAATTTTTACGTTACAACTTTGAATTTTCAGTATTTTGAATAAAGATGAGACAATCCATGTGGATTTATTTATATTTTAACGAAAACAGAGCAACAGAAAAAAACCCTTCAAGTCCCGGATTTTTTTATTTATTTATTTTTTTTTTGTAAGTGCACGCTGTACGATTCAACATTAGTCATGAATCTTCGATCTAAACTGTCCAGTCGTATTCTACTAAAATCAATCATTTATTTCATATTACTGCATAGTTCTACATTCCGCTACAAAATATAAATCATAACACAGGTCTTACGTTTAATAAAATCCTCTAACAAACTGGAAAATAATGTCCCAATAACACATTTTGATAAATATGTCTGCTGTAACAATTATTTTTAAATATTCATTCAATAATCAATATTAATTTTTTTTCAATATTTCTGTTTAATTATTTCAAAAACAAATAGGAATTTTCTAAATCATTAAAAATTTTGTTGAGAACTTCGAGCTGTGACTGAGAAAGCTGAAACTTTTAATTATGAAGAATGATTATTATTAGAATAAAATTCTCATTTTTTCGTGTGATAAAGCGAGCTTTGGATTCAAGGACAAATCCTTACAAACTAAAATTAATAAACATAGTATTTAAAAAAACAATTAATATAATTATATTATTTGACTAGTAAAAATCATGTTGCTATGCAATAAATATTTAAAGAACTGGTGTCACTAAACGAGCCATCTATACGGCGCCAGTGCTAAATTCTTTTTTTTTTTGTCAACACGTCAATACAATCCTGATTTATTAGAATCCGGATAGAAGATAAGCTTATTAGTCATGTGCCTTCATTTTCCCATATTACAAAGATAAATTGTGATTATCATAAACCTCTGACAGCGTTATTTACTGCCTTTTAAATTATATACGGAAAACCATCAAGGAGCTTTTCTGCTTGCAATCACTTTCTGTATGTTTTATTATAAAGTGATTTCTAATCTTGTTTTGCCAGAGAATATTAAATTCGTACTTACTTATATTCGTAATTTTATATTGTTAAAGAAATATATAGGATAGATATATGAAATATGTTGCATACTTTAAATTGCGAGTTGATAAGTAATATATTTATGTCATTTATTGTTTTGTAATAGGATGCTAAATTTTAATTAATATTAAAATTTTTGCAGGATTTAAAAATATTTGAAGTTCATAAATATATATATAGTAACTCAAGATAAAGTAAAATATTATTAGTATTTATTTTCTCGTTATTTCTTTGAAAAATTAAGACAAATATTGTAACTATTTTTTAACTGTAATTTGCTGAAGGGGCTTTAGTAGTATTTGTAGTAATTTTATTAATTGGGTATTTTGTAATATTATTAAATTGTTTTATAAAGGGAAATAATTTAATCAAGAAAAAATATAATTCTAGCGGCAAAATAACATTTTTTTTTGAAAAAAATTAAGAAAATAATAAAATGCTACTTCTACAATTTTCAACATTTTGTAACATATTTCTTCGCGCTTTATATTTTCAAGTATATTCTATAACCTAAAATTCAGATTTCCAAAGAAATAATTAGTTAAAAATATAAAGCATTATGTCATGCGTTACAAATGACTGCTTAGTTAATATTTTTATTCTTAAAGGATAAACTTTTTATTGAAAATCCGATGATTAATTTTTCGACTTGGGCCTTCAGGATCGACAAAAAAATAGTAATAATAATAACGGGTGAATTAAAAAAATCTGTAGACGTTTCAGTAGTTTATTTATGCTAGTATATTCAAGAAAACTGAGAAACAATTTAAAGCATATAGGTCTGAATCACATAAAGAAAACGCATGGAATAAACTTTCTGCACCATAGTCATAATCATCTAACATATCTTGGATACATTATGCTTGGTGAGTTAAAATACACTTTTTTAAAATGGACATTTGATATTATCTTTATTTTTTGCGAAATAGATAATACCAAGTTTCTTCATATGTCACGATTTGTCAAAATTTAAATTATAGATGTAACTAAAATTAAAATAAGTTAAATACATTTGTGAAATGTATATATATTACAACATTTAATTTTTTTCGCCAAGGTTAAAATTATTCTATATAAATTTCCCTTTTAATAATATTCTATATATTATACCGGCTTATTAAATTAAAACCATAGTCTAGTAATTTTCATAAGATCATAATCCATCTAATAATATTTATTCCAAATTGCGTAAATCTAAAAATGGCTATAACTATTTATAGTTCTATAATGAAACCCCATTTATTACTTTAATCTTTATTAAAATGAGCTATTAATTCCCGATATAGCAAACCCCTCTAAAATATTTATTTACTTGCTAAAATATTATAACGCATTATTTATCCCGCCTAAAGAGTCTATTTTAAATCATTCTTTTATGAAAAATTATCCAAGTGTCTACTAGAGTATTTAATGCTTTAAAACTCACGCGGAAATATAATAAATCCAATTTTTATCATCTAACGGGGAAAAAAAGTATTTTTAGATGCAATCTCGACAACAGTGACAAATTTTGTTCACACCTTGTGCATCTGGTTTCAGAGCTGTAGAAAATTTTGGAACAATGTTGCGCCAGGAAAATTGTTTACTTCATTATTAATCCGACTGGAAATACTAATACTTTTAGACGACTTACTAAAAACCGATTATGATTGGGAGAGAAGTATCACCTAACTTATTTTGTAACGTTGAGCCGAGGGAGTTAAAATACAATCGCAGAGCCGGATACGGAGAGGTATTGAGAGAAGAGAGGAAAGATTAGATATACGATTTATCTGTACGTTGTTGATATAGAGATACGATGAATGAATGTTAGTTAGTTTACGAATGCAGTTAAAGTATGGGTGTGCAGAATAAAGAGAAAAAGGGTATCGAACTGTGTACGGAGTTGTTTACATAATGAGGAATTTGCACACATGGGGGATTTGATCATTTATATATTTTTCTGATAGTTCCACATCCACAGTTTTCAAAAATGTTCTCAAAAACGCGAAAAAAATATCTATACTATTAAATAATTAGTCCTAAAAGTAAGCTAAAATCACGTCGCACCAAATCGGGGCGTGACTTACTATGACGTCACAGTTCACGACAGGCAAGCGAAACGGAAAGAAAAGAGATACTAGGCTTTTAAATAAAGGTTCGAAATTTTTAAACTACTGATTTTAAAAATTTGGTTCTTTCCTTTCTGGATGTTATTTTGTACGTTGATTTATAAAATGTCAATTAAAAAAAATGAACGCTAAGTTTATGAAAAAATCGATTTTTAAACTCATTAAAAGTCTTTTCACATAGAGAGAGTTGACGGGATATTGTTAAAATTAGGAAAAATAAAGAACTGATCGCTTTTAAACTTTGACGTTGTTTTTAACGCATAATAAAGATTTTATAAATTTAAGAAGAGTTGATTTTTGGTGGTGGTGGGGGGGGGGGGGGGGGGAGGGGGGAGTTTTCTCTTTTTTTCTTCAGATCAACTGTTTATTGCGTTTTAAATGCGATTTTTCATTCAACACTCAAATAAATATTATTTTTTAACATTAGATATTTGAAAGAGTGGGAAATGCAGAGGAAGGGGAGGGTCATTCGGGGAGGAGCTATTTTCTAAATTTTGAGTACACGCCTCATGTGACATATCGTTAGAAAGGTGTATGAAAACTTATTCATATTATGCACATCCGGTGCCCCTCACCCCTCACTTCGCCCCCTGGGGGCACTTTTGTAAATTTTTAGGTTTTTTACAAGAATTTGCAGTGCGTGCGCAGCACGTGGTGCTATACGATGCCTCAGGCAGCGGGGATGTGGTTCGCGGTTTTTTTTTTTTTTTTTTTTTAAGGTCATGCAGTACTGTCGAAGCACGCCTGCTACACGGTGTCATAGGCAGCGGGACCTAAAGTATTTTTATGTTGAAAAGTAAAATTTAAATATTAAAATTTTTTTGAGCATTTTAAATATTTTTACGTTTTATAATCTCTATTAAGACATGACAGAATATTGTTTCGAAATAAATCCTTTATTTTTTAAACCTAGTCCCTAACTTAATAAAAATGTACACTTACGCAATAAAATTTTTATTTACTTCCTGAATGAAAACTAACATATTTGTGTGTATCATATCTTAGACGTTTCTACGTTTTGGTTTTACCTATTTACTCATCAATAAAACAAGGTTATTGCTTATTAATCTTTACAAATACAATATTCGTATGAAATCTACTACAGAGTGTTTTTGTTTGTTTTTAAATACGAATGAGTACATTATAAATATGAATGCTTTTTTTTTTCTCTTGGGTAACTATTTATCCAATCAATTAATGTTCTAAAATAGTAATATTTAAACAAAATCAAACATAAAGTTACTGAAAAATGATCTTCACAAGATCAAAGAGATGATGTATTAGATAAATTAGGATTTTTCTTGTCATCTTTCTTCGTAGCTTTAGTCCATGATTTTCTAATGGCAGGGTCTTTGGGCACACTGAAAAACAACTTTTCGCTAGAAGTTACTGGTTGTATTAGTGCAGAGTGGTACAATACAGTACAGTAAAACCTCCTTAAAGCGACCACGTTTCATTCTAATAAAAATTGATCGTTTCGAGAGGTGGCCTCTTAATGGAGGTCATGTTTAAATCTAGATTTTAATTGTTGAAAAAAAGTAGAAATAACGTTACTAGAATTTATTTTTCACATTAGGAAAAAATATAAAAATTTAAGTATCAAAATAAAAGTTAATTATATAAGTTAATTACTGCAGTGTTTAAAAATGAATACATTGACGTTTGCTTTGGTTTTACGGTTTTATCTTTCATAACTTTTATTTCCAAGTCCTTTCAAAGTTCAGTAAATAAAAGCAATTATTATTATTATTATTGTTATTATTATTATTATTTGGACGGGAACAAATAATGATATTTTCATTAATTTATCTATTTCTTTGAGAGTTTCCTAACAGAATAGGGTAGGGGAGTTTATTGATCGTCATTCTTAATTCGTCATCAGAGTTAACTTCATTGTCTAAAAAGGCATAAAGGGGTTTAAACACTTAAAAGTTACCGGAATAAAAGAAAAAAATCTAAACTTAGTTTAGAAGTTTAAAGCCCCTCGGAATTATTTTTCTAATAAAACCTTCTTCAAGTGACAGGAAAAAACTGAATTTGTTTCCTTTTCTTCAAAGAAATTGGTCGCTCATGGAGAGAGGTCAGCTGGGATGGTCTCTGAATGGAAGTAAAATTAGTATTGAGCCTATGGGAATAAATTTCGTTCAATGAAAAAATGATCGTTCAGGGAGGTGGTCGCTTAATGTAGGTGATCGCTTAATGGAGGTGGTCGCACAGAGAGGTTTCACTGTATTTATAATATAACTTTGTGTTCTCAGTCATAATAATTTTAGAAACAGCAATATTTAAAATGAACAAGTTGAAAAGCGACACACGTAAAGAATAACAGTCGTTTGTTGTCATGAACTGTGACGTCAGATGTATTACGGAGCGTTTTCGGGATACGGTAAATAGTGCGATATTAAAACAATCATAAATCAGTAATAAAAGCTCAAAATAAAAAAAATATGCAGGGTATCCTTCTTATTTTTTCATGTACTATTGTTTCGTGATAAAGTTAGAAAACGTGCAAATTCTCCATTATGCGTAGAAAAACGGATCAAGTGTAGAAAGGTAAAATGTATTGATGTACGACACAAAATGAATAGAGTGCTATTGAAAGCAATATTAGATTATCGTGTGGAAAGCAGCCGAGAGATGTAATTTTGTTTAAACTAATTGTTTGATGTGTGTGAACTTTATTTTTTTTATCATCGGCTAAGTGGAGAATTCCCCCTAGACCCAATTCTGATTGTGAAAATAAAGTGGACTAGTGTCTCAATCGACTGCCTTGTGTGTATTCTTCATCTATTTTAACCTCTATAAACAGTCCTCAACAGTAAACTAAATAAGTGCGTGCTAATTTTTTAAGTAAAATAGAAACACAAAACAATGTTTAATACTTACATATGATTCAAATCGGTTTCTGATATCTTTCTTGTGAATGATTCCTTTTGTATAATCTTATGTAAAATAAAGGAGTTATGTTAAAGAGTATGGTCTTTTAAAATATATCTTTTGTTTATAACTTCGTTCTTCTGGAATTTCTCCAATCAACACGTTGCAGAACCACAGATACTTCAGATTATTAGTAATCTGTTATATTTTACTGCAAGTTTAATATTTTTGCAGACACTCACATGCCAATATTATTTTTTAGTATCTGTATAGACACATTTACAGTAATACAATTATATATTTATTTTAAAGCTTAGACATTAAATGGTTTTCATATTGATTACAATTACCTATACTAATTTTTTAATTAGAACGAAATCAATAGCGATTGATGAGAAAAACTTACATAGAATATTTATGTAGATATACAGAAAATTTAAAATGTGTTACTTACAATATCAGGTTTGTTCTCTGTATAGATACAGCGCTTAAATGCATATTATCATTACATTTTCAGGAAGACTTCTGTTACTTAAAAATTGTTATGTGAACTCAGAATCTATAATTCAAATCGAAGAGTCAAATTTGTATTCAAAAGTTTCAATTTTATAATGAGAATACAAACTTGTTTTATAATTCCTGTTTAAGACAGTGTTTAAATGTCACATATAACAAAACTGCATATAGGTTTCTTTATAAACTATAAAACATAATGTCATAAAGTAGTTACTGTTAAAAATAAATAAATAAATAAATAAAACTAAATGGTAAATTTTAGCCATTCTTATTTTTAAAATATGCATTCTATTTCAACAAAATATCTACTATAACGTTATGCATGCATTTGTAAAGCTATACTTAGCATAAAAGGTTAATGTGTGAAATTTAAGTTACATAATTTTAATTCTAGATTTTGTGGACATAATACTCAACTATTTTTAGCAAACATATTGATAGGTCGTCACTTAAATATTTCCATATTTCTTAGAAAAATTAAATATAAGTGATTGCCATTTAAATGTCATTTCCATTGTTAAATGTACTTGAAGTTATGATGGGCACATACTATTGAGTAAGAGTGCATATTCAAGAATAATTTAATAGATTATTCACTTGAATTATGTCAATATATTATTAATTAAGTTTGAAGTGTTATTTAAACAAATCATTCTAATAAATTACAGTTATTAATGAACTTGTTTCAAATCTATGGTACACTTCTTCGATTGAAATATATGATGATACTTTTTAGGGTTCCGTACTTAAAAAGTAAAAACGGAACTATTGTAAGATCACTCCTGTGTCTGTCTGACCGTCTGTCACAGCCATTTTACTGGTAAACTACGGAACGTGGAAAGTTCAAATTGGGGGGAAGTAATAAGGACTATTGACCCACATATTCACAGAGTATTAAATATTCACAAATATATTTAGAAAAAATCTAGAGGGGGGTTAATTAAGTCACCTAAGAAAAAAAAATGTTTTCATTGTGTATCGTGTGAAAACTGTCATAACGCTGAACTCAAAAATACATTACTTTTAATTTTAAGTATTATATTTTCAGAGATATAGTCGAAAATGTAGTGCAAAAATATGTTTCCCCGCCTCTATATTTGAATCAACTGAAACTAAAATTATGAAATAATTAGAGTTAATAGACGTTAATTTAAACCTTGTATAAAAATTATATCGCTTGATCTAGGTCACATAGTTTTTGAGAAAAGCGCATTTTTCTTTTACACACAAATTTTGCGGGCATTCAGCAAAGGTGATGAGGAGTGCTGGAGGTACCTATCGTAGAAGTATAAAAGAATTGTTGATAATGATTTTCGAAAAAAATCGCCGCTAATTAGTGGCGATATTAACCCTTAAAGACACAGACGGTTTGGACTGAAAGGGGAAATGAAAGGGGTGGTGTACTCTATGTACCATCGAATTTTAAAGCCTATTTAACAACTTTTAAAATATATTTGTGTAATGCAATGTCCAGTAGCAGTATAAAAGCAATAAATGTCAAATTGTTAAAAACAGATTAATTCAATTAGAATTAATAACATAAATACTATTGGATTCGCGACTAGTTTGCATTGAGTGGATCTCTCAATACGCCTCCCGTGTGTTTAAAATTTAATTAAGAATCTATTTGGAAAAACGCGGGAAGGACCAAGGCAGCGTTAAACTTTGCGGCCACCTTTCGAAGAGTGCTTAGAAAAATACCAAGTTTAACTTAGAACAAGGTTTTTTTTTTTTTTTTTTTAGCTTCACCGTAAACAGAAAATATTATTACTACGCTGAATTTAGTTTACGAAAATTTTGCCAAATGAAGTTTCAATATACACTACTTTCATTCTGAGGACCGAATAAAGCTCATAAATAAAACAAATTAGGTTAAGATTAAAAAAAGAGTTGAAAGATATTTTTGATATTTTTTAGGCTTCATATCTCTTTGAACATGTATGGCATACCCATTCGTACTTTTCTAGTATATACAACTTTACCCAACCCTACGTTGTATAGTTTTTAACAAAATCTTATTATTCTTTTAGAACAGATTTCTTTTAATAATACAGTTAAGAAATCATATATTTATTGTACAGAACCCGCTAAGCACGAGTAATAGTCGCACTTGATCGTTTATTTTTACATATGTTTTTATCGATTCTTCCTATTTCTTACCATATATTTATGTATAGATATTTTTTCTAAATTTTATGATAAATGAAAGCTTATGGTGTTTTTACCTTTAAGCAAAAAACATTGAGTTACCGTAAAGGTAATAAATACAGTATAAAATATTTTTATTGTAATTAAAAAAATTTAAAAACATGAAAATAAAATGCAATGCATAAAAATGCTTTCTATTTCTTCTTATTCACTAAATACTTCACAAAAATATAAAAATGATATTTAAATGTATATAATTTTCTTACTGTTTGTGATCTTTGTATTAGGTAGCTTTCTTTACAAAAAAGCTACCTATTGCAGCCGTTCGGAGGAAAGCGATTTCAAAAAAATTTGGTATATTTTCATCGATCATGACCCCCAGACCCCGAAACCACCCTCCGTTCAAAATTGATATATATATATATATATATATATATATATATATCCGACCTATGTCACATTGTAACTCCCGTAATTATGAACCGATTTCGATGTAATTCGGTGTGTACATA
This sequence comes from Maratus speciosus, assembly GCA_963932465.1. Taxonomy (NCBI): domain Eukaryota; kingdom Metazoa; phylum Arthropoda; class Arachnida; order Araneae; family Salticidae; genus Maratus; species Maratus speciosus. Next base: position 595,633,488 of record OZ010789.1, on the reverse strand, counting down.
GTACATACCAATGTCTCGACCGAGTTCGTTGGCCAGCTTCATCCGCCGTTTTGTTTCAAAATGGCGGCCATTTAAAATTTTAAAAAAAATTTAAAACTTGAAATGTGGTACCAAAAAATTAAAAATGGAAAAATATTATTTTCTTATGTATTTGACCTTTATACAAAGATTTCGGAGCAGTTTTTGTTTCGTCTATATCTTAAAAAACGGTTGAGTTATAGCATTTTGAATTTCTAGCGTGGCTGACATTTTGAAACGTCCTGAATTTTGTCACGCGATAAAAGGCGTATTTATGAACCGATTGGGATGTAATTCGGTGTGTACATAGTACATACCAATCTCTCGACCGAGTTCGTTGGCCAGCTTCATCCGCCATTTTGTTTCAAAATGGCGGCCATTTAAAATTTTTTTAAAAATTTAAAATTTGAAATGTGGTACCAAAAAATTGAAAATGGAAAAATATTTTTTTCTTATGTATTTGACCTTTATACAAAGATTTCGGAGCAGTTTTTGTTTCGTCTATATCTTACAAAATGGCTGAGTTATAGCATTTTGAATTTCTAGCGTGGCTGACATTTTGAAACGTCCTGAATTTTGTCACGCGATAAAAGGCGTATTTATGAACCGATTGGGATGTAACTTCGTTTATACATAGTACATACCAATGTCTCGACCGGGTTCGTTGGCCAGCTTCACCCGTCATCTTGTTAAAAAATGGCGGCCATTTAAATTTTTAAGAAAAATTTAAATTTGAAATGTGGTACCAAAAATTGAAAATTGAAAAAATATTTTCTTCTTATGTGTTTGACCTTGATAAAAAGATTCGAGAGCAGTTTTTGTTTCGTCTATATCTTAAGAAATGGCTGAGTTATAGCATTTTGAATTTCTAGCGTGGCTGACATTTTGAAACGTCCTGATTTTTCTCACGTAATAACAGGCGTATTTATGAACCGACTTGGATGTACCTTGGTGTGTACATAGTACATACCAATGTCTCGACCGAGTTCGTTGGCCAGCTTCATTCGCCATCTTGTTTCAAAAGGGTTGCCATTTAAAAAAAATTAAATTTAAAATTCAAAATGGGGTATTAAAAAATTGGAAAATGAAAAAGATTTTTTTATGTGTTTGGCCTTGATACAAAGATTCCGGAGCAGTTTTTGTTTCTGAAAATTTGTTCTTTTGTTGATATCTTAAAAAATGGTTGATTTAAAGCACTTTGAATTTCTAGCATGGCTAACATTTTGAAACGATCTTGTATTTGTCACGCGATAACACACGTATTCGCCTATTTCGATGTAAGAAGGCATGTGGATAGTATACATCAACACTTCGACCAAGTTCGCTGGCCAGATTCATCAGCCATCTTGTTTCAAAATGGCGGCCATTAAATTAAAAAATGTATATATATTTAAAGTGAGGTGCAAAAAAATTAAAATTGAAAAAGGTTTCTTTCTTAAGTATTTGATCTTTATATAAGGATTCAGGAGCATTTTTTGTTTGTCTTTACCTTAAAAAATGGCTCAGATATAGCAGTTTCAATTTCTATTGTGGGTGACATTTTGAAAAATCTGATTTTTTGCATGCGACAGCACTCCTATATATTAACCGATTCCGATGTGAGTGAGCATGTGCACAGCAATTACTAAGGTCTCGACGAAGTTCACTGCTTAGCCTCATCCACCATGTTGTCTTATAATGACAGGCACTTTAAGAAATTGCCGAATTTGGCAGCCAAATATAAGTTACTTTAAAGAAAAGCAGCTTGGATAAAGCTGACTAATTTCGCGAAATTCTCATTCATTATATTGATAAAAATTAGTACTGAATCTCCTATATTCGGTTTCCACTAAATTGAGCTTCGTGTGTTTGCATGATATAAGTTGGCTTTTTTTAAATAAGGATTATGAAAGCTACCTCTTCCTCCCGGCACTGGCCGGAAGGACTTTTTTCTCTATAAACAGTTACAAAAGAAATTATTAATTTTCAGAAATAATAATAAGAGCACCATTATAAAATCATTTAATTTAATCCCTAATATAATTATTATACATGAGAAACTTTTCAATGCAATACATATATCGAACAATAAAATTTCCAATTTAACACTTCTATTAAAATCTCATTTATCACGCTTTAAATAAATTAATTGTACCTGCAAAATTTGAATGTTCGTCAATTATTTTAATTATTTCGTGCCCTATAATTAAAAGTTCAAATAAAATTCCAGATCATAATGAAGGGAACGAAAATTTTTTTCCAACTGTATTAAATCATATTCAAGGCTGGAGTAGCACAGTTGAAGTTTATTCAAGTCCAGCCTTGAATATGATTTAATCTAGTTGAAAAAAAATATTCGTATGAAATACTACCTATTTTATTAATGGCTGATTAAAGTACATAGTCTGAAGTATTTAATTCATATATTTTTTTAATTTTCACTTGGTTTGTTTCTATACGTTTATGGAGGTCAAAAATTGGTGTTTACAATATTGAAAAACGTATACATTTTTTTTTTCAACGTTGCTTCCGCTAGAGTTTCTTATACTCCGGACTTGGCTTGCGACCTACGAACTTTGCTTCTGCAAAAGAGTCGGAATTAGTACAAGAATAAAGGGCTGCGGACGAAAGCGGCGGTATACACCTACACTTTGTGAAGCTCTATAAACAAATATGATACATTTTCACTCAATTTTTGGCTTTTTAAAGTAGCTGCAGGTATACTTCTATCGAGGGTTTTCTATACTGTGGTCCATGAAGCATCGCTCAAATTTTGCTCCAATGGAAATGTAAATATTTAAGGAATGGGGTAAGCTAGAGCCTTGTGTCATATATCGTTCTCTTCTTCTTTAAATGCTGATTAAAATGATATGTGGTATGTGTAGTTATGTGTAGGGGTTCAGGAGAAATGTGTAGTTGAACTTTCTTCTTCTTTACTTTCGATTTCTCCTTGAACCAGGTTTTGCCACCTATTCAGATGCTTCTCGTGCCCATTTAACTACGTCAAAACTTTTTAACCTTGATAAATTTAGATTCTACATACTCTTGTGATCATTTTAATACCTAGTTTGTCCTTCCGGGCACAGGTTTTCATATAAAATTAACCCATTAATTACCATGCACTTTTTGTTTAATTCGAGCCATTTTCAAATTAAAGTGTTTTAAATATGCTTATAAGATACACATAACTAATTGATAACTCAAATAAATTGCTCATTTTGTGTCAATTAAACTCTGTAGATTATTTTGGTATCCTTTTCATAAAGTTTTCATCAAGTTTTAACCCTTAAATATCCAACTTAAAAAGTGAAGTTTTCATGTTTTTCTCCCATAGAGATAACATGGGAAAAAACAATAGAATTCCATTGCAATTTTGACCATGTTAAGTTACCTATAATGTTTTTTAATGGCTCATTTGACCTTGACCATCTTCTTATCTCTTTTTTAAGTCCTATCTTGTAACTCTTAGTCAATTTTTCTATTAATTTTAACATAAATTCTTTAAATTACTTTCAAAATTTTGGAGCCATTTTCAAATAATGACAATTTTCAGAACCTTCTATAACAACTAAATCTTTCAGAAATCTAAAATCTATTGTTTCATTCACCTTAATTAAAGAACGTAGATCATTTTAGTACCATTGGTTTTAAGTTAACATTTAGTTTTTTCCCTTTAAACTTTACATGAAAAACTGCAATTTTTGGACATTTTCCCCATAGACTTAACATGGGATAAACAATGGAATTCTATTGTCTTAAAATCTACCTAAAACTGTTCGAAATGATAATATATTGTATTTTTCACTTAGATAAGATTACAAGCTTTAATTTGATACCTATTATGTCCAAAAATATTGATGTTTACTATGCCAAATGATTATTTTAAATAGTGTTCTTTTTTGTGATTTTTGAAATCTGAAGTAACCCTCATTCCCATAGAGAAACATGGGATTCTGGAGGAATATTCTATACTTTTAACATAGCTTAATTTTTATGATCTCTTTATTATTTTGAAAAACTAACGCCAGATCTCGATATTTTGAACTTTTCGCTTTTCGCCGCCTCCACCCATGTCAATTTGGTATTTTGATTTGGTATTTTGAATGGACAATTTGATATTTTTTAATTGACTTTTGAAAAAGTGTCATTTTTTGAAGAAATTTTTCCGATTTCCCATAGGAATGTATTAGGTTGTTTACTTTTTAAATTTAATTTTTTAACTACTACTTATGTACCGATCTTTTATACATTTACATATTCTGAAAGTTGAATCTTTACTCTTTTTAGCGGTACTAATTGTTTTAACTTTGAATTCCTAGAAGTACCTTTAATTTTAATTTTAAAATTGGTATTTTTTGATTTGGAGCGGTTGGGTGGACACTGGTTGCTCTCACACAATTCGTGTCCTGTAAGGGCAAGTCAATATTAATGCTTTAAAATAATTGAAAATTCAAGTAGGTTGCCTTTACACTTGAGTTAATACAATTGACGCCAAACTAACTTAAAGTTCAGTGATTAGTTACACGAGCCGTTAATTCCCAAATTGGCTCAACCGAGCCCAGCAATCTGATTGGCTAAAACTGATATTTATATAGTAGATAATCATATTTATTTTCTTATGAAGTAGTGTAATGTAAAATAGAATGTAATTATAATGACTTATATTGATTTATTTTGTTAAATTTGATCAAAATCACAGTAAAGTAATCCAAAATATTAATATTAACAAAGGATCAGATTGCTGAGGTCGGATGAGCCAATTTGGGAATTAACGGCTCGTATTAGTTACAACTACTTAGCCCTTTTCATGTCAGTAAACCGCCATTATTGGCCACGTATTTTCCCTATGGGAAATGCAATGTTAATAGTAAATCTATTTAAAAGCCTACCAGCTCTTTCTGAAACAAAACTATGAATGACATCTAAGAAATACAAAATCTGTAGGGGTCCACACCTGGAATAACTTATAAAAGTCCCAAAATCATCGGATGTTAAAGAACATCCTCCATTTTGTTTCTCAAAAAAAAAAAAAAAAAACTCTCAAAGCCTTAAAATAATACATAAATTAATTACAATAAAATACTAAATATGATTATTTAACTAATTTTTCGATGGCAACATGTACAGGAAGGTCTCCAACTTTTAGTAAAATAATTAACTACTGGGTTTGCCATCTAATTACTAAAACACGCCATTTTGTTTCTGATGGGTGTATTATACATTTGAATTATTGCATAAAATGCTAAATAACTCGTAAAGTATTGATCGTAGGGGTATTCTGCTGCGCTCTAGCACAGTTAGGGGCCTGCCGGGGAGGGGTCAAATGGGGCTCTTCATTATTATGGCTTTTATTTTTGTTACTGTCATATTTTTAACACTTTTTTAATTACTTTACTATTATTTCTACTGTCACCATCTTTTGCACCAATTTTTGCCCCCTTCCCTCCCTTATCTATAACAATTGCTACCTTTTTCCTAATTGGGCTAGAGACATGGTTTTTTCTAATTTACATTCATTTTCGACTGTTATAACAGTCCCAAGTCACATTTTACACTTTTTATAAATTGTTAAGGTTTTTCCTTAACATTGGCAACTTTTACAATTATTAAGATATTTTTCTGTTTTTTTCTTGATTGTACTAGGGGTTGCCAACAATATTGATCCCACTAAATTTTTTTTGACCTTGCACTCATTTCTAAGTTTAACATTGACTTCTTTTTTATTATTTGAGTTATACTTCTGATTTTTTCACTAGGATAACTCATATGACATATTTTCTTGATCCCAATAAACATTTTTACATTTAATATTTTTTATCCTTAACAATAGCAACTTTTTTATTTATTGGGTTATTTCTCTGTTTTTTTCTGGAATGTACTAGAGGTTGCCAACAGTTTTGTTCCCATTTTAAATATTTGACCTCGCACACATTTTTTTGCCTAACATTGACTACTTTTTTATTATCTGAGTTATTTTGAGCTTTTCATTGGGATCTCTCCTATGACATATACTCTTGATCCAACTAAACACTTTTATTATTAGCACTCATTTCCTTAACATTAGCAACATTTTGATTATTGGGCTATTACTCTGGTAGGTTGCCAACAGTAGTGTTCCCATTTTAAATATTCTGAACTTGCACACATTTCACTGCCTAAAAATGTAATTGCTTAATAAATTTGGGTCATACTTCACATGTCTTACATTCTTGTTCCCACTTAATACTTTTTCACCTAGCACTGTTATTAATATCAAAAGTGTACATTTGTATTTTATTTTAAATTATTTTAAAGCTTGGTAATTTAATGTTTTCGATGGATCATGATACTTATTATTTTTGTAAAACTTCAATTAACTTACAACAAATAATCTATACTAAATAACAGGTTATGAAAGAATACATATTATGCCAGCAAGAGTGCTGGTCTGGTAAAAAGGAAGTTTATTACTTTCAATTCAAGTGCATGGTCACGGTGGCATGAGAGGCAGGGGCACATACCCCCCCCCCCATTTTTTATATTTGGCTATTAAAATTGCTTTCCTTTATTTTATTATTTTATTTTGTTTTATTTATTCTTCAAATCCTCCCCCTTTTACTTTTCGGCTCTTAATTTTCTCTTAGTCATTTTCGGTGGTTACGACCACTGGTTTTTGCTTTTAACTATCTATATCCCTTTCTTTCAAAGATGTATGGCGGGGGCCTAGTGGACCCCTGATCTTTATCTCCAATAATTTATAAATTTATATATTATCTATCTTATATTATTTAAAAATTTATATCCTGGAATTTGATAAATCACGGTTAAAACTATATCATACTCAAGATAATTTATCTCTCCAAATATAAGTAACTAACTAAATTATTTGAAAACCTGCTTCTGTATTAACTACAATGATGGCAACACCGTCCCAATCGCCCGAAGGATGTGACATGAAATTAACAACCATATCAAGTATCTGTGGAATAAGTGAAAATATAAATGCCTTCTTTACATACGAGAGTATCAAGAAACTTATAATACTTCATAAAAAGAATCAAACACTTTGTTATAATCTATACAGGGATGAATTACTCAGACAGTTGGCGCACATCAAGGCGGTGGAAAATGAAAACTATGAAGAAAGTCCATATCATGAACTCCAGATGCACGATCATAATGTACTAATTCATAGAGTCTTGCAGAGATTATATCACTATAAAAAGAAAAACAAAAAATGGCACAAAACAGTAAAATTCTTCCAACTACAATTAGAGCATGGAATTGCAATGGAAACAAGAAAGTACAATGAAAGTCCATATTATACAGCCCAGAACGAAAAAGTGTACAAATTACACAACAATATTACAAATCATAGAGCATCTAGACTACAAGATAAATTTAACTCCGTAGACATAAACGATGACTCAAATTTCGCAATATACGACCATTTAAATTTGATTGTTGCATATCATGAAATAAAAGAAAGAATAGAAACAGGCAACTTTATCCGTCTTAAACAAGATGACAGTCTTAGTGAGGATGAATTTGAGAGAGACTTTCAGCAATACGGGCATTACAGCTCATCGGAGTCTGACGAAGAAAAAGTTGAAGGGTCAGATGAAGAACCTAATACAGATGAAAGATATCTTTCCTCGAGTGAAGGGGATACTGACTGCGAGACCGTAGATAAAGAAAACAAATTCCTAGAAGAAGAGAAAAGTGATTTTGACGAGCGGATGTGCATAATAAATGGTAAAAATAATCAGTCGATTAACTTGGAAGATAAAATAACCTATGCAAATAATGAGAAAATATTACTAAAAAAAATAATAAGGGAAAAGCAAAATGAAATAAATGCTTACAAGGACATGTTAACTGAAAAAGAAGAAATACTTAATGAAGAAAAGATTAAACAACAAGAATTGGAAGAAAAAATGAATGTACTGCAAAATAGATATGAAAAAGAAAAAGAAACTAACTCTATAATACTAGAAAAACTAATTAAATTAGAAGAAAAATTAACAGAAAAACAGAATGAAATAACAAATAAATCTACAAAAATTGACAATCTACACAAAGAATTACAACAACTACAAAAAAATAAGACTAATAAGAAGCAGCTTCATAATAAAGAAACAATAACAAACCATCCAAAAATTAAAGAAAAATATACTCAAACAACCAAAAACTCAAAAGAAGACAAAATAAACGAGCAAGTTAGTAATGAGACACATCTGCGAGAAGACAAGAATGATGTAACCTCGGAACTCGTGGAAATACAGGATACAAAAAGTGAATATTACTCCCAGGAGGAGCAGCATAGTATAAGCCTAACAAAAGAAACAGAACTTAAACGGATTGAAGAAAAGCTTTATAGATTGGAAAAACTGTTAGAAGAAACAACATTAAAAATAACCAATAGCTATAGAGAAGAAATAACAACAGATAATTCCATAAGGGAACAGGACAATTATACAGAAGCAGCAATTCTCATAAAGGGTCTTGAAGGCTCAAAAATATCAGAAATCCAAGGAATAATTACTGCAAAATTATTGCAATTAGAACATTTGCCATTATTCTATAGCAGGACATCTAAAAACAGAAAAGCTATAATTATAAAAACCCAACAAGAATCGCAGTTACTAGAAATATATCAACATATAGAAAAAATAGAAGATATAAAAAGTATCACGGAAATACAATACAGAAAACATAACACTAAAAGAATTATCATTATAGGTATTCCAAAAGATACACAGGGAGAATATCTTATAAATCAAATAAAGCAACATCCAAACATAAAGAAAAGTTCATACATCCAGATTCAAAAAGTAATACAAAAAACTTCGTCAAGATATTATCAACTGCTCCTCGAGGTAGACAAGACAACTTCAGACACACTTTTGAGCATGGAACTTATAAATGTGGGATTACGAAACTGAAGGATTCATCCTTACAGGCCAATCATCAGGTGTGCGAACTGTCAATTGTACGGACACTCCGGAAGTAACTGCAGGAGAAATTCAATATGCGCATTCTGTGCGATGGGTCATCAGACCACTAGTTGCACGAATATAAACAAACAGGATCTCAGAAACTGTGCAAATTGTATAAACTTACCAAATTATTATAAACACACAGCGAACTCAACACAATGCCCCACCTTTATGAATCAGATTAAATACAGGAATGACATTTCCAGTCCAGGCACTAGTGGCCTTGGTGGTGGTGGCTGGTTTTGATGGGACTAGTTATAACTACAAGGTGTATGAACTTATACATGAACTTATATGAACACTTAACTTTAAAAAGTTGTGGGTAATCTATAAACCCTCGTTTGTACATAAAAATATTTAGAATAGTTATAATTAATCTTAAAACTTATTTGTTTTCAAAGGGTTCCGCAGGTAGTAAAACTTTTCCCTACCCTGGGCTTGGGGGTTACACCCAACCATAAGCCAAAAGCGGGTTCCCAGGGTGGGTGCTTACTTAGTTACTTACTTCTATCTAATTTAATAAAAACATAGTACTTTCATTTTAAGTTTTTCAAGTTGTAGTTTGTGATTTAAGATACCTTAAAGGGATGTCCCGTGCATCATAATAAAACTGCTGTAAGTTTTACTATAAGTAGTAATATTTATTTTAGATGGGAAATATTTCAGATTTACTTTATACATTTCAAATGGAAAATATATAAGATAAATGATAATAATTTTTTAACTATGTTTTAATTCATGTTAATAATTTTTCAAATCATAAGCATTTTAAATTTATCTTGTGCATCACACATCCTTGTCCTATACACCATTTATGTTAAATGTTGTAAAAAAAAAGACTAATTTAGAAATTTAAAAAGTTTGACATACTTTTTATGATAAATAAATAAAAAAAAGGTTTCTAAAAAATACAAAAATGATGGTTTCAATAAAAATAAAGAAACCATGTATCATCATGTTCTTTAGCATAAATCTGCAAAACTGTAAGAGAAAGTTCATTATTTGGCGTACATTTCATTCCATGTAATTTGGAAATGTTCGAAATAGGCACAGCATTAATCCATACTTCATTATTTCGTGGAATATTTATCTATACAACTAATAAAACTTTTGTTGCTGGTATCAAAAACTTTTCAAAATTTTAAAAATCAGAAGCAGAATGTACAATTCGAGAAACTTGCTTGCTGATAACTTTTTAACGAAAAATTGATTTTACTCTTCCACTTATTCCATCTACGTCACCTTTCCAATATGAAATAGCCAACTACTTCCAGGTGAAATTTTCTGGTATTTCCGGCTAAGTTCTTGATAAAAAAAAAAAGCCATAAATTTATTCTTGAATTCAGATGATGAGCTGTCTGTTCAAATCACTTCTTCCAAATTTTTATTTTCATCTGAAAAAGGGTTCTAGATCAGAATAAAGTAACTCAATAAAAGCTTTGGCTGTATTTTTTTCCTTTTCTTTATCATCCCCGAACAAATGAAAAATGTTGAACAAATATCCTGAGAGAACATCCAATAAGGCATGGTGACGTCACGGCGACGTCGTTGTGAAGTCACACTGTGATTTTGTGACCGTCGATGTGTCGTCACGTGACGTCGATGTGACGTCATAGTGACTAGAATGCGAGGTCGTTATGGCCGTTTTAGAGGTCGTTTGTGACGTCACATTGTGACCACTCTGTGAAGTCACGGTGTGACGAATTTGTGAAAAGTGTGTCATTTGTGACTATTTTGGAATTAACTTTGTGACGAACCTGTGACGACAGCGACAATGCTTTGACGTCACATTGTGACTAATTTGTGAAATATGTGTCATTTGTGACGAACTTGTCATAAACAATGTGATGATTTCAAATGAAAATCAAATTTCAAATTAATTGCTTAAAAGGGCAAAGGCCAACATAGAGAAAAAGATTCCAAGCCGGGACTCGAATCCGGGCCATCAGTGTAGCGCACTGACACTCTACCGACTAAACCACATGGAACGAGACCCAGCCTGGAAAATTTCTTACTAGTACATGTTGGCAAGGCTACAAACGCAGCACAAGATGGAATATTTATCGTGAGCCGCCAACATCGGGTAAACACGAAACTTAATTAAATCCAGCATCGACACAATCTATATAAATACTTGTAAATTTTTCCATAGAGAACCATTCGCTTTGCATACAATATTTCAAATGAAAATCAAATTTCAAATTAATTGCTTAAAATGCAATTTTAATTTGAAATTTGATTTTCATTTGAAATATTGTATGCAAGGCGAATGTTTCTCTCTGGAAAAATTCCAAGTATTCATATAGTTTGAATCGCTGCAGGATTTAATTAAGTTTCGTGTTTTCCCCATGTCGGTGGCTCATGATAAATATTCCATCTTGTGCTGCGTTTGTAGCCTTGCCAACATGTAATAGTAAGACATTTTCCAGGCTGGGTCTCGTTCCATGTGGTTTAGTCGGTAGAATGTCAGTGCGCTATACTGATGGCTCAGATTCAAGTACCGTTATGGAATTTTTTTCACTATGTTGGCTTTTGCGCCTTTTAAGCAATCAATTTGAAATTTGATTTCCATTTGAAATATTGTTTGCAAGGCGAATGTTTCTCTCTGGAAAAATTTCCAAGCATTAATATTGTGATGATTCTTGTTATAAACACTGTGATGAATTTTAAAATAAAGGTTTGTTTGAAATATACAATACTATCTTTTTACCGTACTTTTTAGCAAAGTATCGCTATTTTGGAGTCCTATTCTTCTAAAATACTTTTAATTTTTACACTGAAATTACAATGCTTATCAACTGGCATCTTTTTTATTAAGTTCTAAGCTTGATCTTGAGTTCAAGCTTTAAATTAAGAATGTGTAAGTTTTTATGTGTTGTGATTTGTTATTATTTTATCAAATACGAACATGGAGTCTAAAGGATATTAATACATTTCCTATTTAAAGAAGAATAAGATAAGCCATATTTATTTAAATTTTTTATTCCCGTGTATATTGTATTTTGTTAATATGAGCTAAATAGATTTGGTATGATTTATAGGAAATGACTGATCTGGGAAATAGAAAAAACAAGTAAAAAAAATCATGCGTTAAGCATAGATTATAAAGCACTTTCCAATGCTTCCTGAATGCTTTAACTAGACATCGTAATTTAAGGAAATAACGTAAATAAGATAACTAAGTAAATATTTTAGAAAACTCATAAAACATTTGAAAAACTGATTTAAGCAGTTACCATCCATAGCCAAATATTTTTTCCAATTCTTTTGAATAGCCCTGTATTTAATCTGTAGGTTGATATATACTAGTATATAATGTGAAATTTAGTTTAGCAAGAAAACGCATAACAGGTTGAAATTCTCATTCAGCAATTTATACTAATATATGAAAACATACTTGAATACTTTTGTACAACCCTGTAGTTTACCTAGAATCTTTATTACACGCCACTATTTAGTTAAAATTTAATTCAAATTAAAACACTCTTAAAACTGCTGAAATCACATTTCCAGAAATTATAATTTATAGATGGCCATATATCCATTTCCTTGCGTGACCCTGTGTATCATTTTATCCATATTCTACAAACATTTCTTAGTAAATTAAATGCAGTTCAACATAAAAATCCATAACTCATCTAAAAAACACCTTTAAGCAATTTACGCCCATACCCCTTAACTCTTACGTATACTTTTCTGTAGCCCTGTACATGAATTATAGCTTTTATATACACCATATACTATGCATAAATATAGTGAATCATAAAAGCGCATATTATAATTAAAAATGCATTTCCAGCAATTATCGCTAATGAACAGTACAATATCAACTTTTATAAATATCATAAATTATAAATATTTTTTTTATAAATATTATAAATATAAAATTTTAAAAAGTATAGTAAAGCAGTTTAATCTATAAACTTGTTATCAGGCATGAAAAACATTTTATTTCAATGCTTAATTGTCATATTTTATTTTTTAATGCGAAGTATCGAACGTGTATCGAAAACGTAGAAAATGAGTTTACAATTGAAGAAAATTTAATAATTGATTCTGAATGTCTACAAATAAATGTTTGATTAAAATCACGAACAGCAAAAACGTGCTTACATACAATTTAAAAAATAAATATACCAATTTGAAATACACTAAATAATTAGTATTTATAATTGTACTATTAAACAACAACAAAGTACAATAGATGAATTAAATGTATTATTAGATTTAACAATTTCTCAAAAATCTCTCCATATGTTACAAGGAATTCCTATTATTTTATAATTTTGGCAAATTTTAAATCTGAAAACATTGATATGAAGATTTAGGATTTTAAATAATAATTTAAAATATTATTAGAAATGAAAAAAATCTTTCAAAAGTTTCACTACTATAGTATGTAAAACGACATTTCCCATTCAGTATAATGTTAATTTCTAATCTGAAAAACAATACCAGATCAGTCTCTTTCTATAGGTATAATATAAAACTATTTAACTCATCTCACCAAATATACAAAACAGGAATAAACAATTTAAATTAAATAAGACTTACTTTTTGAGCTCCATAAATTAATTATTAATATCCGTGTGTATCCGAAAATGGCGACTTTTTTTTCTTCCATTAAAAAAAGCACACGCAAAAGCTTACATTTTAAACTAGTAACTTACCGCATCTGTTAGAACAAAAAGTTCTCTGTTTACCCTGTGGTATCGTGGCAGACGATTTGGGGCAGGTGTTAGTTTATTTGCTTTTATATAAACAGATTTGGAACTTACATGTGCAATCATTTTATGAGACTATCTGTATTTAAATTTTTGTATTTGAAGAATTTTCCAATGTATTTTACCTTTTCTTTTTATCAGTTTTAACCCCCCACCCCCCTCCATTTTTCTAAGTAAAGATTGTTTCACACATAATGAATACAAAATATCTTCCTAAAAATAAAAAGATATAAATAAATATCGTGGATAAAAAAATTTTCTTTGTCAATCGTCATTCTTTTCATGTTAATTTCCTGTAGAATAAAACAATTCGTAAAATAACCTTTTTTTAGAGTCATATCTCTAAAACACAAATTTGAAATACGAATAATAAATTATACCATGGATTTTGCATAAATTTTGTATATATTTTTTTTTAATTAGGAAAATGCTAATTTTATTTTAAAAGTCTGAAAGAAGTAGAATTTTTTTAAAAAAATAGTTACTTAAAATAGGTACACTAACAGGAAAAAATATGACTTGAATGCAAATTATAAAGCAAGAAATGTATGTATGACTAAACTCTGAACACTCTTTCTACGTGCTCATTAAAAGCTGCAGACTTAACTATAATAGAAATTTTTTAGTTTGAAGCCACAAAAGTGTTTCGAATACCAGTGGTCGGTAAAAATAAATTAAAAATTGTCCTTCCTGCAAACTGCAAACTAAATATGTAAAGTGTATATATTTAATATTCCTAATTTTAAATATGTTATGCAAATTGCTCCAGCATGTACCATTTTTCCGAGAAACACTTTTATAATAATAAGAATAAGAGAAGGATTATTATATTAAATTGCAATACTAGATAAAATTGAAATCAGGAAAAAAGTATACTTTCACACTCTTAGATATCAATTTGATAAAATATAGCATGAAAATCTAGTTTGTTGATACTTGTACCGTGCATTGTCCTTTATATGCCCCCCCCCCCCCCCATCTTTTCGTGTCTGAATTTACTATTTGCTACCCACTAATATATTTTCATTCCTTATTCCGCTGTAACTCGGGCCTTTTTAAAACATTTCTCTTCATTTTCAAAGATTTTTGAAGCTCATATTTTTCTCACACTGTGACTTACAATATGGGGGGATTTTTTTGTGAGTGTGACGTGACCGACGTTACATGCAGTGACATAACAATTCTTTTTTATTGCCAGAAAAATAAAATTTTACAGTAACAACATGTTTTGAAGATTTTTTGTAATTTTTAAGGTTTTCTAAGAAGTTCACATCTCATTCACAATGTGACATCACTGAGTGGTGGCATTTCGGTCACAGATGTGACGTGACCACAGTGACTCACAGTGACGTCACAACGACGTCCCTGTGACCATGCATGCTATGAGGGATATCTTCTGTGAATAAATTCACACTACTTCTAAACCAAAGAGCACTTGAATTTCCTTTTGATATTCACAGTTATAATTCATGGCAAATTCTAGCTGAAGAACTTTTACATTACGACCTCTTTTATTAGTCTGAAACTCCTCATTTTGAATTCGTTTAATATTTAAGTGGCAAGTGATTAAGGTTTCTTTTAAGCTTGATAAAACTTTGCCAATGCAGCCTTTCACATTATACCTTAATTTGCCTCCTTCGTCTTTTCCCCATTGTTTCATTATTACTATATTTTCATCCGGCTCATCATTTTCAATCTTTTCTCCATGAGAACAATCACTACAAACACCTTGCCAAAAGTGAGAGTATTCATGGTATTATTACATAATGTTTCATCCCAAAACATTTCAGAATAATACATTATCTTAACACATTTTATCTTTAGAAAGAAAGTCTCACAAATCATACATTTGCATTGATCGATAGGTGTCAAAGTAAAACATTTTTAAACACATTAAAAAAATTTACTTTTTAAAAATTTCAAATTATGAATACACTGGTAACCACTAATGGCAGTTATTGTAAGTTGTGAATTTCTGAATCTTGTGGAATACATGATTAGTATTTACCTATCATGTATTCTCGTAATTTGAATCCTAAATTTGTTGAGAAATGTCATAAATCTCAAGTGGTACGTAAACATGCCAGACTTGTCCTGTGCATCACTTTTACTTGTCCCGTGCATCTCATCCATAAAATGTACATAATCTATTAATTAATTTTTAAAATTAACTTAACATGGTACCAAATCAATGTACTAAATGTTCTTTCATTACAAAAATAGTATAATCAACAAATCCATGAAACATCAAAGAAATTAACATTAACACCATGTGATGTATGCATTTTGATTTTTTGTGAAAACCGTGCATCACGCATAAATTTTCATTTCTTATTTAATCAACTTTTAATGAGGAAAAAAAAACAAACTTGCATGTCTTTCTGATGTACAAGTTAAAGTCTTATACCTCATAATTATCTAAGCGTTAAGTAACTTTAATTTCAGTAAAATTTAATGGTTTGAACACATGCACATGTCCCATAAGTCACGTACGAATTGCCCAGTTTGGATATGAGTACACTTTTAATACGATAAATTTTTCTTCAACTCCTATTTTTCTTTAATTTCTTTTTGCTGTAAGAGTTGGTCCTATGAAAAACTTGTCAATATAAAAGCTTTAGATAATATTAAGAAGATGTATAATAAATTAAAGTGGATTGGATATCATGTGAATTGACGAAGTTAAGAATTTGTTTCTTCCTCAACACCCTAATACTTTTTTTTTTTTTTCGTTTTCATTTTTTTTTCAGTAACAATTGGCCCTATCTAAAACTTATAAGGTATAGAAGGTGTGGATTTTATTTAGAATATTTTTAATAAGTTTAATTGAATTAGATATATTGAGAATTGACGAAATTATGATTTTTTATTTCTCTCTAACACCCCCCCCCCTTTTTTTTGCCCCTTGAGCCTATTTGAAATTTTATTAAACATTTGTCATAAATAAATTTTTGACTCTTTTCCTAGAAGTCATAATAACTTTAAACTGATTTGATATATCTTATAATTAAGAAGTTACGGTTTTGTTTTTTTGTTTTTTTGAGGGGGGGAGGGCGTTTTCACATAACTCCTCCCTATTTTGATACCCTTGATCCAATTTTGACCATTAATGAACTTGACCGAGATTTTCTGGCCCTTGAATTTATTTGTTAGTTTGGGAGAGAAATATGCAGAATTATGGAAATCATCGTATCCATAAAAAAGTGATGTGGATAGATAGATAGATAAATATATATATATATATAGGGATTATCGTTGTGGAAGAAGACTACATGTCTTTGACCAGGACGTGAACTGTCGTCAGTACTGCTTTCTTCCACTACGAAAATCCCAACACCATCGGAATACCGATCTGCGTGACATACACTCCGTGCCATACACATTTTGCATTCGATGATAGATTTCACTACTACTCTCGTTTTACACTGTTAAAAATTGCACGACAGCGCGTTGACACCATTTGGAGTCATCCATGATTCGCACGATGCTTTTAACGTGCTCCCATGCTATGACCCACTTATCTGGCGGTATCTGACGATATCGCATTTATTGCCACAAGTCTACAGGAGCATGTGCAGTCATCTTTCTCTTCAAATGGAGGAATAATTAGTGCAAGGCAGCTTTCATTTAAGTGACGCATATACATAAAGTTTTGAATGAAGGGGTTTTTGGGTTCTAGAGGTCATGATCGGCATGTATCTGAAATTTGTTTTCAGAAATTTCAACATAAGGGAAAATGTGATAGCGAGTAATTCTTACGAAATCTGCTTAAAAGAGACAGGCAGGATCTTTGTTAGGACTACATTGCTAGCTGTTGTTGATACTTGCACCTATTCTGACTCTTTTTTTTCTGTGAAAAATTCGTATGTCCTGTGTATAAGCAAAAAAGTTACCGTGCTATATATTTCGTCTATACAATTCGATTTATTTATTTATTTTATTATTGAGTTTTTACGATAACTATGTATGTTATAATTTGTCTGCACGTACAAATCTTTATATTTGCATGAAATAAAAGTTTTTCTGCATTTTTTTCGCATATTCATTTTCAAATATTTTTTGCCTGTAACAACAAAAACAAAATGTCAAGTTTTTGAAACATTTTTTGAAAGATCTGTTAGTTACATAGGATAACGAAAAGGTCGAATTTCTTTTATCGGAATTAGAATGTTTGAAAATTTGAAAATAAAAACGCCTTCGTGATTGTGTCAGAAAGTGTCAATTTTGAATTGCTTTAACAAATATTTAATATTTGTTTTACATATTTAGGTATATTCTCGTTTTCCTATTTTACAACAAACAACATCGATACGTCTCAGTTTGTGAGATCATGAAAAAGGATGAACAAATCTACGAATAAATCATACGTTAATAAATATGTATCATACGTGGTGAAGAAAAAAATCATTTGCGAATTCTTATCACATCATATATTAACGATGACAAGAATTCAACGAAACTATTTTAAGGTCTCATATCTCCAAAGTAAATTTTGATATACGGTATGATTTTTGTACACAATTGTTAAAACTTCTTTACTTTATATGCGTCTGAAGTTTCATAACAATTTTCTAATATAGCGATTGTGCTTATTAATTTTGTCACGTCTCTATAGGAGTTCTATATACTGGAAAAAAGTATTGTAT
Organism: Maratus speciosus; assembly: GCA_963932465.1. NCBI lineage: Eukaryota > Metazoa > Arthropoda > Arachnida > Araneae > Salticidae > Maratus > Maratus speciosus. Next base: position 595,615,143 of record OZ010789.1, on the reverse strand, counting down.
TTACGTCGGCACTGAATTCTCAAGAGAAAGCTGGAAAAACACAATGCATTTGACAGTTTTTCAAATCCATGATTTGAAATCGTGTGGATCGATAAGGAGGTTAGAAGGATAATGCAACGGGTCGCCATTCGTTTGATTGGCGTTACTTTACCGCGCCAATCACCGGTTACACATTACAGTACCAATCATCGAAAGATGGAATGGTTGTAGAATCCCTGAATTAAAGTTTAAATATATAGAACATCTGCAAGACGAAAACTCATTATGAGTATAATTGAACCAGTATGATTAACTCCGTCAGTATGGTATCGCTATGTGGACGACATTTTCATAGTATGGGATCACGGTTTATCTGAACTGTGTGCATTTCTTAACAGAATAAATAATATGGGCCCTAACATAAAATTTACCATCGAAATAGAAAATAATAACCAGCTGTCATTTCTTGACGTAATGCTAATTAAAAATTTATCAAATTTAACAATTGAGCGCACTGTCTACAGGAAAGTAAATAAGTCTAACAGCACCATTCTTTTTGAAAGTACATCACCTTTTAACTACAAACTTGCTCCGTTCAACTTTTATGTAAGACGAGCGTTTAGTGTTTGCTCTATTAATCACCTTGATAATGAATTAAATACCATTAGAAACATTGCAGTTGAGAATGGTTTCCCAATACGCATTATTGATAAGCTAATCAAATCGCGAAGAACCATATGAAAATACAAAAAACTCCACGGATTAATATGAGATATTGCAAAATGAAGTACATGCCAGGACTTTTCGAAAAACTGAGACATGCACTTTTTCGCTTTGGCGTAAACTTGGTCGCCACTTCTCCTGCAAAACTGAAAGATCTGATTAGTGCCAAATTGGACCCGATCCCGAGCGATGAAGTTTCTGGGGTATATGTAATTCCAGTGAAAACTGAAGATATTTATCTCGAATACATAGGCATGACTTCACGTAAACTTAAAGTTCGTATTAAAGAACATTTGAGAGATTTAAAGTATAACCGATCTACAACAGCCCTGTAGAGACATAACCAGAAGCAGAATATACAAGTTAATTTCGAAAACGCAAAAATTATATATCCCTCAAAGAATTATCATGATTTAATTATCCGCGAATCAATAGAAATTATTACTAAAGAAAATATTTAAATGTCATTTTATGCAGGGAAAAACAGAAAAAAAAGTAACAAAATAAAATATTTTTGCAAAATTTGAAGATTTTTGTGTCCCGGACCCCCTTAAATATTATGATTACACTTTTAAACATGTAATGTAATGAAGAATTTTAACTTAATGAAATATAAAATATATTTTCATTAATAAGAAGATTTTTTTAAATATATAGGAATATATTTTATTAAAACTGAGTTCGTACAAGAATGATTAATGCAATAACTATTTATAAGAAGTCATTTTTTAATCAATAATTATCTTAAGGTAACATGCAAAACATATGTTTCTATACAGTTTCTGTATTAATCTATGTATGTATATGTAAAGTAAATGTTATTTCTCTATGGATTTCTAATTATACAAAAATAATCTAAAATCCTTCATAAAGAACAAAACGACTAAAAGAAAAACTCACAACTAGAAAACAGGAATTCTGCTTTTGAGTATTTAATGTTGCCTCCGATGAAAAAAAAATATATATGTATGTAAATATAGATAGTTCAGTTTTAAGCCTTAAAACACACACTTTTATTTTATATAAAACGACGTCATTCACATCCGCTGCAGAATTCCTGATTTACGATCCAGTCTTAAACAGCATCTACAGTAATGTATGCATAGGACGTCACTATCGCAGAATAATACACAAATCCAGCAAAAAGAAATCAGCAAGAAACTCGACAAAAAAATCGTCTGTCTAATGATTCATATGCCTTCATTTGTTTGTAATATTAATATAGATACTTAAAAATAAATTTAGCTTATAACACCATCATGTTTTAACACAAATCATCAATTTATATTTTTTCAAAATAGTACGTATTTCATTTGCATTTATTTCCAGTTTTTATGGAAAAATGACAATAAAAAAATTTAACTCCCATTTTTCAACTATTTTCCCTTTACTTTCTACAGAAATGTAGTATTTGATTTGTCAAAATTAAGCAAATGGCGCTAAAAGCAACAAAAAATGAATATCGCAAATATAAATTGAGATGCAGTTTTCAAACAAATTGCATTTAAAAGTACTTTTTTTTTGCAATACGACTGTATAAAAATAAAAAAATGTAGAATGCTCAGAAGTTTAAAAAAGTTTATTATACATATCTTAAGTTATACAATTTTTTTTTTTAATTAGATTTTGTTGCTTCTACTCTAAGTTATAAACAAATATGTTCAACCACATTTTTTGACACGGTGGGAAAGATAAAAAAAAAACTTCTCAATGGATCATCTCGATTTTTTTTTAATTAAAGCTTATTTAATTGCCTTCGATATGAATTAAAGCTTTTACTAAAATTATTAAAAAAAAGTTATTAACAAATAAGAACGAATTTTTTTAACAAATTTTTTTCTTTAATCAGCCATTACATAACTTTTGTTAAATAAATTTATGGGTAACTTTAATTTAACTAGAAGAATACACAAAGTTTACGAAAAAAAAATATTTTTGTGTTTCAGATAATTCTACAAGGCACTATCATGCCCACCGCCCAGACGAAATTTTTTAAAGCAGCTGAACATATTTGTTTACAACTTAGAGTAGAAGTAACAAAATCTAATAAATAAATTCTTGTGTATACCTTAAGATATGTACAAAACACTGTGACAATTTCAGAAAGATCTATCATGCCATTTTCTTACAAAAAAAAATCATAAAAAGTGCCTTTTTTTATGGTCTTCTAATGTAGAAGGTCCCCTTAAAGATTTTTATCTTAATTATGCAATTTTGATGGTTTTACTTCACATATAATGGATGAAAAGAAATTTCATTTCTCATTACCTACTACTGTACAAATTCTATTGATTAAGCATTTCATTAGTATGAAACAGCACCGAAAACCTTGCAATAAATCACAATTAAAACATTATATATGCTTCCAGTTTGTTCTTTTGCTTTCTGGCAATTCATACAATGTTTTATTATTTAATAATTTATTTTTTTATGACTAGATCTTTTTTTATATGACTTTTGTATTTAAATGTAATCAGGATAATAAAAAATATACCTCTAGTTCAGAACGAAACACAATGCAAAATCTAGAAATTATTAAAAATATATAATATAGTTAAAATTCAATGATAGTAATTCTATAAATACAAAGACATTTTCAAAAGTTACGTTTCAGAATTATACAATTATTCTAGTGGAATTACATTAAGATACCAATATTCATATTTTGAATATTAAATATCTATAATGTATTAGCTTTTTCTGTGTATAGAATTAACTTATCTGCAGGAGTTCATCTATACAATAGATATTTAAGTGAATTTGTACTAGTATATATATTATTTATAAACTAGATATTCTCCCGTATCTATATTTAGTGATGAAAAAGAAGTCGATGCTTAACAACTTCCACTCTCTCATAAATTCATATAACTTTAAAAAAGGTTGGACAAAACGTGTATGGACCAGATAACATAGAAAGGGGATTTTGGACGTTTTGATACACAATGTGGAACTGGACAGGGAAGTTCATGCTATACATTCCAATGCAAAGATCTGTTTAAGAGCAGCTGGAAGTTGCTATATCTACCATGTGAAATTAATGTAAATTGTTTCAGGAACTGTCAAAGATATTCATTTCAGATCTTTTATATACATGACATGATTTATTCCTAATAAAGTGATATCAACTTTATAAACAGATATTTTTTAGTTTTTGTTTCTAATTCTAGAATAAAAAACACTTTTAAATAAGAAAAAAAAAGAATTATTCCAAAGAAAAACGTTTTTTATAAAACTTTTAAAACAAAATTTGTAACAAAAGTTCACTTCAGATTGACAAGGGATATGTGTGAAATATTGTGCCAAGATTGCAAACACTAATATGTAGTAGTTTTTATTAAAAGGTACATCAACGATTAAAAATCAATATATTGAGGAAATTGAGTTTTAAGTTTATGTATCATGTAAAGAATTTGGATTACTTATAATTTGTTAATGTATTTTGCTGCCATAGAAACAAAAGTAATATACCATTCGAAAGGGGAAAATAAACGCTTCAAAATATTAAAAAATAAAAACACGACTTTTGTCCCGAATTTGACTTCCAACTACCCTTAAAGATAAAATTCATTACATTAAATCACATTAAATCACATGGGAAGTGAAACATCATGTACAGCCTATATTTAGCATATATTTGGTGGATGCGATTGCATATATGTAAATGAAATGTTTAAGTTTATTGACTTTAGTATTTATACAAATTAGAACTTCGTTATATTGAACGTATATCATACCTTTATTCATGAAATTATAATTAATTAATAATATTAATATTTTTTCATCTAAAAGAATGTAAGAATCAGACTTATGTTAATAATATCTACATTGCGCTGAATATCGCTGTAGAGAAAATAAAGTTATTGAAAATTTAAATCTCTGAATTAAAAAAAAATATATATTACAATTTATTGATATAATGTTTTTGAATGATGTATTCATTCAGAAATTACTTTTATTCCATTCTTAGCATTTCATATTTCTTCAAGTCACTAATTAAAAGATATTCTATATGTTACGTTATATATTTGAACGTAAAAACTAATAATTTTTTCAATGCAATCCACTGACAATATATTTTAAATATAAAAAGCTTTATACCTTCATTTATATATTCAAAAAAGTAAACAGAAAAAAATCCTTTAAAATATTTTACGCTGGATATTACGCTACAAGTTTTTTTATACTTTTATCGAATTTATTTTTTGGAAATTTTCAGTTGAAATATCGACCCATGGTACTGTAAATAACTAGCCAAAGAACATAAATTTATTCTTGTTTCCAGAAAAAAATGCAACTTTTTTTTGTGTTACAAAGACACAATAGAAGCTTGGGCGATTTATAGATTGCTGAATAGAAAGTGCACTTTATTTTGTTAGGAATTTATGAGCCAATACTCTATCGTATTTCAACAGTGAAATGGGTTTTAGATTCAGATGTATTGAATCCGGTATATATAGAGGGTAAGTGAAATTTTTTTACATGTTTTAATAATGCTTTCAATAACTTAAAAATAAACTCAATTTTCGATCCACTCTTTTTTAGGCTGAATTTGCAGTTCTTTTAAATCTTTGTAAAACAAAAAAAAAAAGTTATAAAATATGCATATAAATATATTTTTTAATACATTAACCTTATACCTACACATATAAACTTGGCCTATATATTAACTATACCTATTATATACAACCGTGACCTTTTAGGTAGATTTCGTATGAAATACTACTTATTGGGATCGTTCCTATGTTGGAATTTTTGAAAACATTTTGCAGATCTACACCGATCATGAGCCCTATAACCTAAAACCACCCCCAGTAAAAAACTTCATATATATATATATATATATATATATCACTTTCTTCTGGACACGATAACTTTCGTAAATCTGCACCAATCTCTTCCAAACTGATACATAAAATCAATGGGCATAAAATCAGTTCCAGTGTAGTTCCAGCAGTTCCAGATAGTTCCAGTGACCAATTTTTACAGCAAAAACAAATTAAAAATACATAACGGTTGAAGAAAAATATCCTCCAAGTAAGGGTGTATTCAAATCCAAACTGCTTATTTTCCGACTCATTTTACAATTCATTTTTGCTCTCAAAGGCTTCCAATTGGTACGTTTTCTTACTCAGAAACTATATAATGTACCGCAATCGTCGATTTTTTGATAGAGGCAGAATATATTTTAAAAAATGCTGTTAAAGTGGACATTTTGAACCGAATTTCCCGAAGCGGATTGTGTTGGAAAAATCATTGCATTAAGGATGCACTCAAATCCAAACTGCTTATTTTCTGACTAATTTTTAAATTCATTTTTGCTCTGAAACGCATTTAATTGGTAGATTCGCTTGTTCAGAAACTATATAATGTACCGCAATGATCGATTTTTTGATAGAGGCAGAATATATTTCAAAAAATGATGTCAAACTGGCATTTTGAAAAGAATTTCCCGAAGCAATTGTGTTATCACTTTCTTCTGGACACGATAACTTCCGCAATTCTGCACAAATCTCTTCCAAACTGATACATAAAATCAAGGGACATAAAATCTCGGTCAAGTTCGTTAATGGGAAAAAGCGGACAAAGGGGATGGAAATAGGGAGGAGTTTTGTGAAAACCGAAAGAACCTCATAAATTCTTAATTTTTGTACATATATCAAATCAGTTTAACTTTTTTATTACTTCTAAAAATAGCGCCAAAAATTCATGCATCACAGATTTTTGATAAAATTAAAAATATCCTCAAGGCGCGAAAAAATAGGGGTTTTGGGAGAAAAAAATTCCTTACTTCGTCAATTCTCAAGATATCAAATCCAATTAATTTTATTATACATCTCCTTAATATTATCTACAACTTTTATATTCACAAGTTTTTGATAGGACCAATTCGTACCAAAAAAAAAAAAAAATTAAAACGAAAACCAAAAAGGGGGTTTGAAGAAGAAAAATTTTCATAACTCCGTCAATTCACAAGATATAAAATCTCCATGAATTTATCATATATCTTCTAGATATTGTCTTCAACATTTATATGGACAAGTTTCTCATAGGGCCAATTCTTACAGCAAAAACAAATTAAAAATACATAGCGGTTGAAGAAAAAAATCATCTTATTAAGGGTGCATTCAAATCCAAACTGCTTATTTTCTTACTTTTTTTAAAATTCATTTTTGCTCTCAAACGCATCCAATTGCTAGATTCTCTTCTTCAGAAACTATATAATGTACCGTTATGATCGATTTTTTGATAGAGACAGAATATATTTAAAAAAATTATGTCAAATTGGGCATTTTGAACAGAATTTCCCGAAGCGATTGTGTTAGAAACGAAAAATATTCTCCTACTGAGAAAATAATTGTTTATTAATCAAGTTTTAATTAATTGAAAGAAAAATAAAAACACAGGTCGCTTATAATTTTTTTCAAAAATCACGTCAGCATGTTTCATATATATATATTTTTTATTAAAAATGAATCTGAAAATGTGCCAGAAAATTTCGAGTTGTTGAGTATGGAAAAATAACTTTTTTTGATATCGCCTTAACATGATTCTGATAAAACCAGCTATTTTGTAAAAAGGAAATAAAAACTCGTCAAAAGCAGACAGATAAAACTGTTAAAGTGGATTTATATCTAATAATGATTTAGTTTTTGTTGGTGAAATTAGTAATTTAACTTCGAAATCTACCTCTGCCTGTAGGCCGGGCCGGCAGGGATTTTTATATATTCAGGGTATATTCAGGGTATATTTATTATATGTTTTTTAAATTAGAATGTGTTAATATCGAAATAAGTAATATCTTTCAATCTAGTTGTTTATATCTTTATATGAAAATCTGCATCCACTAATAATTCTTACTCATTTTTGCTACTTTGTATCATCAGTTTTGAATTTGAATTTGCTTATCCTAACTGAATTTCTAAATTCTCTAAGATATTATGCTTTTATCAAGTATTTTGCATTTATTTATTATTTTCTTGAGGATAGATATTGCATATGCTGGCGCATAATGAGCGATTTTTAATGACCAAAATTTATAGATGCGAGAGCATAAAAGAGAACGAATATAAATTAAGCATAACAATTGAGATTCCTAGATGAATGAAAAAGTCTTTATTATTTGAATTAACGGAAGAACGATTCCAAACACATTCACGAAAGGCATTCATGGAGATAGGTTTTCGATAGCGTATAACCTCATTTCGCAGTTGCTTAAGAATTTTACGTTTGTACTATTTATATTGTTTTCATAAATTTCGTTTTCTCTATTTCATACAATATTTTTCATGAAGAATTCCTTAGAAAAGGAAAAAAAAAAGAGATGCTAGTAACACACATTGTAAACAATTGGTGTAATTTTGTTCCATAAAATGGAGTAACTTAACTGATATAACTGGTGTAATTTAAACCGATATTACTGCTGTAATATTACGCCATAATAATGTGAAAATATCAGAATTTACATTCATATGGTGTAACGCAATACCCCTTATATTGGTTAAATTGCTGCATAAAATTGGCAGTAGAAGTGATGCCACGAAGTTTATGGTGTAAAGCTACATTAAGTTTTTTACAGTACAGCGAATATAGATAAAAAGAAAAATCGAGTAACAAACTGTAAGTGCGCTTTATGCGCCAATGCGCATTATATGCCGTAATATATGTTATTCGGATCGTGTAACGATTATCTCTCTTTAAAGTTAAAATACTTAAAATGTCTTAATTTTTATGTACTTTTCAGAAGCATGTATAGCATTAAGGTAAAATAAAATAAAGTTTATAAATATCGCGACATGTGATGCATATAAACTTTCTGAAATGAATGAACTTCCTGAAATACTGCATTTTTACAAAGTTTGTTTTCTGAGTTTTTGTTATCTTGAAATGAAAATATTTCATATACAGGAAAGAGCTTAACATTGATTGACGCTTAGAAAAAAAAAACAAAACAAAAAAAAAAAAAAAAAAACATATATAGTCTAAAATGAGTACATTTCTTAGAATAAATATGTTCTATTTTTTTTTTTTATAAATGCACTCAGTATTTTAAATTTAGCTCTAAAGTTAGTACGTTGTCAGCGATAAATTACATTAGTTTTGTCCTGATATATCCTTACAGTAACGAAATTATTACGATACGGAGAAAATGCTCCATAATGTCATGTGAATATTACGTTATAATATGGAAAAAATTTAAAATAATTTCGCATCGTATTTCTGATCATGAGAGTTGCTCCATATTTTTATACAGGTTCGAACACGCATAAACAATCATCTTATTTTTGTTTTTCAATAAAACACATGAACATAAATATAACGTACATGGCGTAAGAATTATAAAATATTTCTTTTCGGTATACAAATGTATAAATATTTGTTGTTTTGTTTTATATTATTAGATAGCCAAAAATGTTTTGGTAAATGAAGTGAGTTTTACATTCTTTATATGAAAGTATTTTCCTGCAACAAATATTAACGTGTATTCCATTTTGAAGTTTTGATAGTAAGATAAACTAAATTTACTTTTGGAGTACATAATTAAAAATAATTTAACACTAATCGCTAACATTTGAATTTAACATAAAATAGATTCTATAATTATGAATTATTATATTGGTGCAATTTAAAAATATTGAACTATTTAATACATAAAACTGAATCTCATTTTAAAGGAATGTTCACTCTAAAGTGTCAGATTTTAGTTATATATATATATATATATATATATATATATATATATATATATATAATAAAGATGAAATCACAAATATATGAACAAATGGAAAAATTCTAATAGATGAACATAGGAAACCTGTATGTAAAAATAAAAAACTATGAATAACCCACAGAATCATCAGAGTTGATTGTTGGTTAATTCATAGTGAAGATGCGTTATTTCATCCAATTTTCTCGGCATTAAGCCTAAAATGACAAAATTTAGCACGTAATAGCGCATCATAAAAGAAAATACCATAAAGTACTAAGAGATCTAAAGAAAGATACACCTCACACAGGATATTAAAAATATAAGAGCACAATGCCTGTATATATATATGTGTGTGTGTGTGTGTGTGGTGTGTGTGTAGGTATATGTATATATAACAGAAGCAAAACGTTTTTAAACTGACAAATAATATATTGCACAAAGAGATCTGCTATCCTGCTATTGTCCATCCATATATTTATAAAACACACAGGCACATAAATGTTGATAAACGTAGAAGAAAAGATAAAAGAACACATGTTTTTATAACTGTTTTCGAAGTTTGTTATCCAGTTACATAAAATGTTTCAAACAGTAGAATGGAATTTATTGCAGAATAAACTTGAAACATTGTGTTTTAGCTGAAAGTGACTACAAGAAATATTGAAGTTTATATAAAATTCCTAAAAGTGTTCATAACAAAAAAAAAAAATGCATTATTTTTATTCTTTGTTTGTGTTTAAAACATTTGTTTCAAGAATAAAAGAAAATCTTAATGAATAAATCCTGTATTAATACGGGATTTATTCATTAAGATTTTTTTTAGAAGTTTAATAGAAGTTTAAGAAGCAAGAATTAATGATATAATTACAATCTAGTTTTAATAGCATTAGTTATCGTCGTCGTGTAAAAAGAAGAATGGAAACTTACTCCGTTGTTTTAGATATAAATGGGATAAAGTGATGGCAGACTCGAAAAATCCGAAATTAGCTATAACAAAAGAAAGCTCTGTATTTTCAAATTGTTCAGATACTATTCTACTGAAACAACTGTACTGAAACACAATATTATTTTTGTGTTTATAATGTCTTTTTTTATTTTTATAATATTTTGAACATGTTAAAAATAAATAAATAAATAAAATATGTCTTATTGAGGAAATGTGCAAATAGCTTTTCTTTGAACGACGATAAACTTTACATTTAAAAGACGTTTTATAAATTGTTTTATTGTATTATTTTTGTTTTTTGCTTTAGTAAATCATTGTATTTAATTCAGTTTACGTATACAAAATTTATGTCAAACGTTTTGATCTTAAAAAAGAATTATCTTCCCTTTTACATTAATTAAAATGAAATAAACAAAATTTATTAAGTATGCATAAATAAATAAATGTAGAAAAATATAATGATTGATAATTTTGATGATTTGTTTTACTGAATCATTGTATTTAATTCAGTTTATGACCGCGATAACGAACCCAATACGAAATCTTATCACCAGAACGGGTCCATTTCAACTAAAAAAGGATCATCAAAATAAAAATATTCGTAACAAAGCTACATATGGATTTACTTTACACGCTAATTGCTTTGTCTGAACATCGACTTTAGTTTTAAAAAAAGATAATTTGTAAAAAGTCCTTTATAATCCAGCTACTTTTAGAAATTTACTTCAGTTCAGTTTATTGCCGATTGTTTTTTCTGAAATTTCAAGATATATTATATATTTACGTTTTTAAATTAGTTGTCCTATATACTTGACTAGTAAAATATGCAAGAAAATATTTCTTTTTTCACCAATGCTGCATTTTACAGACAAATGTTGATATTTATTCACACATGTAAAGTATCTATATTGTATTTGTAGCTGTATAATCTGAAGTTTTGTAAAAGTGACTTTAAATTTTGCTGGAAACCGTACATGTTATATACAAAAAGAAACAAACAAAAAAAGTACAGATTTTTTTTTTTTTTTTGGAATTTTTTTAAAGATACCCGTATATCTCAGTGCATTATTTTCTATTCTTACAAAAACGAACTAATATATTCTGCAAGATCCACGTTGTTCTGCACTGTAAACTTAAATGTCTGAAATTCAGACATTTAAGTGTCTAAAACGCAGTGTTCAATTTTCAGACGTTTTAAAATGTCTTAAAATTTTCAGACACTTCTTGCGTCTTAATTTCAGACACTTAAGTGTATGAAACACGAGTGTTCAATTTTAAGACGTTTTAAAGTGTCTTAAATTTTTCAGACACTTCTTACGTCTGAATTTCAGACATTTCAAATGTCTTAATTGCGGCCATCTTTGAGCCTTTTTTTTTTAGCCAATATGAAGCCATCTTTGACCATTTTCCTTCTAAACCATATACGCAGCCATGTTTGACCACACTGAATATTTTTTTTATAAATGGGAATAATTTGTTGCCATACAGCAGAGCTTATTGCAGCGTAGGAAAACTGGGATGCTTCTCTGCCCCCTGATTTTAGGGTACCCCAAATTGGGTATGAAATTTTCATAAAGGTGATATTTTAAATCAGTTTTGACCTTATGAGGATTGTAATCAGTATTTTGTAGTTTTAGAATAGGATAATATATATATATATTTTTTTCACCTAAATATGTATTTATGTGTTATCATATATGACCTACGGCATCAAAAATGTTTATTACTTTTAGTGAGAACTTCAAATTGCTTCTAGTCCAAAGACCTAGTATTCATTCACCCCCTCCCCCCATTGCCTTCATATACTGTTACAAAAAAAAAAAAAAAAAAAAAAAAAAAAGCCTATTCGATGCCGTCAAATACATATTTGGATAAATATATCATTTTCTTTAGCCTAATCATGTTCTAAAAGTGCAAAATATTTATTAAAATAAGCGTAAGATCAGAAAGAATTTAAAATATCAGCTTTATGGAAATTTCGTACCAAATTTAGGGGCCCGTAAAACTGAAGGCCCATAGAAACAGCCGAGTTTGCCCATGCTGCAACCAGCTCTGCTTTATGGTAACAAATTACTCCCAAATATAAAAAATGATTCACTCCTTCAGAAAGAATCCCATCCCTGCTATGTTGTGCAATTTTTTCCCATTTAAATAAGATATTCCCAGTAAATTAGTTTAAGCATTTTTATTTCTGTGTTAAATAAAATCTAACACTGGATTCCCCCAAATTTACAGTATATGGGTATTATATTGTAATATTTATTAATCAATATTTATTATTAACCAATATTATGAATTTCTAGAGTAGAATAAGGTTAAAAACAAAATATATTTTTCTTCATACAGTAAAACCTCTCAATAGCGGGCACCTCGGAACCGTGGAAATTGTCCGACGTTCGGAGGTGTCTGCTTTTCTGAGGTATAAGTGTATAAAAATTTTGCATATTTTCAATAAAAAAATGTGTTTCCTACATAGTGGTGTCCTTTATTTAGGATTGTCCGTTATGGAGATTTTACTGCAAAGCCTTCATACGAACAGTAATCTTTAGCGAGCACTCACCTTTATCAATATACAGTAAAACCTCCCTAAAGCGACCACTTCCGTTCCAATAAAAATTGGTCGCTCCGAAAGGTGGTCTCTTAATGGAGGTCATGTTAAAATCTAGAATTTAATTGTTGAAAAAATGTAACAATTAATGTTACTAAAATTATATTTTTCAAATTAAGAAAACATATGAAAATTTAAGTATCAAAACAAAAGTTAATTACATAAGTTAATTACTGCAGAGTTTAAAAAAATGAATACATTGATGTTTGCTTTGCTTTTATGGTTTATCTGCTATAAATTTTATTCCCAAGTCCTTTCAAAATTCAATAAATAAATGCAATTTTTTTTTTTTTTTTTTTTTTTGGAACGAATTTTGACGATTTCATTACTTTATCTATTCCTTTGAGAGTTTCCTGACAGAATAGGGCAGGGGAGTTTATGGACCGTCATCCTTAATGTGTCATCAGAGTTAAATTCATTGCCTAAAAAGGAACAAAGGGGTTTAAACACTTAAAAGTTACCGGAATAAATAAAAATTCTAAACTTAGTTTAGAAGTTTGATAAATAATGCGCTCTCCGGAATTATTATTCTAATAAAACCTTTTTCAAGCGACCCGGAAAAAACGGAATTTGTTTCATTTTCTTCAAAGAAATGGGCCCCTTATGGAAGGAGTTCAACTGGGGTGGTCTCTGAATAGAGGTAAAATTAGTATTGAGCCTATGGGAATAAATTTCGTACCATGAAAAAATGGTCGTTCAGGGGGTGGTCGCTTAATGGAGGTGGTCGCACAGGGAGGTTTCACTGTATGTATATTTACCTCATAAAAGCTAACACAATCGAATAGCAGACAGATTCAGTGTTCTGAAGGTGCCCGCGATTAAGAGTTTTTACTGTATTTAAAATTTTTTGTACTTAACTTTTAATCTTATTCTACTTTTTAATTCAAAATACTGATTATAACCAATATACAATGTCGAAACACATTTAACGTATCTCTCTATTCTAAAAAAAAGTAACTACCGCTGTCACCGCCGCCGCCGGTTTTGAATTTTTTGTGACCGGAGGTGTTTTCTTCGTTAATATTGAGAAACATAATGCATACAAAAATATGAAATTCAGTGGTTTTATACAAAAATGTTTGATAAACACGCTGATGCAGACAGTTTTCAAATCGAAGAATTATTTTAAGAGATATTTAATGCTAAAGTTGGACAAAATCGTTCCACTAAAGAAGTTTTATAGCAGCAAAAACTATGCATGGCAGTGTAATCATTTTTAGATCATTTTATGCGTTAGAATTTGCCGGAGTGCAGATTGCATTAATTTTTTTATTTTGACTCATTTTTTCAGGTTTTATTTCTATTTTAAATTCAAATTTTCAGCATTTCTAGAGATATTTTTTACAGATTTCAGAAAATTGTACTAATTTAAACTGTTGCCAACTGTATAAAAAGCGCAAGCAATAATGTTTGCTTCAAATTAAAAATTTATTTACACGTGACTATTATAAACAGGAAAAAAACTTTCAAATTAGAATTAAATAATTATGTATAAAAAGCAGGAACTTATTAAAAATTACGTCATAAAAAGTATACACGTGAATTTTAAAAGAGAAAGGATATTGTGAAATAATAAATTCCTTAACATGCGTTAGAAGTCTTAGGAGAAATTACGTCATATTTACGTAGCATTATAGTTATTACATAAAATGAACACAAAATAATATTGCAAAAATGTTTAAATTTAGAAATTGCGCTAGACATTTATTTAATATTTTGAGAGGATATTTTCAACTATTTTTGTTAGGAAAGCGCAAATAATATTTCATTGCTAACAAAAGTACTTTCACGCGATTATTTAAAAGAGAAAGAATAGCTTGTTAAAAATTACGTCAGATTAAAAACGATTAATTTAAAATGTCTCATTTAAAAGAACTTTCTTTTCGCTTTGTTTAAAAATACCAGGAGACAAAGACTCTGTTTACTTAATTCCCTTTATATTAGCTTATTTTGAAAAGTTGTTCACGTGTCTACGTCATCAAGTTATTTTTATTTCGACGTTTCATTTGTATTTTTATTAATGTTGTACGAATTTATTTGTTCTTTCGTTATTTAAAATAAAAACAAGTAATATAAAAATTTTGTTTTTAAAGTCAATTCCTACTGAGGCCATCAAAGAAAAATTTAATATAATCAAGCTAATATGAGTTTTTGTTGCATTCAAATATCTCAATTTGTTGATTTTCTATAAGCAAGTAGGTTTACAATGGAACTCTATGGGAATTTGGCGAAATATTACAGATATCGCCAAGTTGGCGTCACTTTTGGTGACTCATTTTGGTCGCCAAATTTGGCGATATATCGCCAAGTTGGCGACAAACTTGGTATTTGGCGACAGAACAGGGTTCCCCCCTATGGTAACCCTTATTGAAAATACTTTCATTAACCTTCAATAACCAATGGCCGCCATTTTGTTTCCCATGCAAAACTAAAATTAATTAATTAAAATTTAATTAATGAAGTAATATTTGAAAAAACTTTATTAACATCCATTGTCATCCAGTACAAGTTTTAAAAAATTTATTTCAACCTGATAGGATGAATAATGAGTATTTTATTAACGATTGAAAATTTGTACAAGATAAATATATAAATATATAAATAAATATAGGGAGAGTGTGAGCTAATAGTAGGAATTGAATTATGTCAATTTGTATAATTTGGCGAGTGGTTTGGCGATTTATATAATTTGGCGCAATTGGTCGACGGGATAATCAAGTAGTACCGCAGCGGATTTGGCGTTAAAATTCCCCAATCAAAGAGAAATGACTACAAATTCGTTTATAGGGAGATAGCCACTGTTTTTTAAATTATAATTCAATCTTTCGAAATCTTTTTAAAGCCGATCAAATTAGCGTGCATTTAGAGCCTGCGGTGTCTGGACGGGGGTTGGCGAGCGTAGCTCGTAGGGGGCCGAGCCCCCTAGTAAGCTTTAAAAAAATTGCATATCGAATTTGGGGCAACAAAAATCGTAGGTGGTGGGGGGGGGACATGTCAAAGTTTAGCCTTGCTTTAATCAAGTCCTTCTAGAAAAATTCCAACTCTGCATTGTGATTCAGTAAATATAGAATAATTCAGCTTTAAGTACAAAATCCAGTTATGCTTAAGTACATATAGTATAAAATTCTATTTTTTTACTGATATTCATTTTAAATTTCAGATTTCTTTTTTACTAAAAATAATCAAAAAATCAATATTATAATTGATTTCAAATGAAATATAGCTGTATATATTTACCGTATTTTTACAATTATGTTAACAGCACATAATTACATGAATTTAAGAATTTACAAATAATCATTATGACTAATACAGAGATAAGGCGAGAACATTTTCTAAATCGTTAAATAAGAAGATTTATTGAAAACGCCAACAAAATTTTCTCCGCTTTACGTCAACAGATTTCAGACGATTTCTGATGAGTCTTCAAATTGTGGTGTGAATCACCGGGCTTGAAAATGAAAACATCTGAAGTTGACTACTTTCAGTATAGGAAATAGAATATTTCTAAAATGCTCGGAAACAACAAAAGTATATAGCAGAAAGGGAAAACAGATTTCATGACCGGATTTGAGTTTTTTCAGTCAAAACAGTTTAATCTAATAAATGAAGACAAGTAATTCGCTGTATGTATGGGGGAATTAATAATATGAGTAAATGGAAGGATTTTCGAACTATATTCTTTTAAATAACTTAAAATTTATCACGGTGTATAAAATCTGAGACGCAAGAAAACGTCATCAGACATGAAAAGCATACATAATAAATAAAAATTAAATAAGGATGTTTACTATAAAGAGTTGGGAATTTCAGTACATATCACATATTAAACATATGGGAAATGTAAAACCGATGTGAACGTTACAAATGCTGTCGCATTAAATGCTTATAAAAATATTGTATACATAAATAAAACCCATATAAAAGGTATTCTTGTGTAATAATTACTTTAAGAAAACGCTGTTAAGATAGCCTTGATGATAATTAAGAAATTATGAGCCGATCAACAGGTGCTGTCACTGCTATTTTTAAAGTAATGGCGTGCGAGTAGACAGAGAAAGAAGGCTTAGGATGGTGTATCTCAATAGATTCAGTAACAACTAATACACCATGCAGACTTGCCAAAATTTATTTTAAGGATAACATCGGATGTAAAATAATACAGAAACATGATTGCAGATGATTTGAATAGTAGAAATTTAAATATTAGCAAGATAAAATTTTAACATGGAAATCCTATAGGCAAAACGCTTTAAACAAATTTTGGCATAACTCAGGAACTAATAAAGCTATAGACTCGTGTGAGGTCTCTGTTTAAAGAGAAAACATTCGCAGAGAGTTTTCAATACATAGTGAAGGGTCCACTTACCTGGAAAAAGGTGTGATTATTCCAAAATCACATCCACCCAGGCGACGTCCGGATTGGAGGCTACGTTAGTATCCGTGAGTTAAGCACACTTTGATATTAAAAAAAAAAAATCCCTTTGCACATCCGGCTAGCTCTGTTAAAAGAATGGAATATTTCCATCCTAAAAACATAGCCCGCCAGACAACAGTTCTCTTTACCTGCTTTGACGAGACGAAGAACACTATATTATTGTTATTGCTTGACACCTTTCATTAATATGGAATATCACTATGTCGATACGGATTAAATCCTGGAACTTCACATTCCGAAAAAACCGAATCAAGTCAAAATAAATTATTAGTTAAAATGTACGCGTAGATAAAACAAACGCTCAGTTTGAATTACAAACGAACATCCAATTCGAACGAAAGGCATCTAAAACGCATGCGCAACTAGAGTGCCGCCTGGTGGTTAATGCGGAACGGAGTTACAAAGTGTCTTAAAAGTAGACACTTGCAGATTTTTAAGACACCTTTCTCAGTTCGTTTACACCATGATCATAGTAAGACACTTATATGTTTTAAATTAAGACATCTATCACGACTGAATTTTCAGATTCAGATACTTAAGTGTCTGAAATACCTTTTCAGTCACATATGTGTCTTAATTTAAGACGCCTCTATTTGCAGTGTGTACAACAAGTGCAGATTATTTTGAACATTTTACCTTAGAAAGTTATATTATTAAAAATTATTATTAATAAAAGTAATATAAATACTATTAATATATTATTAAATTAATGAATATTATTTTTGTATTCAATTTGTTGTTGGTCCTTATTTTAGCCTCGTGATCAAACTTTCTGTTAAAATATGAGGTTAAACATGTTTTGTTATATTCCTGAAATACCAGCAGAATTCTTTAAATATTTATCTAGGCTATCCACAAAGTGTCTAAAATCAAAAGTGTTCTGTAATTTTTGCCATTTAGTGCATTTTCCATTGTCATGCTTTCCTCGGTAAAGGTTGCATATCGTGCGCAACTTTTTACGCAAAGAACACAATTAATCAACATTCTTATGTTCCGTTAATCATCATACAGATTAAGATGTTTAGTCAAATTCTACCATTAAAAAGCAGAATTTTCAGGAACCAGGCAGCCACACAAATATTTTCACATGCAGAGATATGGTAATACCTACATTTAGTTGCTGTTACGTTAAACTTTTGTTTGATTAATTTTTTTGTCTTTAATAAATATTCGAAGTAAATGTAGCCACGTATGATAATTTAGTAAATAAATAATTATCTAAGTAAAACATAATTAATTGGAATAGAAAACAAGAACAATATATTGTGCCTTAAGTATAGATTATAAAGAAAATTTTATTTGAGCTTAAAAAGGCATACATAATCATAAAAAAAATTAAAGCAATATTGATCATAGATTGTACACTGACCGAATTACTCTGGGTGTATTTATTCAGATGGAATTTGGCGCGATATAATAGAAAAGTAAAAATATCAACGTTAATTGGTGTTTTTACATTGATACTTTTACATTTCTATTATTTTGTGTGTCCCTGTTAAAATGAGCTATCCACATCATATGTAACACTAAGCATCTGATAGTCTACATTTGCAATATTATATAAATTTCATTGCATTTGTTATATTGTAACATCATTAAAATACATCGCAAACGATATTTACCCATAAAGCATTATGTAGCAGAATTCTCAAGTGTGATCAGTCAAATGAATGAGAAATTCTTTAAACGTCCTTTTCTACCCGAAGGTACAGTAAGCCGCACAAAGAAAGGTCTTCATAGGCGCATACTCAGAAAGATTTGTGAAAGAATACAGAACGTTCTTCTGATAATGATATGCATGTTTATAAAAAAAAAAAAAAATCCGGCCGAACCTTGATATAGCGTCCGTAAAACAAATAATCAAAATTTCGTTTATTTGTGGATTTATCACCGGTTGGCGATGGAATAAAATTCCGAAAAATACACTTTTATGTCAAATTGTCTTTGTTTCATGTTGAAGTTTTTAAGTAAGTTCAATTTAAATAACTTTAGTTTTGTCAATTTTAGTTTGTTTTAACTATAGTTTTGTCAGTTTTAGTTTGTTTTAACTATTTGTCATATATATTTATCTGTGTTCATAAGTAATGTTAACTATCATGATTTAGGATTTAAAACAAAATTTAAATTCATTTAAATTGTTTCAAGCTCGAAAATAAGTCTGATTAAGCACTGTCGGCTTGATTTTATTGCTATGGAAACAACGACTTCTTCGATATGGAAATCTATAACGGCGGCATTCTTCGTCTGTATTTTATCTTTGAATAGCGGTTTAAATTAAATAAACCGTCGATTCGAGAATAAAGCAATGAAAATTTTCATTAAAATCGGTAATAATAAAAGGTGAAATATTTATTACTTTATAGAACATTTGAAATTAATATTACTGCAAATGTAAAAATAATCATAAGTAAATATTTGCAACTTGCAAAACATAAAAGAAACAAACTGAATAATGAAATGTCAAATGTCAGCTTGGCTATACTTAAAATATATATTTGTAACTTTCAAAATATAGAAAAATTTTCAGTGTTAAAATAAAATAACTACAGCAACAAGTAACACGTATATGTAATATAATAAAAATAATAAACTCTTTCATTGAAAATACCGCTTATCCTAAATATCAATTAATAAGCAATTTCCAGATGCATTAAAATCGTTTGCTTTTAGCGAGGAATAGTGCTGCTCACCAAATCGGGTTTCGCTTTCGTATTTTCGCGCTAAATATTTGAAAGTATTTTATACTTTTACAATTTTTCTGCTGAAATTCTGTCGCTAAGTTTGACAGCATACATAAGTATTTTCATTAGCATTTTTTTTTCTCAAAAATTTCTGAGTATGACCTTTAAGGAGTCTCGGGACTTGGAAAAAATGAAAAAAAGACCATGTTCAACATGTAATATCTTAAAATGTATTTGAATTTAAGACACAGTTTTAATGGAAATGACAGATATAAGTACATTCTTTTATTTCATGTATTTCAAAAACCGCAAGTTGCAAAATTAGAATTTACAGGCACCTCCAAACTGGCAGACATTTGACGAGTAACAGCTAATTTAGCGGACTAGAAAATAAATTTTGCAACTAGAATGAAATCTTTTGTGCCTAATTATATTTCAGTTTCTAATAATTACCTTGAACCTAAATCAAACCCTATATATATATAATCCTAATGAATCGAATTGAAACGAATTTATGTAACGGATCTATGAAACGACTGATTAAACAACTTATTACGTTTCACGGCGATTTCTCCTAAAATATGGGATACTTTGGGTTGAAATTAACACTAAAAATTCGTATTGATCCACAGATCTCAAAAACTCGTATTAGAAATTTAAAATTAGAATTAGTTTTCAAAATATTAATTTTTTTCTAATTTTAAATACTTTTTTTCTACTGATGGCAACTCAAATTTTAATCATAACAGATATTTTTTTTCATATCTTAGAAAAGGTTATTTAAAATTAATTTTGCGACGAGTTTGGCCTCCCTTAAATGTATGCTAAGAAATGCATCTTGTTACTTTTATTCAGAATTCAATTTGTATTTTATTATTATTTTATTTAATACAAAACTTTCATTTAAAATTGAAACCTTTAAAATAAATGACTTTTACTTCATCCTTTTTTTTAAACGAAACGAAAAGAAAAATATTAGACACAGATGTCATATACGCAACGGGGTACCTAATTGGCGCCAAAATGGCGTTATTTTGCCTGACATGGTAACCCGGCTATTGTTGCTTATTTATTAATAAATGTTTATTTGAATTTATTTTCTTTTTATTTACAAAAAATGTTATAAATTGTTTTGTTCTATAGTTATTAATTAATTTTTTTTTATTTATTGTTATTTCATTTTAAAAATAACAGAAAATAACTTAAAAATACATATGTAACAGGTATTTAAAAACGAGGTTTTCGCCAAATTGTCGTAAAAAAAAATCACGCCAAATCCGGTGCGTATGTGACAATGCAACAAATCATGAGATTTAATTCCCACTTCAAAGTAACGTTTTAGTGTTATTACTTCTCCCGTCGACCAATTTCGCCAAATTATATAAATAGCCCAATTATACAAATTGACATTTTTTTATTTTAAATAACAAAGGAACAAATAAATTAGTATAACATTAATAAAAATACAAATAAAACGTCGAAATAAAAAATACTTGATGGCGTGAACATGTGTAACTTCCTTAACCCTCTAAGTGTTTGGGGCGTAATATTCCGTTCACTAAGCTCCAGGTTTCACAGCAATACAAGCAATATTTAACATAATATATTTCTATAGATTTAATGAATTTTAAATACATTGAAAAAGTATTAATACTCTCAAGGATTACATTCATATTTGTAATTGAGTTTTTTTAATAATGTTGAAAGAATCATATTTTCTTAACATTTAAAACAAAATGCAAAGAAAACAACATTACAAATTTACCCTTTTGTAAGACGCTCGGAGGGTTTTAAAGACGAGTGAATGTGGCATTTACGATCAACCATTATTGGCATTTAATCTTATACTCTGGCGACAGATTTTCGGTCGATGGGATAACCAAGTATAATTTTAATTTACCGCTCGAAAAATAAAAAAGTGCTAACTGACGAGTTAAAAAAAGGTATTTTCGAGATTTTCACCCGGCTAACATAAAAGTACCAGGAATTCTTTGTGATCATGGCAACTTTTATGTAGTTTTATTCGAAAAAAATAATTTTGATTCTTTAATCAAAATGGAAACCTTTCTTATGAAAAGCGAAGGAATCAGCCCGTTGTTTATGGCAGTTACATGACTTGGACTATTAAAATATAAACGAAATAATAGGGATAGAATAATATCTAACAAAAACATAGCTGTGAAAAAAGGGAGCCAAGTTCTGTAACGACAATGGCAAGAAAAGAAGTGATATCTAAGTGGGTACCAAGTTCAAATAAAATTCACTCAAACTTACCTACAGAAGCATTATAGCATTTTTTAAATTGTTTAGAAATAAAAATTATTGATAGCATATTAATAATAAATCTAGCACTTGACAAGTTTTTACCTACGAGTCATTTATTTTTATTAATGACATTATTATATCAAAACATGTTATTTCATGTTTGGAAGTCTTCATTTGAGTGAGCTCCTTTCTTTTGAAGGATGGTAGGATAAAATATATTCCACCTAATTTTAACTGCAAAATGCCACATTGACAACTAGAATTCAGGACTAAAAAGTTTAACTTTATTAAATACGTGAAAAGAAGCTTTTACCCATTTTGAAATAAATTTGTTTTTAAATTCTGGTGTGATTCAATCATTTCAGCATGTCACGAATAAAAGCTCTTTGCCCCTGAAGGGTTAAAGGGGTGCAGTCTCTAGAGAGATGACCAAGAACAAGCGTAAGGGTATCTGTCTCTTTCCCAGGCCTTTTAGTCTGTTTGCATTGAGGTTTCTGGAGGATGGGTGCTAGAGTAATAACCAAAGACGAGGGGGAGTGTATCTGTGTATTTATTGGTTTATCAAATCTTTAACATGTGTCATTTGTTTACAATAATAACTATATTAATTTTTTTATAATGACAATGTTGTTAATATTAACATCATCATTTTATTAAGACATGAAATTGATGGGCATAACATTTATCAAAAACTTGCCAAGTTCTAGATTTATTATTAATATGCTAACAATAATTTTTATTTC
This sequence comes from Maratus speciosus, assembly GCA_963932465.1. Taxonomy (NCBI): domain Eukaryota; kingdom Metazoa; phylum Arthropoda; class Arachnida; order Araneae; family Salticidae; genus Maratus; species Maratus speciosus. The sequence goes on along the minus strand of OZ010789.1, from coordinate 595,592,050 downwards.
TAAACAATTTAAAAAATGCTATAATACTTCTGTAGGTAAGTTTGAGTGAATTTTATTTGAACTTGGTACCCACTTAGATATCACTTCTTTTCTTGCCATTGTCTTTACAGAACTTGGCTCCCTTTTTTCACAGCTATGTTTTTGTTAGATATCATTATTTTTTGTAAAGTTACAATATATTTAGACACTTTACTTAATGATTTTTAATGTGTTTACATGTGACTATTTTATTCACCAAGCAACATTCAATTTTAATTTAAATTTCCAACAACAGACTATTTGGCTGTTAATTTGCAGCTGAAATCCATATTTTAATACTGCTACATTGAATGCATGTTTTGAAACGAAATGTATTGATTCGAAATTTTTATTGATTCTGAAACAACAATTCCTATTAAATTCCTATATAAAATTTTCCTATTAAATTTTCCAATTAAATATCCTATAGCTGGGCCTGCTTTTTTGTACTGAAAGTGAAAAATAAAGTTATGTGCTTATGCCACACTGGTGCCGGCAAAGAGGCACTGCAGAGGAAGCACATTGCCTCTCCCTGGATTTTCAAATTTAACTAATTAAATATCCTTTTCTCTGATGATTTTCAAAATAACATGTGGGTAAGTGTGATCACAGATCGCACAGAGTGTTTTGTTTAATATTCCTTTCAAAACACTTTATTCTTTTGAAAAATCTGTTAGTTCCACATTTCGCAACCAGGGGCGCACTCTATTCTAAACAAACCTCTATCCGAACGAAACTCCGTTTTACATACTATCCGTAGATATATTAGTCGAGGGGATTGAACCCATAGCACCCGAGATAAGTCGGCGCCCCTAGCGGTAAAAAGTGGAATTAAATATGTAAGGCTATGGTGCATAATATGAAAGAATGGTCAAAGGGGTGACGGCAAAAGTTGGAAAAGTGCTCCCCGGGTGAAAAGGACGGAGGGTAGAAAAATTGCTTAAAATACACAAGTTAGAGCCCGGAGGAGTAAATAATATAAGACTTTTTCAAAATTTTAGGATTTGTCGTGTGGTCTAAGGTATTCAGCTATACGTATGAAAAAAGTCATGTCTCCAACTTAATTAGGGGCTCCCTTAGAAAGAATTGCTTAAAATACATATGTGGTAGCTCAAAGAGTTAAGCATAAGAATTTTTCAAGATTTTATTATTTGTCACCTGGCCTCAAGTGTTCTGCTGTAAGTATGCAAAATTTCAAATCTGCAGTTTAATAAGGGGCTCAGTTAGAAAGAATTGCTTAAAATACGCATGTGGAAGCCCAAAGGGTTAAATGTTCGACTTTTTCAAAATTTTATGATTTGTCATTTGATGTGTGTTCAGCTATAAGTATGCAAATTTTCACGCCTCCAACATAATTAGGGGCTCACTTAGAAAATATTGTTTAAAATACACATGTGAGAGCCCAAAGGGTTAAATGTACAACTTTTTCAAAATTTTATGATTTCTTGTTTGATGTGAGGTGCTCAGCTATAAGTATCCAAAATTTCACGCCTCCAACCTAATTAGGGGCTCACTTAGAAAGAATTGGTTAAAATACACATGTGGGAGCCCAAAGGGTTAAATGTACGACTTTTTGAAATTGTTATGATTTGTCGTTTGATGTGAGGTGCTCAGCTATAAGTATGCAAAATTTCACGCCTCCAACATAATTAGAGACTCCCTTTGAAAGAATTGTTTAAAATACACATGGGGGAGCCCAAAGGGTTAAATGTACGACTTTTTCAAAATTTTATATATTTTCGTTTGATGTGATGTGTTCATCTATAAGTATGTACAATTTTACGCCTCAAACCTAATTAGAGGCTCACTTAGAAAGGATTGCTTAAAATACACATGTGAGACCCCAAAGGGTTAAATTTACAACTTTTTCAAAATTTTATAATTTTTCATTTGATGTGAGGTGTTCAGCTATAAGTATGCAAAATTTCAAGTCTCCAACCTTGTTAGAGGCTCACATAGAAAGAATTGTTTAAAATATGCATGTGGGAGCCCAAAGGATTAAATGTACGACATTTTCAAACTGTTATGGTTTGTCATTTGATGTGAGGTGTTCAGCTATAAGTATGCAAAATTTCACGTCTCCAACCTTGTTAGGGGCTCACATAGAAAGAATTGTTTAAAATATACATGTGGGAGCCCAAAGGATTAAATGTACGACATTTTCAAACTGTTATGGTTTGTCATTTGGTGTGAGGTGTTCAGCTATAAGTATGCAAAATTTCATGCCTCCAACCTAATTAGGGTTCACTTAGACAGTATTTTTTTAAAATACACATGTGGGAGCCCAAAGGGTTAAATGTACGTTTTTTTCAAAATTTTATGATTTGTCGTTTCATGTGAGGTGTTCAGCTATAAGTCTGTAAAATTTCACGCCTCCAACCTAATTAGGGGCTCACTTAGAAAGAATTGTTTAAAATACACATGTGGGAGCCAAAGGGTTAAATGTACGACTTTCTCAAAACTTTATGATTTGTCGTATGATGTGTGGTTTTCAGCCATAAGTATGCAAAATTTCAAGTATCCAACATGTATAGTTTCTGAGAACGGGCTCTGTGACGGACAGAATATCTCAATTTGTTGATTTTCTGTAAGCAAGTAAACCCAGATAAACCCCCAGTAAGTAGATAGGTTTACAATAGAAGTCTATGAGAATTTGGCGAAATATTAGAGATATCGCCAAGATGGCGTCACTTTTGGCGACTAATTTTGGTCGCCAAATTTGGCGATATATCGCCATGTTGGCGAGAAACTTGGCGGTATTTGGCGACAGAACAGAGTCCCCTCCTACGGCAAATTAAAATTTCGCCTAATAGACGTAATGTTAAAATAAAAATGGGCACCCCCAGGTGGGTAATTCATCGATTTTCACAATTTTTTTTTTTTTTCCTTAGTTTTGTAGTGTAAACAAACTTCGCACCAAATTTGAAGTGTGTAGCTGCAGTAGATATACGAGATCTTTTTGATGAGCGAGTCAGTCAGTCAGTCAGTCCGTGGTAAAATTATCGATTATCAGACATTTTCAAATGTCATTATCTCGGAAAATAATTATGCGTTATTTATAAAATTTTGGATTTTAGGTAATTAGGGTGGCCTTACTACACATTTCGTATAACAAGTACGTAGGTCTCATAGATTTTCAGTAGTAGAGCATTGAAATTTGACGAAAACAGCTCGAAATGGTTCGTGTAAATAACACACGGCTGTCAGGCGAACTTGGCTGACACACTGCCGTGTGTCTAGATTCTGCGACTTTTCACACTTGTGACTTGCTAACATTAAAGTACCAAAATGGCCGCCTAGAATATAAAAAGCGAAGGGATCCGTTTATGGATTGTTTTCAATTTTAAAAACAGCGCTAAGAATAATATTTCCTAACGATTAAAAATTTATTTTCACGTGACTATTAAAAACAGAAAAAAAAAACTTTAAAATTACTATTTATTACGTGTTAAAGGCAGTAAAATATTGAAAAGTATGTCCTGAAAATTGCATTTACACGTGAATATTAAAAGGGAAAGGAAACTTTAAAATAATAAATACATTAATATGCGCTTAACCCTTTCACGGACAAGGCACTTCTATTCTTAAAATCTTGAAATCAGTGAATGTCACCAGAATTTACAAACAAATTTCGAAATACAAAAATGCTTTTGTTCACTTGCTTAATAAAAGGGGAATTTTCATCCCAATATTCTGACGCTAATGTGGCATTTAAGAATTAAAATTAAGTGGTCCAAAAATGAACCACTGCTCTTGAAGGGGTTAAAGCAGCAAATTTTAGAAATTGTATTATGTCAACCGTTTTATAACGCTATTAAAAATACCGAGAGACAAAGTCTCTGTTTAATTAATTCATTTTATTTTAGCTTCTTTTCAAATGTTTAACTGATCTTCTTTAACCAAACACGAAAACAACCATTGGATGTCTTAACAGCAACTGATTCTACCTTAAATTTTTGCAATCAAAGGGAATTAAATGGAAACCCGTTTACAGGAAATCGCTACAGGTTTTTTTTTTAGTAAAATTCAATCTTCTCTAATCTTTTTAAAACCGATCAGATTAGCGTGCTTTTAGATTCTACAGTGTCTGAGTGGGGGTTGGCGAGAGTAGCTTGAAGGGGTACCTAGGGGCCCCCTAGGGGCACCCTAGTATTATATAAATTTCATTGCATTTGTCATATTGTAACATCATTAAAATATATCGCAAACGATATTTATCCATAAAGCATTATGAAGCAGAATTCTCAAGTGTGAGCAGTCAAATGAATGAGAAATTTTTTAAACGTCCTTTTCTACCCGTATGTTTTCTACCTTGCATTTAAAGCATTTTTATATTTCTGATACAAAGTTGTATTTAGCTAATGCAAAATTTAGAAAATTTTAACAAACAATAAAAAGGAAATTTTATGCTCAATTTATACAGACTAACATGAAACATGTGTTTTGAAAATTTCATGAAAAAATATTTAGAAGTTCTTGAGATATCGTGTGCGTTATAACCAAAAATACCATTTGCAGATAAATGACTCTCAAATTTCGGAAACGCCGCTTCAGGTGTTGAGCGGGTATAATTCTAAAAGCCATAACTGCTGTTCTAATGGGAATTTCAAGGAAACAATTATATCACAATGTTCGAAAACAGCAGGAGTTTAACATGTAGAAAAAAAATTAAATTAAAAAAAATTAAAGCTTTAAGACACCTGAGACCCTTTAAGGAGACCTCCCCGGTCTTGCGTGCATACCAATTGCATTATGTTTGAAATAGTGCAAACTTATTAATTTCACTGTAATCAATTTTTCTCCTGCGACCACAATGTAAACGGACTATAAATTTTACACATTTCGTTTTCAATAACTTATCAAGCTACAGTAGTGCTCAATAACTTATAACAATTTCATTGTAATCGGAATGAATTTACATGATTTAGAACACAAACAGACGAAGAGCGTTTGACATGCGTCCAGAGAGGAAAATCGAATTCATCAATTCTTTTCAACTATGTTGGAAAGTGCTAATAATTAAACTCTTTTTATATGATTTATTTGTATAAGTTTACATATATAAACAGATATCAACATTACCCCTTGATATTTCTATTATTTTATTGTTACAAAATGCACTTATATAAATAAAAGAAAATGATTTTATTTTCGCTGATTAAGATATGAAAATAATTACAAATATCGTAATTATAAATTAAATTAAAAGATTTATTTTAACTCTTACTTAATTCAATGAAACTTCGACGTAATTCTCATGCATATAGCAATATAAATCCTGATCTGATAGTATTAAAATTAATTCATTTATTATAAAATATTAGAGAATTATAACCATCAGCAAAATAATTTTTTGTAACACAATCAAGTTTAAATAATGTTCATTTATCTTTGATTGAAACATCTGAGAGGGATAATGAAACATGATTTTACGTTTATTATTATTATTATTGTTATTATTATTATTATTATTATTTTGTTTTCGTTCTAATTACTGATATAAAAGTATAAGACACCGAATTTTTAAGATATTTCGTTCAAGGCAATTATAATGAAACAAAATTGTATTTTTTTTTACGCTTTGCTTTTGTCCCTAAATTTGTGCTGAAAAAGGAATGCAGAAGCCAGGCCGTGGTGTTAGAAAATGTTCACATTAATATTATAACCTATATAATATATATTATTAAGTAACTGCTAACATTGTTTCTTATAATCTTATAATCTTAACATACTTTCTTATTTCCATATAATCTTACAGGATGGAGTGAGTTTAAATGTGATACTCTAATAATAGTCTTTTCGCTAATTATTTCTTAAAATTTTATTATCTAGCATATAGAAACAGACATTTTGAACTATATATATTTTTTAATATCGGCGATATTATACACAGTCAGAATACCTTATATTATAATAAGGGGGAAAATTGTGTGTGTATGTGAATTTTATCTTAAAAACGGCTCTAACGATTTTGACTAAATTTTCACACTACAGTTTTCGGGCACGAAAAAGTCATTGGGCTGGGTCACATATTCGAGTAAATTCAATTAGTGGGTCATTTTGGGTCATTATGGGTTAAAGCCAAAATAATTATATCTAAAAAAGAGTTCAATCGATTTTGACTACATTTTGTATCCAACCGTTTTCAGGTACGAGAAGACTATTGGTTTAGGTCACATGTTCGAGAAATTTCAATTAGTGGTAATTTTTGGGTTACTGCGGGTCAAGCTAATTTTAACTGAAAAACGGCTTTAAAAATTTCACTAAACTCTATATTCTAGAGTTTTGGATTACTAGAAGACCATTGGGCTAAGTCACATGTTCGAGAAAATTCGATTAATTGGTCATTTTTGGGTTACTGTGGGTCTATCTAATTTTATCTAGAAAACGGTTCAATCGATTTTGAATACATTTTGTATCCAACCGTTTTCGGGTACGAGAAGACTAATGGGCTAAGTCACATGTTCTAGAAATTTAAATTAGTGGGTCATTTTTGGGTCACTATGGGTCAAGCTAATTTTATCTAAAAAACGGCTCTAACGATTTTCACTAAACTCTATATTGTACAGTTTTAGATTACGAGAAGACCATCGGGTTACATCACATGTTCGAGAAAATTAGATGTGTTATTTTTCGGGCACTGTTGGACAAGCTGAAAAATTTATTCTTTTCAAAACTATCTTGAAACATTGTTCGAAGCAATAAAATTATTTCGAGAAAACACAAAAAAACATATTTCATTAAACACAATTCTTGTGAAGTAAATAAATCTTGAGATTCCTTTTGTGTTTTATTAGACAGCACCACATCACAACATTTAGAACAATTAATATTTGAATAACACTATAAATTCCGAGATTATGATAAATACATATCCCAGCCAAGAACATATATATTCTGCTCATTTCGAAGAAATATATTCAAGCATTACTTCTGTGCATTAACTCACACTTGTTCACATAAATATTATAATTCCGAGAAAATATTTTTTCCCGACCAAACATTTCAAGATTTCTTTACTAAACATTTACGAGGAAACATTTTTCCCCGTTCGAACACAATTCAAGTTTTAATACTTAACTAAAAGAATTCTAGTATCAATCTGCGTTCTTACGCAAACACACGTAGTGAAACCACGTGACCTAGGCTGGGCTATTTTTAGATTTCCCCAGCGCAATTTCGTAACACTGCCCACCCATGAACATATGGGTGTTCATCACAAATAATTACAATATATCAAATTAATACAAATACAAAATAATGAAATTAATACAAATACAAATATAAAATAATGAAATGTTATACATACTTCAGGGTATTTAAACATGTTACAATGAAATTCTAACTAAAATAAGAAGAAAAAATAAGATTAATATATGAATTAATTTTTAGAGTCACAATCAGTTCCAAGTTCAAGAGGATAAATCAATTGGATGGGTCTTTTGAGAATACATTTCTCAGTTTTGACTTTACAGGACCTCACCTTGCCGTCTCTTCCAGGAAATAATTCAATAATTTTTCCTAGACTCCAGAAATTTCTGGGTAATTTATCATCTTTGATTAGTACAATGTCATTTAATTTAAATTGGGGAAAATTAGTTTTGTTCGAGCTTAAATGAGCTGACCTTAAATTTAATAAATATTCCCCTTTCCATCTAGACCAAAACAAGCGCATTAATTTTTCACGATAGTTGTAAGATCTAATTAACTCTTTCCTGGAAGAGATATTCGGGTCAAGGTGAAGCCGAACTGGTGGCAGAGAAGATATTCTTCTCCCAATTAAGAAGTGAGCAGGGGTTAATGGTAGGGGGTCTGGACCTTCTGGCGAGAAATAGGTTATAGGGCGAGAATTGACCATGCCTTCAATTTCCACTAGTACAGTATTCAGTTCAATCACAGTCAGGGATGACTTGCCAAGAGTTTTCCGCAATGCGGTTTTAATAGTCCTAACCATACGTTCATAAAATCCCCCCCACCATGCTGCTCGTTCGACTATGAACTTCCACTTAATGCAATGGGAAGAAAAAAAATCTTGTACATCTGGATGAGTTATAATGGACCAAAGTTTTTTCAAGTCCTTTTCGGCCCGTTTGAACGTCTGAGCATTATCTGTATATATAACAGCTGGCATTCCTCGTCGTGAGAGGAATCTACGGAATCCTAGTAAAAATGTTGAAGTTGACAAATTGTCTACAAGCTCCAGGTGGACATTTCTGGTTACTGCACACGTAATCAGCAAGATGTATTGCTTATTATCACAGTCTTTTACGTACAAAGGTCCTGCAAAATCACATCCTATCACACTGAATGGATTTGCCTGTTCTACACGATCAGCTGGCAATGGAGCTACCGTTTGGTCTCCTGGAGTTGAAGAAAACCTCTTGCATATAATGCAATTTTTTAGCACACTTCTCACGGTTTGTCTAGCCTTTAGTAGCCAGAATCTTTCTCGAATTTGTAGAAGTGTATGGGCAACAGCAGAGTGAAAAACTTTATTATGAGCATCCCAAATTATTAGTTCTGCCAATTTAGTTTTTGGCGGAAGAATTATTGGATGCTTTTCATCCACCGATAAATTAGTCTTACAGAGTCTTCCAGAGACTCGCAAAACCCCTTCTGGATCGAGGTATGGGTTCAAGGAAAGTAATTTAGAATCTCTAGGAAGCGGTTTAGAATTTTTCAGGCATATGATTTCTTTCGCGAAAATTTCATTTTGACAATTTTTTATCCAAAAAATTTCTGCTTCTCGTATTTCCTCTGACGTAAGATTAGAATTTTTCTCGCGTTTTTTCATTAGCATTTTGATAAAGAGTACAACATAGCCAGTTACTCGTAATAGTTTTTTCAGGTTACTGTATTTGTTTATTTCAATTAGATTTTCCTTAACAATTGTTGCATTAACAATAATTTTACTCCTAGCTTCAATTTCAATTTCAGGGTTGACTGATTTTGTTTTATACTTATCATCCTTGGGCCAAATTTTTTCAGATTTACTCAGCCATTCAGGGCCATACCACCATTGATTTGAGTTCAATAATTCTTTAGCTGATAGCCCCCTAGTCAGCATATCCGCAGGATTATCCTTGCTAATTACATGCCTCCAAGAACTAGGGTCGCTCATTCCCTGTATTTCCGTTACCCTATTGGCAACGAATGGCTTCCATTTGGATGCAGCTCCTTGAATCCAATGTAATACTATGGTCGAGTCTGTCCACAGTACTATTTTTTCGAAATTATAGAAAATACTTTTTAAGTGATTAGCTATCCTAGCAGCTATTAGAGCACCTAAAAGTTCGAGTCTTGGCAGCGTTATTTTCTTCAGCGGGGCTACTCTAGCCTTAGCCATAACAAAACAAGTCTTAAAGAGCCTCTCGGAAGATTTAAATCGCAAGTAGGCTACCGCTCCATAGGATTTTAAGGAAGCGTCCGAAAAAATGTGAAGTTCTACCCTGTCCTGCACTTCACCCGAGTTATAATAATATCTAGGTATTTTTAATTCTTCAAGCAATTTTATTTCCTGATACCATGTTCTGTATTTAATTTTAAATTCTTCATTAAATTCGTCGTCCCAGTCCAACCCACTCTGCCATAATTCTTGTAGAAAAATCTTAATTCTAATCAAAAATGGTGACATAAATCCAATAGGATCAAATATTTTGGCGGCAGTTTGGAGAACATGCCTTTTGGTAAATTCCAAGCTGTCACCCACTGACACTAAAGATGCCAAATCTATGGCCAGAAAATCTTTTTCAATATTCCAGTTTAACCCCAATACTTTGGACTCTGCACAATTTTCATTAATTTCTATAACCGGGTTACCATTCCACGATTCCTTTAATTCTTGTGAATTAGTAACGAACTTTCGCAATTGCATATTAGCATCTTTAAATATAGAAACTGCAGTAGTTGTTAGTTTCATGGCTTCTGCAACCGTGGATGCTCCATAAATTAAGTCATCCACATATAAATATTTATTAATCATTTCATAAGCGGTGGGTTCCGTTTCCTTATAATTACCAATATGTTTTTTAATTGTAGAGGCTAAAACATAAGGGGAGCTGGTTACACCGAAACAGTGACGGTTAAAATGGTATAAAACGGTGCGTTGATCTATGTCGCAGTCATCGAAATACAAAAAACATAAATAATTTCTATCATTTTCTGATACCTGTATTTGTAGAAAGGCTCTAGCAATATCCCCCGTGAAAGCAATTTTAAACTGTCTAAAATTTAATAGCACATCTATGAGATTAGGATTTAAATTTTCCCCCGCAAAAAGACATTGATTTAGACTTTTTTCCCCATTTTTTCGGCTACTCGCGTCAAAAACTATCCTGGTTTTTGTAGTAGAAGAACTCGGTCGGGACACTGATTGATGGGGCATTACATAATCGATAGAGCAATTATCTCTACATTTCTCAATAATTCCCTCACTCAATTGCTCTTTCATAATTTCATTATATTTCAAAAACAAAGATTTATCACTCTTTAATCTTTTTTCCAAACCCGCAAAACGCTTTTTTGCAACCTCGTAATTATTAAACAAATTTTGTTTATCTAATTCATTACACCATAACAAGGGAGTCATATATCTATCATTTTTAAAAATGATTTCTTTCTGGAATTGATTAATGACCTCATAAGTCTCTTCGTGCTTTTGATCACTAGAATCGATTAAAAAGGACTCGATGTTCCATAAATTCCTAAGATCATTTTCTGGAGGTAAACAAATTACATTTAAACAGGGAGTTGTGTTAGAATTATTACTGTCAACTCGACCGACCAAGGTTTTACCAAATATTGTTGGCTGCATAAATAATTGACGATTAATTTTTTCGACAGATCCTATTATAGTTTCAAATAAATAATCTGCCCCAAGCAATATCTGAACAGGTTTCGAATGAATAAATGTGTCAGCCAATACATGTTTATCTAGATATAATTTATCTATCAACTTATAATCAACAGAAGTCATTATCTTAGTACCGCTAATAATTTCAGAAACCAGCGCTCTTACAGTTATTTTTTCATAAGGATGATGACAACTAATAATAGTTAAAATTACGACATTAAACTCCTTTTCTATGGCTTCGCGGTTCGCAAACGTATAAACCAAAAGTGTTTCCTTAGTAACAGGTTTTAATTTTAACGCTGAGGCTAAACTTTTTGTAATGAATGTTCTAGAGGATGCAGAATCATATAAAATTCTCGTGTTTAATTTATTTCCTGTTCCCTGCACTTGTACACAGGCAGTTTGCAACAATGTTGCATACTTTTCGGGTGAATTATTTGTTTTTACTACATATGAAAACACGGTTTGACTTTTGTCATTTTTAGACGTTTCGGCTTTCACTAAGCCATCATCGGGACGCGTTTTTGCCGATTTTTTAGTGGGACAAAATAAATAATTATGCTGATTACTTTTGCACAATTCACAAGGCGATATCTTTACCTTACACAAAGATATTAAGTGCGATTTCAAGAAGCATCGGTAACATCTCCCATCTTTTTTCAACTTATATCTTTTCTGTTCATCGGTAATCTCGTTACACTTTAAGCTTGAATGATTCGAGTTACAAAAAATACAAACATTTTTTACAACAGTATTAAGCGCGACTGAAGTGGGAACATTAGGTTTTATCCTAGGAGCCCTTTTTTCCCATCGTGTTACTTCCTGATTTTTTAAGGAAAGCCCTGACACTGCATTAGCTGCTTCGCGCGATTCTATTTCAAACTTTATGAAATTCATTAACTCATTCACGTCACCAGCTTTTTCAGCATTTTTCTTTCTCTGAAATTCAACTACTAAGTTATGTGGTAACTGTTTTAAGATAATTGGTATTAATAAATACCCAAAATTATCTGACGCCACCCCAATGGCTTTCAAGTTCCGAATGCTTACCTCGCATTCGTCATATAAATCCCGTAACAATTTTATGTTCGCGGTTGATTTTACCGGTTCTAGTTCTAACAACTTATTTATAAAACCGCTTATCAAAATTTCCGGTTTACCGTATCGATTCTGCAGTAAGTCTAAAGAGTGTTGATAATTAGTTTCGTTTAGCGTCAAACCGGAAATTGATCTAAGCGCTTCACCTGACAAAAATGATTTTAAGTAATTGAATTTGTCAATTTTGGTTAAATTCTCATTCGAATCGATTGTACTCTTAAAACTATTCATAAATTCTAAAAAAGTATTTGGTTCCCCTTTAAAGACTGGTATAGTTATTTTTGGCAAATTTATTGTTGCCGGCCTAGCACTAACATAAGGAATTGTACTCCCATTAAATACAGAACTAGTATCAGGCTGATCAGAATCAAATTTAAATTTTTTCAAATTCATTTTAATTTTGAATTTAGCTTCATTAATAACATCATCGTAATCGATGCAATTTTGAATTTCAGTTTCAAAAACTGTTCCATCATCGATTAATTCCTGAATTTGATTGTTTACTACTTTCAATTCGTTTTGCTTTTCTATTATATTATTTAAATATTCATTCAACTGATCAAAATTACTTTTATTTTCAAAATCAATACTTTCTATATAAGATTCAATTTTTGTTATAAGCTTGGTTATAGAGGTCTTCATGACCTTTCGTTTACCTTTAGATTTTTCTAAATCCATAATTTACAATTATAGAATAACTTTCATGCATAGAACAAAATTGGTTACAGTACCTTTTTTTAATCCGCGACGAGAAGACGAATAAGCCGATGACGGGTAATCCAATATTTGCAATCCGGATTCGGAGACTGTGAAATCCTATGGAGCACACTCACTAATTTAATACTTATATAATCTTGAAATCTACTTCAAATCTAAAGTCCAGGTGTTCGGCACCATGAAAAATTTATTCTTTTCAAAACTATCTTGAAACATTGTTCGAAGCAATAAAATTATTTCGAGAAAACACAAAAAAACATATTTCATTAAACACAATTCTTGTGAAGTAAATAAATCTTGAGATTCCTTTTGTGTTTTATTAGACAGCACCACATCACAACATTTAGAACAATTAATATTTGAATAACACTATAAATTCCGAGATTATGATAAATACATATCCCAGCCAAGAACATATATATTCTGCTCATTTCGAAGAAATATATTCAAGCATTACTTCTGTGCATTAACTCACACTTGTTCACATAAATATTATAATTCCGAGAAAATATTTTTTCCCGACCAAACATTTCAAGATTTCTTTACTAAACATTTACGAGGAAACATTTTTCCCCGTTCGAACACAATTCAAGTTTTAATACTTAACTAAAAGAATTCTAGTATCAATCTGCGTTCTTACGCAAACACACGTAGTGAAACCACGTGACCTAGGCTGGGCTAATTTTAGATTTCCCCAGCGCAATTTCGTAACACAAGCTATTTTTATCTAGAAAACGGTTCAACAATTTTAACTAAATTTTGTATTATATCGTTCGGGCTCCAGAAGACCACTGGGTTAGGTGGCATGTTGAAGAAAATTCGATTCGTGGGCCATATTGGGTAAAAATGGGTCAGTTCCAAACTAAATGTATCTAAAAAACGGCTCAAATCAGTTTGACAAAATTTTATATTATACCGCTTCCGGGCATAAGACCAGTGGACTAGGTCGCATACTCAAGAAAAGTGGGACATTTTGGGTCCTACACTCTAAATTAAAATGTCTGGAATTCAGACACTTAAGTGTCTGAAATGGAGTGTTCAATTTTCAGACATTTTAAAATGTCTGAATTTTTTCAGACACTTTTTGCGTCTGAATTTCAGACACTTCAAACGTCTGAATCGCATCCATTTTTTTGTAAGCATCATACGTAGCCATGTTTGACCACGTTGAATCCTGGAAAAATATTTGGCTGTGGTCCTGCCCCTCCCCCCCCCTCAATACAGCCTGATTTTTTTGGTGCTCTCAGTTTTGGTATACAATTTTCGTTACGTTGATAATTTAAATCTTTTACGACATTGTACTGATTATAATCAATATCTTGAACTTCAGGAGTAGAACAAGATTAAAAAACAAAAAATATTTATCTAAACATTAGATTTTTTTTAATTTATTTTGTTTTTAACCTTATTTTACTTTAAAAGTTCAAAATATTGATTATAATCAGTACAATTTCGAAACAGATTTAAAATATAAGCTTCACAAATATTACACATCAAATTTGGGGGCAGTACAGTCGTAGGGGGACGGGGCACTTCCCAGTTTGCCCTTCCTTTAATCAAGAAGTACTTTTGCAAAAAACGCAACCCTGCATTATAGTTGTCTAAATTGAGATGTCCGGTATTCGGGAGTGTCCGTTGTGGAGGTTAATGGACATTCTCGAATAGCGAACACCTCTATTTAACGAATACTTTTTTAATCAGCAGACATACATATTTGTATATTTTTACCTCAAAAAAGTAGACATCTCCAATTATCAGACAAATTCCGCGAGTGTTCGCTATTAAGGGCTTTTAAGGTACATAGATAAATATATATATATATTTTATAATCTTGTCCTACTCTAAAGGTTCAAAATATTTATTATACTCGGTTGAATGTGGAAAAAGATTTAAAATATCAGATGTACGGAAATTGCAAAAATCCCCCCCCCCAAAAAAAAAAATGAAAATATAAAAAAATATATTGCCACATAGGCAATTTTACATATACATCACTTGATAATCACAACAGCCATTTAACTATGAATAATGAAAATAAATAAATAAATATTCTACTTTAATAACATTGGGGAAAAAATGACTTTGGTATTTTGTTAAATATATTTACGTTTTTAGGTGCGTTCGTAATTATATAAATACGTAGCACCTATAGTCGTCGTTCAGTCCGTCCGTCTGTCCGTCTGTCCGTCTGTCCGTCCGTCTGTCCGTCCGTCTGTCCGTCCGTCTGTCTGTCCGCATGTAACAGAGCAAAAACTACCCAACCGAATGGTCTGAAATTTCAAATATATGATTGTTGCAAAATTTTGTCGAGCCATTTCAAATTTTATGAAAATCGGATGTATAGTTTAATTACAGGGACAGTCAAAAGTTTTTCTTTACATTACGGCCAATGGGAAAAATTATTGCAAGTGCATTTTAATGATATTACAGCCTTCCGAATGGTCTGAAATTTTAAAGATATAACTGTTACAAAATTTTGTCGAGCCCTTTCAAATTTTAGGAAAATCGGATGTATAGTTTAATTACAGGGACAGTCAAAAGTTTTTCTTTACATTACGGCCAATGGAAAAAATTATTGCAAGTGCATTTTAATGATATGAGAGCCTTCCGAATGATCTGAAATTTTAAAGATATAACTGTTGCAAAATTTTGTCGAGCCCTTTCAAATTTTAGAAAAATCGGATGTATAGTTTAATTACAGGGACAGTCAAAAGTTTTTCTTTACATTACGGCCAATGGGAAAAATTATTGCAAGTGGATTTTAATGATATTAGAGCCTTCCGAATGATCTGAAATTTTAAAGATATAACTGTTGCAAAATTTTGTCGAGCCCTTTCAAATTTTAGGAAGATCGGATGCATAGTTTAATTACAGGGACAGTCAAAAGTTTTTCTTTACATTACGGCCAATGGGAAAAATTATTGCAAGTGCATTTTAATGATATTACTTACAGCCTTCCGAATGGTCTGAAATTTTAAGGATATAATTTTTGCAAAATTTTGTTGAGCTATTTCAAATTTTAGGAAAATCGGATGTATAGTTTAATTACAGGGGCAGTCAAAAGTGATCCATTACATTACGGGGAATGGGAAGAAAATATTGGAAGTGCATTTTAATGATGTATCAGACTATGCGCTTTATGAAGTGCAAAAAATTATACATTCAGTACAATATGGGGTGCAAAAAATAATTATAAAACTAGTTATAGTACGAACGCACCTCATTTGCCACGTTTGACGAGCAATTTCCAACTTGTTAAACTTGTCCTACTCTAAAAGTTCAAAACTTTCATTATAATCAGTGCAAGATTTAAGATATCAGCTTTACAAAAATTCATGCAAAATCCCCCCCTCCCCCCCCCCCGAAAAAAAATGAAAATACTTATTTAAAAATTATGTTTTTAAAAAATTTATATTTCCACATGGGCAAGTTTTTATGTAGATCAGAGGGTACTCACAAAAGCTATTCAACTATCAATAAAAACAAATAAGTACATATTCTATATTAAAAACATGAGGAAAAAATAACTTATGATTTCCAAACTTCTTTCGTCTTAAATATATACAGTAACATCTGTCATTTTTGTATTTTTCGTATAAGTGCATATAAATAAAGTTACCACAATTTTAAATACGAAATCTAGTTAGAGGTTTTTACTTTTTCCCATTATAAATTTCAAAGTACTTTTTTATTAAAAATAATAAAAAAAATCAGTATTAGAGTTGATTGCAAATCAAATACATATGTATATTTTTACAGGCAGCTTCATATAATAGACCAGTCTCATTTACTTTATTTATCTTTTTTTAATCTGCGGTTTTATGCCAGGAAGTAAGAAAGCATTAGGTCATCTTTCAAAGTTTTTTTTTTTCTTTACTTCCTTGTGGCCGTCATTTACTGCGAGATAAAAATTATCCATTGAAACTAAGAACTGACATTGAATATATAATTCGTAATAAAAAAGAACGTCATAAGTTTAAAAATATATACTTCTAGAATTAGTGGGGTTTTTTGCGAACAGATTCAAAACTAATTAAATTTCATGCAGGATTTTGTTTAGTACAATAAATAAAATCATAAAATACACTAATTTTACTACTATAAAGAAACTTACTTGAGTTGCTGCAAGAGGTAAGAAATATTCCTCGATTTGAAATTTTAAAAACTACCACAACCACAGTGAGGGAGAAAGACTTTCATCAGTTTAAAAGGTAATCCTATAATACATCCGACTAGCCATATTTAAAGAATGAGATGTTTCATCCTAAAAACAGGACCCGCCAGACAAAAGTTTCTTTTTTTTTGCCAGCTTCGACAGGACGAAGATGAATAACACAATATTATTGATATAAATTGATACGAGTTAACACTAAGCCCATTGCACACGCTTTGTAGAATTTCCGGGTGTAATCTTCAACCGTCGTCTACTTCTGTTCTGTGTCTATCCCGCCCTTGTATCGACGACAGCTTCTAAGAGACATTTGATGTCGAGCACACACGTCAGATGTATGTATTCAATAAATAATTAATCCAAGTTAATACGAATTAAAATCACAGTACTTCACATTTCGCAAAAAACGAATTAAAATACACGCGTACATAAAAACAAACTTTGTTTGAATTACAACGTATACCACTTCGAACGAAGACATCTAAAACGCATGCGCAACTGGGAGTGCTAGTGCCCTCTGGTGGTTATTGCGTCGGAAGAATCAAAACGTCTTAAATTAAGACACGTTTAAAGCAATGAAGTGTCTTAAAATAAGACGTTTGCGGATATTTTAGACATTATTCTCAGTTCGTTTACACCATGTTCATAGTAAGACGCTTATGTATCTTAAATTAAGACATCTATAGTGTCTTAATTTTCAGATTAAGACACTTAAGTGTCTAAAATTCTTTTTCAGTCACATATGTGTCTAAATTTAAGACGCTTCTATTTGAAGTGTAATGGATCAGTATCAAGTTAACGGTACCTAAAAATCGGCTCACACGATTTTGACAAAACTTTGTATTGTACCGTTTCTGGGCACAAGACAACCACTGGGCTAGGTCGCATGCTCAAAAAGATTCTATTAGTGGGTCATTTTAACTCATAATGGGTGAGGGTCAAAAGCTAACTGTGTCTCAAAAAGGATCAAAGTGTTTTGACATTTTTTTTACTAAACCGTTTCCCAGTACGTGAAAAACATTGGAATAAGTCACATGTTCACAAATTTCGATGTAAGGTTATTTTGGAATCAACGTGGGTCAAGCTAATTTTATCTAGAAAATGACTAACACTTTTCTCTAAATTTTATATTCCATCGTTTTCAGACTCGAGAAGAGCATAGGGTTAGGTAGCATTTTCGAAAAAATTCGATTAGTGGGTCATTTTGGGGCACTATGGTTCAGGTCAAGCTAATTATATCTAAAAGCGCAAAAATGATTATGTGGAAATAATATATAGGGATAAACACAAAGGTAATTTTGACCGAGCTTAACTCGGCCATTCTTGCTGGTTATTTTAATTTAAAGACGTTAATATCGATTAAGAAAGCAAAAATCTAACTAGATAGCTTAGAAAATATCTTTAAAGAATGATATGAACTGCCTTCTGTTAACACTAATGTTTGTTCTGGACACATTTTACTAGATGTTCTTATACCCTCAAAAAAGGATATATTTAAATTACAGTTATATAAAAAATGTTCAGAAACGTTGTTTTTTAATATGCACTTACTATCAGAAGTTGAGTACGCGGATGTAATTTACGCGGAAATCGACAAGAAATGACATGAAATGTGCGGAAAAGTAGCAAATATATTCATGCGAGAAACAAAAACAAAGAATTTCAAAGAAGAAAACAGCATTAAATTTTCTTAAGTTTTAAGATGAAGTCATACTAGAGCCATTAACAAAAAACGCGTTACACGTTTACACAAACCCAGGTTAAAAGGAACGTACAATCCATTAGTGTGTGTAGGCTTCGGTGCATTATAACAGCAGATATCTTTTAACCAGTGGATGCTGCAACGTTAGATGTCATACGTGTGAAGATCGCTCGTCCATTCCTCTTGGCTAAATGAAAAATTAAATTTAAAAAATCAAAAAAACCGGCGAACCAATTAATTATTTCTCATCAAAATCAAACTGTTTTTTTTATTACTTACCTATTTTTTATGTACTTGTATGGATGACTTTTAAGTTGTGTTTAATTGTTAGTTCCTATCTATAAACACTATTATCATAAGGCCTATAGGTGTATATGATGGTTAGAGTTGCAGTAAATCTAGAGATCCTATCTACATAACTTCCAGGTTGTGCAATATTTAAACGGAGCTTCTAACGGTAAAATAGTCAATGAAACATCGTCTTCATTTTGGAAGACCTATCCAATGATATGCCACGCAATAGGGTAAGTAAAAAAAAATAATTCGCGTCTGCCGCCATTTTGTATTTTACGGCCGCCATTTTGAATTTATAAAAAAAAATATTCTCCTATAACCATCAGACGGTTAAGACGAATCTATAGAGACCTTATTCATTAAAATCCATCCAACCGTTGGGATGTTTTGAGGGTATAAAAAATCCACATACCCAGATACGCGTGAAACGCATAACCCTTCTTGGCAGTCGGGTAAAATTCAATATATCTCCGGAATTCTAACACTTGGACGTCCGGACACAGGTCTTCGAATAACTGTTAAAATTTCAATAAATTTCTATATGTAATTATATTTTAATTAATATTATATTTTTTTACAAAGTGTTCAATAACGGTAAATGCTTAAGGGGTCTCAGGACTCTTAAAGCTTTAAAATTTTCGAAATTTAATATTTTTAGATATTAAACTATTATCTTTTCTGAACATTTTGGTATAAATGTTTCCTTGAAATTCCTATTAGAACAGAAGTTATGGCTTTTAGAATTATACAGGCTCAATAGATGAAGCGGCGTTTCAGAAACTTTGAAGTCAATTTTCTCCAAATGACGTTTTTAGGCATAACGTGCACGATATCTCAAAAACTTCTGAATTTTTTTTTCATGAAATTTTCAAAACATATGTTTCATGTTAATTTGTATAAACTAAACCTAAAATTCCCTTCTTATTGTTCAGAAATATATTCTTTATAGGTGATTATAGTGTTTAAAATTTCTAAATTTTACATTAACTAAATGCAACTTTGTATTAAAAATAGAAAAATGCTTTCAATACAAATTTATTTAGGTTCATAGAAATTATTAAAATGTGAAGCATAAGTAGGATCCAAAATTTTCCTTCTACTTGCAATACTTATTTTGTAATCTTGCGCATAATCTGGTATGCCGATTTTCCACTCGTCAAATGTCTGACATTTTGGAGCCCACTGTAAATTCTAATTCTGCGTCTTGTAATTTTTCAAATACATGAAATGAAAGAACATACTTATATCTTTCATCCCAATATAAAATTTTGTCTTAAAATTAATTACATTTTAAGATATTATATGTTGAAAATGGTCTTTTTGTTTCGATTTTTCCAATTTTAAGAGTCCTGAGACCCCTTAAGTTAAGCAGGTAGCTGGAAATTTTTGTTACCGATTTATATCAATGCGTATTTTGTGAAGAAAAAGCTTTCAATCATTAACGATCACATTTTTTTTACTGTTTAAATCCACTCATTATTACAAATACTAAAGAATATGGGAAAAACGGGATTTTATTTTTCGTAAAATTGTCAGATAATTTCATTTAAAACAAATTTAAATATTATTTATTAAATTTTAGGCGGTAAATATCAAAGCAAATTAAATTTAAATGACCTTGTCAAAAACCAAATCATATCAATTAATATTATCGTTCTGTAAAAAAAAAAAAAAAAAAAAAAAAAAAAAAAAAACATACACACTGATTTCTTCTTGAAACATCTGTTAGTATATATTTATTTTTTTGCCTCATACGAAACTGGTTTTAAAAGTTTAAATAAAGGATATTTTTCACACATATTTTATAAATATTGTGGTGTGCTACGTAAGAAAGGTGTTACTTATATAGTTATTAACTATTAAGATGAAATTTGCAATTTTTTAGTTTATTAAAGGAGAATGGAGAAATTTTGTATACATTTTAAAACTATTACAAAAACTTATATTTTATACCCATAAACAGACAAGCAAAATTATTGCATTTAAAATTTTTTGTCGCTGCGAATAACGTATTAGAAATTTGTTTTAATCCATAAAATGTATGCGTTGAATATATAACAATAGACAATAACACATAAAAAATGTTCATTCTAGTCACGTGCAAAAACATGCATAAAATATGTCATATTACGTGAATGTTTTTTAAGAAAGCTCGCTTGCTGCCAGTTTTCATTTCTTTTATCTTACCAGAAAGTTTTTGAATGTGTAAATGTTAGAGGCGCAGAAAAATATGATCATAAACAAATAGTTCTGTGGTTACTTCAATATCTGGACACGTTTTCTTTTAAGAAAGTATTTGTGAATAAAAAAAATAAGTGCTGCCTGTCAGACTCTTCAGATTTTGAACGTCGAAATTCTTCCAGATGTGATTCTTTTGTTCTTTGGAATCAGTATATATATTTTTAGAAAGTGTAGAATGTATTTGAGAATACATTTTTGTAGATCATACTGAAAAATCACATAAAAATAAAATTATCGTTTTGCATATTAAAATACCTTTTCACACTACCATTTAAACTTTCTACTTAAATACATTCAATTTCCTTCTTTGGGTATAAAAAGGGCAGTTTTAATATAATAATATCAGCACAGTAAAAGTATTTTGGAGATATATTCAGAGAGATAGTTTATAGTATGGCGATGACGAAAATGAATTTATGTTACAAGTCAAAATTTGTTCGTTTATTGTAATTTATATTTGAATTAACATGCCCTGTAAGTCTAAATACTTTTTATCATGAAATAGGTAAATACTTTTTATGATAATTTTTTTATATAAAACTTTTTTCTTGAGAAAAGATAACTTAAACGAGAGATTGCGATTTTAAATAATCTGAATATATTAGGTGTTTTAGCGCATTACTTTTTTGCACACATTTCCAAAATTAATTCTACATTCAAAATTTCCACTTTTAATATAAACGCCATATACCGCTCAAAAGTTAAATGAAATTCGGTCACTTCTCACTACTTGAGATTTTCATTTGAAATATTGTATGCAAGGCGAATGTCTCTCTCTGGAAAAATTTCCAAATATTGATTCAATCGAGGATGGATTTAATTATGAGTCTGTGTTTGCCCCATGTTGGTGGTTCACGAAAAATATTCCATCTTGTGCTGCGTTGTAGCCTTGCCAATCTGTAATAGTGAGAAGTTCCAAGTTGGGTACCGTTCCATGTGGTTTAGTCAGTAGAACGTCAGTGCGCTATACTGATGCCCCGGGTTCGAGTCCCGGCATGAAATCTTTTTCACTAGGTTGGCCTTTGCACCTTTTAAGCAAATAATTTGAAATTTGATTTAAATTTGAAATATTGTATGCAAGGCGAATGTCTCTCTCTGGAAAAATTTCCAAATATTGATTCAATCGATGCTGGATTTAATTATGAGTCTGTGTTTGCCCCATGTTGGTAGCTGGCGGAAAAATATTCCATCTTGTGCTGCGTTTGTAGCCTTGCCAACCTGTAATAGTGAGAATTTCCAGGCTGGGTATCGTTCCATATGGTTTGGTCGGTAGAACGTCTGTGCGCTATAGTGATGGCCCGTGTTCGAGTCCCGGCATGGAATCTTTTTCATTAGGTTGGCCTTTGCACCTTTTAAGCAAATAATTTGAAATTTGATTTTCATTTGAAATATTGTATGCAAGGCGAATGTCTCTCTCTGGAAAAATTTCCAAATATCTATAATTCATGTATCCTTCCTATCATTACACATGCCAGACCGGTCTGGGACTTCACCTGCGAGACCACCATGGATAACCTTAGTAAATTGCATAATAAGAATCTTCGTATCGTTCGTGGCGCCTCCAGATATCTGCGCAATACTACCGTCCATAGGAACCTTAAAACCATCAAATTAAGGAAAAGAATAAGAGATCTAGCTAAAAAATTCTATTCAACATTGTATGAACTTCCCAATGATATCGTGCCAGAGCTTCCTGACTATGACGCCTTCGAGCCTTACCATCGAAAGCGCCCTAAATATTCCACTCTAAAGGATTCCCCGTGAGCTTTGTGTTCACCGCACCAGATTGCTTCTCTCTATCTCTCATAATTTTCTCATCCTTTATACATTTATATATTATATAAAAAAACCTAAAAACACCTTATCTATATATATTACGTATATATATATAGGAAAAAAAGAAAAAGGAAAAAATTATATATATATATATATATATATATATATATTGGAAAAGTAGTGGCCTTGCTGCCTCCTTTTACCGCTTTTCCTGCCCAAGCTTGGCGAGTGTAACCTTTGAACTAGTTCTAAGTTTTATTTATTTTTCACATTTCTTATCCTTTTTATAATAGTTATTTCAACTACAGATATACTTATATTTAAATGTAACTTTAACTTATCTTTCTAGTTATTAAACTTAACTTTAAATTTTTATCTCTATTACTTAAAGCACCTATGCTAGTTTCTATCTTTGATACTTTTTCAATTTTTAATGTAGTTTTTAAACAACTACCCCTCTTCTTTTTCCCAATGGCTCATTAATTGTAATACATCATATCCACAGCCTGGGTGTGAAGTTGATTACAACTAGGAAACCACTCAACGCTGCTTCACTGTTCAACACAGCTCCGTGGTAAATTTATAACTTAATTCAGAAATGAATTTCTGATTCGAATGGTAATAATTTTATTTGGTAGTGGTCAAAATAACCGCTATGTCTGTCTAGTGTAAATATCGTAATCCTGTTAGCCACTTCAACGGCAAAAGGGAGGGAGAAACAGTATTGTTACTTATAAAAAATTATGACTTTCATTTATCCATTATAATGCTCAATAATTATTAAACATAGTTTCAATAAGCGTTAACTTTTAGTTAATTTTTGATACATATATATAGAATTATGTGATATAGAACAAATCATTGTATGAAACGGAATATAATAAATATATAATACATTATCTGCCTAAGTAACATAATACCTATTAACATTAATTGCTGTCAATATTCCATATATATATCATATATCCTTAAAGGCAATTAAATACTGACAATATTTTGTAGTTTCAAGTTTTCATATGTGTTGAATTAACAAAAATATTAAACTTATGTTGTTGAAATTAGTATTTTACCATTTACCTTATTTTTGTATGCAAATTAACCTTTTACAAAATAAGCGTACATAGAAGCGTTCCCTAAAAATCTTTAAAATAATAATTGATTTTAATATGAATTTAGAATAATAATTGATTAAGACCGCTTTGGTAATGTTATTTTTTATATAAAATCTCTCTTTCTGCTTCTATTATTTATCACAATTTTTTTTAAGTTTTTTTTTAAGCCTTTTTTATTTTTACACATTTTATAGAAAAAACAAAACCATTTATCAAATCCTTAATCATGAGTCATTTAAAAAATCTGTTGCAACATACGTTTTAATTGAATGTTGAAACATAATTAATAAAGAAAAAAAAATCTTAAATTGTTTTCGTTTCTTGAAGATGATTTTGAAATACTAAATATTAGATATATTGTAGTTTCAAAAATAAAATAATGACACGATTTAATGAATGTCATGAATTAATAAATGTTATGCTTTATATCTTAATTAATCAGTAAAAAAAAAAAAAAAAAAAAAAAAAAAAAAAAAAAAAAACTAATTATTTGTTATTGCTCAAAAATTGCAGTTTATTGTAATCTTGTGAATTTTGAAATATTTCTTTGAAGACTTAGTCATTCAAAATTTTAAAACATTTAAAAAATAAATATATTCCAAACTCTAACATATTGCAATTTTCAGTAAAAGGAAAAAAGGACCTTGGATGTTTTTTAAATAACGAAAGTTTTATATCAATGATAGACATTTACGTAATAGTGGCATTTAAGCTTTGTGAGTAGTTTGTAGACCCTCGCGTCACAACGCAACTATGTTTAATTTCCCGGGTGTAGATAGTGGCAATAGCCATGATGAGAAAGGAAGATACTGTGAAGAGCATAGAAAATGTTTCCTGTTTTAATTCATATCACATTTTTTTCTTCAAAAGCGATAGATAGATCTTGGCGACCACTAGAATATTAACTGCATTGACAAATGCAATTTCCTGTAACTAATGTTTTTTTTTTTTTTTTTTTTTTTTTTTTTTCACCTATGATATTGAGTTATTGATTTTTTTGTCATTCGTTATTTTTGGATTATCCAGTATATCTTGAAATATTAAGTATCAAAATATTAAGTATAGAAATACCAAATTTATCTCTTAATAAACAATGTTCTAATTTGACTAATATATGTAATGATACCGTTATATGGCATTTACAGGGTGATTCATAAATATCGAAACAATAGGCTATTTCCTTAAATATTGACCCTGGACCCATACTTCCAATTGCAAAGTTTCATAAAAAAAAGGTGCAACATTTAATGACAGAAGTTGCAACTCCAAGGGGGGGGGGGGGGGTGTATTTGAAAAAATACGAAAATTAAATTTTTATACGGCCCTTGTAATGTAAAATTTTCAAACAGGAAGACTTTCCTTATCCATTCCTGAATTAAACACAAAAAAATGCATCTTCATATCTGAAAAACTCGCAGAGTTATGGCCGTTTAAATAAATCATCAGGTTTTAAGGGATTAGACACAAATTGAAATGCGTGCAATCCAAGAAGCAATGTTACTTTAAGAGTTCTAGGAAACATGTACAAAATATATTTCTTGAGTTAGAATTTTGATTTTTTTTCTTTTTTGTGATAGATAACCATATAATTTGCAAACAAAATCACATCCTAATATTTCTCATAAAATTTTTAAAAAATTTAAATGATTAGTATTTTTTAAAGCGGATTTAACTTAAATCTTTATAACTAGAAACATTATTCATGGGATTTCAATTTTTTTTCATTTAATTAAAGAGGAAAGTATAATTTTAGTTTTGTTTCAGGATTTTTTAAATTATTAATTTTAAAAATATTAAAAATAGTTATTTAAAAAATTGTGTAACTTATTAAAAAACAAGTGGGTAAGTGTGATCACAGATCGCACAGAGGGTTTCGTTTAATATTCCTTTCAAAATACTTTATCCTTTTGAAAAATCTGTTAGTTTCACATTTCACAACCAGGGGCGCACTCTATTCTAAACAAATCTCTATCTGAACGAAACTCCGTTTTACATACTATCCGTAGATATATTACCCATATAGCACGAAAGCTCCCGAAAACTTCCCCAGGATCTCCAAGTCATCCCGAATTCCTCCTGATACTAAAATGACAAAATGGGGATATCCTGAGGAATAGACGTTTAAGATGTCCTCAGGAGTGAGCTCCCAGTGACGTCCTATGGAGTAACGTCCAAGGACGTCAGTCCTGGGGAGATACCTGGGAAGCTATTCCTGGGGAAGTACCTGGGAAGCCATGCCTGGGGAGGTACCTAGGCAGTCGTTCTTGGGGAAGTACCTGGGAAATCATTCCTGGGGAAGTATTTAGGAAGTTTCAGTGCTGGCGCCATCTCATGAGTGATTCTGGAGTACAATACTCAATTGCTTTTTATTAAAATAAAGTGAATTCAGTTTAATCGGGATCGATTTTTAATGAGTTTGTTTCATATTGTTAATTATTCGATTTATTATTTTTTAACAAATCAGATAATTGTCAATAAATTGTAATTATTTTTAATTATTGCAATAGTTTTTAATCATTTTAGTTAAATTAAAATGTTTAATTCAATATTTCAGTTAATTTATATTTTAAATAATAATTACTATATGTCTTTTAAAGCACATTTTGTCCATTTATCGTTATTTTATTAATTTTCAATAAATAACATGACACATTTTTCTTTTTTATTATTATTAATTTTTTATTAATTAAGGAATTAATTTAATTTGTTTAAATTAACCAAATATTAAGTTTCTAAATCAATACACTAAAACCTCTAAATGAAAGACAGTTCTGGACCATATATTTTTCCGGTATTTAGAGGTAAAGATATCTATACAAAGAAAATAATATGTCCTTACCGTGTGTTTGTTTGTAAGCAGCCGTCTAAAATTTTTTTGTGAAAATAGTCTAAATCGAGTCCTGCTGCACCTGAGGCTAAGATTTTTCATATTTTGAAAATTAGCTAACATACTTATAAAACGCCGCATTTAAACAAGAAATAGACAAAACTGTCGCGATGAGAAAAGGGCATTTTTATTTCAGCATATAACACCAACTTAAAGTGAATACAATTCACGTTAAAATGGCACATTTCATTTAAAAATATATAAATATTGAGCCGCCCCCCCCCCCCCCCCCGATACGAGATTTTTTTGCAAAGGTTTTATGTTATAAAAAATACATTCTTACAAAATCGGTTAAAAGATATAAATTCATGCAAAATTAAGGTTTAATTCAGATTATTATCCCAGGCCTGGGAAGTACTGCTAAGCTAAGCTCATCTGGTATACTTTATACAGGTGTTGGGAATGAGAAAATGTTAAATAAATAGAAGTGTCAGTTCTAGAGGTTTAACGATATTTTGTTTTATTTTATCTTTAATTTATTTTTTAAATATAAGTTTGACATATTAATTAATCATTTTTCTATTATCTTTTTAAAATTACCATACATAATGTTATTTTTCCCCTCAATAATAAAAGTGAAGTCTCCATTTAAAGAACTTCAGAAATATAAATAACATTATTAGATTCAGAAAATATAGATAAATATTCACCTGTTCTTCCTAAATAACAAATATTTCTGCAGAATTTTAAACTGAGAGGTATTTTGCGTTATATATATAGAGAGTTAAAACTTCTATTTAAGAAACATATTTCCTATTTAGCAAATTTTTAGTTTCGGATATCTATGAAACATTAATTTTGACGGAACTTTTTTTCTCTTTTAGCCATGGAACTAACTCCATTCTTTTAGCATGCATATGCCCAACAGACTTCTCATATCTCTTCAAGTAGCTTTTCTCTGAGATAATCCATAGCTAAGGGTCAGGGAGAATATTATAACTGGATTACCAGTTGACTCTGAATAGAGCGGATCCGCCCCCAATCACTTTTGTCAGCTGAAAATGTGCGTGCATGCTTGCTGCAAGTACATAATACCTGTGAAAGAAAGTTTTTGAAAGGAGAAAAAAAAAAGTGTTATTCCAAGAATTTGAACAAAACCCATTTCTGAAATAACTAAGCGAAGGCGTTTGTCCATATTTGTGAAAATTGTTTAATTCAAAGGTTTCTAAAAAAAGAAAAAAAATATTTATTTAGTTTGGGATTTATACAAACTAATTTGCTTATAAAATAAAGATCTGATATTTTAAATCAAAGCATTCGTACTTTTGGGCATTTTAAGCCTGAATGTAACTTTTATTAACTAAAATTAAATTACATTTCAAGAAATCACTAAAAATATTTTACATCGTTAATTAAATGAAAAATGGTTCATAATGAATGTCTTATGCACAGAAAGCTTTCACACGATTTTAAAGGTCGTTAAATAGAGATTTAACTGCAAATTAGTTTTCTTTATTACAGTAAGAAAATAAAATAGTTTTGTAACAGGCATAAATTTCATTAATAGTTTCTATTTTTATGTAACATTTTTTGTAACTATTTATGTAACTATTTTTATGTAACCTGTTTGTTCATTGTAATGATGGAATATTGCAATCTATTTTCATCCCAGATCCTGATATGATACAATTTTACAAGTTTGCACGAAAAAATGTGTTTTTGATGACAATATAGCATTTAAAAATTTTTATAACGTTATTATAAAATAATAAATTGATTTTAAAGCATTTTTCAATTCGCCCGCGACAGGTGGTAAATCACCAAACATCTGCAACTCCTACAACTGTATGGGAATTCGAAAAACAATGAAATTAATGATGCGTCAGTAAATGCTCACAAAAATATGCCAAATCGCAATGAAATATTTTAAAGAATAAAAAGTAGAAAAAAGATTATAAATAGAAAAATGAATTCTAAAATATAATTTTTAAAATACGCCCTTAATAGTTAATAATTTCTTATTAATTGATTTGTGATTATGCATTCAGAAATCAGTGTAGAAATTCCAAAAACATGGTTTAAATAATGTTTAATCCCCCCCCCCCCCATCTTAAAAAAGAAAGAGAAAAAAGTAATGTTTTTTTTCATAAATTTACTTAATAAGTGCGCTTTTTACCAAGCGTAAAGCAAACTTTACCTGTAAAAAAAAAAAAAAAAAAAAAAAGAGGGAGAAATAAAAAAGTATTTGCTTTGAACGGATTCTTTGAATTGGAATAACTAAAATTAAATTATATCGCAAGATACTCAGAAACGTTTAGCATCATTAATTGTATGAAAAATAGTACAGAATGAATTTTCTAAGTATAGAATGATTTCAATGGATTTTAAATAAGAAAAGCTAAGACAATATTATTGTCATTTAAAAATATAATTTCATGTAGGAATTTGAAAATTCAAAGATCTTTATGTTATCTTAAAGAATTATTGATAAGCCCTTTTTTTTACTTATGAATTTAAATTTATATTGAATATATACAAAAGCATACGCATTTAAATTTGCAATAAAAGTTAGATAATTCCGGCTTATATGAAGCACATAAAATATGAATATTTTCTAATTTTGAGTTTCAAAAGAGGGGGAAAATACATGAATACCTTAGAACTTTTCTTATTCAACGGCCCTGTAGCATAATGGATAGAGCGCGCGTCTCGTGCTCGTAAGTACCCTAGATCAAACCCGGAAGGTAGAATGAAGGTAAGAAATTTGTTCCCAACAGTCTTTCATATAATTTCGTGTACGTGCTTGGTAATTGTAATGTCTGTTACATGTGAAACTGTCTGATAATTAGTTAAAAAAATAATTAAATTGTTTTACATTAATTACTTTAATCTATAGCTTCAAAAATTTTTGTGGCATATTAAGTGACCTTGAAGTTTCCCAAAGTCCTCCACTATCACTTCCTAACATCTTCCCCAGAACCTCCCAGGGAGGATCCTAAAGGAGGTCCTGGGGAGCTCTCCAGGATGCTGCAGGGCGGACATTTTCTGTTCCTGAGGACCTCCTGGTGACAAATTTCTGCATCCTCAGGGATGCCCGTGGGATGATGGTGTTTTATTGTAAATCTTCCTGGGGATGTCCTGGGGAGGCAAATGTGCTATATGGGTAGTCGAGGGGATTGGACCCATAGCACCCGAGATAAGTAGATGCCCCTGGCGGTAAAAAGTGGAACTAAAAAATGTAAAGCTATGGTGCATAATATGAAAGAAGGGTCAAAGGGGTGTCGGCAAAAGTTGGAAAGTGCTCCACAGGTGAAAAGGGCGGAGGTTAGAAAAATTGCTTAAAATACACAAGTTAGAGCCCGGAGGAGTAAATAATATAAAACTTTTTGAAAATTTTATGATTTGTCGTGTGGTCTGAGGTATTCAGCTATAAGTATGCAAAAATTCATGTCTGCAACTTAATTAGGGGCTCTCTTAGAAAGAATTGCTTAAAATACATATGTGGTAGCTCAAAGGGTTAAACGCAAGACTTTTTCAAGATTTTATCATTTGTTGCCTGGTCTCAGGTGTTCTGCTATAAATATGCAAAATTTCAAATCTCCAATTTAATAAGGGGCTCAGTTAGAAAGAATTGCATAAAATACGCATGTGGGAGCCCAAAGGGTTAAATGTACGACTTTTTCCAAATTTTATATTTCCAAATTTGTCGCATGATGGTGTTCAGCTATAAGTATGCAAAATTTCACGCCTCCAGCCTAAATATGGTCTCACTTATAAAGAATTGTTTAAAATACACATGGGGGAGCCCAAAGGGTTAAATGTACGACTTTTTCAAAATTTTATGATTTGTCGTTGGATGTGAGGTGTTCAGCTATAAGTATGTAAAATTTCACGCCTCCAACCTAATTAGGGGCTCACTTAGAAAGGATTGTTTAAAATACACATGTGAGGCCCCAAAGGGTTAAATTTAAAACTTTTTTTCAAAATTTTATGATTTGTCGTTTGATCTGAGGTGCCCAGCTATAAATACGCAAAATTTCATGCCTTCAAACTAATTAGGGGTTCATTTAGAAAGAATTGTTTAAAATACACATGTGGACGTCCAAATGGTTAAATGTACGACTTTTTCAAAATTTTATGATTTTTCGTATGATGTGGTGTGTTCAGCTATAATTATGCAAAATTTCAAGTCTCCAACATCTATAGTTTCTGAGAACGAGCTCTGTGACAGACAGAAAGACGGACAGACAGAGTAGCGAGACGAATAGGGTTTCGTCAGATGAACGAAACTCTGAAAAATCATATTTTCAAAAATAAATTTTTTTTCAAATTTGCGGAAACAGAATTAACGTAAAATAATAAAAAAAAGACATGTTCCAAGTTTGCACCTTTTTATTTACGATTCTTGAATTATAATAATTTAAAGACGGGAAATGGTAAAAAGAAAAAAAAAATACATCATGCAGAAAAACGCATTTAAAGTTTTAAACATTGATTGGCTCCTGATAAAATGTTTAAATGTTTTTTTTTTTTTTAATTGCACGTGAAAAAGCAACTTCTTTCTGTAGCTTAAACTTCCGATTCAGTTTAACTTTTGCCGTTTCCACCTCCTTTTTGTACTATTTAAATGTCCATAAATAAATGTTAAATGTGTAATTTGAAACAATGCTTTTTCTAACATGCCGATTAGGAGTTTTTCATATTTTAGCCCTCACAAATTCAGGCTTTCTATCGTCCCGGCGTGGCCGTTAAAAAAGTCTGTATTGTGGGGCCGGGCCGGGACAGACACATGATTGGCGACTTTTTTCTGAAGACTCGGCCAGGCCGGTCCTAACGTATTTTTTCATACCGAACCGGGTGTTGGTGTGATTTATGACGGCCAATTATCTACACGAGGGATATGGGCCCGAAGGGGGACTGCCTTCCGTGGAGATCTTTCTAAGGGAAAATAACCCGTATTTATGCTAGGATATCCAAGGTTATAAGAAAACCACTGAAAACTCGGAATGATGGGGCCGAAGGGCGCTAATGGGTTCAAACACAGCACCTCCCGTCTACCAGCTTTGAGAGCTGAACCTTTCGGCCATTGATTCCTACCGAATCGAGACTGGCTTCCTTATTCCTAGGTCTCCCCTGGGCGAAATTTTCAGTCTTGGTCTCGAGACAATCCGTATTAAAATTATTACCTCTGACTGACCTAATCCGCAAAAATAACTAAAACTTGGCTCAGCCCAAAAACTATTACAACAAATGCATACATTTTTAAATGGCCATTATTTTACAATAAAACTTTAAAATTCATATTTTTAAAGGATAGTAGATTTTAAGGCAAAAATAAGAAATAAAATAAAATACTGCAAAATTAGTGAACAAAATCTGCCTATGACGGAATCCTTTCTTAAACGGAAAAATATGTTGATCCATGGAAAATGAATATAATAATACCTGAGAAAAAATTGACTACATTTACAAGGGAACTTGTCTATAACGCTTTATTTTTCTTTCCTATGTGATTCCATCTTAAAAGATTAGCATTTTTATAGCATGTATAAAATTTTTCATTGTCTCCAACACATGGAATATGGATTAACGATATTAAAGGAGAAGCGAATAATTTACATATAAATAGAGATTCATTAATAAAACAAATAATCGCAGCTTTTGGCGTTTCTTTAAAAATAATAATTATAAACATGAAAAAAGAAAAGATATAATAAGTATTTTTGGTCAGAACTCCTCCAAACAAAATAACTTTTAACCATATCGATGTAAAAAAACTATGTTGAAATTCAGTCAGTCCGGGACAGGCTACGATTTGAACTTTTTTCCAGGCCAGGCAGGGCCGAACTTTTTTTCCTATGGGTCGGATCGGGACCGGAGCTAGATATTTCGACTCGTGCAGACCTCTACTGCAGACCACCAGCATACTTTGAAAACAGGTTTAACTTAAAATCTATACGCTGCCTATTTTATGTCCAAAGGAGAGGCACTGTCTTATATCGACTTTTAATAATGTACAATTTGTGGATGATCCCTATCTTGCATTCAAAATGATTCAAAAACTCGTCACTCAGAGGCATGGATAAATGTTGTAAGTCACGAATTTTGGATTTTGATATCTCTGCAAATTTCGAAGATATCGAGATGAATTTTTTTGTGTTTAATTCAGGAATGGATAAGGAAAATTTTCCTAATTGGGAATTTTACTCTACGTGGGCCGTATAAAAATTTAATTTTTGTATTTTCTCATATATACCCTCCATGGAGTTGAATCGTATCTCATCAAATTTCGCACCTTTTTTTATGAAACTTCGCAATTGGAAGTATGTGCCTAGGGGCAATATTTAAGAAGATAGCCTATTGTTTCGATATTTATGAATCACCCTGTATAATGGCATATATGAAACTGTTAATTACGGGAAAAAATCAATGTGAAATTTATTATATTATAAAATCCAATATATTATCCTATATACAACATATCAGAATTATTTTACTATCATATTAATTTTGTATAATTTTGTAACTTTTTTTAGCATTTTTCAGGTAGAAATCGGATTATCATTTAATGCATTCCTTAGTGTACTATTCTATACTCAAGTACTCCTTTTATCATGATGTAAATGTGCTTTTCAACTATTTTGAGTTTTGCCAAATTGTTTATTAAATGTAATTCATTTATTGAGTTAACATATAACTTTGTTTTCAAAACATTTTTAATAACTCAATTTTAAACATAAAGACAAGAGGGAAAAATATATACTGTAGTGCGTTCTATCGAATCAGATGTACAAATAAAACAAATGATTCCCCAGTTGTACGTTAAGTAAGAATTATGATGTAAAATAAGTCCAGTCCATTTTGTAAAATTTTTAATATTTTTTATTTAAGATATGTAAATTTCCTTTTCAAATGCTGAACGGAAACAAAATACAATTTTGAAAAATAAAATGAGTCATGACACTGATTAATTTAAGAAAATCAAACTACTTTTTGAGCACTAAAATAAACTTTATCTACAAAATATTGCATACTAGATTTTTTTAGAATTAGTGTAACGTCAATAATTATTTCCACATTTTTTTGCACTGAAGACGGTATATGATTATTCCCAAATCTAGTAGGCAATAGTTTGTAAATGGCCGTGTTCAAAACGTTGTTCTATTTACTTGAGTGTTGCCTTTTACATGTCTCTCAATGTCTCGTTTACATGTCTCTCAATGTAAATGCACACGCTTAGAATTCTAGCCGGAATTGTTGTTTAAATATTCATTCACTGAACATTTAGATGTATCTTGTACTTTTATAGTACATACTAGATAGTTTATTTTTTTTCCAAAACACAGTCTAGATTATTTTATAATGAAACAGTTTCTTACAACTCGCATTTCCTTAAAAATCATTACCGCAGCAAATTGGAAATATTTCTTGAAATTTACAAATGAAAATTATCTTTAAATGTAAGTAATTTTATTAAAATTGGTTAGTATATAATCATCTATTTAGCATTCATTCATTATGATTGCTCGTTTATTAATGATCTTTAAATTATCCGTTTGCATTCGTCGAATTTCTTAGTAAATGATTGTCGTGAAATTAACATTAAAAGTATAAACTGTTTGAGGATTTTTTTTGTAAATTATTGTATTCTAGCATCTAAAATTAAGCTAATTTCTATTCAAATATTTTTTTTTCTTCTGCTATATTTCTAGTTACAATTTCCGAAAATTACGCCCCACCAGTGGCCGAGAGGTTCTGCTCTCGAAGCTGGTAGACGGGAGGTGCTGGGTTCGATCACAATCGCACCCGTCGGCCTAATCGTTCGGAATTTTCGTGGTTTTCTTCGAACCTTGGATTTCCAAGCGTTAATACGAGTTAGGTTCCCTTAGAAAGACCCCCACGAAGGGCACTTCCCCCCTGGGCTCATATCCCTCGAGCAGATAATTGGCCATCAACCAACCCCCCTAACCCCGAAAATTACAGTTAACAATATGCAAGATCAAAGGAACCTCTCTATTTTTATGAAAATTTAATATCAGCAAAAGAAACTTATCGATACAATTAGTTAACTAATTTTAATGCATCATGACATCTTTTTGATTCAGTGAAGTAATTCTTTTGAAGAGCTGCATTAATTAAATTATGCATTAACGGTAATTACTAGAAAGATATAAGAAACGTTTTAAAGGAAATTGATAAAATAGGTTAATAATTTCCATTGAAAATATTTTTTTCAGTTTTATGTTAATAAAAATCTATATTAAATGTTCCTGAATATACTGAAGTTTATCAACCGAAAATATAAAAGGGCATGGTTCCTGTGAATAAAAAATATTTTAAATAATCGAAAAGAGAAGCTAAAATTTATAATGCGTTTTGGTTTTGGGATTATTTGAAGAGTGTGTACCAGTTCCAATGTTTCTCTTTTCGGTTATATAATTTTAGCTATCAACGTAATTTCAATCATTGTAAGTTTATACTCCTTTATGTGGCAGGTTATTTACAGATTTGCAATCGGCGTTCAACCGAGGATCTTAAGATTAAAAAAAAAAAAAAAAAAAAGAAAAGAAATCCTTTCTTACGTTATGATAACAGTCGTTACAACCCGTGTTTCTCTTATTACATAACATACAGCGTGGTGCACAGAACGTAAGTTAAAACCATTTTTTATTGGAGTTTTACGCTTAATACAAATCTTTAATTGTTTACCAATAATACCAAAATACATTTTTATATGAAAAGAATAAAACCAATCATATAATATATTGAAATTACTTAAAAGGGATACTGTATGAAATTACACAAATTGTTGTTATTCCCGACCTAAAATATTCTAACAGTTTAAAAGATATAAAAAATTCAAGTTCTTTTGGACATGTACCTAGTCTTCATCAGTACTCAATATTTAAACTGGTGTTACGAACGTCCATATCTCACTCACAACTTGTCCATATCTCACTCACAAAAATATATTTGTGAGGGAGATATCGAGAAGTTACCTTCACGACACTACATTAAATTTTGAATCTTGATGAAGTCTAGGTGCAGTCGTAAAAAAAAGAAAAAAAAAATGTAAACACCCCCTACTAACTCCTCGGCAAATTATCGTAGATAAAAGTTACTGGTACCTAACGATTGGAAATAAAGTCTACTTTTAAATGATGTATATAAAATTTGCTTAGGGGGGCGTTTACATATTAAAACGATCCATAACTTTCTTTTTTTTCTATAGCAGTACACAATTCTGACAGCATAAATGAACTCTACACCTTTCAATTAGCCTAAAAAATAATTTTCATGCAATCCGTGCGATAAGTTTCCGAGAAATTAATTATTTTAAAAAGAGCGTATTTTAAGGGTTGTATCCAAATTGAAGTTCAGTACTCGATTGTTGACCGAGAGAGCCTCCTTCTTGATCAAGGCATCTTAAGCGCTACTCAAGCAGTTATTGAACAGGATAGCAGAAGAAATTTCAAAATATCTAGTCACTTCTATCATAGATGGCCCCTTAAACCATCATTTTGCCGTTTTTTAAACATAATTTGAAAACTACTTGGAAGAAAAATGTGAAATGTTGAATTTCCATAAAGCAGGACATAATAAATCTAAATCCATCAAAAAAATTGTAGGTTGCAATAAATAATTGTTTCGAATATTAATTACATAACTCAAAATTCATATCATAAAATTATAAAAATTGAAAATTCAACGTATTTATGTTTGGGTATATTAGTATCAATACAAAAACCCTTAACGGGTTAAAAGTTTGTGACGCAGCACTTTATCTTATGCTCTAAGAATTTTAAATATGGAACTTAAAAATAATGATATCAAATTTTGAGTGACGCTATGCTATTAATTATAATCTGTCTATATATTATTTATTTCATCTTTTTATTTTTTTATAATCGCATGTGCAAAAATTATGTTCAATTTAAAAAAATGTATAAAAGTTTATTCATTGATGCTTTAACATTTACACCTCTCATAAATTCCAAGTATGAGTTTTAAAAGATATGATATCAAAATTTTAGTGACGCTTTGATGTGGCTTTAAACGATTTGTTTTAAAATTAAATTTAAATTATTTTTGTTTTGGCTAAGATATATTCACACATCTAAATAATAGTTTTAATTTTCCCATATACTTTAAATATGTCACTTTCACTGAATTTATATAATGCATTTAAATGTATTTATTTGAATAAATTGATTTATCCTTTGTCCAATGCTATTAAAAATTTAAAATAAGATTTACGTAAATAATTTTTTTGCCTCATAGTATCCATTTGAATACATTTCACTTAGTTTGGATACAATGACGCAAAAAAAAATATTTACGCAAATCTTATTTTAAATTTTTAATAGCATTGGACAAAGGATAAATCAATTTATTCAAATAAATACATTTAAATGCATTATATAAATTCAGTGAAAGTGACATATTTAAAGTATATGGGAAAATTAAAACTATTATTTAGATGTGTGAATATATCTTAGCCAAAACAAAAATAATTTAAATTTAATTTTAAAACAAATCGTTTAAAGCCACATCAAAGCGTCACTAAAATTTTGATATCATATCTTTTAAAACTCATACTTGGAATTTATGAGAGGTGTAAATGTTAAAGCATCAATGAATAAACTTTTATACATTTTTTTAAATTGAACATAATTTTTGCACATGCGATTATAAAAAAATAAAAAGATGAAATAAATAATATATAGACAGATTATAATTAATAGCATAGCGTCACTCAAAATTTGATATCATTATTTTTAAGTTCCATATTTAAAATTCTTAGAGCATAAGATAAAGTGCTGCGTCACAAACTTTTAACCCGTTAAGGGTTTTTGTATTGATATCATTACTTTTTTGAGGTTATTGAAAAAAATAAATAAAACAATAAACACACACAAAAAAATTAAAGACCAATGTTAAGAAAAATAGCAAGAAATATTACTCTTTAAACCTTTATATATATATATATAACAATCATCGCTCACTTATAAAAGTAATTACATACATTTATATTAAATCCAAAACTACAAATTTCTGCTTCTCCCTTTTTTCACTCCTAGTGCAAAAAAAATTAAACATTATTTAATTTTATATAAAATAATCTTTCACCATCCCTATTTAAAATTCTTTATTAACAATAATAATAAATCATATAAAATAATTCCCTGAGCTCCGAAGATTCCACTTCTGCTTTTGCACCCACCTCTCCAGCTTACCTAAATAATAAAATCTTTCAAAAATTAGTTTGAAAAAAAAAATCTGCAACATTTGTTGCTCACTAACATAAATAAATAAGTAAGCACTAACTTCCCTAATGTACAGTCATGGAAAAAAAAAAGTAAACACCCCCTACTAACTCCTCAACAAATTACAGTAGAAGAAAGTTACGGGTACCGAACGATTGGAAATAAAGTCTACTTTTAAATGATGTATAGAAAATTTGCTTAAGGTGTCATCTACATATTAAAACGAACGATGACTTTGTTTTTTTTCAATAGCAGTACACAATTTTTACAGCATAAATGAATTCTACACCATTTAATTAGCCTAAAAACAAATTTTTATGCACTTTGTACTATAAGTTCCCGATAAATTAATTATTTTAAAACAAGCTTATTTTAAGGGCTGTATCCAAATTGAAGTTCGGTACTCGATTGTTAACCGAGAGAGCCCCCTTCCTGATCAAGGCACCTTAAGCGTCACTCAAGCAGTCAATGAAGTCTGCTAGATTACAGGACAGCGTAAGACATTTCAAAATATCTAGTCACTTCTATCATAGACGGCCCCTTAAACCATCATTTTGCCGTTTTTTAAGCATAATTTGAAAACTATTTGGAAGAAAAATGTGAAATTTTGGATTTCCATAAAGCAGGACTTAATAAATCTAAATCCACCAAAAAAATTTTAGGTTACAATTCATAATTTTTTCGAATATTAATTTCATAATTCATATCATAAAATTATAAAAATTGCGAATTCAGCGTATTTATGTTTGGGTATATTAGTATTATTGCTACAAAAAAAATTAGCACATTAGGAGCATAATTTCAGGAGATATGAATAAAAATATGAAAATGTAATTTAACATTAGAAGCACTAAATTTTGAATGTTTAGTATAATTCAAAAACTTATTACATTGGACGCTCATTAATTCGAACTCAAAGGTTCTCAGAAATAAGTTCGAATTATCCGATGTTAAGTGAAAATATAACTTAAAATGTGTATCACTGAAGAAGAAAAATCTCCTAGTATGTATAACCCGAGAAAATATATTATATTGTATTATGCTATTTAAAATTAAACATAGTATATAAAAAGCAATAAAAACCTTAATCATAAAATGAAGAAGAAGATACGCAGTAGAAAGTAAACTTTAATTAAAAATATGAATTACACTTTTGGGAAAAACTGTAAAATGACTGTTTGGTTTTGTTTATTATGCCTACATTTTTCAGCCAGCTTCTCGATTTGAAGTAAACATTTCAATTCATTTTCAGAGGAAGGTTCCATCTGAATAAATGCTTTCAGAGTTTTTATAGAGTCCATTATGGCTTGATCATTAGGACGCTTAACAGTCTCTGCATTCTCTTCTGAATCCGATAAGATCTCTGCATTTTCATCTTCTCGGATAGTTTTTATTATGTCATCGTCGCTCAGTTTTTCACAAACGTCCACGTCTTCATCTACCCTTACATAATCAGAAAAAGTAATGTTATCACATTTAATTTTTTTCAAATCAGGAAAATCTGTATCAATATCGTCACATTCTTCGATATGATTTTTCTTTTCGGGGTGAATGAATTTAGCATGACGAAAGCAATTACTAATTGTGCTTTCCTTTACAGCATCCCATGCGGCATATAAATCATTTATAGCTGTCAGCAGAGTAATATTGTAATTTTCACCACAATCTAAAGAAAAAAGGATTTGTTTTAAGAGTCTCTTACGATAATTTGTTTTAAGATTATGGATGATTCCTTGATC
The DNA here is from genome assembly GCA_963932465.1 of Maratus speciosus. Taxonomy (NCBI): domain Eukaryota; kingdom Metazoa; phylum Arthropoda; class Arachnida; order Araneae; family Salticidae; genus Maratus; species Maratus speciosus. The sequence continues at coordinate 595,552,236 of OZ010789.1, read as the reverse complement.
CATTGGTTGTAGCTTAGCAGTTGTATTTGGCGGCAAATATTCAACCTGTATGGAACTCAGTTCTGGAAGGTTATTATGGCACCTTGCGTTATCCACAAATAATACAATTTTACGCTTTTGCCTCGAAAACTGCTTATCTATTCCTTTTAACCAGCTACGGAAGATGTCTTGTGTCATCCATGCTTTTGCATTGGATACATAATCAACTGGCAGTGTTTTAATTCCTTTAAAACACCGTGGATTCTTGGACTTTCCAATCACTAATAATTTAAGCTTTTCGCTCCCATCCATATTAGCACAAACTAAAGCTGTAACCCTCTCTTTACTATTTTTACCTCCTACGCAAGTTTCCCCTTTAAAATGTAATGTCTTGTTTGGCAAGTGTTTATAAAAAAGTGCAGTTTCGTCCGCATTAAAAATATCTTTCGGCAGGTAAGTAGATAAAATCTCTGGCAGTTTCCTACCGAAATTAGTGCATACATCTTTGCTTACATCAGAGCTCTGGCCACATACCGCTTTATAAGAAATATTGTGCCTTGACTTAAACCGAGAAAGCCATCCATCATTGCATTTAAAATCTTCAATACCCATTCGACTCGCCAACTCATCAGCCTTCGCCTGCACTAAGGGTCCATTTATCGGAAAGTTTCGAGATCTTGCATCCTGGAACCATAGCAGTAGAGCCTTCTCTAGATCTTCTTGGGGCGCATTTCTCATGCGTTTCCTTCCTCTAGCAAATTTCGATTTTTCCCATGAATCTAAAATTGATTCCTTGTTTTTCAAATAAGTTGACAAGGTATTTTTTTTTTTAATTCCATAGTCAGCTGCTAACTTTGTTTTGTTTTCGCCATTCTCTACCTTCCTTAAAATTTCTATCTTTGTCTCCAAAGTTAGGGCTTTGTACTTTCCACGTGTAGACATCCTGAATTTTTACACGTTCACACCACACACTGAGGAAGGACAACTATAAAAAAAAAAAAAAAAAAAAAAAAAAAAAAAGAGCACATTAATTTGGACGCAGCTTCCCTAAAATCTAAAGTAAAGACTGGTTTTTCTGAAATTCTAAGAAAATCAGCAGCAAATAAACGAATGGTAGAGCTTCCCCCCTCCCTAATTCTTTTTTCCGTGCGCTATGTTTCTACTCACGAGAGTGGGTTCTGTTTGGCGGAGGGCAGGGGGAAGGAAAAGTATGTTGCAATGGTTTTGGTTTAAGTTTCTAACTACCGCGCACGCTTGCCGGTGAGGGAAAAAAAGTACGTTGATGTTGTTACGTCACGGCAGGTACTTTTCCTACCACCACCCATTCATAAACGTTTCTGAATGAATGTAAGGAAACAGATAACGACGGAGAACTTTGTCAGTTAAGCACTGATAAGAAGAGGACAGTAGGACTGACGTTTAGCGGAAATACAATAGTTTAGGAATGCAATCATACGTGTCTTTACACAGAAAAGAAATACAGATAATTTTGGCACAGAAAATAATAAAAAAGCGTGTATTTTCTCCATTAAACGAGGAAAAAGAAATTTCTTTTGCCAAATTTTTAGTTCGAATTAACCGAAGGGATGAAAAATTAGTTCGAATTAATGAGATATTTTTAACATTGATTCCAATACAAGTTTTGTGGGGCCTTTGGATTAGTTCGAATTAACCGAAAGTTCGAATTAATCGAGTTCGAATTAACGAGCGTCCACTGTATTCAAATGACTTGAAATTTGGTGCCTAGGCATAGTTTGAACCGAAGATTTGAAATATCTCGTTAAAATTGGGTATTGCCATCGAAAAAAAATGAAGTTTGGATTTGTTTTAATATGTAGATGGCCCCCTAAGCAAATTTTATATACATCATTTAAAAATAGACTTTATTTCCAATCGTTCGGTACCAATAACTTTCGTCTACGATAATAATTTGTTAAGGAGTTAGTAGAGGGTGTTTACTTTTTTTTTTTCCACGACTGTACATTTCACCGCTTCTCCCTCCCGCTACTCCCCAACATTAAAAAAATTTAAATCTTTATTTTTATACAGAAAATTCTTCGATATAAATTATCCTCCTATTCCTCAAAATTACCACTTTCCCACTCCAGCCTAGAGATTTCAATCTTTAAAGCTTTTTAGAAAATCGGATCTGCAAAGTCTGTTGCTTAATAATAAAATATATAACCATGTACACTTTTAATTATTTTTCACACAATGAATTGATGTCATGATAATAGTTGTTCTGAGCGAATATTGTGTTGGCTGGGCTGTCGTTCAGATAGCTCAATTGGAAGAGTACTGGCAATTAAAGCCAAGGGTTATTAAAGTTCACTGTAATTCAAGATGTTTAACCCCTTCGCGACAAGAGCCCTTTGGTTAATTTTTAACCTTTTACTACAGGTTTTTAAAAACAGAAAATTTTCTGTAATTGAATCACAGAAATGCTCCCATTAAAGAAGGTAAACTTTACAATTAAAAATAAGTGGTGAGAATAATGAAGGATTCTGAAAACCTTAAGTGGCCAAGTATACCGGTCGCTCATCCCCAAGGGCTTAAAGATGCTTTTTTGCTATTATAACCTTTAGGATTTACAATATAAAAAAATCTTAATCACTTCTGAGGTAAATAAAGACAGTGGAAAAAAAAAGATGGCAATGTTTCGATTGGCAAATTCTAAGCTGAGTAATTTGTGCTACAGAATGAATAAAATATAAAGTTGTAATAATGTCCTCTTACAGATACTAAATCTTTAAGGTTTTTGATGTGTGAACTACATATGAATACAGTAGAAGATCTTTATAATGCACACCTTGGTATGAGAAGTTGTGCGTATTATAGGATTTTGCATTACATGGATCATATTTCATACATCATTAAATTTACTTCGTATACATGCTTTAAATTACATTCCTTAGAACCAGAAAATGTGCAAATTATGAAATTTTACATAATAGGTATAGATCACACATTACTAAATTACCTTAAAGATATTACCTTGAAATATAACATCCAAATATGCCTGGGCTAAATCATTATAAACAGTGGTAAGTCATGACTGACAGTTGTAAATGCATGGCTGGCCAATTTATTCTTTTTCACTATTTTTAATAATGAAATCTTTGCCTTATTTTTAGCAGAATTTTCTTACATTAAATAAGGCAAAAATTTATTTAAAAAACAACAACAACAACAAAAAAAAAACTTTTGGAAAGCATGCATTTTAGTGCTGCAAGAAAAACCTGTCAGGAGCTGCTCTGATTATAACACTCATTTACAAAAAATTTTAATATAATAACAATGTTTTCATTACTCCAAAATAATGTGTTAAAGGCGATAATGTATCATATTTAGTGTTCCAAGAAATAGCAATATTTGTAAAATACATGTGCTTCTTAACTGCAAAATTCATTGTTTACATATAAGAAATACATTACATTTTCTGCATTAAAATGTTTAAGTGGCAGGCTTTTGTGATTGAACAAGAACTGCTTGCAAAGTGCTTGTAATGATTTTAGAATATGAAATTATGGCTCTTAAACTACTATTAATCCAATACAGTAATAGGGATAAAAAAAAATCATTAAATAGTTCATTTAAAAAAAAATATTTGTATTTTCATCAGATATACCGATTATTACTACCATATGTTATATGTAACATATTTATTAGAAAAGTTACAACTATTTTGATGAAGTTTTGGATTCCCCCCCCCCCCCCCCCCGACATACTGTCAAATTTCGCGAGGTTTTTTTTTCTTCCTCCCTCGACCGAGAATGGAGCGGGTTTTTTACAATCAACTGATTAATTTTGTTTTTCTTTTATTGCTACTTTTTTATGATAGTGTGGTGATCTTTCAAATGCTATTGCACAACGAGGCGATAAACGCACCACTCTGTAAGTGGCACGGCAACCCTCCAGTGTACAGGTGGAATCGGAATTGATAAAAAGAGTTTTTGTAGTCAGAATATGCGGAATGTTACAGAATAGTGAATGGTTTAATGAAAGCAGAATAAAAACTTAATATTTAATTTAAGATGAGAGTCAGATTAATATATTAATTGAAATGGTTACTGAGTAATCACTTTATTAGTTTATACAAAGTCTAATTATCATGACAGCTGCAATGCAGCTGCTAATGAAATTTTGTGAAACCAATCTTTTCTAAATAGTAACATGTTCTGAATTGTTCTTATTTACAATAATACTTCATTACCACAAATACCATATAAGGGAGCTGGCTACTTTTATATATATACTTTTTTAAGTAAATTATTTAAAGCTTTCTTTTAAGCATATTAACTTTAAAATTAAATAAAAACAAGTATCTTACTTTTTCAAAAAAGCTGTTTTATCTTATTTATCTATAAACTTTAATTACTAAATAAGGAAAAGTATCATGATGAAAATTTTCACTTTTATGAGCTCAAAACAACCAGTCAGGTTAAAATGGTTCATTTTGAGCTAATCGTGATAATTTAAGTATATAAAGTAGAATTTACAATCAGTCAAAAATATGTCCAAAACTGAAATCAGTCCTGAGACTGAAGGTCTTGCCCCCATGGCTGTAATCAATTAGCCTAAAAGAAATGCTTGTTTTTTTTTGTTTTTTTTTCTGTTTTTCTTTTGTTACAGAGATAAACGGCAATAAGAATTTTTTTCCCCTTTAGGTTAAATTTTATAAAAATAAAATACTACGATGCTTTAATTTTTGAAGCTGAAAAGAGTTATATATATAAAAAAATAAATAAACGAAAGATACCCATATTTCGAAAAAGATGTCATTTTAAGTCAATTTTCGTTTATAATATTATTAGAAACGATTCGCAAATGAATCATTTTATAAACAGGATTGGAAATCTTAATTTTGATTTCGTCATACCTGTAATTTAAATTGTGCGTTCTTTAAAAATGAAAGATTTTGTTTAATTTCTTTAAAAGAAAACTCAAAACACAAAATTAAATTAGTAATCTATCTGTATTACACTCACATATCACAAGAAATACCTATGCCACACATGAACGTTATTTTGTAAGGAAAACAGTTATAAGTATTGTTGAAAATAAAAACAATTCAGAACATTATACTAATTAGAAAGGATCGGTTGCAAAGGATGCTGTCTGGATAATTAGAAATTGTACTCACTTTCTCCCCTTGGAATACCATTTCAAGATCTTTGATATTTCTTATTTCTTCAGTCAACTTCGCGTATCGCGTAGTGATACATGGCGAAGTCTTATGGCGAACGCGATGAATTTTCATTTCGATATGAGAATTTTCGATAAATATCGAATTTCGATATGAGAATTTTTTTAAAAATGTGAAATATTTTCTCCTTAAAAAATGTTTACTTACTGTGAATAACAATGAAATAAAATACATATAATTACAAAATACTGCTCCATTTTAAAAAATCAGTCTAAGTATTTTAAAGCACATAATAAACTGTTTTGATAGTTTAAAAAAAGATTTATTGCCAATATTCAGATTTTTAACTGTGACCTAAACCGCGCAAAACCGATGTGCAACGTTCTGTCTGCTAGCCCATAGAATAACATGTAATCCGCGATAATAAGAAGTCCAATTTTTCATGCGGATTATATAAAAATTAAGAGTTTTCCTAGATACTAGGTTAGTCTTATCCACTTCGTCAAAAACAGATTCATTTTGTATATTAATGTTTTAAAAATAATCTAGACCGTTTCGGAGAAAAAAAAAAGACAAACTTACACCATCGAAATTGCTTTCAAAATGGGTTTGCAGATCTGAAAATATACTGCACGTAGAATTGTAAAAAATTCAGAATAGGATTAGACTGCAGATATAAGACTGTTTTAAAAAAATCAGAACAATAGGACCTATATTTGATGAGTTATTAACAGGCGGTTTTTCGCATTTTCTTTGATGTCGAGTTAGCTGTATATATGAGTTCCGCCATCTACGAATTCTACGATACGATACGATTTTAGGCTTAAGGCTGCGTCACTCGGAATACTACCGTCTTCCATGATTATTGCTACACAAAAAATTAGCACATTAGGAGTATAATTTCAGGAGATATAAATAAAAATATAAAAATTTAATTTAACTTTAGAAGCACTAAATTTTTAATGTTTATAATTCAAAAACTTATCATTCAAATGGCTTGAATATTCTTGTATAGGCATAGTTTGAACCGAAGATTTGAAATATCTTGTTAAAATTGGGTATTGCCATTAAAAAATGAAGTTTGGGTTCGTTTTAATATGTAGATGGCCAAGGAATTGTTAGGAATATAAACATGAAAATTGACATGGCTGTATTTATCATGACGTAAATTCTCGCAATAGAACAATTTCTAAAAATGTCGTTATATAAAACAGTGCAAAAACAAAAAACTTTCAAAGATTTTCTATTTCTGTGTTACTGCTGAGCCCAAAAATCAGGCTATCAAAGCCTGAGAGCTAAGGTGCCCGCCCGCTCTGTATGTATGTATGTATGTATGTATGTATGTATGTACGTACGTATGTACGTAACGCGATAACTCTTGATAGAAACATCCGATTTGCTTCAAAATTTTTTCCTTGGTTCATTGTGATAAGGCGCTTCCCTGATTAGTTTTGGGAGTTCATTGGTTAAGGATAAAGGGGGAAAAACGGGGTTAGTCCAACCCCTTAATTCAGATAGATGGGTTTTTCATGCAGAATCATTCGATTTGCTCCGTATTTGGTATACCGGTTTATTATGTTAAGGAACTTCCCTGATTAGTTTTGGGAGTTCATTGGTTAAGGATAAAGGGGAAAAGGGGGGTTAGTCCAACCCTTTTTATTCAGATAAATGGGTTTTTCATGCAGAATGATTCGATTTGCACCGAATTTGGTATACCGGTTAATTAGATTAAGGAACTTCTCTGATTAGATTTGGGTGTTCATTGGTTAAGAATAAAGGGGGAAAAGGGGGGCTAGTCCACCCCCTTAATTCAGATAAATGGGTTTTTCATGCAGAATGATTCGATTTGCTCCGAATTTGGTATACTGGTTTATTAGGTTAAGGAACTTCCCAGATTAGTTTTGGGGGTTCATTGGTTAAGGATAAAGGGGGGGGGGAAGGGAGGTTAGCCCGCCCCTCTTAAATTAGATAAATGGGTTTTTCATGCAGAATGATTCGATTTGCTCCGAAGTTGGTATACCGGTTTATTATGTTAAGGAACTTCCCTGATTCGTTTTGGGGATTCATTGGTTAATGATAAAGGGGGGGGGGGGTAGTCCACCCTCTTAATTTAGATAAATGTTTTTTTTTTGCAGGATTATTCGATTTGCTCCAAATTTGGTATACCGGTTTATTATGACAAGGAGCTTCCCTGATTAGATTTGGAGGTTCACTGGTTAAGTATAAAGGGTGAAACGGGGGCTAATTCCCCTTCACTTATTTTTTTGAGGGGCATTATTCTTTAAAATAAGAGTATGATATACAATTAGTGTGAATAGCCTGTGAGCTCAATGCCATCAGTTTAGCTGGGCATATTTCTTTTTTATTTTAAAATCTGATTGTGTGTAATTCAACATATATCTTTAAGTTTGAACATATCTGTCACCTCTTTTAGTTCTTTTAATTGTCTGAGCGAAGCGAAGGCTAATACTCGGCGAAATATTACTGTCCGGACACTTTACTACTACGATGGATATTAACGCCATGTCCTACTAAAAAAAAAGCCTAATAAAAACCTTTTGTCAAGCATAACTCAAAAAATATTTGTCGGATTTCGTTTCTGATTGCACCAGAAGGTACCTATGAGGGTCGCCTACTGAATGCACCTACTATGAAAAATAAGTTCCAAACCGTTTAAAAATTATATAGAAAAAACTCTTAAAAAAGCACAATTTATCTGCATACGTCACAGAAATTTGGTGTGCGTCACTTTCACCGGTTGATGTTTTCGTAGAAAACTGGTTTGAACACATGAAGCAAATAAAAAAAAAATACGCACGCAGTAATATTGAATAGATCAGTTTCAACCCCGTGATCACAAACCTTGCAACAACCCGTGGCAACCAGTTTTGGTGGGCAAACAATTAATAATACAGTACTCCGTACCACGGTGACCGTTTTTAGCCTGTTGTATAAAATCTGGCCTGTTGTATGACATACAATTGTGGATGATTAAAACAAAAGACATGAGTGTTTATTGCTCAGGGAGGTTATCTTTCTCTGGATGTCTGTCTGTCTATCATACAGCATGCAATTTTCTTGTAAAGGATGATATTATTATGCAGTAAAACCTCCATAACGGACACACTCGATTAGTGGACACCTCTATTTAGCGGGCATTTTTTCGATTACGAACCCTTAAATAACTGTACATTTTTTACTCTCAGTAGTGGACACCTCCAAATAGAGGACAAATTCTGCCCTCCCGAGATGTTCGCTATTCAGAGGTTTTACTGATAAAACCTCCATAGCAGGCACACCCGATTAGCGGATACCTCTATTTAGCGGACATTTTTTCGATTACCAACTCTTAAATAACTGTACATGTTTTACTCTCAGTAGCGGTCACCTCTAAATAGAGGACAAATTCTGCATTCTCGGGGTGTCCGCTATTCAGAGGTTTTACTGTATATAATATTGATAGTTATTTTACAGGGCCACACAAAAGAATAATAATATATGAAATGAATATAAACTGAATTCGGAATTGGTAGATCTCTGATGGTAATGTAATTTTAGGATGTTGTTACAGTCATCCGCAGCATGTTTTTAGAGTTTTGTTCATCTAACAAACCCTACCTGTCTCACTCCTTTGTCTGTCTGTCTGCCCGTCTGTCACAGAGCCCGTTCTCAGAAACTATACATGTCGGAGACTTGAAAATTTACATACTTATAGCTGAACACCACACATCAAACGGCAAATAATAAAATTTTGAAAAAGGTCTAATATTTAACCCTCTGGGCTCTAACTTGTGTATTTTAAGCAATTTTTCTAACTCAGCCACTAATTAAGTTGGAGACATGAAAGTTTGCATACTTATAGCTGAACACTTGCGATAACACGATAAATCATACAATTTTGAAAAAGTCATATTTAACCCTCTGGGTTCTAACTTGTGTATTTTAAGCAATTTTTCTAACTCAGCCCCTAATTTAATTAGGTTCGAGACATGAAATTTTGCATACTTATAGCTGAACACTTGCGATAACACGATAAATCATAAAATTTTGAAAAAGTCACATTTAACCCTCTGGGCTCTAACTTGTGTATTTTAAGCAATTTTCTAACTCAGCCCCTAATTCAGTTGGAGACATGAAATTTTGCATACTTATAGCTGAACACCTCACATCAAACGACAAATAATAAAATTTTGAACAAATCTAATATTTAACCTCTAATATTTTGTCTCGCGCTATTTTTAAATTTAAACTGTTTTGCAATACTATTTTTTGTTCATTTTGCATAATAAGTCTAATGTGACGCAATTTCTTCTATTTCAGACTTCTAACGCATGTTAATGAATTTATTTTACAATATCCTTTCTCTTTCAAAATTCACATGTAAATATAGTTTTAATGGCGTAATTTCCAATAAGTGCCTGCTTTTTATACCTAATTATTTAATTCTAATTTGAAGGATTTTTTCTGTTTATAATAGTAACGTGTAAATAATTTTTTTATTGGAAGCAAACATTATTGTTTGCGCTGTTTATACAGTTGGCAACAGTTTAAATTAATACCATTTTCTAAAATATGTAAAAAATATCAGTCAAGATGCTGAATATTTGAATTTAAAATAGAAATAAAACCTCAAAAAATGAGCCAAATTAAAAAAAAATTAATGAAATCTGCACACCGGGATTTTCTATTGAATAAAATGATCTAAAAATGATTAAATTCACATGTACAGTTTTTCCTCCTATAAAATGTTTTTTAATGGAACGATTTTGTCCAACTTTAGCATTAAATATCTCTTAAAATAATTCTTCGATTTGAAAACTGTATGCATTAGCGTGTTGATAAAACATTCCGCTATAATACCACCAATTTTCACTTTTTTTTGTATGCAATAGTTTTCTAAATATTAACGAAGAAAGACCTCCGGTCACAAAAAATTCAAAACCGGCGGCGGCGGCAGTGACAGCGTTAGTTACTTTTTTTAGAATAGAGAGATATATAAAAATGAAAACTTGTCTATCTGTCTGTTTGTAATTCTATAAAAATCCACAATTTAGAAGCCAAAATTGTGAAGAGATACGTACATGTGTATTAAAACATGGCCGAGGCAACTAAAGTAATCCGTAATCGAAATAATTTATAGTTAATTTTTAATTAATAAAAAACCATCAATTTAACAGCAATTTCTAATCAAATTTAAACATTTTTCGTTATAGCAGTTGCCAACAATTAGAAAACACAACAAAATTATTACAAGAGCAATTAATTTTCTACTGCAAGATTTCCACGTGAAAAATGAAAATGAAATAAATAGTTTGACGAATTTTTTAAAAAGGTGAATATTACGTCATAACTTTTCTATTGCAAGATATTCACGTGAAATATGAAAATGAAATAAATGGTTTGACGAATTTAAATGAAAGTGAATATAACTTCATAATTTTTCTATTTCAAGGTTTCCACGTGAAAGAGGAAAATATTACGTCATATTGGAAATATAAAGGACGTGGTGGATATAGTATAACGTCATATGAGTGTGAAAAATGTATTGAAGCATGATAAAAACCCGATTAGGGAAATATTGGCCTATTTTAACATTATTGCTCCAATTATAAATTGAAATAAGTTCATTTATAGCTGTATTCTTTTGCGTCTGTTATATACATTTATACATTTTTATATAGCGTTTTCATATGATTCATTCATACAACATTTCGACTGCTTTTTTTAATGTTTGTTTTGTGTTGTATGTTAAATTTTGAAATTGATTTTTCAGAACAAACATCCTTCAAATTCTGGGCAACGCCGGCACTTCAGTTTGTAACAGATAAATGGCTTTTGTATCTGTACATCTAATGCTAATATTATAAAGCGTTATAATATTATAAAGTATATAATATTATTAATGCTTGTACGTTTGTGAGGTGTTATCTCTGAAACTACATAGTCAACTTAAAAAAATGTTGGTGGCCATCTCTTCTCCGAAAAAAAGACTATTTAATGTCAGTGCAAGAACCTACATCGCTGCAGGAGCAAAAAAGTTCTAAAATTGCGATTTCTGTGATATTGATTGGGTTAGAAACTTTAAATTTGGTGCGGTAGTTACTTTTAAGATGTAAATACTCGTAATGAACGCTCTCTAAAAGGTTCAATTTGACGGATAAACGTAAAAAATTCTAGAAAGTTTCTAAACTATGATTTATTTGGAATACTGAAATTTTTGGGATACTGTTGTGGTTAGAAACTAGAACTTTGGCATGATAGTAATTAATAAGATGTAAATGCTCGTTGTAGAACCAATTCTAAAAAATGGAAACATTAAACAAAGCGGAAAAAGATCTAAAGATGATCTAAGTAACCAAGTATAAGGAATTGTTAGGAATATAAACATGAAAATTGACATGGCTGTATTTATCATGACGTAAATTCTCGCAATAGAACAATTTCTAAAAATGTCGCTATATAAAACAGTGCAAAAACAAAAAACTTTCAAAGATTTTCTATTTCTGTGTTACTGCTGAGCACAAAATCTTGAAATTTTGCTTCGGGTTAGTTTTAAAATATACAATTGTCTCTATGAATGGTTTCTAAAAAATTTAAAATTTAAAAAGATGAAATTAACGGAAAGCGATCTCAATTACCATTAATTTGGAATTATTAGGTACAGCAACTTTAAATATTTCATAATGCTGCATTTCCTCCGCAAAACATGCGATTTAAATGCAACAAAACTGATAGATACCCACCTAGCATTAAATAAATTGTGTAAATATTGAATAAAGACCTGTATGAAACAGTGAGTAGGTTGCCCGAAAGTACTTGTTAAAGTGTTCCTTCTCTAGGCTTTTCTCTCTCTGGCCAAGGCCACTAACAGAGGGAAGTGCCGTTTTAAATATGATATGAATTTTTTATCCCATTCATTTTTCTAGACATTTTATTATAAGCTCATATTCTCAATTATCATTAGTAGCTTTTTTATATATTAATTTATTCTGGTGAAATTTTATAATCGGGATCATATTGGCGTATGTTAGCTTGTATGATATCCTGAATAAATATGTATGGATTTGTAAATTACTTCAAATGACACTTTGACAGCTCAAAAGTTATGCAGACGATATATTTAGATCTTGTGTCATAATTTATGTTGTAATCATTGCCGATTTCTTTTATTTAATACATGCTAAATACAGCTCAACTTGTGCAGAATATATTTGAAAACAAAACAATACAGCGTATGTAGTGGCCAGCATACACTCATCATTTAAATCCGATCGAGCATATCTAAAACACACTCTAACGAAACATTGCATGCCAATGTTGATGTATTCGGTACTTTGATACTATATTAGATTTTGAGGAGAGAATTCCTTAAATGTTATCGACAACCTCATTGAATCTGTGGAAAACAGATATTGTACAATATTAACTATTCCGGGGGAGCACACACCATATAAAGTATAGTCCATTCTTTTTGAACATCATATATTTGTCATTTAAAGTTACTCAAATTGGTGCGGAGCGTCTGATTATGCTCTTGACATCATTTAATACAGTTAAAATTCCGATATAAGTAATTTAGTGTTTCATTTTCTATTTTACTTTTAATATATTGCGTACTTTCAATTTTATATCCATGCATGGCTGTCTTGAATGGTTTGATTTCCCATTTTTTTAAACAGTGTATACGAATTTATATATAAGATTTTGTAATTCTACGATTCGTTTATTTTCATCATTTCAGTTTATCGCAGTATATGGACAATTAAAGATAACATCTCATTTTCTTTGCTTCCACATGTTATTATTAAATCTATGTTCTCAGTAATATCGCTCAGACTAATCCCTCTGAGGGAAGTCCTAGTTTATATATTTATTGATGAAGTTTTAATTTCGTTAGAGAATATTAGAAGCTAAAGCTAAAATATTTATTTTTTTTTAAACACAATTGTAATTTTTCGCAATCGGTCTGCGCTCAATGTAGATACATATTTTTTAAACAGTCATGCTTTAGAATCACTTAAAAATATATTAAAAATCACTTAAATTGAGATACGTTTTCAAACAAATAGTGTTTGAAAGTAGATTTTCTAGCTTATTTGGCGTATTAAAATTTTAAATTATTACCATCGTTTATAAGACTCACGGTTATGTTTTTGGTTTATAATAAAATTTTAGTTTCTCTTTTAAAACGAGGTTTTCATTGTAATAAGTGACCATTATATTTGAAATAAGTTATTCGAGAATATATTAATGATATACTCTACACTTTTTGATTATTTATGTATATATGTAAAAATATTGAAACGAAAGTAAATCTAGTATTATATATCTTCCTAAAAATAATTATATAGTGACTAAATTCACAATAAAAAATAAAACATGGCATTTTAAATTATAATGCAATAAAAACTCAGTAAAAAGTTTTTAACAAAAAGACTTTTCAATCTTTAAAATTTTATGCAAAATATCTTGACTTTGTTTCTTGACGTGTAGAAAAAAATAAATCCTCCTCAGTCAATAATTATGCAAATATTTTTTTTTCTCCTTTAAAAACACTATACTGTAAAAAGGGATAGATGTTTCTTAATCTGCGAAAATGCAAAATAATCACGAACACAAATATAAAACAAGTAACATAATTTTTTTTTTTTGAGTCAATTCCTACTTAGGTCATCAAAGAAAAATTTAATACAATCCATTAAGCTAACATTACATTTTGCTGCATGAAATTATCTGTTGATTTTCTATAAGCAAGTAAAACCTATTGGTTTATAATGGAAGTCTATGGGAATTTGACGAAATCTTAGAGATATCGCCAAGTTGGCGTCACTTTTGGCGACTCATTTCGGTCACCAAATTTGGCGATATATCGCCATGTTGATAATAAACTTAGCGGTATTTGGCGAAAGAACAGAGTCCCCTCCTATGATAACCCTCCTTATAGGTATGGGGATGCATTAAATGCTGTTCAATAACCAATGGCCGCCATTTTGTCTCCCATATAAAACAAAAATTAATTAAATTAAATTAATTAATTAATTAATATTTGAAAAAAAAGTATTAATATCAAGTGCCATCCACTACAAGTTTAAAAAAACTTGTTTGAATTTGATTGGATGAATAATAAGTATTTTATTAACGACTGAAAATTTGAACAAGATATATATAGGGAGAGTGTGAACTAATTGTAGGAATTGAATAACATGTTCCGAGTCACCCAAGATTCCGAAAAAAGTTCCTTTATCTTTATCAATCCCATATAACAATTTATTTTCGAAATTTAAATAAGAATTTAAAAAATCAATTTTTATTAGCTGCCGTAACTTTCGGAAAGGCTCCATGGTAACTTTTACAATTCAATAATCAGTTCTCTGTACCCAGAAAATCGGTTTTTCGGATTCTATCAATTCTCAAGTAAACATTTTCAGCTGCATAACTGAATTTGTGATTGCTATTGTAACAAAAAATTTTAATTTTCATATTAATATTAATGCTGTTAATATTGTATGTTTGTCGACGAAACATGTTTTCTGAATATCAAAATATTTACCTGAGAATTGATAGCATTCGTAAACGTGGTATTCTGATTTGAAAAAACTGATTATTTCACTGTATAAGCTACTCAGAAATCTTTCCGAAATTGACGGGCAACTAATAAAACTTTATTTTTATAAATTTTTCTTTGCATTTCGAAAATAAATAGTTTTCTGAGGTTTTTAAAATTAAAGGAAAACTTAACGTAATCTTCGGTTACTTGAAAGAAGTTACTGTATATTTTCGTTCTTCATTATAGTTATTTTTTGTAGATTAAGAAGCATTTGTCTTTTTTTTTTCCGTGTATCTAATTTGGCAAAATTCTCATTCAAATTTCGAGTAAAAAGTACCTGGAATTTATCTTTTAATAGATGCCAGTAAAAGATATCGTGGCAATTTTTCATCTGTAATTTGGGACCACTGTGCCGAATTACAATGTGGAGTATGAGCAATATGTGTTTCAATATCTGTGACTTAATGTGTTGACAGCAGCTGTTGCGCAGGGTTTCGCTCATCTCACGAAATCCTTATACTCTTGTTTCTCTGTTTGTCCGTCTGTCCGTCACCACGCTCGTACTCGAAAAAGATTTAAATTACAGACTTGAATTTTTATACAGTGTTGAATAACCGAAAGAGTAAAAATTAAAAAAAAATCTTATATTATTTTAATTAAACGAATTCGTTCTTTTTCGATTTCAAAATACTATAATTTTAAATTCAGCAAATATCGCAGTGGACCGATAGTGCCGTACCCCACACTGTGTGTTCGAATCTGTCAGGCAGAGCTTTAAAAAAATTATTTTTATTATTACACATCCTTTTCAGATGGATTTAGTTAATTTTTTTTGGCAACTAGGCTTTTTTTTTTGGCAATTAGGCTTTTTTTTTTTTTTTTTGGCAATTAGGTTTTTTTTTTTTTTTTTTTTTTTTTTTTTCGCAGCGATAAATTTTAAAATCTCTTTTGGTATTTGAGATAGAGAAAATCTGAAAATTTAATAAAGAAAAATCCCGAGAATTAGTCACTTATATTAAATAAAATACACATTTAGTAAAGTAATGTTTAACATATCAGTTGATATAATCGAATCCATACTTAATTTAAAAAAAAATCCTCATTTTAAATAATTAATTGGATACTGTGAATAAATATTGGAATCATTTGGAATAAATATTTTGTTCCCTGGTGTCATCTACTGCCAATTTTTTAAATAATATACTTCTATGGACAATACCCTTTTCAACCTATTAAGTTTAAATTGGGAATTTAGATTTTTCTTCTTTTTTTTCGAATTTTAATAAATGTTTACATCCTTTTTTGGCTCCATTTAGTGAGTGCTTGGAAAGTGAAATAATTAATATGGATTTTTTTCAGAATTATTTGAGCATTTTACATATGTTTCAAACAATTTTTGCTTTTTTAAAAACACATATTTTATATTTCAAATGAAAATCAAATTTCAAATTATTTTTGCTTAAAAGGCGCAAAGACCAACTTAGTGAAAAATATTCCATGCCGGGAATCGAACCCGGGTCATCAGTATAGCGCACTGACGTTCTACCGCTAAACCACATGGAACGATACCACATATTTTATTTATACCTTCGCTATTTTTTTTAAATTGCTGAATTTAAAAATATACGGATTTTTTAATTTTATTTAAGTAATTTTATTTAAATATTTATTAATAATTTGATTTTAAAATATTATTTTATTAATTTCAAAATTAAATGTGCTGGTGCTGCGATTTATGTAAGGATTTAATATTTATAAATTAACAATTTTGATTTATTAATTTAAGTATAAAGATTTTTAAAAAATATATTAAACGAAACTCTCTGTGCTATCTGCGATCACACTTACCCACTTCTTTAGACATAATTTAGAGTGCTCTGCGGCTTTTAGAATGAAAAAGTCAATTCAACAACGAGTTTGCCTTAAATTTCATGTTTCAAACAAAATTTCCTGTGCCGAATAACTGAAAATAAAGAAGAAGACCTACAGTGAATCATGTATGCCAAATATACTGGCATATGAATAGTATGAAGCATTCAAATTGGGTTGGGTGGTTGATTTGCCTCGGTCTGGTCGACCTTCAACGTCTATCAAAGCCTCAAACATCGACAAAATTAAGCAGCTAGTGCTTAAAAATCGTCGTGTCTCAGGAAGCTGACTGAAGATATATCACAAATCTTTTAAGTCTTTTCATAACATTCTACTTAATATTTTGGGCATTAAACACATCGCTACACGACTGTTTTCGAAATAGCTCAATTTCCCTTTATTGTTCCACAAGATCTTTTGGCCAAAAACGCAACTAATGTCATCATCCAAATGCCGTACTCGTCTAGTATGATCACGTATGACTTTTCACTGTTGACGAAGTGAAAATTACCAATTCGAGGAAATTTCTTTTTAACAATTGATGCCATAAAGTATAAATTCGCTGAAGTAGCTACGGATCATACCAAAATCTACCTACCTAAAAAGTATGGAAGTTACGTCCAGCGCTGTCATAATTGTATTAAACTCCATGAGGTCTACTTTGAAGGTGGCAAAAATAAATTTTCATGAAACCAATATTTTTTTGTGATTTTTTAAAACAATTCCCGGTTTTTTTTACACAGAATTTATATACCTATTCTCAGATTGGTGGGAAAATATCAATAAAAAATCATGCTAATGAAATTTATATCAGTGCCCTTTCTTTAATTACTGCTAAAATCGCAAAAAATAACTTGATTCTTTACCGAATTCATTCTGCAAGAGTTTTTGGCCAAAAACGCAACTAATGTCATTGACCAATGAAAATTACCAATTCAAGGAACATTTTTTGTATCAATTGATGTCATAAAGTAAATTCGCAGAAGGAGTTGAAGATCATACCTAAATCTACCCAACTAAAAAGTACGGAGGATTCGGTCCTGCGCTATCATAATTGTATTAAACTCGATGAGGTCTACTTTGAAGGTGGCAAAAATAAATTTTTATGAAACTTTTTTTTACAATTCCTGGTACTTTTTTCATAGAAGTTATATATCTACTCTCAAACTCATAGGAAAACATCAATCAAAAAATATCGTGTTAATGAAATTTATTTCAGTGCTCTTTCTTTAATTACTGCTAAAATCACAAAAAGTAACTTTATTCATTACCGAATATAACCCATTTCATCCGAGAAAAATTCTTTAATAATCTTTGCATTTTGAACATACAGCTGTTTATTTTCTCTTATGTTATAAATGCCTAAATATATATCTGGCATTTACACCTGAATTATTCTTTGTTTTTTGCCTGATAAAAAAATTTGCTAGTCAAAAGCAGTGCAGTAAAATGATGTAGCAGTTCATCAGATAGCACTAAATCTACTAATTAGGCTTTATCCAGAGAGCAAGAGCTAGATGTATTAATAGAGAATTACAAATGGGAAAACGGAATACATTGTTTTTCTTTTGATTTTTTGTTCTATTTATCTGGCAGAGGCGCAAAATTAGATTCGTACTGTTTGATATTTCGAATACCATTTTTTTAAATATCCTACTTCCCTTATTTAATCACAAATGTATGTAATTAAATAAGAACAAATTCTAATTTCAGAATTTAGTGGTACGAATCCTCGAAGTATATGCTGTAGCAGAAAAACATGATAATCCTAACGAATTGGTAACATATCATTTCACAAAAAACATACATCAAGAACTATGTGTTAATGTAATTTTGAAGGTATTTAAATTACAATCTTGCATAATAACTTAATAAAAAACTTTGTGATTATACCTTTCAGGGGCAAAACATTTTCATTCCTAAACTGTTGAAATAAATGAATAAAACCGGAATTTACAAAAAAAAATATTTGTAAATAAGAAACAGGTACATTTCACACAATAAACCTAAATTGTTTCAATAAAATTCCGGAGCCATTGTGGCGTTTGGGAATTAAAATTATTTGGTTTCATAAAAATACCGCCCCTCAGAGAGTTAAACGAATTAATTTTTAAATATGATTATGACCGAAGTACTTGAAAACAGTATGCAGTATTGCTTAATTTACAATTCTGTTCTTTCTACAAGTATATGCATTATTAATGTAAACATATATTAATAACATTTAAATCAGATTTTCATAAGCACTAAGTTGAAAAATACTCAAAATATACATAACATATTTCAGAAAATTAGCAAATATCTCACACATTTAAAAAAAAAAATATTTATAGTTTAACACAATTCAAACTGTTTTAGTTTTGATTAAAGCAACTGCATATCACAATAGGTAGTGGCGGAGGTCTGCATTTATTTCAGATAGTTTTTTTTGAGGGGGGGGGGGGGGTATTTGACATTTTGACATAGATCCTTAATACTTAATCTATGGTAACATTTTCAACATGCTATATGAAATGTAAACTTTTCTTAGTATAACATTCTACATTTCGTTTAATAACAGCACACCGGGACATTTGAGTAATCTTGGTAGCCCAAATTTCCGTTTTTTATTTAAGTTAATTTGAATCAATTGTTCAATCAGCAAATAATTTTTTTAGTAAAAAAAATATTAGTTTTTATTCAAAAAAATATTCCTGGTTCAAAGTTATATGCTGATATATGTTCAAGGAAAATAGCAATATAAAATATAATAAATACAAATAGTAACAATATAAAAATAAAGTTTATAATTGTTGATATCAATCACAGACCGATTTGCGTTCAACAAGTATGCGACTTTCACCTTCACCTGGATTTTCTTTTTAATATTCTAGTAATATAACACTTTGTACATCTGCGACTTTTTTGCAGACACATTCACCTTAAAAGTCTAAACTAGTCATGCGAAGAAGCGCTCAATCTAAGGTAATCCTATGCGAGCATTGTGTCGCCTTCGCATTGATTTTTCTGCATAGGATAACTTTCATTGTGCATTTATACTTTTTACATTTTAGTTACTGATTTTATATATCGATACTGGAATCTGTACATAACACACCTATATTATTAACATTAGCTTGAGTGTTTATTTCCCTGACTAGTGTAGGATCTTAACAATTTAAAAATGTCAGGAAAGAGTTAATAACCGATTTACTGTAAGATTAAGAAAATATTAAATATTATTTTCCGAGCATGTTTCTGCATGAATTTATTCTGGGTACAAGTTAATTTTTGCCCTTTGTATAATTTTTAAGTATTTAAATCTTATTTAGAGTTCTTTTGATATTGGAATTTCATATTAGTTTCTCAGAGGTTGAATTCGATAAATAGAAATAATATATTTGCAATAGATGATATTTGATTCTCTGTTATGCATGCCTGAATTGTAGAGAACGTCTATTTTTATCCTTCTTATTCGTTTTCCTGCACAACTTATTTTTTTAGTGGCCCCTCTCTTTACAGCAATTTTATAACTCAACATTTTCAGGGGCAAAGTAATTATTTTACTACAGTGGTGAAAATATTGACTGACTCCAGAAAAAAGCGAAAAAATTAAATCGAAAATAAGTAAAAGCGTTTCTTCAAGAACATTATAAAAGCAAAATTTGTTTATAAAATTCTCGGCAATGTTTGACACTTTAGAATTATAATTAAGTAGAATATAATATATGCCATTTCCCGTCAAGGGGTTCGTCAGATCAGCACGCTTTGGTACTTCAACATTTGATGACCGTATGAGGCTTTAGCTATTTAACTATTATTTTTTATATTTTTTAATAGTACACTGCGTAAAAAAAGTAGGACACCCGATTTTTCTAATTTACTTAATTGTGATTTACATTTACGCTCTGATATTTTTAAGGGTATCATTTTATACACATTCTTTTGTTATGACATAAAAAATTGATTGCTACAGCAATTAATTTATAGAAAATTGAACATAGTTAACTATCGCACTGTAAAAAAAGTAGAAGGACAGCTTTGAAAAATTGAATTTATTGGACGCTTCCGCTATAGATAAGGTAAATAATCATTACTATTTTATTTTTTTTGTCAAAAAAATATATACTTCTTCATTTTTATTTTTATTTTCTTTTTTGAATGTCTAAAGGAATACCTTTAAATAATTTTCAAAAAGGCCAAGCCATAGCATTTAGAAAAAAAGATAAAAATCAGTAGAGAGAGAGCATATCTATACAGCTAAATCCGGGGACCTCAACAACATGCATCCTTAATTCCAAGCTAATCGGATGCTTTTTACGGCAGTTATCGCGGAACAGACCTACAGACTAACAGACAGACTAACAGACGGACTAACAGACAGACTAACAGACAGACTAACAGACAGACTAACAAACAGACTGACAGACAGACTAACTAACAAACAAACAGACAGACGGAAAACAAAAACTTTTCAGCTCTCCACAGTAAGCCTTCACTGACGTTTCGGCAAATATGCTAACTAGTAAATCTGCAGATCAGGAGCCTCAACGTCAGATCTGAAATTCATTGTTTTTAGACACACTATAGTAATATTCAATTTCCTGCAAATCGCAATTTAAAGTTTTCAAATTACGTAAATATTTATAAGAATAAAAAATACGAAGTTTTCAGACATTAGAAGCGTTAAATTAAAAACGTTGTTATGGAAGGATATTCTGAATTTTCATGAGCTACTAATTCTGGTATTTTTGGGGGGCTCCGCCCCCCTGAACCCCACGTGGTCTCATTAATTTACATATGTAACTTTTTATTGATTGCGCTAATGATTATGGTAAATCTTTTTACACTTCCGAGCCTTATTCTTCAATACAGGTGGGCAGAAAAGGATTTACATTGACGCAATTATATTAAAAGTTTAGGTTTTACGAACGAAAATGTAATTTCCTTTTAAAGATAAAAAAATTTTTCATTCATATTTTCTGAAATGAGGCGGCATTAAGAACTAACACTCGTCAAAAAATATTTTTTCAGGCAATCTAGTTAATGTTTGTTTTTAAGAAAGAAAATATTTATTTCACGATGCAATGACGTCCTTTTAGACAGCGATAATTTTGCGGGGCATAATTTTGACATTTACTATCAATTTGCTTTTCAAAAGCTTTTTTTTTTTTCATTGAAATTTTCGATTAAAAATTAAAAATTTCTGTTAGCTGCGTCCAGACGATAAACCGTGAGATATTAGTAACGTTTTTTTTTTAATAACTAGTAAATCTGCAGATGAAGAGCTTCAACGTCAGATCTGCAATTCATTGTTTTTAGACACACTCTAGTAATACTCAATTTCCTGCAAACCGCAATTTAATGTTTTCAAATTACGTAATTATTTATAAGAATAAAAAATACGAAGTTTTCAGACATTAGAAGCGTTAAATTAAAAACGTTGTTATGGAAGGATATTTTGAATTTTCATGAGCTACTAATTCTGGTATTTTTTGTAAATAATAAAGTATTCAGGGGGGGGGGGACCGCACCCCTGAACCCCCCGTGGTCTCATTAATTTACATATGTAACTTTTTATTAATTGCGCTAATGATTATGGTAAAACTTTTTACACTTCCGAGACTTATTCTTCAATACTGGTGAGCAAAAAAGGATTTACATTGACGCAATTATATTAAAAATTTAGGTTTTACGAACGAAAATGAAATTTCCTTTTAAAGATAAAAAAAAATTTCATTAATATTTTCTGAAATGAGGCGGCATTAAGAACTAACACTCGTCAAAAAATATTTTTTCAGGCAATATTGTTAATGTTTGTTTTTAAGAATGAAAATATTTATTTCCCGATACAATGACGTCCTTTTCAACAGCGATAATTTTGCGATGCATAATTTTGACATTTACTATCAATTTGCTTTTCAAAAGTTTTTTTTTTTTTTCTCATTGAAATTTTCGATTAAAAATTAAATATTTCTGTTAGCTGCATCGAGACGATAAACCGTGAGATATTAGTAACGTTTTTTTTAATAATAAGAATTAATATCATAACACAAGCCCCTTTTACTTCAACCTCAAAGCGTATTTGTTTTATTTTTGATATATGAGATCAAATTCACCTTTCCGTTGCTAGGATACAGTTAAAAGAAAATTAAGACAATGAAATATGTGATTGAAAAAAAGTAAATTAAAAAAAGAAAATATTTTATATTATTGGAACACATATATAAAATCCATCCATAAGATATACACAGAATTTAAAAACTCTGACAAATGCATACACAAAATTTCAAACTAATATGAATAATGTATGGTTCTAATTAGGAAATTCCATCATCCATAATTTATCATTTAAATATTTTAATCATATGAGCCATTTTCTTTCAACAAATAAAAATGGAAAAATCGTCTGAATTGCTATAGGAAAGCATTAAGGCGGAAAATAAAATGTTCTATATATTCCGAACGAATGATCCAAATTTAACCAAAAACTATACAGCTAAATCCAGTGACCTCACCAACATGTATCCTTAATTTCAAGCTAATCGGACGCTTTTTATGGCAGTTATTGCGGGACAGACAGACGGAAACCAAAACTTTTCGGATCTCCACAGTAAGCCTTCACTGACGTTTCGGCAATAAGAATTAATATCATAACACAAGCCCCTTTTATTTCAACCTCAAAGCGTATTTGTTTTATTTTTGATATATGAGATCAAATTCACCTTTCCGTTGCTAGGAAACAGTTAAAAGAAAATTAAGACAATGAAATATGTGATTGATAAAAAAGTAAATTAAAAAAAGAAAATATTTTATATTATTGGAACACATATATAAAATCCATCCATAAGATATACACCGAATTTAAAAACTCTGACAAATGCATACACAAAATTTCAAACTAATATGAATACTGTATGGTTCTAATTAGGAAATTCCATCATCCATAATTTATCATTTAAATCTTTCAATCATATGAGCCATTTTCTTTCAACAAATAAAAATGGAAAAATCGTCTGAATTGCTATAGGAAAGCATTAAGACGGAAAATAAAATGTTCTATATATTCCGAACGAATGATCCAAATTTAACCAAAAACTATACAGCTAAATCCGGTAACCTCACCAACATGCATCCTTAATTTCAAGCTAATCGGACGCTTTTTACGGCAGTTATCGCGGTACAGACAGCCTAACAAACAGACAGACGGAAACCAAAACTTTTCGGGTCTCCACAGTAAGCCTTCACTGACGTTTCGGCAATAAGAATTAATATCATAACACAAGCCCCTTTTATTTCAACCTCAAAGCGTATTTGTTTTATTTTTGATATATGAGATCAAATTCACCTTTCCGTTGCTAGGAAACAGTTAAAAGAAAATTAAGACAATGAAATATGTGATTGAAAAAAAGTAAATTAAAAAAAGAAAATATTTTATATTATTGGAACACATATATAAAATCCATCCATAAGATATACACCGAATTTAAAAACTCTGACAAATGCATACACAAAATTTCAAACTAATATGAATAATGTATGGTTCTAATTAGGAAATTCCATCATCCATAATTTATCATTTAAATCTTTCAATCATATGAGCCATTTTCTTTCAACAAATAAAAATGGAAAAATCGTCTGAATTGCTATAGGAAAGCATTAAGGCGGAAAATAAAATGTTCTATATATTCCGAACGAATGATCCAAATTTAACCAAAAACTATACAGCTAAATACGGTGACCTCACCAACATGCATCCTTAATTTCAAGCTAATCGGACGCTTTTTACGGCAGTTATCGCGGGACAGACAGACTAACAAACAGACAGACGGAAACCAAAACTTTTCGGGTCTCCACAGTAAGCCTTCACTGACGTTTCGGCAATAAGAATTAATATCATAACACAAGCCCCTTTTATTTCAACCTCAAAGCGTATTTGTTTTATTTTTGATATATGAGATCAAATTCACCTTTCCGTTGCTAGGAAACAGTTAAAAGAAAATTAAGACAATGAAATATGTGATTGAAAAAAAGTAAATTAAAAAAAGAAAATATTTTATATTATTGGAACACATATATAAAATCCCTCCATAAGATATACACCGAATTTAAAAACTCTGACAAATGCATACACAAAATTTCAAACTAATATGAATAATGTATGGTTCTAATTAGGAAATTCCATCATCCATAATTTATCATTTAAACCTTTCAATCATATGAGCCATTTCCTTTGAACAAATAAAAATGGAAAAATCGTCTCAATTGCTATAGGAAACCATTAAGGCGGAAAATAAAATGTTCTATATATTCCGAACGAATGAACCAAATTTAACCAAAAACTATACAGCTGAATCCGGTGACCTCACCAACATGCATCCTTAATTTCAAGCTAATCGGACGCTTTTTACGTCAGTTATCGCGGGACAGACAGACTAACAAACAAACAGACAGTCGGAAACCAAAACTTTTCGGATCTCCACAGTAAGCCTTCACTGACGTTTCGGCAATTAGCGGGCAACCTGATTACAGAAAATTAATCCAATACCTTTAAAAAACCTTCAAAAAAAAAAAGAAAAAAGAACCAAAAAACTGAAATAGGAATGATGAATTAAAAAGATTATCGAAAGTTAATTTCAGTAAGCAATTTTTATTTTAAAATGTTTTCTTTTGTGGCAGTAATAACGCATAATTGCATATATTTTCTTATGAATAATCTTTAGTACTAAACATTTGATCTAGTAGAGATTTATAAAAGGGAAACTGGCCATATGTATTAAAAAAAAGAGTGAAGTATATTCGCTAAACTACGTTCGAGGTTATAAAATTCACAAGTTTGGAAAAAAAAACAAACCAGCATGTTTCTGTAGTAAATTATGTGAAAAATATTTTAAATGTCTAAAATTAAAATATTTTACAATATGTGTGTGTGTGAGGGGGAAACGACATTTGCACTAAAACTTAAGTATTAATACACTTTTATGATTTTTACTGCTGTTTATATAGCTTACAGTTGAATATAAAAAATTGCTCAAATGAAAAAAGAATATGCCCAGTTGACATTGAGCTCACAGGCTATTCACACAAATTGTATATTATACTCTTATTTCAAAGAATAATGGCCTTCGAAAAATAAATTAAGGGGGACATTGTGACACCTCGTTTCCCCTCTTTATACTTAACCAATGAGCATTCAAATGTCATCAGGGAAGCGCCTTATCGAAATAAACCGGTATACCAAATTTGAAACAAATCGGTGAGAAAAACCCATTTATCTATATTAAGGGGTTATTAGCTCCCCCCCCCCCCTTTCCTCCCTTTAGACTTAAACAAAGAATCTTCAAGTCTACTTAGGGAAGCACCTTATCATATTTGACCGGTATTCCAAATTTAAAGAAAATCTGATAATTCTGCATGAAAAACCTATTTAAATAAGTTAAGGTTGGAGATTAGGCCCCCGTTTTCTCCTTTATACTTAACTAATGAACCCCCAAAACTAATCAGGGAAGCGCCTTATCAACATGAACCTAGAAAAAAAAATTGAAGAAAATCGGATATTTCTATTCAAGAGTTAAAGCGTTATGTACATGCGCGCATGTATCTACATACGCGCATATGTATGTACGGGTTATGTATTAGCTCTCAGGCTTTGCCAGCCTATGAACTAAAAAGCTGTCTTACGCTTTAAAAATCACCTTTAATGTGAACATCGCTGGGGCTGATGTCAGGTTTAGGCCTTTTTGGATTAAAATCAAATTGTTTCAGAACAAAAGTAAAATTTGCTAGTTTTTTCTCTAAATGATAGACTGCAAAAAAAAAAAAAAAAAAAAAAAAAAAAAACAGTTTTCCGGTAGGAATCGGAAAAATAGTTGCCGATATCGTACCGGAATAATTTCCAACCCAGCTCGGAATAAAATCTGTAAAATCAGAATAAAATCCGTAAAATACCGTTTTACTCACTATTTCCTTATTTTTACGGATTTTATTCCGAGCTGAGTCGGAAATTATTCCGGTACAATAACGGCAACTATCTTTCCGATTCCTACCGGAAAACTGGCAGTATTTTTTTTACAGTGTAGATAATAAAAAAATTTAAATTAAAAAATAACAGATCAAAATTATTACTCACGAGGAAGGTCTCCATAAAGCGCATACTCAAAATATTTTGTAACAGGAAATGATAATAAAATTACTCATGTATGTAAAAAAGATCAGTCAAATGTAGGGACATTATCCCTTAGAAAATCTGTAAAAAAATACTATAATATTTTCAAATATTCGGCGCGAAAAGACGGACGCTCCACGCTATTTGGCGAACCAATACATTTCGTGGCCAAATGCAAGAGATTGAAATGCCTTTATAAATTACTTGTTAAATAAGTATTTAAATGTCTAATTCCCAACGAATTTAAACTTAAAAGATAAATTAGTTTATTATTATTTCTGTATGCTTATATAATATATATAAATTATGTATTGTTGTAGTTATTTAATTTTATATGGTTGTCATCGGCTGGATAAGTTTTAAGTGTATTTTGAGTAAGAATGCTATCATTAAAAAAATTCGATATTAATTTGCTGTTTCTTTCCATGGCAACAATACTTTCCTCTTGTTGTCTCTGACACTAATAATATCGAATTCAAATTACCAATGCTCAAAACAGGACCTTAATTTTCAGTTCAAAACAATTTTAACCCATTTATATTTTGTTATAAACAGCATAATTACGATTGTTAAATTTCATTATATACATATACAAATGTATATGACAAAACTGCAGCTATAAAAATGTATTTATTTAAGTTAAATTTACTTAAACTAACTTCGTATGGAGAGTTGAAAAGTTTTTCTTAAGGAATATTTATCATAGTATTATTAAAAATTTTATTTTGTCGCCAACCATCGTTAAATCGCAAAAAAATTAAATGTTCATTTTTTTTTTTTTTTTTTTTTTTTTTTTTTTTTTTTTTTTTTTACAAATGCTATATCAAGGTTCTGCCAATTTTTTTTAAAGCATATGTATATGATTATGAGAAGAACATTGTAAAGTAGTTACTTGTTCTTGCACAGGTGCTTCATTTTGCTGAGCTTCAATACTGACTCTAAGGCTAAAAAATGAATTGTTAATTATTTTAAGAAGGAGGCAAGAAACTGCTGAGATAAATAGAAGGCAGAAATTTTCTGAAGGTCTTTATTGTGCACCGGGATCGTTTCCACCACCGCCGAGAACATCATGCATTATTCACATCATGCGAGTTCAGAAGCTTGTCTGCCTCAAAATTACACTTTTTAGAAATCTCGAGTGTTGGCAAGCTTACATACACAATTTCGCAAAATACATACACTATATGGCGAGATTAAAGAGAGAAAAGCATGCGGCCAAAGTACGATAATTGAAATTGAATGTGGGATGTAACAGAGTGATAAGAAATATTTAACGCCAAATGATTACATAGAAAATATAGCTCATAAACCGCGACCAAAAATTGTATAGGGGTTTACCAGAAATCCCACGGGACTGAAATGCCAGCTAAAGAACGTTAATAAAATAAAACAAATTAAAGCCAGGGTTAATAACTGAACTATCTCTTGCATCTGGACCAACGGATAAAAATGTAGAAGTAATTTGTCTGACTAATTTCTGCATATCATCAAAACTTAAGCAGAAGGATGAAAATTAGAATCCAGTTGCTATGCGAAAAGAGGAATTTATTTCTTTTCTTTTAAATGCAGTGCACTGCGGTTAAAATGTTAAAGAGACTGAGAATAGAATGCTTAATTTATGAAGGGAAATGAGCGTTAAAAACAGATTGAATCCGAATGCAGACAGATAATTAAATTTAAGAATTTTAAAAAAATGTAATTTTAAAGGGTGAAAGAGAAAAGGTCTTAATATTAATATGTGAAGGTAGGCGCTTTCATATATATCTCCCCAACAGCCGAAAAAGAACGAAGTGAACCACGAGGGAAAAAAAATTGACCCCATGTCTTCTCTGAAATACATTACACATAAAGAAAAATATGTAAAAATGTAATATTTTGTAGTGGGAACCCGGTGACCAACAGTTTATAAACATATACAGAAATACTAAATATGTAAAGAACAAATAAATCATGTCTCATATAAAAAGGATGCCTATAAGCATGACAAAGCAAGTTGGTACCAAAGACTTGCAAAAATAAAAATATATTGAAAATTTTGTTTTTTATGAACTGCAGTTAAAACTTCTGGACAGCTGTTTTCTTAACTTTTTTTTTTTTTTTTTTTTTTTAACGTGTGCACACCATTATTTTTTTATCAAGTTCCAGAAGATTTTAATATATAAAATTGCTTGAACTTTCACTCCAAGCAAAAGCAATTATCACAATTGCTACAATAGTTGGTCATACTCCAAATTATAAAATTATTTTGAGACATGAACTGTATATAAAGACAAAACATTACATAATATAGTAAATATAAAAATTGTAACTTTTCAGCACTAGTTGTGACATCTCAAGTTTTTAAAAGTAGTGTAACTAGTAAAAGGAGAGGAAGAAGGGGTTAAATTATTTGTTGAAAATTGAAAGTTGCCATAATGTTATCTAGAAAACAAGGACTGAATGTGTTTTACCGAGAACCTAATTTAAGTAAAGTGAATTTTAAAACATATTCCACTCCTATAAGGTATTAACAAGAGGTAGTAAGAACTTTCCAGAGAAAGTACCCCTTAAAAAATGGTAAAAATGTACATTAAATTTAATGAAATTTAATAAGCATTATACAACAGGTGACACAAAAGTATGTGTGTATGTGTGTGAATGCAGTCATAAATAACACCGTTTGGTGTTACGACTGGTATATACCAGTAATAAACCACATGTGTCAATGAGCATAACAAAAACCAAAAATAATGCACACCTGTGTACCGAGTGATTGGAAAATCGTGCATAAGAAAACTACCTTATCACGTGAATTACATTGAATAGCCAAGGAATGTACCGAATGAAAAAAAAAATAAAAAGTAAAGTGTAGTCCTGTAAAGTTACCAAAAAAAAAAGAACCCCCCCTTTTTTAAAAAATATATAGCACAAAAAATAACAAACGTGTGCTAGTATACAAATGAACAATAGAAGTGTATCACAGTGACCTGAAGTGAAAAAAATATAACACTGAACCAAAGAAATGTATCAATGAAGTAAAATGCCAAAGTGTTTTGAAAATCAGTTGTAAAAACAGTGACAATTAGTCCCTGATGCACGCAAAGAATTGACAAAGCTATGAACTCGTGTAAGGGTTTTTTTCTATGAACTAACATAAACTATGAACTGCTGTGTCTGTTAACTATGAACAAAAATTCTCTACATGCACCAAGCACCAAACAGCAAAATGTAACTGAAGAGAAAAGAAGTGTACCGTATTTTAAAAAAATCGCTACCAAAGGGTTAAATTTAATTTTTTTTACTGTAAATTTCATAAGATATTGCTGCATTCGTTGAGATATATATATATATCTACTCAAAACGCATCATTGTAAAATTGACAGGATCCATACCTTTAAGTTAAATAAACAAACAAAAAAAAAAAAAAAAAAAAAAAAAAAGAAAAAGGAGTGTTACCGCAAAAGATAAACTGTCTCTTGCAAAATATCGAAAAAGAAGTGTTGTTTACCAAAAGAAATCTTTAAAATCCTGACATATGAGTTTGAAAAAGAAAAAAAGTTCCTCATTCGATAACCAGTGAGAATCAAACACAGTAAATGAAATTTGCTACAAAAAAAAAAAAAAAAAAAAAAAAAAAAAAAAAAAATATAATGTAAAGGTTTTAGTTTTGCTGAATTTTCATGTATAGACCTTCTGTGTATTTATTAAAATTTAACTCCTGGCAAAAATATTAAAAACATTTACTAAGAAATTGCATACGATTTAATATAGTGTGACAAGATACCTTACTCGATCTGCCACCTCCAAGTAAGAAGTATCTAATGAAAGTGTTTAAAAAAAAGTTACATGTTAAAAGGCAACTAATTCGAAATGTATGTGTAATTTAATATGTCATGTGACGGATAACTCCTAGTAACTTTAAAATCTTTATACATAGACAAAGTGATGTGTCATTGATATGTTATGACATTATGCAAACACATAAAAAATAAAAAAAACACAACCTTGTTAAAATTAAAAAAATATAAAAAAAACTGATGAAATATTTTTTAATATTAAAACATGATGTAAAGTTTAAAAGATAGAAAAGTAACTGGAAAAAAATGTATGTGTGCAGGGAGGGGAAAAAAAAAGGCAACCCCAAACTCATGAACTACCTGAAATAAAACACATGAACAAGTGTGTACGCAAGCATACACAACGTATAAGTAAACACATGAACAAATTGTATAATTCCACATAAACTACGTGTAATAATGTCTCAATGAACAATTTTTTTTTTTATGCATTTGCCAACAAAATATACGGACAGTATGTGTGTAATAACCCAAAACACTAAAATACGAGTGGGAATCAATTACATAATTAATGAGTTTATCACTAAAATGTAATGAATAAGGGTTAAAAAAGGGCACTGAACTACGTGTAATGTGTGAAAACTCTGGTTACACTCTAAACCAGTCAGTGTGTATGTCAATGAACTACTTGTGAGAGGAAAAAAACAAAAAACAAAAAAAGAATACTGTCGAATAGATCGTAAGCAAAGTACAATCTGTAAAAGCAAATGAACAAAATATGTAAATCAACACATGAACTAGTGTAATGTATGTATATGAATGAGCAAAATTGTATTCTAAAAGAGCAAATTTTGTGTAACATAAATAAATATCCAACACATGAACTTTTTGTGAAAAGAAAAAAAAAGTTGCATAAATGGTTAACAAAGGGTTAAAATTAAAATAAAGTTGTATTTGCGAGAGTTATTACTGTATGAAGTTAAAAGAAGCGTGCATAAAATGTACGAGTGCACGACAGATTGCACAACTCTACGCTAAAATGTAAAAGTTATGCCAAGGCACACATGTTCCAAGTAACGGCATGGAAAAGAGAAAAATGAATGGCAAAATACCAAGCTTTATACTTTATGGTATATGAGTGTATGTATCCGTCACAAGACACCTGTGAGACTATCACTCACTAATTAAAAAATTTAAATCTGAGAAATTGCCAAAGATTTAGTTTAATGACTATATGTGAATAGCCTTTAAAAAAAAAAATAAAGTGTACATAACAGCTCACATTATGCATTTGAATAAATTTTATAAAAACAACCCCTAAAGATATCAAATATCATGTCAGTTATAATAAAATACCTTGTTATAAATACAATAGCAACGAGTCACTAGCCGCGCGTAAACAATGACATTAAACAGTACATTAACTGTATATGTAAAAATGTGCACCTAATTAATTATCTCCTGCATAAATTTTAAGAAGTATGTGCAAACAATGTATAGGATTACATTCTGCAAAAGAAATTCTGTAAAAACCCGAAAGTAGAAAAAAATAAAAGAAAAGGCTACAACAATTACACAAACCTTAAAATAGTATAAAACTATGTATTTGTAAAAAAATATCCACTAATGTTGCGAAAGTATGTGAAAATGTACAAGCACACAGAATCATGACCATGTTTAACCAAGGTGAGTTTTATATAAATATTACAAAACAAGACTAAATGAAGTGCAAATGTAAATATGTGTGTGTATGTAGTACCAGGTTAAACTTGAAATCATAAAAATGTGTACATGAGATTAAAAAAATGATGAAGGCAAACATCTAACTTCACTATCTGCCCATAGTAAGCTAGAGTGGGGGGAAAAAATCATGTACGGAGTATCAAATTGTATGAGATATACGTCATTATGCATTTAAAAAAATAAAAGAGAGCGCGAACGCCTTGTAAATTAATGTGAGGTATTGAACATTTGTATCATGTAAGTAACATATTCCACTCTTGAGAAAGTGGACGGCCGATCCACTTAGCCAAAACTGAAACATACACCTTTAATCATTGAGCTATTTCCGGATCATAGCGCAATGAAAAAAAAAACACTTACACAACACAGGAAACAATAATTAAAAAATTAACCTCAAGTAATATAATCACATGTAAAATGTAGTGTGCGTGTAAATTGTGTGTGTATGCAGTAACAAGCATACTGATATTTAACACATGCATAAAATGTTTACGACTCATGTTATAAAAAATTTTATAAAGTAGAAATAGAAATCAAAAAGAAAAAGAGACTTTTTTATGAAAAAATTTAAGATATGATGACTCGAGCTATATTTTAAAACGAAGGAGCCTAACTTATGCTATAGAAACAAATTAATGAAACGTGAATAAAAATGTATAAAATCCGTGCAAACTGGAATATGAGAGATCTATCAAAACAGAAAAGTGTACTGTATAGATGCCAAATCTACTTTTCTTAAATTAGTAGCAACCAACTGGAAAGGATTGAAAATGAGCAAATTTAAATATCATTACTAGTTACTTCCTCTCTCTTTTTTTTAAATGTCACTAGTGCTTATCCTTAAGTATAAAAGTTGCAAGACCTATATTTATAGTAATCTAGAGTATTAAAAGTTTCATATCTTATTGATATGGATGACTGACAAAACATATAATATACACATAAAAAGCATATAAAATGCTACATATAAAAAGAAATTACCTGTAGGAAGTGCTACGACAAGAAACATATTAAGCACAACAAGTAAGAAAAAAAAATCAATAATAATAATAATATCAGTCCAGTATAAAATTAAGCCTTTTCATTTTTTTTACCTCTTTTTCTATATCTGTCGGATAAACATTACATTATGCTCTGTGAGAGAAATCTTTGTATTACCTTATTTATTTTATCTTTTTTTTTTTACAATATGCCCCCTTTTTTATAACTAAGTTTTCACTTTCATTGTGAAAACCTGCCTGATTACAACAGGATTGCTGAGTTTTAAAAGCTACCCGAACAAAAACAGAAAAAATACTGCCTGTGATCTTAAGACATAACATTTTTATATAAGATGCAATGTGACACATATCTGATGCAGGCGCATAATGTCAAAAGGGGAAAAGAAAAAAAAAATGTTACCAGCGCCTAATCACGCGAGAACAACCCTATAGACAACCCTAGGCCAAAAGAGATAAGAAAAGCAGCATCTTATCTCAGGATTGCGACATTGTGCCAAACCGCAACATATATATATATTATGTATTAAATAAAATTTGGAATGGTGGTTAGAAAAAAATGTCTATCTAAAAAAAACTTTCAAACTGAACTGGATATCAAGTGCATCCCTAGAGATACAAAATCTTAGCATATTATTAATAAAACCCATTTTGCTCAATTTTTGGTATGAAGCCATTTATAGAAACATTTATCTATTAAAACAGCAACAAAATCCAGTCATGAGGATTTATTTTGTTTATTTTTATGGCAAATTAATGCTCATAACTAGATCATCATTAATTTACCTATTATAATATTTTAACATCTACTGCACAAAAAGAGTAGCAAAAAAATTTTAAACCAACCACTATCTACTCTGTATTATTCAATAGACAATCTAAAATATAATTCAACACTTACTATAAGCACAGTAGAATGAAAAGGTAAGTTAAAAAAAAAAAAAAAAAAAACTTATCTTTTTGTGAGTAAATAACTCTAAAAAAATGTACATATATGATAAAACACAATACTTTTTTTTTTTAGAAAGAAAAAAAAACGAAAATGTGTCTAGCTTTAATTTTTTTTTTTTATATCATCATTAAAAATTTAGCCAGCAGAAAAGTCATTTTCATCACAACAAAGAATTTCCTTTATCCACCAATAAACGTGTTTGTAAAAAATATATTTAAAATAAACGCATACCTTATAACATAATAAAAATGATTTTTTTTAAATATCTATATATCAACCGTCTAGTAAAGTGGTCTAATAAAATATGATATATACTTGAAGAAAGACTCCTCAAATGATGACAGCTAAAGTTAACTAAAACTTACCTTGAGCTGTGAAAGAAAATATTAGAAGCATATCTCGAAATTATAGCTAATGGGAAAAAAATTAAAGTGAACTCTAAGGGTATATGGTTCGAGCCAAAAAAATACCACCTTTTTTTAACTTCAAAAATATTTAGGTGTCTATGCATAGAGTTTAAAATCGGATATCTCCTATCCATTTTTTTTATTTACTTCACTCTTTCACTTTACTGTGGTGTAAACAGTTTTGAAACTGTGTTCTTTTGCCAGAAAATATAAATTCACTATTAATTTTCGTCGAAAGTTTCACAAAAGGCACTGTTAATACACGTGAAACGTTTGTTAGTTCGTGTTTCCGTATAGTTATTAGGGAAGAAAAAAAGCACATTCCCTAGTGTAAAAAAATAATGTAATTTTCCTTCTTCATTATTTTGACTAACACACGACCATTCGAAAGAACGTAGAATAACTGTTTTTCTTCCAGAAGAGCGGCGTAGTTTAGGAGCAAATCGAAGAAGCGAAAAAAAAAAAAAAAAAAATGGCGATGGAGGATCCATGACTCATCCTCAGAGCATTGAGTTTCTACTTATTTTTAGTTTTCTGCCGGGAGAACCAAATAATCCTTGCGGGAATGGGTGACGGTAACCATGGGCATGTTGTGGGCTGCATTTGCCGGTCGAACTCACTTCTAACCTCCGTGGTAATCTCAGGATGGTAGCCGGACGCAAAGTCGATAGGATACCGGACAGCATAAGTTGAATGAGATGTATCAGGCAACTGTTGCATCTTCCTGAGACGGGGAATATTTTGTCAATATATGTGTTCAGTTAAGTGCGCGAAGTTTTCTTTTCTTTTGTAGAAAAAGGTGCCGATCGTAGAATGCGGCACTGTTTGTCGCTGGGAACTTTAGTACACATAGAAAGCAGGAAAGAGCCTGGCTTTTTCTTGGTTGTAAAATAAGATAGTTCCAAATATGGCACTCGGTAACTTGTAGCATAATTTATAGTCATAAGGTCAGAGATTTTTCCTTTTTTTTGAAACTGCAGTTTTTGTAATCCAAGCTAAGTATTTACGTATAGATGAGAAAAAAATATATCAGGTGCTCCCCTTCTCCAAATGTAACCTCGGCAATGCCGGCTATAAGCACCAAGTATTTGTAAAGTAGTTACTTGCTCTTGCACAGGTGGTTCATTTTGCTGAGCTTCAATACTGACTCTAAGGCTAAAAATGAATTGTTAATTATTTTAAGAAGGAGGCAAGAAACTGCTGAGATAATAGAAGCAGAAATTTTCTGAAGGTCTTTATTGTGCACCGGGATCGTTTCCACCACCGCCGAGAATTACACGGCCAATGTTGGAGAAGGGAGCGCGGAGTTGCATTTCTTTTTATTCACATCATGCGAGTTCAGAAGCTAGTCTGCCTCAAAATTTCACTTTTTCGAAATCTCGAGTGTTGGCAAGCTTACATACACAATTTCGCCAAATACATATACTATATGGCGATATTAAAGAGAGAAAGGCATGCGGTCAAAGTACGATAACTGAAATTTAATGGGGTATGTAACAGAGTGATAAGAAATATTTAACGCCAAATGATTACATATAAAATATAGCTCATAAACCGCGACCAAAGATTGTATAGGGGTTTACCAGAAATCCCACGGGACTGAAATGCCAGCTAAAGAACGTTAATAAAATAAAACAAATTAAAGACAGGGTTAATAACTGAACTGACTAATATCTCTTGCATCTGGACCAACGGATAAAAATGTAGAAGTAACTTATCTGACTAATTTCTGCATATCATCAAAACTTAAGCAGAAGGATGAAAATTAGAATCCAGTTGCTATGCGAAAAGAGGAATCTATTTCTTTTCTTTTAAATGCAGTGCGCTGCTGTTAAAATATTAAAGAGACTGAGAATTGAATGCTTAATTTATGAAGGGAAAAGAGCTCTAAAAACAGATTGAATCCGAATGCAGACAGATAATTAAATTTAAGAATTTAAAAAAAAAATTAATTTTAAAGGGGGAAAGAGGAAAGGTCTTAATATTAATATGTGAAGATAGGCGCCTTCACAAACATTCTAAAATTTTATCAAATATTCCTGAATTTGCGCTTATGGAGAACTTCCTTGATATCATCTTATCAATTTTTCAGATGCATTTTTCTTAATCTGACGCAAAAAAAATATAAATCGCCAAATCTTCTTTTAATTGCAATATTTCAACTGGATAATTTTTTAAGCATTGCAAACGTTCATGGATAAATTAAATATTTCCATTTTCAAATATTATCACTCGTCAAAACTGATTTCTTTTTTTCTTTTTTTTTCTTTTTTTTTAATTTTAAATAAAATTAGTAACAGTTTTTCCTTTTATTTTTCGAGTTATAATAGCCGTTTCAAATTTTCATCAACGATAAATTTCGCCAAGAAATAAAATGGTAACCTTATCGTCCAAAATAACAGAACTTTCCAACATAATTCTATAACTAATCTACGTAGAACGATGTGTTTAGCTTAAATCCTTCCCTGAAATGATATCTATCTAACAGTGTAAGTTTCGTCAAAATCCATGCAGTAGAACTTGAAATATAGACGTTCGAAACGAAATTTCCGTTTGGATTTTATGTATATAAGTAGATATATATATGTCACACTTTCTTTTGGACAAAATAATTTCCCTAATTCTGCAACAATCTCTTCCAAACTGATACATAAAATCAAGGGGAATAAAATATCTGTCAAGTTCGTTAATGGTCAAAATCGGACCAAGCGGATAGAAATAGCGAGGGGTTTTGTGAAAACCGAAAAAAAAAACCCATAACTTCTTAATTTTTGTACATATAAAATCAGTTGAAAGTTTTTATTACTTCTAAAAATAGGGCCAAATCTTTATGTACCACAGACTTTTGATAAAATTGAAAATGGGTTCAACGGGCGCAAAAAATAAGTTTTTTTGGGAGAAACAAATTCACAACTTCGTCAATTCTACAGATATAAAATCCAATTAATTTTATTATAAATCTCCTTAATATTATCTACAACTTTGATAGTCACAAGTTTTTGATAGGACTGAAAAAAAAGGGGGGGGGGGATTGGAGAAGAAAAAAATTCATAACTCCGTCAATTCACAAGGTATAAAATCCCCATAAATTTATCATATATCTTCTAAATATTGTCTACATTATTTATACAGAGAAATTTTTGATGGGACCAATTCTTGCAGCAAAAACGAATTAAAAATACATAGCATAGCAGTTGAAGAAAAAAAAAATCATGTTATTAAGGGAGTATTCAAATCCAAACTGCTTAATTTCTTACTCATTTTTAAATTCATTTTTGCTCTCAGACGCATCTAATTGGTAGATTCTCTTATTCGGAAACGATATAATGTACCGTAATGATCGATTTTTTTTTTTTTTTTATAGAGGCAGAATATATTTCGAAAAATGACGTGAAATTGGACATTTTGAACAGATTTTCCTGTAGGGATTGTGTTAGAAACGAAAAATATTGTCCTACTGAGAAAATAATTGTCTTTAAATCACGTTTTAATTAATTTAACGAAAAATAAAAACACAGGTCGCTTATAAATCTCTTCAAATATCACGTCAACGAGTTTCATATTTTTTCTATTAAAAATGAATCTGAAAATGTGCCAGAAAATTTCGAGTTGTTGAGCATGAAAAAGTATTTTTTTTAATACCGCCTGATTCTGATAAAACAAGCTATTATATAAAAATGAAATAAAAACTCGTCAAAAGCGACCAGATACAATTGTTAAATTGGGTTTATCTCTAATCATGATTTAGTTTTTGTTGAAGGAATTAGTATACTTATCTTCGAAATCTATATCTGCCTGTAGGCCGGGCGGCAGGGATTTTTTCAAATGATATCAGATAATACATACAAAGTACAGTTCAGTTTGATCACACCTTACAGGATTATGAAATGATGTATAAATAAAGGTATGTCTGATGAAAATTTCATAATATCATTTTTAATGTCATTGACGATAAACAATGTTAACCAATAACACAGAAATTTCATTCAGTTTTTGACATTATCTCAGATTTTTTTATGAATTAGAAATCGATTAAGAATTTTAAATTACCTTGGGAACTTATATCTGCTGTGTTATATAATATATTATTAGGTATTATGTATGCTAAATATCACGCTTGCATTTATTATTCTTATTTTTGTCTTATTTTGTGTATATAGAAATATTTCGAACATCATTTAAAAGAATCGATAATAGCAGTACATGTATTTTAAATTATATGATGCACGTACCTTTTTTTTTTAACAAATATTTATTACAGATTTATTTGATTAACAGAATATTGTTGATGGAATACCAATGGAAAAAATATTCATTTTTATAAAAAGTTGAATATCTTACATAGATGCTTCAATTAAATAAAAATGTGTATGATAAGTCATTTGTTTACATTTTTCCTAAAAATATACTTTTCATATTCCGCTTCTGAGCTGCTACCTATCATTAATTATGAATAACTTTCGTTGGATGAAACCAAGCTTCAGCCGATTTTTAAACTGGATATATAATGTTGAATGTATATATAACATTTTAACATGCAACGTCTTAATATATTTACAAAAATATAGTTATCTTTTTACCTTTATATTCAAACTACAATATTCTGAAAATATAATATTGAAATTCTTGTGTTTTATTAAACATCCATGCTTTAAGTTTAAATACGCAAGGTTATATACTATTTAACATTGTTTTAATTATTTTTTGTCACCTATTTTATATTTCATCATTGTATTATATTTTTCTATAACTATTATAAAGTAAACATTTATCATTAATTAATCTCAGAATTTGTTATTTTATTACACATATTTTAACACATAGGCATTTGTTTATGTATTATACTTTTCTTAATAATTATGGCATATTGTGCGTATCATATGTGATCGAATGTTATTATAAACGACAATCGTTTCAAAATTGATCTATTTTTTTTTAATCCAAAACTCATATATCGATATAAAATAATGTTCAAAAGATAGTAAATATATTCCTTTCAAAATACCTCTCATCAAAAATATCTATCAATTTTAACATAAAACATAGTTCTAATATATTAGATTTCGATTCTAATATGCCAACGCTGAAGAAAATATCAGTCACTAAGCAAACTATGAAGCATTGAAAATCTATCAAGCATGAACATTTAAATCTTCATATGAAAATAAAAACCTACAAAATGGAATATTTTCGCTTGGGTTGCATATTTTATTGCCATATACTAATAATAAAAATCGATAAAGTTATAACATTTTTGAAATATTTTATTGAAAAAGACGAAAAAAGTTGCAGTAAAAATATTTAAAATTTTTGCGTTTTGACATAAAATGTAAAATTATCGAATTTTTAAACACACAATAAACGTACTTTTTTTATTTGGATAAAAATTTCCAAAAAATGCATAACGAAACAAAACTGTTCTTAACTTTAAAGAATCTGCCCAGTTTCAATGGTGAGATTTTGACGTGAAAAGATTTTAAAATCAAACTCAAATATATGGTTACAAGGATAGAAAGTTGGACCATAACGCGAACTTCCATATGACCTTGCTTAGAAATTCCTTAGCTTTTAGCGCAGACGTAAGAGCGATGTCAAGTTTTATCGTATATGGCCAGCTGAGTAGTAAGAGCCAACTCACGGAAATTAAGCAATCGAGAAAAATTTGTATCATATAAAATAACCATCGATAAAGATAGTAATTGAATCCCAAATTATATCGAGGTAATATTCAATCGTTTGTTACACCGATAAGCCAAAAACAGTAATCGCAAATCTTAGCGGGCAATAAGTCGACTCTTTTCATGTCACACCTTGAAGCATTGGAGATCTGAGTATAACCGAAACTTTCAAGGGAAGCCTCATTCATCGAAAACACGATAAAAATGAGAGCTAAGACAATAAAGAAAATTACAGCGCCTAATGGCGGTGAGAAAAAGAAATAAAATGATGGTAGAAAATAAACCAAGAAGAATCGCCAAAGTAGTTCAAGCATCTGACCCATAGTACGTGAGTTGTCCTATGAAAAATAAACGTGCACTATGCAACAGCGCCCCCAGTTTTACATAACGTTAATAATATTGTGATGGTTGGGATGGGGTCATAATGCAAGACTGATGATCCAAGTTGTGTGCGGATCTGACTAATAGAACCTGGATTTTGGAATAAAAAATAAACACATTATCCAGTAACGCCCACTGGTGGAGAAAACCAGACATAAATTGATGGCGGTAGTCAGAAACAAACCAATACGAATTGTAGTAGAAGTTGCGCGAGTTTCGGAAGCATATAATCTAATATATCGATAAAGAGAAAAATGGACAATTTTGACTGAAGTTCATCTTTATTTTCTTCGAATCATCCTTGCAATAGGATAGGTAATTCGATAACGGAATTAACGATCTAACTCTGTTACTGTCTGCATAATTAATTCAATTTGAGATTGGAATGTAACTATCGATGACAGTGACGATCTGATTTAGCGGAGAGGAAGTGAAGATGACCAGTAGATTGATGAGACGGATAGACTGAAGATAATTTGGCAGGAAAGTGGCTGAAGTGATGGAGATAGATCGATAATTATCCTATCGAACTACCTATTCCATCTCTTTTATCGAACTATCGATCACAATGAAGATTTTAAGTAATTTAAATGAGCGATATACAATAGAGTTCTGTGTGATAAACAAGCGATCTTCTGGAGTCTCTTTCTGGATCTTTCAATATTTTAATCTCTCCCAGTTCCCACTGTTGCTTTTTGAGACTCCCTATTAGCTCTCCTTTCCCTTTTCCCGCCCCCCAATTCCGTTTTTTGTCTAAATGGCTCATTTCTTGTGTTATTGATATTTTCCTCTTTAGGCAGATAGACAAGCGATCTTCTGGAGTCTCTTTCAGGATCTTTTAAGTATTTTGGTCTCTCCCACTTCCCACGGTTGCGTTTTGAAACCCCTAGCTAGCTCTCCTTTCGCCCTTCCCGCCCCCCACTCGGTGCTTTGCCTAAATGTGCTCATTTCTTGTGTTATTGCTATTTCCCTCTTTAGGCAGTATCTCCGTATCTACAATACTTTTAGGGATAAACAGGATTTAAATATATCGTCTAATACCAAACTAATGTTCAAACCTTATTTTAGGGTCCTTTGCGATGTAAGCTCTTTAGGAAGCGTACTATGGATTTTTAATAGATTTTCCTGTCAGGTTTTCCGTTTTAGGGAGTTTTTGGACGCTATAAACCCCTTCCAGTGCATCTGAAATATATGTTTAGCTTTTCATCCTCATGGGCAACTGACAAATTCCCCCTCTAAACTTGAATCTCACGAATATTTATTTCAGTTAGAAAAAGGCTTTTTTTTTCAAATTTTCTCCCGCATGCACTGCATAGCTTGCCCCAGAATTTCTTTTATCACGGCTAGGCTTCTTTTAAGTCCCTTTACTTCTATATAATTACTATACTTCTTTATAATATTACTAGCAAACCCCGCGGTTTTGCTCGCGTAATAGTTGAAATATGCCAAGTGATATTTGCATGACTATTTTTTATTAGAAAAACACTTTTTGGAATAATTCAAAAATTACAAATTAAGCCACAGTTTGACTAAACTTCATTATAAAAGTGCAATAGACAAAAATGAGATTTTAATTAATAAGGAGAACTAAATCTAATTCCAAATAAATGATAATTTAGAAAGTATTTTGATGCTTTTATGCTCATTTCAGTATTCATTTGAAGTTTTGAAATTTTTAGAAACCATCTAAACGCATTTACATCTATAAATTAACCATCATGTCAGTTTCCAAACTTCTTACCTAACAGTCTACCACCTCTCTGGTGTTAGTGGTACCAACACAAAATGCCGATAGAATGTCTCGAAAAATGTTGAAACAGAGACTGTCACCATTAATTTGCCAACATTAACCTTGAAATCGGTTGGTATTTCCTAATATTCTATAGAAAACGGAATTTAGATGTTTTTAAAGGCTTTCTTGTTGTTCTTGCCAACCAGGTGGTAGTGACACAGACATAAAATATAGCCCGTATAGGATCAGGGACTACCACCCTTGATTCGCAACCAATAAGTTCTGTAATCGGTTTATTATTTCCTGAGATTTCATAGGAATCGTAATTTAGGACCTTTTTTAGAATGCTTTTCGCTCCTTCCCTTAGCTGCATCCCTTTTTAATTTCGAATTTATTTTCGACAGTTCTTAGAGGACATTTATATTTTATAAGTAACTATCGTGCTATATTTAAAGTTTCTAGCCTCTTCAGTACCGAAGAAATCGCAATTTAGAAAGTTTTTTGCTACTGCAACTCTCTAAAGGTTTTGGTACCAACATAAAATATAGCTTATCTTTGAGCAGGTTCTATCGCCATCAATTTGTAACCATTATGTTTGAAATCGGTTACGTATTTGATACGATTGCATAAAAATCGTAATTTAGAACGCTTATAGAACGCTTTTCGATCACTTCATCCTTTTAATTTTGGAATTTTCTTTCGGCAATTCTTAGAAAGCATTTGCACCTTTGAAGTAATTACCATTCCAAATTTAAAATGTTAGAGCGCCTCAGTAACACACAAACGCAATTTAGAAATTTTTTGCTCCTGTAACACCAGGTGGTAGTGACAACAACGTAAATTATAGACTATATTGGAGCGGCATTGTCACCATCAATTTGAAACCATTACTTCTGAAATCGGTTTATATTTCCTGAGATTGCGTAGAAATCGCTATTTAGAACGTTTTTAGATCACTTTTCGTTCATTTTCACCCCTTTTAAAATTCAAATTTTTATAGACCTCTTCTCAGAGAGCATCTCATAAATAATTACCATGCCAAATTTAAGTTCCTAGCCCCTTCAGTATCACAAAAATCACAATTTAGAACGTTTGTTAAAATGCAACTGCAAGATGGTAGTGACGCCGACATGAAATAGACCATATATTGGAGCAAGGGCTGTCATCCTAAATTTCTAACCATTGCTTTTCAAATCTGTTGGGTACTTTCTGAGATTGCGTAGAAATTGC
Source organism: Maratus speciosus (assembly GCA_963932465.1). Taxonomy (NCBI): domain Eukaryota; kingdom Metazoa; phylum Arthropoda; class Arachnida; order Araneae; family Salticidae; genus Maratus; species Maratus speciosus. The sequence goes on along the minus strand of OZ010789.1, from coordinate 595,508,654 downwards.
GATTTAGAACGTTTTTCGTCCATTTTCACCCCTTTTAAATTTCGAATTATTTAGGAAATGTTCTTACAGATCATTTATATCTTAAAAGTAGCTACCATGCCTAGTTTTAAATTGCTAGCCCCTGCAGTATCACAAAAAGCGCAATTTAGATCGTTTTTACTATTTCACCCCCTTTGGAGTAGTGGCACAGACATGAAATACAGCATATAGTGGAGGGCTGTTACCATCGTTTTCACGTTGTTTTTTAAATAGTCACATTATTATCATTATTTTTTAAATCGGTTTGGTACTTCCTGAGATTGCGTAGAAATCGCAATTTAGAAAGCTTTTCGCTCATTTTCACCAATTTAAATTTAGATTTTTTTAGGAAATGTTCTTAGAGATCGTTTGTATCTTATAAATAACTGCCCTGCCTAATTTCAGGATTCTAGGCCCTTCAATAACTCAAAAATCATCACAATTTAGAACGTTTTTTGTTTTTGCAACCCCTAGGTGTTAGTGCAACAGGCACGAAATATAGCCTATGTTGGAGCAAGGGCTGTCATCATCAATTTCCAACCATTACTTTTGAAATAGGTTTGGTACTTTTTGAGATTGCGTATAAATCGCCATTTAGAACGTTTTTTAAAACTATTTTCGTGCCTTTTCACCCCTTTTAAATTTCGAATTTTTTATGAAATGTTCTTAGAGATCATTTATATCGTTTAAGTAATTACCATTCCAAATTTCATGTTTCTAGGCCCTTCAGTAACACAAAAATCGCATTTTCGAACTTTTTTTCTCTTGCAATCCTTTTGTGGGTAATGGCACGGACATAAAATGTAGCCTATGTTGGAGCAAGTCTTGTCACCATCATTTTAACACCAATATTTTCGAAATTGATTTGGTACTTCTTGAGATTGCGTAAAAATTGCCATTTAGAACGTTTTTTAGAACGCTTTTTTAAGCATTTTCACCCCTTTTCAATTTCGAATTTTTTAAGAAAGGTTCTTGGAGATCATTTATATTTAATAAATAACTACCATTCCCAATTTCATGTATCTGGGCCCTTCAGTAGCACAAAAATCACAATTTCGAACGTTTTTTTGCTCCTGCAAACCTTTTAGGGGTAGTGGCATCGACATAAAATATAGCCTATGCTGGAGCAAATGTTTTCACCATCATTTTGACAACATTAGTTTTGAAATCGGTTTGGTACTTCTTGAAATTGCGTAAAAGTATTCATTTAGAACGTTTTTTAGAACGCTTTTTGCGCATTTTCACCCCTTTTAAATTTCGAATCTTTTAAGAAATGTTCTTAGATCATTTATATCTAATAAGTTACTACCATGACAAATTCCATGTATCTGGACCCTTTATTAACACAAAAATCGCAATTTCGAACTTTTTTTTTGCTCCTGCACCCCTTTTGGAGGTAGTGGCACCGACATAAAATGTAGCCTTTGTTGGAGTAAAGGTTGTCACCATCATTTTGACACCATTATGTTTGAAATCGGTTCGGTACTTCCTGAAATTGCGTAAAAATCGCCATTTAGAACGTTTTTTAGAACGCTTTTTGCGCATTTTCACCCCTTTTTAATTTCGATTTTTTTAAGAAATGTCCTTAAAGATCATTAGTATCTTATAAGTAACTACCATTCCAAATTTCATGTTTCTGGGCCCTTCAGTAACACAAAAATCGCATTTTCAGAACGTTTTTTGCTCCTGCACCACCTTTTGGCCAGTGGCACGGACATACGATATAGCCTATGTTCTTTAGACTAACACCATCATTTTGATACCATTACTTTTGGAATCGGTTCGGTAGTTCCAGAGCTTACCTCCTACAAATAAACAATTTTTAGCTCTTTATAATATTAGTATAGATGGGAAGAAACTGTGATTTTAAACGTTGTCTTTGGCATTTTGTCCTATCTCCTATTTGTCGATGCTGCTTAGTGTACATTTCTTCATTATTAACCGACTTCAGAAAATGGTGGATGTTCTCAAATCGACACCTATATGTGTTTTTATGTATTCTGTCCAGTTATTCCGAAACTAAGCGACCTATTCATGTAATTTCTAAGAGGGTACTCTGGATTTGATTCCATTTAAATTTTGTCAAAATTGGTACAGTATTTTTTTTTATTAAACAAAAACCAATAAGATCAATGTTTTCCCTCACTCTGTTCTACGTTAGAGGCTTGCGAATCGAGAGGTATGCTGGATGCAATATTCCGCCGATGCACACCAGCCGATGTACAACAGAACTACGAAAACTCGTAATTACTTTCTTCTAACTTTAATAGAAGAGAGTATTGTAATCATGTTTTTTTTTCGACTTCCGGTTTTCGACGGATTTAAGGGGTCTCGGGACTCTTAAAGCTAAAAAATTTTCGAAATTTTAATTTTTTTAGATGTTAAAGTTCTATGTTTTCTGAACATTTTGATATAATTGTTATCTTGAAATTCCCATTAGAACAGAAGTTATGGCATTTAGAATTATAATCGCACAATAGCTGAAGCGGTGTTTCCAAAATTTTGAAGTCATTTTTCTCCAAATGACGTTTTTGGGCGTAACGCGCACGATATCTCAAAAACTTCTGAATATTTTTTCATGAAATTTTCAAAACATATGTTCCATGTTAGTCAGTATAAACTACTAAATTTTCCTTTTTATTGTAAAAAGAAAATATTTTTAGGGGTTTATATTGTTGAAATTTTCTAAATTTTGCATTAGCTAAATACAACTTTGTATTAAAAATATAAAAATGCTTTAAATACAAATTTATTTAGGTTCAGTGTAATTATTATAATCTGAGGTATTCGTAGGCACAAAAATTTCCATTCTAGTTGCAAAATGTATTTAGTAATCGTGCGCATAATCTGGTATGCCGATTTTCTGCTCGTCAAATGTCTGACAGATTTGAGCCCCCTGTAAATGCTAATTCTGCATCTTGGAATTTTTCAAATATTTGAAATGAAAGAACATACTTGTATCTTTCATTCCCATTTAAAATTTTGTCTTAATATTGAATACATTTTAAGATATTAAATGTTGAAAATGGTCCTTTTTTTTCATTTTTTTTTTCAATTTTAAGAGTCCTGAGACCCCTTAAAGGTTTTAAGGGGTCAGAGATACCAAGAAACATGTTTATACAAAATGTATGTCTGCCCGTCTTGTACCATCGGAAAGTGTATGAAGATATGCATAGAACTGAACCAGTTTTTTTGTGTATGTATGTGACTGTGACAAGCAGGTACTCCTTCAATTTAGAAATCTTTAGACGGAAGGTTGCTCTGTAATATTATTTTTTTTGCTATTTTTATTATTGTAATTGATGTTGTGATAGCGATTTTTGTATGCTTTTCTCGATTTTTCGGAGTTTCATTGTTCATCAGCGGCTTGTGCAGCGCGAGAACTGGAGTCCTACTAATTCGGCTATTCGCAAACAGCTGTTGACAGCAGAATAGGGAAAAACTATTTACTTTAATAAAGATCACGATCTAGATTAACTCGATTTACTCCAATTAATTGACTGAAGCAGAAATTTAAGATGAAAATTAAAGTTGGTATAGTATAGAACTAATAATATTGAAGTATTAAATTGTGTAACTACTTTTTGAAATTGTAATATGTATGAGATAGAAGAAAGTTTTTGGATTGACACGTCCAAATAGATCTAGAGTTTCTTTCATCCGACGAAACCCGATTCATCTCACTCCTCTATCTCGATATCACTCCTCGATATCACTCCTCGATATCCTCCTATATCACTCCTCTATTCATTTTAGAAACTATATTTTAACGGTGGAGAGATTTGTACGCTAATACACCGTGGGCAAAACGTCTCTGTCAATTTTTTGAATTTAATGTAAAATCAAGTAATTGAAGTCGGTATTCTTTTTTTTGTTAATTTTTTATAATTATTTAATATCTCCAGTTCTATGCGACTGATTCTCCCGCAACTTGAACCTTTCGTTTTGGTTAGTCTCCACCATTACCATTTCATTTCCGGCTCTCCACCCCAAGAACTCTGTTGTCTAGTGTATTTTTTCTTAGTCCGATAGTCTCACAATTTTGACTGTTCCTCTTGGTTTGTTCCACTTTCCCAACCACCACAGTTTTAGTTCTGTTCTCCCTAGCAGGTGACGATGTTGCCTAGTGCGCATTTATTCTTTATTAAATATCCCAAGTTCTACAGGTCCGCTCTCCCCATAACTTGGCCCATTCATCTCGGTTTGACCCCCCCCCCCCCCCACAATTTTAGTTCTAGTTATCTCCACCATTGGGCGCTGCAATTTCATTTACTGGCTTATTTATTTTCTTCAGCTCACATTTTCGACGTCTTTTAGGAGGATGATGGTTCCTTTGAGCGTTTTGTTTACCATCTGCTCTTTTTGGAACCTTAAACAAGATCTGCAGCGTTTCAAGATGTGAGGAGAAAAAGTTAATGCAAAACTAGTTAAGTTACAGTGAAACTATTCATACGTTTTTTTCAAGCGATTCTTGATAAATTCTAATATCTGACAAGAATGACAATTTATTGACTGAATGCATCAATAAAAATTTTAATACTGTCAAATAAAATCGAGTTGACCATAGTCTTGATAACATAGATAAAACGCTTCGTTAACTCCCACCGCTACAGCTGACTAATACGATCTTGAGTGTAAATCCCGGCCGAGCGGTTCGTCGGAGAGCGAGCGAAGTGTTAAACAGCCAATATCGGCACTATCATTCCTTTCAATGCGGTAAAACTTGCAACTCAGACGCAGTAGCATAGTGATTCGGATATTTGTGTATAGCGCTAGTCGAGGTCGATAGAATCATAGTATTATAAGTGTATTTTTGACAGACTTTCGAATAATAACCAAAATTAATTACTCAAAAAAAGGAAAAAAAAATGTGTGTTGGCTTCAGATCGTGCAAAGACCAGATTAAAATATAGATTACGCATATCGATTGAAAGAGGAGGTTATGGAAGGCAAACAGATACCCAAATGTTCGGCGTTTGTGAGCGAGACTGTTAGCGCACTCGGAGAAAAACAGCAAGAACACCTCTAAAACTACTGTAACTCAACAGATTTACATAGCGATTGAATATGTCACTCATACATAAAAGCTATCTTTGAGATGTGGGTATAAACATGACATCAGTCAAATCTAAGCGATCCTGTACCACTGTCGTACAATAGACGAACGCTTCAAAAAAGATCTGCTGATTTTCATGCCTGTACAAGTAATAAAACTGGACAAGGAAATAACGCGATAAATGTACCTTACTAAGACATATTGAAGTTGATATTATGTCTTATGGCTCATATTACAAGCAACCGTAATGACCCATGTTTAATGGAGCTCTTTAATAGAAAGGTCGGAGTCCGATGTCTCCTAAGTCCTGTCAGTACCATATTTCTCGGAGAAAGGTGACCTAGTCGGCAACGGAGTAGCGTTCCGCAAGTCGATCAAAGTGCTGACCAAGTATTGGATGATGACTCTTGACAAATACTAGCTAATTGGATAGGACTATGTTAATTATCTGAGGTGAAGAACAAGCTCTTTAGAGGCTCTTTGGTTCCCTAATGACGATGGTGGTGCCTCCGTTAATGAAAGGGCGGTCGCGGCAGGTTGCTGCTGTGGAATAAGTGATGGTTGTTGTGTCGTTCCCTTTGTAGGGGTTTAGGCCACAGAACCGCCTCTCCGAGAAATGTCTGCCAGGAAACGGGCCAGGGGCTCGTCAATTAACGCAGCTGTACTCGAAAATGAATCTGGATCCTCGGGTCGATCAGCTCTGCACGTCTGTGAACTGTTGGAATTTTCTGCGCCTGTTGATGAGGTTTAGCAGATGCTGAAATCTATGTTTCCTTTTATTAATTCTTTATATTTTTCCTGAGCCAGGCTTACCTACTATGCTTGAAAGGCAAATTTTCATAAGCCACTGGAGTAGCTAGTGACGTCAATGGCGTACTGGTAGCGCCCACAATCACAAGGTTTAAAATACCTTGTCCAGGAATCATAATGGACGTGAGGTAATTGGGCTAGTTCGGAGATCCGGGGTCAGGTGACCCGACCCTACCGACTCTAGCCTTAGACATGCGGTGTCTATGCATCAGGGACTTATTTTTTGTAACACTTCCTGGCTTTCATCGGCAACTTTATCTTCTTGTCCATTACTAACGAAAATGCGTCTGCTGTTATAGGATTTGATCTTCGAAGTTTATGGTAAAGTAACTCCCTTTCTCTGAATCTTGAGATAGGTCACAGGCCCTGGCTCACATGTGAGTGTTTGGTTCCTATGGGCCATTGGGAGGAAACTAAATGTCCCGGTATGTCTACCTTTGAATTACTACCCTGGCGATCAAATTTTTATCTATTTGGTTCAGAAGGGATGCGCGAGGACCAGCGTCCATTCTGACCCTAACCTTGGTTTTGGACGGACGTTTTGGGGCAATTTGTTCCGGCCGATTCTTGCGGTAAAAGAATTTCGAGAACGTAGTTCCAGAATGATGGTACCCGAGTTTTTTCATATCACAATCCCATGCTAAACAAAATTGACTTCGAATACCACTCAATTTAATATCATATACGGTTCATTATCTGTCTCGTTGTCATTTCAATCGCATACGTCAAAAGCACCAAGCTGCTGCGGACGTTTGAGGTTAAACTAACGGTCTAACCCAATGTATTTTAATATATTTGTTAATTTTTTTTTTCAAATGTTGAAGAATATGTCGAAAAATTGTGAACAGTAGATATTTTAAGACTTCATATTGTTTTATTTTATTTTGTTTTAGCTATAAATCCTCATTTATGCAAAACTTCACTAGCAAATTTATTAAAGATATTTTTATTTTGCACCTTTTATTATGATAGAAACCTATTTCATAGAGGAATGAAATATTCTTAAAATTTTAACTATTTTATTTAAGAACGTTGTTAATGTTTAAACAACAAAAACAACAAAAAAAAATTCTCAAAAATTTTCTAACAAATCGAAATTAGAGAAAGGAAAGTTCGAAAATTATGTAATTATATATTGACAGTAAACATTAATTTTCTAAGAATTTTTAGAGTATTTTAACGGAGTTCCATAACATTATCCACATAACTTGTAGAAATATGACTGTTTGTACTAAAAGAAAAAAAAAACAAAGATATAACTTATGATCTTATTCCACTTTTTAAATTATTATAATTAAAATGTCTATGACCTATGTTCTAAAACGGATACAAAAAAAAATCCAACCTGATTTACGGTGCTAAAAATACCGATATTACTGCAATACAAAAAGTGGAAATTTTGTTATGACGGAAATTTGATTTTTGAACTGTACTATAAAATCTTCATTTGTTCACCAAATAATCCGTGTGTGGTGCATGACGCACACAAGGAACAGCGATATTTACAAGAAAAACAGCAGAACTTTTATAAGTATGAAGAAGAAAGTAATACATTTACATAACATCATGACATGCGACATCGCTTATATGCTTTTAACTCACTGACAACTGACACATGTCTGAAAGCGTTCTGTTGACGTCACCATAAATAATAGATATGTACTCAAAGAAATAGGCGGAAATTTTTTAACCAACAGCCGCTACTAATGCATTAATTTTTATACGTTGATATGTTAAATTTTCAATTCGAATTGTAGAATTTTGCATATTTTGAGAAATTAAAAACTTCACGTAAAACTAATCTAACAAAAACATAGTTGTGAAAAAAGGGAGCCAAGTTCTGTAAAGACAATGGCAAAAAAAGAAGTGATATCTAAGTGGGTGCCAAGTTCAAATTAAAGTCACTCAAACTTATCTACTGAAGTATTATAGCATTTTTAAAATTGTTTAGAAATAAAAATTATTGATAGCATATTAATAATAAATCTAGAACTTGGCAAGTTTTTACCTACGAGTCATTTATTTTTAATAATGACATTATTATATCAAATCTTGTTATTTCATGATTGGAAGCCTTCATTTGAGTGAGCTCCTTCCCCTTGGAGGTCGGTGGGATAAAATATAGCCCACCTAATTTAACTGCAAAATGCCACACTGACACCAGAATTCAGGACTAAAAAGTTTAATTTTATTAAATACGTGAAAAGGAGCTTTTACCCATTTTGAAATAAATTTGTTTTTAAATTCTGGTGTGATTCAATCATTTCAGCATTTCACGAATAAAAGATATTTGCCCCTGAAAGGGTTAATGGGGTGCAGTCTCCAGAAGGATGACCAAGCTTAATGGTATCCGTCTCTTTCTCAGGCCTTTTAGTCTGTTTGCATTGAGGTTTCCGAAGGGTGGGTGCTAGAGTGATAACCAAAGACGAGCGGGGATGTATTTGTGTATTTATTGGTTTATCAAATCTTTAACATGAGTCATTTGTTTATAATAATAACTATATTAATTTTTTTATAATGACATTGTTGTTAATAATAGCATCATCATTTTATTAAGACATGACATTGATAGGCATAACATTTATCAAAAACTTGCCAAGTTCTAGATTTATTATTAATATTCTATCAATGATTTTTATTTCTAAACAATTTAAAAAAATGCTATAATACTTCAGTAGGTAAGTTTGAGTGACTTTTATTTAAACTTGGCACCCACTTAGATATGACTTCTTTTCTTGCCATTGTCTTTACAGAACTTGACTCCCTTTTTTCACAGCTATGTTTTTGTTAGATATCATTACTTTTTGTAAAGTTACAATATATTTAGTCACTTTACTTAATGCTTTTTAATGTGTTTACATGTGACTATTTTATTCACCAAGCAACATTCAATTTTAATTTAAATTCCTACAACAAACTATTTGGCTGTCAAATTGCGGCAGAAATCTATATTTTAATACTGCTACATTGAATGAATGTTTTGAAACGAAACGTATTGATTCGAAATTTTTATTGTTTAAGAAAAAACAATTCCTATTAAATTTCTATATTAAATTTTCCTATTAAATTTTCCAATTAAATATCCTATAGCTGGGCCTGCTTTTTTGTACTGAAAGTGAAAAATAAAGTTATGTGCTTATGCCACACACTATGTATCATTCATCCATGGTTGCCGGCAAAGAGGCAGTGCAGAGGAAGGACATTGCCCCTCCCTGGATTTTCAAATTAATTAACTAAATATCCTTTTCTCTGATGATTTTGAAAATAACAAGTGGGTAAGTGTGATCACAGATTGCACCGAGGGTTTCGTTTAATATTCCTTTAAAAACACTTTATCCTTTTGAAAAATCTGTTAGTTCCACATTTCGCAACCAGGGGTGCACTCTATTCAAAACAAACCTCTATCCGAACGAAACTCCGCTTTACATACTATCCGTAGATATATTAGTCGAGGGGATTGAGCCCATAGCACCCGGTATAAGTAGGCGCAACTGGCGATAAAAAGTGGTACTAAAATATGTAAGGCTATGGTGCATAATATGAAAGAATGTTCAAAGGGGTGTCGGCAAAAGTTGGAAAAGTGCTCCTCGGGTGAAAAGGGCGGAGTCTAGAAAAATTGCTTAAAATACACAAGTTAGAGCCCGGGAGAATAAATAAAATAAGACTTTTTGAAAATTTTATGATTTGTCGTGTGGTCTGAAGTATTCAGCTATACGTATGCAAAATGTCATGTCTCCAACTTAATTAGGGGCTCCCTTAGAAAGAATTGCGTAAAGTACATATGTGGTACCTCAAAGGGTTAAGCGTAAGACTTTTTCAAGATTTTATGATTTGTTGCTGGCCACAGGTGTTCTGCTATAAGTATGCAAAATTTCAAATCTGCCTTTTAATAAGGGGCTCAGTTAGAAAGAATTGCTTAAAATAAGCACGTGGAAGCCCAAAGGGTTAAATGTACGACTTTTTCAAAATTTTATGATTTGTCGCATGATGGTGTTCAGCTATAAGTATGCAAAATTTCACGCCTCCAACCTAAATAGGATCTCACTTAGAAAGAATTGCTTAAAATACGCATGTGGAAGCCCAAAGGGTTAAATGTACAACTTTTTCAAAATTTTATGATTTGTCATTTGATGTGAGGAGTTCAGCTATAAGTATGCAAAATTTCACTCCTCCAACCTAATTAGGGGGTCACTTAGAAAGAATTTTTAAAATACACATGTGGGATCCCAAAGTGTTAAATGTACGACTTTTTCAAAATTTTATGATTTTTCATTTGATGTGTGTTCAGCTGATGTGTATGCAAAATTTCCCACCTCCAACCTAAATAGGGGCTCACTTAGAAAGAATTTTTTAAAATACACATGTGGGAGCCCAAAGGGTTAAATGTACGACTTTTTGAAAATTGTATGATTTGTAGTTTGGTGTGAGGTGTTCAGCTATGGATATGCAAAATTTCACGCCTCCAACCTAATTAGAGGCTCACTTTGAAAGAATTGTTTAAAATACACATAGCGGAGCGCAAAGGGTTAAATGTACGACTTTTTCAAAATTTTAAGATTTCTTGTTTCATGTGAGGTGTTCAGGTATAAGTATGCAAATTTTTACGCCTCCAACGTAATTAGGGCTCACTTAGAAAGAATTGTTTAAAATGCACATGTGGGAGGGCAAAGGGTTAAATGTACGACTTTTTCAAAATTTTATGGTTTATCATTTTATGTGAGGTGTTGAGCTATCAGTATGCAAAATTTCACTCCTCCAACCTAATTAGGGGCTCACTTAGAAAGAATTGTTTAAAATATCTCAATTTTTAAAGTATATCAATTTGTTGATTTTCTGTAAGCAAGTAAATCCAGATAAACCCCCAGTAGGTAGATAGGTTTACAATGGAAGTCTATGGGAATTTGGCAAAACATTAGAGGTATCGCGAAGGTCGCATCACTTTTGGCGACTAATTTTGTTCGCCAAATTTGGCGAGATATCGCCATTTGGCGAGAAACATGGCGGTATTTGGCGACAGAACAGCAACCCTTCCTAAGGCAAATTAAAATTTCGCCTAATAGACGCAATGTTAAAGTAAAAATGGGCACCCCCAGGTGGGTAATTCATCGATTTTCTCAATTTTTTTTTTATTTTTTCTTTAGTTTTATAGTGTAAACGAACTTCGCACGAAATTTGAAGTCTCTAGCTGCTGTAGATATATGAGATCTTTTTGATGAGTGAGTGAGTCAGTCAGTGGTAAAATTATCGATTATCAGACATTTTCAAATGCCATTATCTCGGAAACTAATTATGCACTATTTATAAAATTTTGGATTTTAGATAATTAGGGTGACCTTACTACACATTTCGTATAACAAGTCCGTAGGTCTCATAGATTTTCAGTAGTAGAGCATCGAAATTTGCCGAAAACAGCTCGAAATGGTTCGTGTAAATAACACACGGTTATGTCAGGCGAACTTGGCTGACACACTGCCGTGTGTCTAGATACTTAATAAAAGCCCTTATATTATACCTAAAAGCCTATATAACAAACCCTTAATCATTGTACCTTCTTTAATAAAACTTTAATATCTTTGAAGATGCTTTCTCACAAAGTTTAATTATTGAACGTTAACATGGAGATTAATAAGACATTTGAAAAGAAAAATATTTTGTATTCAGTACATACTTATGAATGAAACGAAGTTTAAAAACATAATTTCATAGTATACATTTTTATAGGATTTTCTTAAATTCGTGTAAAACTTAGAAATTTATTATATTTTTCTACAAAAAAACTTAGACATTTAATGTAATTTTCTATAAAGTGTTTCAATTTCTTATTAAATTAGTTCCCTATTTATGTATTGATTTCGAATTTTCTATTCATATAAGATGCCCAATGAAATGATGTATCATTTCCAATCGATTCTAGATCATTGAACATTTTTAGTAATAGAATTTACATTTTGTGAAAGGAAAATAACTTTAGAAAGAGTTTTTCGTGTTGGATATTCCTGAACGTTATTAACAATAAAAACATAATATGCTTAGAAATATCTAAAATATGAATATCTTACAAAACTAAGCCGTTGTCAGAAGGCAAATTCCTTGATTTTATCGAGATAAAGAAATGTGACAAAGAAAATTTTTATAACTTAATAAAATGAATTTATATATTTTTTTATTTTTATTTTTATATTTTTTAAGGGCTTTATCGAAAAAATTCAACATGGAAATTAATTATCAATTCTGTTTTTTTTTTGTTTTTTTTTTTTGTGTGTGTGTGTGTGTGTGTGTGTTTGTATTTGTATGATATATTTGTTGTAAAATTTTATCTAAAACGGGTGTACGAAGGTGGTGGTGAATTCAGGTTTCAGGAGACCGAAGGGATGTCCACCTCCCCTCACCTGGATTTTGAAATTCAACAAACAAAACTTTTTTACTCTGATTTAAAATAAAACACATTAAATTTAATTATTTCAAGTAACTTAAAATAATTATATACTTAGAAAAAGTACTTACAGCTATGAATTTCCCATTTCGGAGGGGGGTGCGACTTTTTCCATTAAATCAGCAATGGGAATTATTAGTTTCATTATTAATTTTATTTATTTATTATTAGATATTATTATTAAACTATTATTTGTTATTAATATAGATTAATTTATCATTATTAATTATTATTATTAGGTATTAACGGAATTAATTAAAGGTTTCGAAGTTTTAGCTTTTTTTAAGATTATGCTTTAGAATGTTATCTCAAAATGGTTCAAGAAGCAGTTTTTAATTGAGATGGTGGTGACCCAATGGCCACTTCTCCCTGCTTTTGAAATTTAATAAACGAAATTTTATTTTTTCCCGATTTTAAAAGACATAGTAAATTTATAATTTCAAAATATATTAAAATATTTTAACACTAAGAGGAAGAGCAGTTCAATAATTTACGTTAGAGTGGGGATGCACATCTAATTTCGCTACTTAAATTAATTTTTAATTATGTTTCTTTGGATGTCTATGTAATAAAAAATAATCTTAAACGGGTTATTCAAGACAGTGTTGAATTCAGGTGGAGGTGAGATCTTTCCCTCCGTGCGAATTTTGAATTTTAATGAACATTTTTTTCCTCCGCTTTTAATGACACGAGGTGGAACCCGTCGAATTTCGACGAAAGAAAATGTTTAAGAAGGAACTGTTTCATTGATTTATAATAAACCTAGAAAATTAGGTACAATAAAATCAAGTATCTTATATTAGTTAGTCTGACTCTCAAACAAATACTATTTTAACCTAAAATTAACAAAATACTATTTCTATAAAACTCAGTTATCCAAATTATTAAAATTAAACTTTAATCGCATATGTAATCAGTAAAATATAATAAATATCAGTTATTATGATGAAGTTGTCAATTGTGGCTCTTATGCTTGATATTCTCGAATGAAAACAACAACAAAATTTATTCCACTTTGTCACGACCATAGAATGTTTTCCCGAAAAATCTAAACCCTACATCATTTTCACATTCGCAAAATTTACATACGCACTTCTCATATCCGTATTCACCATGTTTAAAAAAATGGTATTTTAATTTGATCATTTTAAAATAATTTTAACTCAAAGCTTGAAGTCACGATTGTCATTTGCATGTGAACAGTCGCACGCTTTACTTCAGATACTAATCTCAGTACCGAAGAGTAGAAATTGCCGTATTTTATGTTTTTTACACACATTTGTGTTAAAATGATTAGTATTATCTAAGAAAATTATCGTTTTCTTTTAAATATGACGTCATTATCACAGTATAGTGTCTCAAAATTAGTATCGTTACACATTCAGACGGGAAAAAATGCAAACTTTATAAGGAAAAAATGCGTGTTTTCAAAAGCAGTACGTCTTTTCCGTTCAAAATATTTTGGCGCAGTATGTCCATAACATGATTTTGCACCACTAAACCATATACAACAAAATTTAAATCATAGAAGTTTTGAAAAAAAAAAAACATTTTTTTTTTTAATTTTTATCAGAAAATGGCATGAATAAAGATAAATAAACCTCAATACTCTCTTTTCTGCAATAATAAAAGCTACTTAATTACCACCATTTTGAAGACATTTCATAAAATATTTTTTAATTTAAAATATAAAAACGGAAATATTTAGCAGACCATGATTTTTCTTGGAACATTCTAATTTTTAGTGTATGTCGTAAATCTGGCATGTATCGTATAGCGATGATGTCATTTGCCTTTTACACTATTTTCAAGCGATATATATTTAGAGAACTCTGTACAGATAAATTTCCAAAAGTTACGATTTTCACTTTTATCGTTTACAAGGGCATAATCTCGGGTTTCTCCCTTTACAGAATTAGGTGAAAACTTTTTTGTTTCTTTTTTTTTTACTGGTACCTAATAATTTTTTTACATATATATATATATATTTTAAATACTCACTAAGAATATCAAAAATCTTATTTATATGAGAAATAGCAATTATGTTTTCAAATAAAGTTTTGGAAATGTATTAAAAGCAGTGCTTTCCGAATGGCCTAGCGCCAGGAATTAACAGCCAAACATATTGCCAAAAAACGCTTTACACAATTAGGTGAAAACTTTTTTTTTTTTTTTAATGATACCTAATAATTTTTTTACATATATATATGTATTTAAATACTCACTAAGAATGTCAAATATCTTATTTATATGAGAAATAGCAATTATCTTTTCAAATAAAGTTTTGGGAATGTATTAAAAGCAGTGCTTTCGTAATGGCCTCGCGCCAGGAATTAACAGCCAAACATATTGCCAGAAAACGCTATTTAAAATTATACTTTATGATTTTAAATAAAAATTCCAGTGGTTTAAGCATATTACATGTAATAAATACATTTCTTAAATTTCTGTTTTATGTATATTTTATTGTTTTATTTATGTATTGATGAACGTTTTGATTTAATTATGGAATGTAAGCTGGAAACGTAGGCTGAACAATTTATATTAATTTATAGATGCAAACGTATTTATGCTTGGTAATCCTTTGCACGTGGTGGAAATAGATTTTTTAAAAAATCATGCTTGAAAATTATTTTAAAGGAGATGAGTAAATTGTGATGCAGTTTTTAAATAAATTTCGTTGCAGCTTTCAAACAAATTGCATTTGAAAGTACATTTTATCCGCCATTCGACTGTGTAAAAATTCAAAATGTGGGATGTTTATAAAGAGTTTTCATAGAATTTTACGTCCATTTCGCTACAGTTTTTTATATTTAAATGCACCACAATTACACAAAATGTTACCGCTAGCATGGTAAATGAATGTTTATAATCACTGTAATTAATTTGAACTCTCAGTCTCAGAAAAGTTCCCATATTGCACGCAATATATTCTCATGCTTGATTAAATTTGCGGCATGTGATATATATATATATATATCGCTCTCTATGAAAGCCTGTAAATTGTTTCATAAAGATGAAATACCAAATTATTGTTAGCTAAGTAATACAGTTCTCTAAAACAATAGGAAATTACAGTAAAAAGTGTTTTAATTTTAAGTACTAACGTTTCGAATAAAGTAAAATTTCCCTCAAATATAAAAATTAAAGAGGAAGCATGTAAAATTACATTTTTGAATGTTTTATTTTGTTACGTATCCTTGTATTAACGAGATTGAAAGTCATGAATTTTAAATGTTTTAGTTCCAAATTACAGTTATATATTTTAAATAAAATGAGTGAAAGGATTATATTTTAAGTTAGAAAAACAATCGGAACAATGTTTCATCTGTGCCCGGCTAAAATAAAAATTTCAAATTCTTGTTTTCTATCAGAATCTTTCTATTTGGGGAAGGATTGAACAAGTAAATTAAATTATGAATAAAAGTAACATGATTCAATGCTTACCATACATTTCAAGGATACCAAACTGGTTGCCAAGAGGAACTTGTAAAATATAGTAAAATAATTACTTTCTTTGATTTGACCCACCCTATGTTGCGAATTCGCATATATAACATTGTTTTTACACACATGCTGTCTTTATAGACGATATGATTTTACAGCACAATTTGCTGGAATATTTTATATTCTTTCACACATTAATGAAATTACGGAAAAGTTATAGAAAAAATAAAATATCTGAATAACCACATAGTCGTTGAAAATATATAAAATTTGTTTTACATGTGTTATTGAACATGTATGTTCACTAGTATTTAGTTTTCGTAAAAAAAAAAAAAAAAAAAAAAAAAAAAAAAAAAAAAATCCAATCTAGCTAAAATGATTATAATGTAACAAGATTTTGTAATTATTTTTTTATTATTGTTTCTCATATTTAAATTTTTAGTTACCTGCAAAAAAAGTTGCGGAAATATTTTCTTTTTTTGCAAATTCTTGGAGATTTTTTATATAAAAAAGCTCAAATAGAAAGGCGTAGTTTATCTCTTTCTTGCAAAAGTGAGGATAAAACTTTCAAACTAGCCATTGTAATTTTCTTTTTAACGTGTTAAGGTAATTCTCTGAATCACTAACGCTTCAAGATTTATAAGAACCATTTCATGGCGTTTGGTTATATCTAACATATTTGCATAAATCAATATGTATAAATTCAGATAAGCTGTGGAAAATATTTTTTCGTAAATTCTAGGCGATTTCTTATACAGGATGGTTCCGAACTGTATGTAAAAAAATGTAAAGGCAGGTAGAGGAGACCTAACTAAGCAGATTTCGGATAATAATGTTGGTGCAGAAATGCAGAGTAAAAGCAGCAGAGGGCACTACTGAATGCGCTGGGTGAGCGCTCTTCGTTGACTTGAATCGTTATTTCCCGCACGGATATCGAGCAGTATGCATTACTACAGCAATGCGGACCTTACTGACATGCATTTAATGTATGGGATTGCGCAAGGCAATGGATTAGCTGCTCAAAGGAATTAGATTAACGATTCCCTGTCTTCATTAGGAGTTGTGCGCGAGTGGATCAATTTATGCTTCCATGCGTTAATAAGGGCACTGTAAGCTAGCGCAGAATTCCTGCTGTGGAAGAAGCAGTATAACACACAGTAGAGAATAATCCTTCTACAAGCTCAGAAGTTGTTGGATATGCTTTGTGTCCAGCCATTTCCTTTTGTAGCCCCATCCATGAAATCCATGTCGGAAAGCTCCGCATTGGTGTGTCGATGTATGCTGCACAAAATGAGGGAATGCCGATTCAAGCCAGCGAAGCACTTTCACCAGCGAAGCGCCCTCTTCTGCCTCTACGCTGCATTTCTGCACCCACATTCCTATACGAAATCTGCTTGTTTAGGTACTTTCTACCTGTTTTTACATTTTTGATATGTAGTTCTGAACCACTCTGTATATCAGAGATTAAATGAAAGACTTCGTTTTTTTTCTTCCTTGCAATAGTGAGAGTAAAGATTTCAAAGCGGAGAAGGCATTTTTTTATGTAAAATCTTCATTATAAATAAGGATACTATAAAGTGTTACGTATTTTCCTGAAACACAAGCGGTTCAATATTTATATAGAACACTGAAATGTGTTTTGTTATATCAAAATGACTTTTTAACATTCTTCCTTTTTCTTTTATACCCGTCTCATGTGGCAGACTTTCATCTACTTAAATAAAACTATCTTAAAAATCATCCTTAAAGAATAATAAAACATACATATTTCGACCCAGTACCTAAATTTCACTATATTTGTCATAAAGAATGTGTAAATTAATGTAATGTGTTTTATACAAAGTGTATCTTTCGTTGTGAATTTTGATTAATGAAGTCTTTAGTAGTTTAATAATTTTTTTATTGCAAAAGAAAGATTCTTTCAGTAATAATTTATTTAAATCTCGTTTGTAACTTATTGTAAAATTTCTATAAAACAATTATTTTATTCTTTTTTATTAAAGTGTTTTATGTGTACATTTATGCAAATTTGAAAGAAGATTGAATTACAAAACACTTTTTTCTAACACACAAATCTAATAAGCCTTTCACTGTTTGATTTCTATAACTCATAAAACATTCTAAAAAAGAGATTCTGAATACTCTTAATTTGATATATTTGACAACTGCATGGCAGAAATGGATAAACAAATAAATGAAATTTCTAAAGCGATTACTTTTGTGTGCTCATATCTCATATTTTTTTTTCTTTCTTTTTTTTTTTTTTTTTTTTTTTTTTTCAAAAACATCACAGAAATTTTATTTTAATAATATGAAATATATTTGACAGTTGCATAACTGGTATTTGAATTTTTAAGAATGGAAGTGACGGATATTACAGTTTTTATTTTAAATGTATTATAATTCATGAAAAGGGATGGTTATCGCTAGCATGATATTTCATTAATTAAATTTTTCATTGTACGAAAATCACTTAAAAAAATAAAAATAAAAAGTAACATTTTAAATATCTTTGTTTAAAGTTATTTTAAATGGTATACCAGTTTAAATGTTTTACTATTTTGTGCATTTTATCTAAATTAATACAAAAACTAATAGAATAGAAACAAGTGGGAAATTGTACCTCAGATGAGACAAATGACGTGCTTTTGTACTATAACTAATTTTCTAAATATTCCGATCTTAGTACAATAGCTGTTGCCCTCTTATGCAAAAATGCATGAATACAAAATTATTACTATTATTTATATTAAATTCTCCAATACGGAAATAATATGACTCCATCTTAAATAGGACGTAATCACAACGGAAACCTACAATCATTTCCTATCGTAGGATATCACTAGATGAATTACGCATGATAGGATTTAATAAAATGCGGAAAAATTTTATTGGTATCGTTTAAAGATTTGATTTGATTTTTAAAAGAAATTTAAATGACTCGACAAATTTCTACAACGATTAAATATATAATTTAACTTTCAAACCATTCGGTTTGGTAGTTTTTGTGCTGTTATATGCGAACAGGCGAGCAGACAGACGGAAGGACCATGCTACATAATTATATAATTACGAACTTTACTAAAAACTACATACTGAATTTTAATAAAAAATAATATGAAATTTTTTACTGTAGTTTAGATCAAACAATTATATCATTATGAAAATATTTCTGTGAAAATTATTCATGTCTCCTTTTGTATTCATACTTTCTGATTCGACAGGATTAATATGGAACTTTGCCGATTGAAACATTCATCAAGCATTTCCCCGACGTCTATTGGATTGATCATTTTGCAGTCTATTAAAATAACCTTATGTGAATCCACCTCAGAAATTTAGTAGCACACACCACACATTTGAAGAATAATTGAGGCATTTTTTTCAGGTAGAAAGAAATTCGGGAATTTATATAGAAAACCTTTAATATATGCTTCGTGATTGTTTGATTTACGGAACGTATTTATGTACAATATCTGTACATTTTAATATTTGCATTAGAACTTATAATAGAAGAATTTTCTTTTTGGGAAATATCATTCTGCTCAAGAAAATCCCATATTTTACGACCGATGCGTTTGAGCTTATCGCGTATACTGCATCGAAAACTGAGAGCTTGCTGAAGACAAGAGTGAGCAGATACCGATTGGTGATGCTGCATAAAGCAATAACGTTTAAATATTTATTTACACTATTTAATTTCAGGACTGAATGAGATGTTTGACAAAAGTTTGAACAGAAGATTCCATTGATACGTTTCTGGACTATTGTTTGCACAAGCAGTTTGAATATTGTTATTATAATTGTTATTGTTATTATAATTATATGTTAATTTATATACCATGCTGTCAGGAATTATATTTATTGTGGAGAGAAACATAAGTGCAGACCCTTCGTTATGTGTTATGCTTGATAATAAAATCTCGCTATTTTTCTTAAAACATCTATCTATATTGTATGTAATAATTTACATTATAAACAATTATTAAAAATATATTTAGTTACTTTAGTTTTAATAGCTGAATGTTACATCAAATTTTATTAATAAAACTTAAAGTGTAAAGATACGTAAGCTGTATACACCATATTTAAGAATAACTAAAATACCTTTAAAAATCAGTAATTGATAGAAAGACATTTTTTAAAAACTAATTCCACTTTAAATGTACAGTGACATATTATTATTTAGGTATTGTTTTCTCATATTTTAACATTTCATTTGCAATATATGACTAAATACGCTTCAAGAAGTCTGTCTAAAGACGATCTTGTTTAGTACTATACTAAATTCCGGAAAACAGAAATTTTAAGTAAATATGTAAAATAAAATCTTAAAACTGCAAATATTTCGTTAATTCCATGATTAATTATTGTTTAAGAACAAATGCAGATATTTCCGAATGTATGACGGAACAACTTTTATTATAAATGTATAATTTTGGAAATGCTTGTTAAATATAACTATTTTTTAAAAACAAAATATGATAAAGTAAAATTTTATATTCTTTATTAAACAAATTAAAACATATATATAAACGAACAGACAAGTTTTGATATATATAATTCATTAATTAAGTCCTCATATTTATTTAGACGTTATATATTAATTAAATTTTAATTTGAGTAAAAAATATTCAAAACTGTTTCTCACATACAAAGTAAATACCTTCTGAGTTTTTGATAAAATGCAGAATTTGTTCTAATGAATATGACTGTAACTATTAATTTTGCTAAAATATGACATGCATTTATGTTAACCGAAAGACGGACATTTTCTAATGAATAATGAATTATATATTGTTAAGTACATATATATAACAAATTTCATTAAGGACATACCAGATATGAATTTTTATTGAATTTTAATCTTACGAAAAGATCATACATTAGAAGCAATTATCGAATCTTTGCATTATTTTTCTAGGAATATATTAATAATATTTTCTAAGAATACATATAGCTGGTTAAAACTGCATAGTCTGTATTATGATTTTTTACATTTTCATTTGAGGAGAAATAATGTATAATCATCACACAATTAACGACTATAGTTATTCTTGTTGCTGGTGGTCAGTTTTAAATGTTTCTTTTAATTTAAAACTTTACGTCTTCTAAGTTTAGCGGACAATAAATATTTATGGCAAAATAATATTTTTGGTCGATATTAAAAACGTCACAAATTGTGTTTAGTGATGAAGTCATTTGCGTTTCGGGATCTTTTACTAATATTACATATTTTGTGAAAATTCACAGAAAATTTGACAAACATTATGATATTTACCTTTTACATTTCTCTGATGATAAAGCGAAATCAATATCTTGTAAAACTGAATTTAAGCTTCATATAATTTGCATAGAAAGGTTCCTTTTGTCTGTGTTTTCGATGTATAAAAACACCAAAATTACACACAATGTTAACTGTAGAGTTGAAAAAAATCCAGACCTACAATCACAGTAGATAGTTTTAAACTTCCACCTGAGAAAACGTCTGATATGGCATGCAAGATGGCAAAAAGGGCCATACAATATTATGTCTCATATGAGATGTTTTTTTAGATGGAGGTTCAAAATTTCTATAGTAGAAGGACTTTCTGTCGCACTGTAGCTATATATAATGTGAACACGCTGACACAGCTCCATATTTTGAAAATATTATATTAAAGAATAAAATGACGTACAAGGAATAGATGTAAAAATTGGGATTCACATAAACAATAACAAGTCATGCACAAACTTGCAAGTTATTTAATACAGATGAACTACTATATTTTATTACTAATAAAATATTTACTTAAAAAACTTCGAAATAACTCATTAAAAATTACTGTAGTTGTTACTACTAAAGCTTCAAATACAGTAAAGTAATAAAAAAGAAGAATTTAATTGAAGTTATTGTATAAAATATATCTTGAGCTAATTTGTATTCTTGAATATACAGTAGTGCTAACAAGACTGAAAATATTCTTTTCTATAGAAAAAACATAATAAAACAATTACTTTCTGAATTTAGTCCAATTCTACATTTCGTATACTGAAATATAAAATCCATTTTCTGTACTTAAAGGATGTTCAGATAACATGATTTTACTGAACATGTTGGAAGAATATTTTATATTGTATAAATATAGTAAACACCACTATTTTCATTTAACTTAATGCTTTTAAAAATGAGTTGATGGATTCAATAGTTTATATTTATGCTATTTTTACATCGGCCAAAGACATTTAATTAAACCTACATATATTAAATTACTTGAAAGTTTTAATTAAAAAATGTCTAAAAGACCATACGGACATTGATAACATATTAATTCTATATCACGTATTTAAATCAATTGTTAAATTAATTACGTGTATGTTCAATAGAACTCATTATTTAGGAAAATTAACAGGAAAAAAGAAAGAAAGAATCTGTAATCTATATAAAATGAACATACTGTGATTAATTTTTGTATTTTTTCTTTTATTATGGCCTATGTTGCATCTCCATGATTGATGATAGATGACATGATTCCTTAACGTCTCAATTATGATAGAAAAAAGGCTTTCAGAATAAAAAAAAAACTGTTTGAATAACAGAAGCGCCACTCTAAATGTCAAGCTATCAGCAAGCGAGAAGATCCTGAAAGTTCATAGTGTACAAATGCTAATCGTTTTGGAAGATATATTGGCGTAAATTATAAACTATTTTTTTAAATGCTGGAACTCTTAAGAAAATCGTCAATTCTTCTTTATCCTCGTAACAGTCAGAGTAAAACTTTCAAAGTAGCGAATGAAACTCTTTAAATGGAAAAATCATTTTTTGTTTAACCAAGGAGAAGGCTAGCCAAAACATTGCACTCGAAGAGGTGCACTAGGTATGTCATATCCGACGGGGGTTGTAATCTTTAAATGTCATGAAATGAAAGTTACTCATTTTCTGTAGCAAAGAAATAAACAAAGTACTGTTGAAAAAATTAAATCCATAAAAACTGATAAGTAAAGGCTTTTATATTGCAATAAAAGTACTCTTATATTTGTGTTACACATTCCTTACAGAAAGAACAGATATGATCCATACATATGTATTAGTAACATCTTTGGCATGTGTATTTAGATTTTCTGCTCTTGCTCGTCATCCTAACTTCAATATTTCGCCATCTTAACTTTAAAAGAAACCTTAACGCTGGTATCAATTAGAGAAAATAAACTCACTCGAGAAGCCGCACGTTTATCTCACACCCATTGAATACAAAGCGAAAATACTATTTTTGTAATTTCCCAATTATTACCCTTCAACAGTATGGCCTTCAACTGAGGTACACCGAGTCTGACACATTTACAGAACGGAGGGTATAAGATATGAAGGATGTATGCAGCTTTGGGTACGACATAATCTGCACGCGTGATGCTGGGTTAAGTATAAACAACTTTATTATAATGCAGTAACGTGATTTTCTAAATTATTAACACTTCAACCACCGCCCCTTGAATACTAGGACTACGAGTTGACACGAAAATGGCGACAGTAATAGGTGGATTTTTTAAAGGTTCCCTAAATTTAGACCCCAGTATCTAACAAAAATGTTTCTTTGACTTATTTAATTTCAGAAAAATAAGACAAAGGATACTTTAAGAAATTATTGACATTCAAATTCAAGGGACCATGCAACGCTGAAAACAATCCGCCTACTAATACTGCCATTTTTCTCTCAGAGCGTATGCCCAGTATTCAAGTTGGCCTTGCGTCATAATTTAAGGGAAGACAATATTGGAATGTCACGGCTACTCACATCAATTTTACTCTAAAAGGTTTATACTGATTTATTATATGTAACTAAATTTTATCCAAGTGTATATATGTACAGTCGTGGAAAAAAAAAGTAAACACCCACTACTAACTCGTCAACAAATTATCGTAGACGAAAGTTACTAGTACCGAACGATTGGAAATAATGTCTACTTTTAAATAATGTATATAAAATTTTCTTTCTAAATCCAATATTTCACATTTTTCTTCCAAGTAGTTTTCAAATTATGCTAAAAAACGGCAAAATGATGGTTTAAAGGGCCGTCTATGATAGAAGTGAGTATATATTTTGAAATTTATTTCTGCTGTCCTGTAATCTAACAGACTTCATTGACTCCTTGAGTGGAGATTAAGGTGCCTTGATCAACAGGGGGCTTTCTTGGGGAACAATCGAGTGCGGAACTTGTATTTGGATACAGCCCTTAAAATAGGCTCCTTTTAATATAATTAATTTCTCGGAAACGTATGGTACGAATTGCATAAAAATTTGTTTTTAGGCTAATTGAAGGGTGTAGAGTTCATTTATGCTGTCAGAAATGCGTACTACTTTTGAAAAAAAAAACAAAGTTATGGTTCGTTTTATTATGTACATGCCCCCCTAAGCAAATTTTATATACATTCATTTAAAAGTAGAATTTATTTCCAATCGTTCGGCACCGGTAACTTTATTCTATGGTAATTTGTTGAGTAGTTAGTAGGGGGTGTTTACTTTTTTTCCATGACTGTACTTTAATTCATGTGTTTGATAAAACTGAGCAATAATTTCACACAAGTTAGAAGTGTCTAAGTTTTCAGCTCTCCGAAAAATTTAACTTTTCAACTAAAAACCTCATTAACTCTTAAGTACTCGAGCGATTGCGATAAAAAAGTTTTTGCTAGTAGAGTATAAATCAATAATATCATATGTGGCATACAGTTTACATTTTTTAAAATTGGTTACAGAAAAAAAAACATTTCTGAAAAATTGTAATTGTTCTTAGTAGAAAAGTGTATTGTAGAAAGTTTTATACGCAGAAAAAAATGTCTGCCATATGTCTTGAGCATAAAACACTGAATATGGATTCCAAATTGCATCAAAATCGATCGGTTAATTTACGAGCATACGAGTCTTAAAGCTCACAAATTTCCGATAGGATTGCACCCTGTCTTGTCTTCACTTAAAGAAAAAAATTTCATACTTTTTGTTTTATAAAAATACATTACTTAATATTCCTCATTACTCTTTGTTACCCTCTCTTGTTTGACGGGATTTTATCAAGTTAAAAAAATTGTCTTAGAAATTATCCTTAAACAATTATTTTTAAAAATATACAGATTTAGCTAGAAATTTGAACTATAATTTCACTTCAGAAAAATACAGAATGTACGGTGTTTATAAAAAGGTCTGTCAAATTTTGATGTTTGATAAATCATAAAATAATGAAAATATATTTAAATTAATAACATTAATGGTTAGATATATTCAAGAAGTTTTATGATCCTTGTCAATGAATTTCTACATGGGGCAATTCTCTTGCCAGCACTACGAGGTAAATCACCTACTTTATGGTGGTTCATCGAAAAGAAAAAAGAACCCAAACACAGATAAATTATACAACAGTATACTAGAATGAACCTCAAACTGGAAACCGTATTTTGAAAAAAAAGAAGGAACGGAAAAAGAATCTTATAGAAACTAGAAGTGTCTTAAGTAAGAAGAGTCTCGGACGTCCCTACACAAGTCATGCTGATGTTAAACAATTCAGAGAGTCATTTTTACACAGTCCTAGGAGATATGTGATATCAGCGGCAAAGGAATTGGCAAATGTGGAAATTTACTGAGAAGGGACGTTTTGATTTTATCTGACCATTAATATTATTAATTTAAATCTATCTTCGTTATTTTATGAGTTATTAATCAACAAAATGTGACAAACCTTCTGTCTCAAACCTGTTTATCTCAAAGTAATATTTTTGTAGAAAGTGCATTTTTATCTGCATACTTCCATGATTTCATGAATGAAATGTCTTGTATTTTAATTTATTTTGCTATAACAAAAAAAGAAATGATATACAATATTTCATCATATAAAGCTCATTAGTATTTTTCTGTAAATCTTTTGTAAAAATTGTTATTTTATTCATTAATATTAGATATATTTTTGTGTACATTAATGGAAATTTTTCCGCGTAAATCTTGAATCTGTTCAATTTTAGAGAAAAAAAGACGCGATCAGATTAGCCCAGTATTCTAAGGCATCGGATTCAAGTAGTGAATATCTGTAGAGAACGCCGCGCCGGTACGATGAGAATGATTTATGTAGTTTTTTTAGTTAATTCATTCCAAAAATAGAATATTTTATTTCAGACAAAGAAGTTATATGATTTTGGTTTTTGAAAATGCTTTATAATTAATCAAAATAAAATTTAAAATTTAACACATAACAATATTTAAAAAATAATAATAATTTTGTATTAAGCAATTTTTACTATATTATCAACAATATATATCTTTATGAACTAAGAAAAGTATATAATTTTTTCCCTAAAAATAGAGGAAATATTCACGTAGGAACTATAAAAGAAACCACCTTGTTATGCATGATTTAATAATTAAATAATACAACGGAATGCAAAATGAAATTCAAGTAACCAAAAAATATTATTATAAATTATTAACTACAAGCAGCAAAATTCAAGTTAGGGTTTTAGAGTCAGACTGCTAAAAGAAAAGTTAATGAAAAATCGTAAATATCGCATAGCATAAAATATATATATATATATTCTAAATTAAAACTTTAATACATTAAATTATTCACAGCTTTTGTTACTAAAATAGGTGTTAAAAAACAATTAAAAGGTTTTTAACATTAAAACCGATATTCTGAATATTGCTTTTAAAATTTAAAACATTTTAATTGTTTTTTAACAACTATTTTAGTAATAAAAGCTATGAATCATATACTGTATTCATGTTTTAATTTAACGTATTAAGGTGAATTTGACGTTCTTTTGCATATAGATTTCTATATATTTAAAAATAAATACAATAAAATTATAGAAAATACTAAATATTATAATTTTTCTCAAAGGTTTGTGACTGTCGTAAATTTAATTTAACAACGAAAAAAATATTTTTTAAACACTAATTTTATAATAAAATATTTAAGTTAAATATTTAGCATGTAATTATCAATTAAATAATTTGTAAAGTCCTACAATTTTTGCCATATTTTGAATGATCATTATCAAGAAGACATATATATGTATACACTAAGAAAAGTATTATAATTTTTCGTAAAAGAAAAAGAAAGAGAAATAAAACAGAAAGAATGAAAAATATTTAGATAAGAACTATAAATGAAATTACCTTGATATTCATGGTTTATTAAATAATCTATGGAAATGTAATATAAAATTTAAGTAATTAAAAACATATATTACAAATCGTTATCTGGTAGCAACAAATTTTAAGTTTAGTGTTTTAGAAGGAGACTGACTGAAATAAAATTAATGAAAGTTATTAAAGGTCACGTACTTTTTAATAAAATTAGAAAATACTGAATATTGTTCTATATTTAAAGAAAATTTAGACTGTAGCTAGTAAATAAATACCCATTCATTTTAATAATTTTAGTCATATTTCTGCTACGAACCAAGCTTAATTGGTTATAAATTACAACGGTGTAAGGACTATTTATATAAAATGATGCACTAAGTCATTTTTTCTACAGTGATATCCTGAAATGACACAACCATGAGTTACTGTAAATTGTACTTCCCTACGTCACAAATAGATTTTTTTCACACCAAGAAACACCGGAACATTCAATTTGTGACCACTTTGAATATTTAACGCATTTTTCCACTTTTCGTTCGGTTTTAATTGACTGAATAAATCATTGCAATAAAGACATGCTTCATCATCATCATCTGCAGAATGATCAGTGTCTTTTTCATCATCATTGGATTTAACAAAGCGAATTTTCTTCTGAGGCTGTAGGGCTGCACGTCTTGATTGTCAATTATGTTTCTCAGCAGCTGCTTTTGGTCTATTTTTGCAATATTAGGTTTGCTTGTTAGATTACTGAACCTTCTACTTCCTCTTTTTCAGAGAATGTTCTAATGTGAGGTGCAAATTTTGCACAGTTGATGCACATAGAGTGTGTGATAAATGAAGAATATGAACTTGAAGATGTTGATTATATACAAGCGTCTTCGAATATTAAAAACAGATGTTGTCGGTGCAGGTGTTGGAGAAGGTGACATTAAAACTGTGAAAAATTGACTATTAGGTCTAGATTGGCCGTTACTTGTGTTGCTGTTGTTGCTTTCAATTAATTTTCAATGGACTTTCCGTCACAACTGAACCACAGAAAACATTATCGGGAAAGTTGGTTGATTTTTGACGGCCAATTATCTACACGAGGGATATAGGCCCGGGGGGAGTGCCCTCCGTGGGGGTCTTTCTAAGGGAACCTAATCCGTATTAACGCATGGAAGATCCACGGCTCGAAGAAAACCACGAAAACTCCGAACGATTAGGCCGACGGGCGCGATTGGGATCGAACCCAGCACCTCCCGTCTACCAGCTTCGAGAGCAGAACCTCTCGGCCACTGGTGGGGTCCCATTATCGGGAAAGTTATCTGGGTTCATGGGATAGATTCCATTTTTCGAAAACAGGTATGTCATTTTACCTACAACCACCACATTGTACACAAAGAGGCAGTATTCGAGATTACATGCATTAATAAATTTTTGCAAATACAGAAAATAATCTAAAAAGAAATATGTCCTTATCTGGTACTTCCGATATGTAATCACTGAAATGAAACAGACGTGAATTAGCAAAAAATAAATTTCTGACGAAAGAATAAACAATTTTTTTGTAACTAATAAAAAGTGCAAACTTGAAAACTTCGTCATGGAATGCTTATCGTTGCTGATTGTTGCCACAACATAGCTGTGTATGGTTAAGTGCTGTCCTCTAGCGGCAATATTAATAAACATAAGGTATTTCATTTTATCTAAATATGTCATTTTGGGGCAGTTTTCCCTGTATGGCATGAAATCGGAAAAGGTTTTAATTGTCAATAGCACCATTAAATATATTTTTTGCTTTAAAATGTTGCTAAAAAGAAACAATGGATGACAGAATACGTATTTAAGCTTTCCGAAGAGTTAACTCTTATTCAAATATTAATAAAATGTGCAAAAATCATTATTTTACTATTTCTGCTCATAAAATAGGCGACATAAATATCATAGAATGAAATAAACGTCAAACTTTACATCTGGCTGAGAAAAAAATTAAAAAGTGATATCTAACAAAGTTTCATTCACTGATTATTATATCTATAGCCGCATATGATGTTTTAAAAGAAAATGCAAAGAACTGACACAAAATCTTTAACCATATCTATAGAAACTGTACACACAATTATCAAATCTGATTCAAAGGTAATAGTAATATTTAAAAAAACACTATGTGCACCGAGTATCTCTCCAAATAATGGCGCATCTTTATATCTACTGCAATCTATTTAGAGAAAACGAGGAATGCTACCGGAATTGAGGCCATTTTAATTAAATGCGTTCAACCCCCTGTCCTCTGACATGTCTCGTGTGTATGTACCTCCTTTTGTTCTTTTAAAACACGCTCTTGTTACGCGACATCACAAAACATTCGATGGACTCTGGAAGATTATTGTCAAGGAGTGGAACAACACCAATCTTGATATTAAATAAATCTATTTTATCTGGGAAATCATGATATAATATGATATAAAATAGCAAATAAAGCCTTTGTGCAACTATATTAAAATGCAGAAAAGCAACGTTTCAAAATGCACAAATAATACATGAAAAGCTGCAAACAGCTGTTACGAATCTACTAGCGAGATGTTTCTTCAGTGCAAGATAGGGCAAGACTCAGCATGCTAGAAAAAAGGAAGGATGCGCATTCTTGGCCACTCAGTCGTTCCTCTGCTTCTCTTTCATTGGTTGTTTTTTGAGCATTTCCTACCCGCATCGGGTATATACGCCGGCGCGTCTGTATCATTTTGCTCAGCCTTGCTTATTTCTAGCACGCTGTGCCTTGTCCTATCTTGCACTGAAGAAGAATCTCGCTAGTAGGTTCGCTAACAGCTGTTAGCTGCTTTTCATGCATTATTTTTTCATTTTTAAACGTTGGTTTTCTATTTTTTAATATAATATGATCAAAATTTAATATAATATGATATAATTCAATAAATGGATTATTAGACTGAACGTACTAGAAAAGTATTTTATTATATTTCCATTATAGTATTCCTTTCCCTAAAATCGTTACCAAAATATGCAAATACCTTCTAAATTAAGCTGTTTTTTTTCTTACATTTGTTAATAAAGTAAAATCTGAAATGCAGAAAATTCAAGAAACTTTGTAATTCATTTTCACAGAATGGCTAATAGTTAAATCTAATAAAAATTATTGTATAAAAAAGAATGCAAATATTGGTGACTATATGAAAGAACTCTCTGCATAAATGCATAATTTTGGAATTACTTCTTATGTATCTGTATTTCTAAAAACATAATAGAAAAAAAGTAAATGTCTTAACAGTTTTTTAACAATACTTTTAAACAGATTAACAAATATAGAGATGCCTTTTCATAAAGATTTCTTGTGTTCGACGAACACCATATACATGCAAACTATGTATATTTTCCTAAAGATTTATAAAATACGGTTTCTCTTGAACAGTCCGTGTTTTATTTTGACATTTATGTCTTTTATGCTTG
Source organism: Maratus speciosus (assembly GCA_963932465.1). Taxonomy (NCBI): domain Eukaryota; kingdom Metazoa; phylum Arthropoda; class Arachnida; order Araneae; family Salticidae; genus Maratus; species Maratus speciosus. The sequence goes on along the minus strand of OZ010789.1, from coordinate 595,478,338 downwards.
GGTTAGGAAACCTTTTCAGAAGTTTATCGATATTGAATAACAGATAATGCCAGGTTTTCTTCTCTTTGCCACCTGCTTCATATCGGTAAACAACACTTTTTTAGAGCTTGTGTCTCTTAGGAGTAGGTATAAATAAGGATTTTTCTCCAGACAACATTTTTTTAACCGAAAATACACAGAAATACATAAAAATAAAATAAAATCTTATTCCTATAGAAGAATGAAAAAAAAAATAGAAATATAGTTTAAAACGAAACGCATTCAAGTGAGAATTGCATGTATAGCATTAAAAATATTAAAATTCAAATAAAAGGCGCAAATTGGAAACCATGATTCTCACTCACCACCAGTGTTGCCAGATGTCACGCGTAAATCAAGACTCCAAATTCTCTGGACACCACTTATTTCTTATAGTTTATTTCGCCATCTTTAATAGCAAATAAATCTGCCATTAGATAACACTAAGAAGATTTCGTTAAAACACTGGTGTCCAGAGCATTTGGAGCTCGAATTTACGCAAGACACTTGGTAGCACTAGCGACGAGTGAGAGTCACCTCTCGAGCGCAAATGGTTAATTGTTACATTAATATGCTATGTTCTCGTTCCTGGATATGCAACATGAGAACATAAAAAAAAATCCGTCAAAAAAAAAAGTTTATTCTTAGTGCTTGTGAGGCGCTGTTTATTTCCATACCACATAAAAAGCAATAAATTATGAAAATAATTTAGTACAAATGGCGAAATGAAGTATTAAAACTAAATAACAAAATATTTAAACATTTATGAGTTATTTTTTTAATATGAATTAGTAAGACCAATCGTGATTTGAAATGAAACTAATAAAATTTACTATAACACATTTACTATAATAAATAAACTCAATTACAATTTCAAAAAATATATTAAAAACAGCATTTTCAGTATCCCGTATTCTATTTTGAATAATTAAGTACGAAATATCATACAAGACAAGATATGAGATAGCACTAAGATTAGATACTAAATTAACATTTATTATATTACATAACAAATAACAAACATAAACAAGCATTCTTAGATTATTTATAATAACAGAAAAATAGGTGTGTAAATGACAGCGTAAGAAAATCTTGTGGTGCTGCCATCTACAGATTTTGTTACTCTAAACAAAAACACTATATTTCTCCCCTGTTTAATATATCAGACGGATATGAGTTTCTCAGATCCTCCTAGATCCTGTGAAAAAAAAATGAATATGTTTTATAGATTTAGCAGCATCCTCAATTGAACTATTGGGAACGGTTGGTTTTGGATTCAGAGTTATCAAATCAGAATCTGCTGGCTCAGGACTTGTTGTGTTTGGGTCACAAGTATCAGCTGGTTTAGGACTTGCAGTATTTGATGTATCAGATGAGGATCAACTGTTTGGATATATGTGGAAATAAGCTGTATATGTTGAGAATCACTTTGTTTATCAACTGTATTTTCAGTTCTGAAATTCCCTGTATTACTTTCTTCAGAAAGTGTATCATTACTTAAAGAAATCTTCTATTTTACGTCAGTTATTGGATCAACATGCATCTTCCAAATATGCGAACCAACATGAGTTCTATAAAGCAACTTGGCCTGTCTTGCTATAGTGCGACCAGTTTCAAGCATGTCTTCGATTCCGCTACGATTGGAACTACTGATCTATTTTTTCTGATATTACTTTTTAGAAATAAAGATTGAGGTCTCTTCCCCATTGTAACATTTTGCATCTTTCTATATAACAAAAGTAAGTTATTTAATTTCATTTGTTAAAGTACCAGACACTGAAGCTGTAGCTTTTAATCTACGTTTGAGAATTTGCACATATCTCAGCCTGTCCATTTGTAGCTGGATTGTATGGAGCATGTAACGCTGTAAGATAGCTTCTTCGATTGTATCTCTCTGTGTCGATCGGTTGCCTGTCCTATCATGACACGTAGTGGTAACCGATCCAGCTTCCCACAGTTGCTGATGAACAAGTACAAACATTTGATCCCGATGTTTGCAAACTGTTGGAGTAGAGTTCTGCATACATTTGCGTAGCTTTCCGACCAATTTCCCCTTTCTCCGTGTCAATTAGGTGCATAACTACATACTCATTTAACATATAATAACTGATGCCACTTCTGCAAATTCACCTTGTCACATGAAGACAGGCTGGACTTGTCAGACAGCATTGCGCGTAAGCAGAAATTGTGGATACATAGCGCGTCTACAACTTCATGAGTTCGTTTGAGCCCATACTTTCTTATGTAAAATTATCTTCTTTTGCTATCTGGAATACCTCCCATTAAATTTGAACGATAATTCTCGATATATTCTGTATGTTGTGCCTTTTATTGAATAACATAAAACATAAATTAATATTTGTAATTCAAAATGCATAACTGAAGAATGAATATCATATACATCTTTCTACATGAAAGGAAACTATTTTTCGAAAAAAAAAAATTACATGAGAAAATCCTTTTATAGAGGAAGTATAATAATAATTTTGAAAAGAATAAATGTAATTTCGATTTTTTTTTAAAATGAATTACCATATAATCACGCATCTACATAATGTCATTTAAAAAGAAATTTACCTATTATGCAGTTTTTATCTATAATAATAATTAAACATTTGTGTGTGTGTGAATGAATGAATGTGTATGTATGTCTTTCCACGGTGTTATGAAGATACCGCAGCACCTACAGCTAAAAAAATTGTGATTATACGTAGTTTCGCACCTCGAAGCCCGATTTTGGATTTTTTTTATTATGTTTTTTTATTTAATTTTCTATACAATTTTAGCGCCTTTTCAAGTTTCGAGGCGATTTTTCTACATTACTAAAAATAATATGATTTATTGTTTTACCCTATACACTAAATTTTGACCTCTTTTCAATTAGTTCAAATATTAATTAAGTATTAATTAAAATACTCATAGAAAAAGCATTTTTTCCCGAAACGTTAAAAGATCAAACATGTGCTGGACTGAACTTGTCTCCCAAGTGAAAATGAAAGATAATGACAATTTTCAGTAACTGTCTAAAAATAAGAAAACTAATCAAGATATCGATTTGAAAATTTCAAATAAATGTAGATTTTTTTTTATTATTTTTTTATTTTTTACATCCGAACACCCATTTTTAAAAAAAATCGGTCTGTGATTTTTCTTAATTTTTTCAATAAACAGACTACGACGGTACAAAAATTCAGAGAAAGAACCAGATAAAGACACAAGAATTCATTATAAACTGAACTAAAAAGAGATCGATTTCAGTAAATAAGTAGACCCCTATCTAATTATTGATATGAAATGATATAAAATATTAAACATTGCGAAATGCTAAAACATTATTTAAAAGGATTTTACCAACTTAATCGAAGATTATTAGTGTGTTTTGTTGCAAAAGTCGTTTGATATGAGTTAAAAGTTTGTCCTCACTTAATTTAATTTTGAAAATATTTTTCCTTAAATATAGATTTCACTTGTGACCACATTCAAACATTAATGGTGCATTCCTGCCTCGGGTTCTATGAGTCCGGTTTCATTGGGAATTAACTTAGCTTACTATTATCTTTCTGAATTTAGTGCCATCTTGCAGCGTCAAGCAGCACATTCTTATCTCGGGTTGTATGAGCCCGAACAAGGTTTGGCTCATTCAATTTAGTTTTCGATCGAATTTTTCATAACTGATCATTATTTTAATAACCCAACTCCTATTACCCACATCTCTTTCAAATTAATTCAAAATTACATTAATATTTTAATTATCTTCTTCTAATGGTCTTGAAGTCAAACTACAATTAGCGGTTACCACTATTTCCGAAGAGTAATTTCAGCAAATTACTTAAATTAGGTTCCTGCCTCGGTTCACATGTTTCTCAAAGGACTGCAGTAGTATTGATTAGTCAATTATTGAAGACCACTTGCATCTCATATCCCCCTCTCCCACGTCATCGATGTTAGCTTATATGAGACCTGGCTTAGTAACTCAACTCCTCTTACTCATATATCATCGAGATTAATTCCAAATTACATTAATATCTTAATTATTACCTCTCACAGCCTTCAAGTTAACTTATGATTTGTAGTCACCTCTATTTCCTAATAGTAGTTGCAGCATTTTTTTTAAAATTATGTTTCTGGCTCATATATAAGCACAAATGTTTGACCAATGACACCGATGGTGTTCATAATAATTTGTCTAAGAGCATTTGCCTTCGACTTGCGCCTCCTCTGCATCGAATTTTGCTTAACTGAGCCCTAACCTAAAAACTCAACTCCTATTAATCATGTCTGTTCGGAAATATTTCCAAATTACATTAATATATTATATATACTTACTCACAGTCTTAACTCTCGCAGTAGATGGTGTCAATTTAAGACAATCTGGACATTTTGCATTTTTTTTTTCATTTAGAATATGTATGCTAAAATTATTTAATAGGAATTCTCAAATAGAATATACTTTAATATTTTTTTTCTACTTAATAAGTTTAGCACAGTTAAATATTTTTGTTTATTTCTAGAAATTGCAAATTGGGTCACATAGAACCCACCTTAGGCAATCAGTGAATGAATGAAAGATGTCTGTCACTTACCACGTTTCAAGGGGGAAAAAGAAAATTTTTGGAATACTGCCAAATGTAGTTCACCTTATGGCACTGTGGGTAAAGCGTTTCCATACAAGCAAGTATAGGCGCCTCCATCATTTTGTTTTTTCTGGTTCTTGTGTTTAGTCGTGTGTAAATTTCGCTATTCAACGAAATGAATCGTCGCAGTTTGCCTAACGAGGAGCCATATTTTTTGCTATTTGAGGAAGATTCCTGTCAAAATACCCCTTCCTAGGCATTCACATGATATTTTTATCTTACTATTTCGAGGGTTAATGTTAATTTATGAGTAGTGGTTACTATTTCTGAATAGTAATTTCAGTAAATTTCTTAAATTAGGTTTCTGGTTTAGGTACAAGGCCAAATTCATGACTAAGGACTGCAGTATTCTTAATTAGTCATTTGTAGAAGAGCTTTTCCATCTCCCCCACCCTCTTCCCCATTCATCGATTTTTGCGTAACTGAGCTCTATCTTCGAAAATCAAATCGTATTACTCATAACTCTTCGAAACTAATTCCAAATTACATTAATATATTGATTATCACCTTCAGAGTGTTAAAATTAATTTAGTCGTAGTAGTTACCACTATTTCCCAATAGCAATTTCAGTACATTTTTTAATTAAATTCCTGCCTCGGATACCAGTCCAAATTTTTGACCAAGGATTACAGTATTCTTAATTAATCATTTGTCAAAAAGCACTTGCATCTCCTACTGTCCTACCCCCATTTGTCCCACATGAGATTTTTCTCTTATTTGAGTCTCCAATCCCTCAACTAACATATCTCAACATATGTTGAATAAAGAAGTATCGTTCGGATAGAAGTTTCTTTAGAGCAGTGTTCCTGGTAGTGAAAAGTTAAACTAACAGATTTTGAATTTTAGGTATATTTAAGACTATTATCATGTGCCCAGGCAACGTAGGTGTGTATAGTGTAATGACAGTTATGAAAAAGTTATTTCTTTTAATGTTATATTTCGATCTGCATTGAAAAATATATAATAGAACTTTTTTTTTAAACGAAAAATGTTCACATATAAAAAGTTGAAATTTAAAAATGTGTGAAATGTTGCTTCTATTTATATATTGAGGATATTTCTTAAATGAAAATGTTCAGTGACATTTAAGTAAATTAGAGGAATTTTTTCATGATCATGTCCATGACCTGTAAAATATTCAAAAGATATTTTTCTTTACAAAATGTAACAAGCGATACTTTTTTAGAAAATATTCACGTTTTATAACCTATTCTACTCATACTTTTTATACGTGACTAAAATAACACAGTTCTTTATGTTGCAATACCTTATATCTTTTGGCTTTTATTATAGATTTTTATGATTTGAAAGAAACCATAAACGTTGATCAATGCAACATAAAAAGCTATTCTAAAAATGTCGTGCTGTTTAAATTTTAACAAATGAAATGCCGTCAAATAAAAGGCTTTTTTTCATGTTTAAAAATGAAAAATATGCCTTTCTATCATCTATGAGGGTTGATGTTATGCATAGTTTTTTTTTTTTTTTTTTTTTTTTTTTTTTTTTTTTTATGAAAACAAAATTATTTTTTCTGCGGTTATATGTGAGCATGCGTCTTACAGAATGCATTTAAGAAAATTTCAAAATATACAGGATGTCTTTAAAAGAATGTCCTTGTTTCAATCTTGTAGTCTACAGTTTAATGTAGACTATTTATAGCAAATCACACATCAAATTGAAGAGAAACTAACCTAGTTTTTCTTACGAATGTTCAATATGTGCACTTTTAGCTATACGGCATATATCCAACCTAAAGTTCAATTCTTCTCACACTTCGGTTAACAAGTGAGAAGTAATGGAAGAAAAAGCTTCTTCAAATCTGCATCTCAACTCTGGCAAATCATTAGCTAGAGGCGGAATGTAGACGATATATTTTATAAAGCCCAAAGTAAAAAAATCACGTGCCTCTAACGGCTTTTAAATCTTCTGCCTAGACATAACATTTTGCGCTCAAGAGTTCCCATGTGCACTGCAATCGACTAAATAACAAAGCAGTACACGTGCATGCGCTTATTAAAATTGTTTAAGTTATTCTTTATTTGCGATGGTCAACCAACACTTTACAGCACTTACAGTCAAAACAAATAAATTTTATAGCTGAGATAGTCTTTTATGGACAGTCTGTACACTGTAAAACAAAAACGGGCTAAAAACTGAGATTCTACTGTCAATCGAGACGCCAGTGCTGTTTCCGTATTTGAACTGAAATTTCACCCATAAATTCCAAAAATTCGAATTTTTACGGAAATTTTTCCCCATAAATTACACAAAAATTCCCGTTTTTCTGGAATTTATGGGGGAAAAATTCCCTTAAAATACGGAAATAGTACTGTCATCTCGATTGCCAGTAGAAGCTCCGTGTTTTAGTCCGTTTTATTTATTTATTTATTTATTTTTTATTTATTTTTTTTTTTACAGTGTATATTTATTATTATTATAAAACTAGAATGCGTATGTATTTTTTTTTAAGAACCTAATTTTTTTTCCGTTATGTGATTACAAATTTGACTCATATTGTTAGTCCTTAATATCTCACATTTGTCGTTCAATTTATAAGGATTTTTTAAATTGGGAATGCGGTCTTTCTTTTTAGTTATCAGGCTATCAAAGCCTGAGAGCTAATGTGCCCGTCGGTTCTGTATGCATGCATGTATGTACGTACGTAACCCGATAACTCTTGATCGAAATATCCGATTTACTTCAACTATTTTTTTCTAGGTTCATCTTGATAAGGCGCTTCCATGATTAAATTTTGGGTTTCATTAGTTGAGTATAAAATAGGGGTATGGGGGCTAATCCCCGCCCCCCCTCTTAATTTAGATAAATGGATTTTCATGCAGAATTATCAGATTTGGAATACCGGTTTATTCTGATAAGGCGCTTCCCTGATTAGATTTGGAGGTTCATCTGTAATGTATAAAGGGGGAAATGGGACAGCTAATTCCCCTAAATTTAACAAAATGGATTTTTCATGCAGAATTATCCGATTTGCTTCAAATTTGGTATGGGTGTTCATATTGATAAGGCGCTTCCGGGATTACATTTGGATGTCCATTGGTTAAATAAATAGGGGGAAATTATTTGTGGGCTGATCCCCACTTAATGGATTTTTCAAGGGGCATTATTCTTTGAAATGAGAATATAACCTTCAATTAGTCTGAGTAGCCTGTGAGCTCAATGCCATTAGTTTAACTGGGTACTTTTCTTTTTATTTTAATATCTCGCAAACCAAAGAAAACTAAGAAAAAATTTAAGAAACGGTTACATTATAGTACTAATTCTAGTTATGCAATAAAAAAACCTCATCTGTTTACATTACATTTACAAACAAAACATTTCCGATAAATATTATAATTCGTTTGGGTTATCTTCTTCAGTTTTGTGCTTTAAATGTATCAGGTCAATACAACTACCAACTTTCACAAGAGCTCTCAAAATGTGTAGAATATGATAATATTAAAATTGACTAAATAATCCAATTTCTATAACTTTTCAGAGATATACGAATTAAAAGTTTGACGTCACATCCAGGGTACATAAAATAAACTTTATAGGGAATATGAATATGAAACAGTGCATATTAGATATTGCATATTTTCACACTAGAAAATACTTAAATTACTCTCTGCGCATGCCAAGGAATGGTTGAGGACAATGTAGAATAGGCGTATGAATGCAATCCATCATCGTAATGTTCAGGGAATTCGTAGATTCCTTTCCTTTCAGACAAATTTTGTTTACAAATCAAATACACTCTCTAGTATGTTTTAATATATGTTGACATTAATTCAAGCATTGGAGCATGTATACATGCAAACATGGTGTCACTATGAAAGTTCCGACATTCATGTTCCTAATAAAACCTATTTTATTCTCACCGAATATGACGTTTTCATTTTTATTTTTGTAGAAAATGTTACTTCATAACAAGATAGTTATTTGGTTAATTTTTATGTACAAGAAGTAAAGAACTTTTCATAATATAATTGGACACATTTTTGCAGTTTTGTTGAGATAAAAAAAAATCATTTTAATGTGTAATTTTCAAAAAAATTTGATACGTATAAGAATTTATTTTCTTCTATATTGTCATTTGTCTGTGATATTTAGAAGTTTACATCTACTAAAAATTACTTTTTAGTGTTTTGAACAATTCACAGACTATTACAAATTTTCTTTAAATGACTGATCTCAATTTGAAAGTATACAGTGAATTTCAGATTAAATTTGTGCAATTACTCTGGCGTTATTTCCTAAGAGATAGTATAGAGAGTATTTTTAGAATAAAATTTATATTTTATTGTGATTTTAAAATATGACTTCAGTATATTATTTTCGTGAAATATTGATGCGTGTAAATGGTTCTGCATCAATTCTTCAAGCATAATTTATCCAGGAACTGTTCATCGCGCACAATTCATTGCAGCGTCAATTTGCCGCGGCGAAGTTCAATTTAGCGAAATTGCTTTTGATTGTTTACACGTTGAGTACCATGTCAGTAATCAGTGACTGACACTGAACTTTCCTTTTAGACCGCGTCAGTCATTGGTGACTGACACTTACAGATTGTGTAACGGGAATCTTATTTTGTGGCCCAAACGGATAGTCAGACAAAACAGATATGACATTTAACGTGTTAAGGCAAAGGTAAAGATAATCAATTAAATTATTTAAAGAAAATATATTTTATTTTATTTTTCTGTTATAGCAAATTATGATAACTAACATTTTACAGACCAATTTTAGATGCAGGTATATTTTTAATAATTTTTCATATTACTTTGCTTTCTACTGCTTTAGTCGCCATTTTAATGACTGATATTTTGGGACTAAAAATGTAAAAAGAGAAATATATATATGAGGCATTCTCACAAACCAAGTTAAACTTGCATGTTTAGTTTTCCTTACCGGAACTAAACATTCGAGGTTCGAGACATTTTACCTCTCTAACTTTTCTTTTCTTCTAAATTTTTACTTATAATGAATTTGGATAGCACGCAAACAATATTTAAATACCAATGTAATTAAAACAATGTAGTATTTTTAGGACAAAAGTTTGGCATAACGTTGTATTAAAGGCTAAAATTTTGCAGTTTATATTATTGTATACTAAATTATTTTATTTATTTTTTATTATTTATCTGTAATACACATGTAAATATGTGCTAATATATTATATATGCACACCAGGGTAAAAAAAAACTGTTATTTAAAATCTTTTACTACTAATTTCACGGTTGCAAATAGATATATAAGTGCAGGGACGCTAAGAATATTACAGCGACGGTAAGAACTGTAGCAAGTAATTACAATTAAAAATATTTAGAACATTGTTTTTCCAACTGTTGGTCGCGAACAGATAACGAGAAGCTGCAGTTAAATTGAAAAAAAAAATGTTTATGTACAAGAAATATCTGTTATTAACTAGTAATAATGAAATATTACATAATTGGTATTGATGACAATGTAATATGATAAGTAAATGTAAATGTGTAATAATACACGGCTGCATTTATTTATCGCATTAAAGCTTTACTATATCTGCATTTACTTTTGAAACACACTGTAGTAAATTATTTTCAACTAATTTAGTTTTTGATACTACTATTCAAAAAGATGCTTTCCACACAGGCTAGAAAAAATATATATATATATATATATATATAGGATCATTGTTTTGAAAGATTCCGTTACTAAGATTTCATTAATAAAATTTAATAATACAGGCTATTTACATTTTTATGACAACTTAGACGATCTCGATACTTAAAACTTAAAAAAAAAGGTTATTTATAACAAAATACATGAGAGCCATTCTCCAATAATTTTAACTTTCATGAATAAGAAACATGTGAAATTCAACTTTAAAAAATAGAATTTTTAAACATCCAGTTTTAAGCTTTCATGTTCTTGTAGCTATAATTAGAAAATCTTATTCAGCTTTAATGTTTAATACTGTTCTATCCCAGTAAATCTTCCCATTCATTTAATAGTGAACCAGAACGTGGATGGTCGGGAAGGAACTGTAAGGGAAAAAGGGACGGTAAGGAAAATTACCATCTATTTTTAGGCAAATCATGTTAGGACTATGTAATGGCCATAATGTTCATTGATTTTTAGCAACAGTTATTTACATTAGATTGAATAATTTTCTTCATAAATTATCTCGAAAAGTTCCAGGAATAAACCCCGGGATCGGTAAACTATCAATAAATCCACCAGTGGCGCACCAAGGGAGGGGGCCAAAGAGAACTGGCCCATCCAAAAGAAAAAGTAGAAAACACTAGAAAAATATCTAAAATATTTACGAGACCTAAGTTCGTTTTTTGTGTGTGTGCGTTTGTGTAAAAAGTTAATTGGCACCCTATAAACACGTGGGTATCTCCAGCCAATTTAAAGGTGCCCAACCACAGAAATGCTTGAGATCACATTTCTATATATCATTGATGATTCATGGCTCGCTACTCTTATAAGTATTGTGAAAAATTGCAATATTACCATGCAGTTAAAAAAAAAAAAAGGCTCCAACAGTTTTTTCCCCCATCATTGTATGCACTTTTAGAAACTTTTTTTTTTCCAATTGCGAGAATGAAACAAAAACTTACCAAGAAAGTGATCACCGCCAAAAAAAAAAAGATATCCTTTGGTGATTAAAGCTGAATCATGTTTGTTTCAAGTTTCTCCCGATCGAACAATTGAAGATCCAGCGTCTAGATTCAGAATGGCCCAGATTTAATATAGTGAACTTCGGTTTGGGTCATTATAGTACAAAACCTTCACTTGGTTTGGTTGCATCCTTACCCATTCCTTTTCGTTGGACTTAGAATGCTATACAAAGTTATATGCGAGTACACAAAAGTTACACAAAAAATTATTTCGTATTTTACATGGCTATTTCGCAGTGACTTTATTGGCAATCATATTAATCTTCAAACTAGTTTTTCCGCTGTTATAAGCAATCTGCTTGGAAACCCCCCAGTGACATTTACAAATTAAATTTGTAAAATATCATTTTTTTAATTTATTTATTTATTTATTAGATTTTTTCTTCAATTCATGGCTGAAAAACGTAAACAGAGTAGATTATAGAAATTCAATTACATAAAACTCTCTGTAAGCCGTACTCTGTGTAAGACGGAAATCTGCCTAACTCGGAAAGATTTTCAAGTCACTGCGAGTAGATAAACACAGAGTAAAATTTGTCTAAGACGGAATATTGTCTACCGCGGAAATTTTTTTTGGTCCCGATCGATTCCGCCTTAGACAGAGTTTACTGTATTTCAAAATATAAAAAAAGGATTATTTAAATGCTAGCAGTAATGACGTTATTGACACTATAAATACCGATTTGGATTCGGTTTCCCTAGTCTCAAATCAGTCAAAGCCGTCGAATAACCTAGGTGAATAATATTCCGTCAGCTGATAGCAGTTAGCAAGACATCGTATTGTTGAAAGAACAAACATTCAATATTGATGATAATTTAAATGTAAATAAGTGCGAGTATTAAGTCAAAATTACGTCCATTAATAATCATATCATAATATTAAAGTATTTATTTGCTTAAAAGACGTTTTAAAATCACATTAAAAGTAAATTAAAAATCTATATTTACATGTTTCACCTCATTTCCTGAGTCGTCGTCAGAATGTATAACAGAAAATAACAAATGCATATGAAGAATGGAAAAAAATCATTGAAAATAAACAAGTAATCATATAATGCGAGCTGCAATTTCGCGATGGTTCGTGTTCCCTCTATGTCGCGATGCCGTAATTTGTCCAACCATTCAACCCATAAATTTGGGATACGAAAAGATAATGTATCGTTACAAACTCCTGAACCTCTTAAATAAATTTCATTGGACTCTCTTATGAATAATTGTAAATAAAAATTAGACTTGTAGATTATTTTACTAGCGTTAAAAAAGTATGTTAATGTTCTCTATTTGATTTAGCCAGGATAAAGCAGTATTACCTCTATTGTATTTTATGTCCGCTATATGTTCTTTACATCTGATATTGAATTTTCGTTGGGTTATACATATGTAATGATTTTTGATTCCTCCCTCCCTAATAAATGGAATCATATAAACTCCTGAGAGGTCATCTTTATTAATAGAATCAATTTTAGTATTTAAAAGCATCTTTAATTTCGGAGGCGGCTTCGCGATCAAACATAAGCCAAAATTTCTTAAATGATTTTTTATATGTTCAAAGAAACCAGTGAAATAATTTGCTACAATCCTTTTCATATTAACTTCATTAATATTTTTATTTTTAGAAGCATCAAAGAAGCTCTGAATCAGTTTGTTAATTTTTCCTGAATCCATTATCCCTAGCAATGCGCTTAATTATCTCTAATTTATCGCCTAGATTTAAATCGGAAGAAATCTTGAAAGCGAGATTGATTAGGAACCTGAAGATGGATAATTTATAAGGCATTGGTGTGCATATATTGGAAGGTATAACGTTTAAATCTGTCATAGGTTTTCGGTAAACTGAACGAATTAATTCATCCTCTTTACTCTGTAACTCAGCATCTAAAAAAGGTAATTTCCACCCTGTTTTTTGTTCAAAAGTAAACTTAATATTACTGTCAGGTTCATTTAACTGTTGTAAGAAAATCAGTAACTCATCTATATTACCTCGCAAAACAATAAATATATCGTCTACATAACATAACCATACTAAAGGAACTACCCCAAAAGTGCTGAAAATTTTAGACTCGAGGGGGCGTAATTTAAATTTCACCAGAAGGCCAGATATTGGGGATCCCGTCGGAGGACCACATGATTGTTCATAAATAACATTATCAAAAATAAAAAACTTACTTGAAATAATTAAGTTTAAACCACTCTTTAAAGTGTTCTTCATGGGCAAGTCAAAGGTTTCTGCATTATCGATAAAATGTTCTAGGTTCTTGGTAACTTCTATTGTATCTATGGATGGATAAAGGGAATCAATGTCCAAACTTTCTAAAATACAGTCTTCAGAGATGTTGAGTTTCTTCATTTTCTCAACGAAATCTGTAGAAGAGTCCACTGTAAATATGGCATTAATTTCTTTTGCAATAAAGGCCTCTGTAAGCTTACTAAGAGAATTTAAAAGACAGATGGGTCTATAGCTGGTTGGTAATTCGGGATTTTCAGAAATTTTTAGAATAGGGGCAGTAAGGGCAGTTTTCTAGTAGAGAGGGAAGTAATTGAATTTAAAAATATTGGTTATAAGGAGGGTAATTTTTAAAATTTCGCCTTCTTTTAAAAAGAGATTTTCTATAAGATAATACTGGTGCCGAAAATTTTTCTGGTCTGAAAAATTCAAGGTGGCGTACGAACCATGAAACAACCACCTCATCGAGTTGGAAGCTGAAATTCCAGAAATAGCTAAAACTCGATTCCCGTATTAAAACTCAATTGGTTTGCTAAGTCATATCTTGGTGGAAAACAGCTAAAAACCCGATTTTACCGGTTGACTGGCATGTTTACAATTGTGTTTTCACGCTCCCAGTCCGCCATGTTTTCATACATTTGGGTGCAGGAAAACGCAAAGTTATACCAACGAATCGACCGCTAAAATCGGGTTTTTAGGTGTTTTGAACACGATATGACTTGGCAGACCGATTGCGTTTTAATATGGGAATCGAATTTTAGCTAATTCAGGAATTTCAGCTCCCAACTAGATGAGGTGGTTCTCTGTGATGCCGGCTCCCTGTCTATTAAGAAGTGATGTGAAAATGCTAAAAAAGTCGGCTATTTTAGTTTTTAGAAGGAAAATAACAGAGGTCCCCGTACGGGGACCCAGGTACCGGAGAGGTTATAATAGATATTGATCTCGAATTCCACTACTTTATGTATTTCGCACTTGTGGTTTTAATTATACTGATAATTATTGAGTGAATCAATCGAGACATCACAAGATTTTAATTTTTTGATAGATATCTGACGGATTTAAGCAATTAAATTAAATTTAAGTATATATTTTAATGCTTTTCGAAATTATATTTGATTAAGGATATGATTAATGGGCGTAAATTAAGACTTTTTTATACTTAATATTATATTTAAACTAGGGGGCTCTGCCCCCTGCAAGCTACGCTCGCCAACCCCCGTTCAGACACCGCAGAATCTAAAAGCACGCTAATCTGATCGGTTTTAAAAATATTACAGAAGATTGAATTATACTGAAAAAAGCTGTGCAGATCTCCCTGTAAACAGTTTTCTATTCAATTTCCTATGATTTCAAAAATTTAAGGCCGAATCAGTTGCTGTTAAGACATCCAATGGTTGTTTTCGTGTTTGATGAAAGAGGATCAGTTAAACGTTTGAAAAGAAGCTAAAATAAAATGAATTAAGTGTACAGAGTCTTTGTCTCCCGGTATTTTAAAACAGTTTCTATAACAATAGCCTAAGCCATGTGACTATCATCAACAGTTACGGGCGAACCACTTCGCTTTTTATATTCCTGGTGCCATTTTGGTACTTTAATGTTAGCCAGGTACAGGTGATAAATCGCCAAATATTATTCTATCGCCATAATTTCATCTATATTATAATAGTCCAAGTCATGTAACTGCCATAAATAAATACGCTTTGATCCCTTCGCTTTTCATGTGAAAGTTTGGCCAGATATCATATACGGCCCCATATTGGCGCGATTGTTTTCCGACGCTAATTTGGGGAAAACATCAACAGCATAAACAACAACATCCGGCTTATCAAATCAAGCAAAATAACGATACTATGGCGCCAGTTAAGTACCTGTTGCGTATATGACATTGGCGTCGGAAAAAAAATCGCGTCAATATGGGTCCGTATATGACATCTGTGCCGAAAGTTTTCCCTTTAGATTAAAAAATCAAATATCTTTTTCGAATAAAACGACATAAAAGTTTCCATGGTCGCAAAGAATTCTTGGTACATGGGTGGCTTCCCAACACTGTTACGCTAGCCGGGTGCAAATCTCGCCAATAGCTATTTTTCAAGTCGACAGTTAGTATTTTTTTTTTTCGAGTGGTAAATTAAAACATTGCTTTGACGTTGAAATTAAATGTCATCGTTTGTTACATCATTTAATATTTGGCCAGATGCCATATACGCACCGGGTTTGGCGTGATTTTGGTTACGAAAATTTGGCGAAAACCTTGTTTTCGAATACCAGTTACATATGTATTTTTGGTACTACTTAGCTATCCCGTCGACCAAAAATCTATCACCAAACTATAAGATTAAATGCCAATAAAGGTTCATCGTAAATGTCACATTCACTTGACTTTAAGCAAGTTACACGTCTTTACGTCATCAAGTGATTTTTATTTCGACGTTTTATTTGTATATTTATTAATGTTATAAGATTTTCTTTGTTATTTCGTTATTTAAAATAAAAATTATGTCAATTTGTATAATTTGGCGATTTATATAATTTGGCGAAATGGGTCGATGGAATGACAAAGTAGTACCGTATTTTTTAATTATTTTCTTTTTCTTTTTTTTTTTTTTTTTTTTTTTTTTTTTAAGGAAAATAGCCAAAAAATAATTAACTATGGAGCAAAACAATTTATGTAATTAAAAAAAAGAAAATAAAGTAAATAAACATTTATTAATAAATAAACAACAATAGCCGGGTTACATGTCAACCAAAATAATGCCATTTTGGCGCCAATTAGGTACCCCGGTGCATATATGATATCTGTGCCTAATATTTTTCTTTTCATTTCGTTTAAAAAAAATAAAGAAGTGAAAGCCATTTATTTTAAATGTTTCAGTTGCTATTAAATAAAATGATAATGAAATACAATTTGAATTATGAATAAAAGTAACATGATACATTTCTTAGCATACATTTAAGGGAGGCCAAACTTCTCGCCAAATTAGTTTAAAATAGTAACCTTTTCTAAAATCTGAAAAAAAAAAATATCTGTTTGATTAAAATTTGAGTTGCCATCATTAGGAAAATGTATATAAAATTAGAAAAAAATTAATATTTCGAAAACTAATTCAAATTATTAAATTCTAATACCAGTTTTGAAATCTGCGGATCAATATTGAGTTTTGGTGTTATTTTCATCGCAAAGTATTCCATATTTTAGGAGAAATCGTCGTGAAACATAATCAGTTGCTTAATCAGTCGATTCATACTTCCGTTTCATAAATTCGTTTCATTAGGATTTTATATATACTAGAGGATCGTACCCGGGCTTCCCGGGTTACAGACTATAGGTGAAAACATCTTTTTTAAATTGAAAACTGATACTTTTTTATCCGCAATAATTTTTTTAGATTGCCCACTTACATTAAAAAAAGCATTTTTCATATAAAAAATACGAATTATACAATCAAATAAATTTTTAAAATTTATCAAAAGCGATTTTTACTTATTAGCCGCATGCTAAGAGTTAATTGACCAAGATTTTGCTACTTACGGCATCGTTTTATATTCTGATAATTTCAGAGCTTATACATATCTGTTAAATTTGTGTTTTATTTATATTAATTTATTTATTTACTCACAGGGAAGTTTTTTTAATGGATATTAACCGTAAGAAAATGATAAACTTTTTATTTTGGACAAACGGATTAATATTTCGTAATAGAGCTCCGTGCGATATAGATAAATTAAAAAATATTTCATGGTTTAAAATTGTTTGTAAAACCATAGACAATAAGTAAACTGGGATGAACTTTGAAAAAAAATTTCATAAAAAAAAAAAAAAAAATCCTATTTGGTGATCTAAAAATTTAAATTGTACGATTACAAATATGTTAGATTTGTGTGTGTTTATATATATATATATATATATTATTCTTTTATTTGTTTATAAAAGAAGTATTAATTTTGTTAATTTGATTTTCACATATATGTTAGTTTAGTCTTTTTTTTAAATATTATTCTTTTATTTGTTTATCACGAAAGTATTAATTTTGTTATGCAAAAAAAGTCAGAAACAAATGCTTAACAATGTTTGTTGCTTTATGCGCAAAATGTTTATTATTATTATTATTAGGTATTGAAACCGGCACGTGATAAGATAAACTTAAAAATAAATCGTGCTTAAAAATTATTTTAAAAAATATAATACATCAGTCAATTAAGATACAGTTTTTAAACAAATTGCATTTGAAATTATATTTTTTCCCTATGCGACGAAAATTGAAAATGTATGATGGTCAGAAGATTAAAAAATTGCAGTAGCGAAAATTTCAAGACAGAAATTTGATCGTGAAGTGTTGCCATTCACAAAATGACGTGAGCATTACGCACAGATATGTTTGTTCTATATAATATAAGGTAATTAGTAAAATATAATATAGGTCAGTTATCAGGATGTGGTTATCAATTGAGGCTCTTATGCTTGGTATTCGAGTATGAAAAGCAGCAATTTTCACTTTTTCAAAATTTGCATACTCACTTCTCATATCCATATTCATCATTTAAAAAAAAAATTGTATTTTGTTTGATCATTTTAAAATCATTTTAACTCAAAACTCGAAGTCACGATTGTCAGCAACATCTTTTATATGAACAGACGCACTCTTTACTTTAGATTCTAATCTCAATTACGGAGAGTAAAAATTTCCATAATTTATGTTTTTTAGACGCATTTGTGTTAAAATGTTCAGTTTTATCTCAGAAAATGATCGTTTTCATTTAAATATGACTTCATTTTCACTTATATAACCATTTCGAATAGTGTCTGAAACTTACTATCAGTAGGCATGCAGAAGGAAAAGCAATATAGAAAAATTATGACGAAAAATGCCCGTATAAACTAAACCCTGTACAACAATTTTTATCAACAATTTTGAACTTTTATCAGAAAATGGCATGATTACAGAAAATGAACTTCATTATTTCACTCTTGTCTGCAATAATGAAAGCTATCTAATTTTCATCATTTTGAAGAAATTTCATCATTTTGAAGAAGTTTCATAAAATGCTTTTAAAATTAAAATAGAAAAGTGGAAATATTTCATAAAAATAGATAGAGCGATCACATCTACAAATGAACAGCTGTCAGTTAACAAAAATATATATGTATTAGTAAAATTGGTTCAGCAAAAAGATCAGGACAGATGACTAAAAAATACACTTGTGTTTTAAATATACAGATTATATAAAATTATGAACAATTAAATTAAGCAAATTATGTTATTTTGATAAAATACAGTAACATATTTAAAGGATAGCAATAAAATTTTATTAGTTGAGAGAATTTTGGACAAAAAACTTGGGGGAACGTGATATTATTTTAAACCTCGAATTATTTGTTGCTTGTCTAACTCGCTGAAGCAAATCCATCCAGGCGAGAATCATCAGTTTCTGTAATATAAATCGCTATTATTTGCATGTCACCTCTCTTTTATATCGACACTCTAATTTTTTGTAAAACACTGCGTTTTATCAATGTGTGATTTCTATTACATTATTTTCAAAAGTGAAGCATTTTCACCTGTGAAGAATTTCAAAGCAGCTGGGCAGTGAAAATAACGCACTCCTACAAACCATAATTCAGTTTTAAGAATTAAAATACACGCTTTTTTATAAAATGACGTCATTTGCATCCGCTAAAGCAATCCACTTTTATAATACAGCCTTAAACTTCGTCTACAGAAAGTATGCATATGGCGTCATTATCGCAGAATAGCAGACAATATTCTTGACATAGCTCGTATTTTAATTTCAACCTTTTTTTCAGGTTTTATGAGAAAATGGCAACAAAAAGATACAGTAATCTCCTATTTTTGACTATTTTCCCTTTACTTTCATTAGAAATGGGGTACTTTTGTTGCGACGATTAGATAAACGGTATTAAAAACTACAAAAAAATTAATATCTCCAAAATAAATTGAGATACAGCTTTCAAACAAATTGCATTTAAAAGAGCATTTTTGTCCTCATGCGACGCTGTAAAGATTTAAAATGTGCGATGTTTAGAAGTTTAAAAAATTGCAGTAGAGAAAATTGCAAAACCGAAATATTATTTCAAATTTCAAAGTTTTGCCATTCGCAAAATGACGTATGCGTTACGCACAGATATGTTTGTCGTTTATAATATAGATAGGGTAGATATTCTATAGCTCAATGATGAAATGTTTACAATTTAGTGTTCAAATTTATAAGATAAAATGTCATTAAACAGGAAGTAAACATTAGACACATGCTGTAATTCTCTCATCTGAGCGAAAATGTGTCTATTCTTTGACTCGAACCCAGAGTTCCTGGCTTTAATTTCCAATGATTTACTTTTTAATGTATCTGGACGACTGTCCAGCAACACAATGTTGTCTCAGATCAATTTTGTCATGACATCTGGGCTGTTATTTGAAACAGCACGGCAGAATTAATTTCAAGTAAACAAACTCCAATAAAATATGGGTAAGTAATTATGCATTAAATAATTAATTTTCAACACAATCATTTTCGCTCAGATGGGGATATTATAATTTGTTTGAATTATTTATCAATTAAATGATTGTGTTAAAATAATTCATTTACCCTTTATTTATTAAATTATCAATTTATGAAAACTTTATCTTCTAAGGGATTTTTCGTAACTTGTTTAAAATACATTAGCAGATTTACATTATCACTTAATAAATTTTAGAAGGAATTTAGAAGGATTCATTTAATTTCAATTTATAGGGATTTTATGCAATATTTATAACCCCACTCAAATCTTTTATTTTAAATATTTTTCTTAATATTTTGTAGAATTAGGATATGTACAAATACAATGTTCTTACAATAGAAATATAGTAATATATCCGAATTGAATAATTTCCCTTTCTCCCAATGCAAAGAAAGCTGAAAAGATGCAAATGCAAAAGAAATTATCCTTTTAAAAATATTTTTGTTTTGCGTAACCAATAATGTTTTTGGATAAAGATAAATCAATGTATCTATAACTCATTCTAAACTGTATTACAACTAATCGATGCATTAGATGAATTTTGTAACAAGTTATTTTAATTTTAATTATAAGTATACCGTCAATAGATAAAGGTTTAATGTATAATTACTCATCCATGCTTTGTTGGAGATCTTTTACCTGCAGTTTATTCAGCCGTGCTGTTTCAAAAAACAGCCCAGGTTTCATGACCAAATGTTTGATATGAGCGAATATTGTGTTGGTGGGGTATCGTCCAGATAGCTCAAATGGTATGGCAGTGGTAATTAAAGTCAAGGGTTCTGGGTTGGTGACCCGGCCTGGACACACATTCGCACAGATGGGGAAATTAGAAATCGTTTGAATTAACAATCATGTGATTGAGGTAAAAAATAATTAATAAATAATGAAAAGTTGAAAAAATAAAGGCTTTGGGCTAATTTGATAATGGGTTTAATATTTTCTGTAATGTTCACATTTATTGGGTAAAATTGTCTTGGAGTACATATATTTGACTCAATAAATATGACTCAATATTTTAAAATACTACTTACTGCAATTTCAAATTTTGATTCTGTAAGAAGATAAAACATATAAGCGGCAATTTATATCAGGGAAAATAAAATACTATTCATAGTCCAGGCAATAGAGACCGTATAGGGGCTCTACCTAGCAAAATTCATGGTAGTTCTGGAAAAAGGCTTACTTCTTTTTTTGGGGGGTTGCTGAATCCGAATTTGTAACTTCCCACCTTAAAATTTCCCCCGGCAACCCTCCCCCCAAATTTTGGTAAAAAGCCCCCCCCCTCCCCCCCAAAAAAGGTTTTTATAAAAAAATCAAATTTTTTTTATTGTTTTATTGTTTTAGGGAAAATGTATCTAGAAATTCAGAAAGTAGACAAAATTTGCAAAAAATTAGATATATGACATTATGACTTAGGATGAAGGGGAAGGGGGGGATCTGCCTCGGAACATGCGCGCGGTGCTGCGTGAACTAAGTTGCGTAATTCCACTTAACCACTCACACGTTTACATTCGCCCGCCCATCTCCTCTCCGAACATTCTCTATAAGGTTTACTTTAAGTTTTTTGGGTCGCTGAATCCGAATTTTAACTTCCCCCCAAAATTCCTCCCCCCCCCCGAAGCCCTCCCCAAATAGTTGTTTTTAACTTAAATTTCTTAGTGTTTTAGGGGAAAAGCATTACGAAAGTCAGAAACTAGACAAAATTTGCAACAAATAGGATATATGACATTATTACGCAGGACGAACGGGGTAGGGGAGGGCTGCCTCTGAACATGCACTGTGGCACTACGTGCACTAACATAAGTTATGAAGTCCAGACAATAAGGGATTTTACCTGGAAAAATTTATACTAGTTCTGGATTTCGACTCACTTTATGTTTTTTGGGTCGCTGAATCCGAATTTGTAACTTCCCACCAAAATTTCACCCGGCAACCCCCCAAAAAATTGATTTTTTGAAAAAATTTGGTTTTTGAGAAAAGCGCGCGGGGAATGTTCCGAGGCAGCCCCCTCTCTCCCAGTTTATCCTACGTCATAATGTCATATATCCTATTTGTTGCAAATTTTGTGTAGTTTCTGAATTTCGTAATGCTTTTCCACTAAAACAATAAGAAATTTAAGTTAAAAACAACTATTTGAGGGGGGGGGTGTTCGGGGGGGAAGTTAAAAATTTGGATTCAGCGACCCAAAAAACTTAAAATAAACCTTATAAGGAAATTTCGGAGGGGAGATGGGAGGGCGAATGTAAACGTGTGAGTGGTTAAATGGAACTGCGCAACTTAGTCCACGCAGCACCGCACACATGTTCCGAGGCAGATATCCCCTTCCCTTCATCCTAAGTCATAATGTCATATATCCAATTTGTTGCAAATTTTGTCTACTTTCTGAATGTCTGGATACTTTTCCCCTAAACTAAATGATAAAAATGACTTTTTTAATAAAAACCTTTTTTGGGGGGCTTTTTACCAAAATTTGGGGGGGGGGGGGTTGCCGGGGAAACTTTTGGTGGGATGTTACAAATTCGGGTTGGGTTGGGTTGATTTTTGACGGCCAATTATCTACACGAGGGATATAGGCCCGGGGGGAGTGCCCTCCCTGGGGGTCTTTCTAAGGGAACCTAATCCGTATTAACGCATGGAAGATCCACGGCTCGAAGAAAACCACGAAAACTCCGAACGATTAGGCCGACGGGCGCGATTGGGATCGAACCCAGCACCTCCCATCTACCAGCTTCGAGAGCAGAACCTCTCGGCCACTGGTGGGGCTGTTACAAATTCGGATTCAGCGACCCAAAAAACATAAAGTAAGCCGATTTCCAGAACTACCAATAATTTTGCTAGGTAAAATTCCCTATTGTCTGGACTATCAATAAAAGGCTCATTATTAGAACATTTTATTTGAAATTTGGTAATGTGTCCTATATCTCTCTTTTCTTATTGTAACTCTTTAATAAAATATTTCCGAGAATTAAGAAATTTGTAACATTATTTAGAAACTTTCTACTTCACTGCCTTCAGTATAATCCTTATACATTTAAGTCCAATCAATTCTTTTTTAAGTACACGCATTAATTAGACCACTTACAAAGCGTGCAAAAATAAGATGTAAAGAAACAATGTTTTCATAATTTTTTTTTTCAATGGGTTCGGGAAAAGATCAATGAGGTATTAGATACTTAAATGTTTTAATGTAATTTTTTATACAGGTGTGAGCGTTAATGCATAGTTGTGTATTACTTTGTAGAATGAAATTTACATTAATGCATTTAAGTAGAACTCTTATATTTTAATTGTGTGCTACGTATGCTTTATCCAATGGATGTATTTTAAGACACTGTTTTCTATCATTAAAGAAGAGTTGGTAATCGTAAATAACTTTTGTTTAATCAAGGACTAATGTATTTCTGGTAAAACAGTTTTATATATTTTAAACAAAATTTTCATCCTTTAAAAAAAAAAAAAAAAAAAAAAAAAAAAAAAAAGGAAATGGAATAACGACTAAATATATATATATGCTATATTCTTTGTTCTTAAATGATAGATTTTATTATCATTCAATTTTAGTTTGTAAAATAAAAAATATATACACTAATAATAAAAACATTAACTATAAGAATATAAACTTTGGTAAATGTTATTTGATAGAGTTATAAGTTTCATGTCTTTTTATATAGAGTAGGTGTATGTAAAGATACGCACGGGGCAAAGATAGGCACTACCTGATTTAATATGAAGAAACATTTCTACAATAATGACCGCTAGGTGGTAGTTTGGTCTCAAAAGTAGTAGTTGTGTCTTCAAACTTTGTGAAAAAAGTAGCAATCTCTGACAAGAATATGAGATAAGTTTAAATTTTCTCATTTTGATCTAATAGTTTTAAATTTTCACTTTAATGTTTAGCTGAAAATACTTCGAGTTTTTACAAATCCGGAGAGCGGATGTTCTATAGCTTCTAAATGCCGTACCGCGATGCATTTGTTTAAACTTGTCAGTAGCCGGTTAAATAAAATACTGCAGAATGTGGTAAAAGTACGCATCTGTCTTGGGGCAAAGATACGCACAAGTTTAAGATTCGGGGCTTTGTCCTATCGTTTTAACTAGATGCGATTAGTTTTATTTAGAGTAGGTGGAGGTAAATATTATCAGTTTTATTTTTTTTTATACTCTATAAAATATAATAGCTACTTAACTAATATAAGCTAGTTCACCACCTTTTCCTTTTCTAGTTAAGTTTTTTTAAAATATAGAACGTAGGTATCTACCTTACTTACTTTTAAAAATCAATATTCTTGTTTCATAAAACGATTTTGTTTCAGGTGTTAACCATTAACTCATGTTAACGGTCTCACAGACTGCTGCTATATTCAGTTTCATAGCTTAACTTGTAATTTTCAATTTAAGTATTGATGTTAGTTTAATTTTGATTCGTTTGAAAACTTAGTAGTATCACTAGAGGCATCTAAATGAGGATAATTTTTATTATAATAGGCCTTTGCATAATGTTTAGCGCAAAAACAGTATCTTATGAGTCAGTCAAACTTTTTATACATTCTACGATCAAGGGGTCTTTGGGACCGCTCACAGTATTTATGCAAAAAATTTTGTCGCAGTAGGGGAGACCGGTGGAATGCCGCCAACCAGGGTTATGCCACCACCCCACCTAGTTTAAAAACTAAGGGCAGTTTGAGATAGTGAATGTGCCTGCACTATAGCGGCCAACAATATAAACAGTGCCTAAAGTGAGAGTGACTTTGCTGTACGTCGTTCGTTTGTTCTAGTGAAAAATGTAGTTTTCATCTAGTTGCTTATTATTTTGGAGCTTCAAATGAGTAGAGATAAGCACCTTTCATTGTAACATTAGGTATTTAAGATAATGTGACCCGTAATCTACATGCATTCGCCGACATTTTGATGCAATGTGTTGAACAAGTTCGGTTCTTCTTTCGGCTTTGCTTGGGGATTTCCGCCATATTGTCCTCTCGGGGTAATTGCGCCACCATGCCAATCGGGTGAGAAATGGCCTCATTTTAATGTAGTGGAGCCGATTCAGCAGGGTGACTTTTGCAATATGAAGTAAATTGTAAGCTTAACCATTATTCTGCTCAATTACATTGATTTCTAACTATTTTCAGTAGGTTGTGTGTTTCCTAGTATCCATTTGATGCATGTACTAAGTCATTAAAGAGTGGCGGCATTACCCCGGTACAGTGGCGGAATAACCCCAGTGTCCTGTGTAATCCCGCCACTGTACAGAGGTTGAAAGAATTTTTTTTTTTATGTGTGCTTAAATTACAGTTATGATTACGGTTAAATTTATACAGATACTAAAGATAATGATTCAGCTTTAGAATTTTTACTATTAAAAAATAAACATTTTTTTAAGGAGAAAAAATTTAAATTTTCTTAAGGTGTCGCCATTCCCCCGGTCTCCCCTAGTTAGAGGTTAACCGCTATTTGCGATCTCCCAGACAGCTATTTTTTTCGTTTTTTATGATTTAACTTACAATTTTCAGTTTAACTATAAATAGTAGTGATATTTACTAATGCTTTTGCATAACTCATTCGTTTTATTGGAAATGGGGCAAAAACGCACAGTAATTGAGCAAAAATACGCACTGCGTATCTTTGCCCCACCACTTCGTACTTCAACCGATGGGGCAAAGATACGCAGAGCAATGTTTTTTAAAAATTGCAATTTCTCGTAGGATTATAATTTGACAGAATGTCGGTTGATGGTGTCAGTTGCCTAAGGTTCTAATCTCGCATTTTAATCACTCATTACATAAGTTTAGGCCAATGTGTGCGTTAAAATTCAAAATGAATAGAAAGTGCGTATCTTTACCCCCACCTAACTCTATACCTAGCATCTTTCGCCTGCTAAGATAATCAGTTTCTCCAACAGAATCTTGAATCCAACGAAATATATCTAGCTAATCTAGCAAAGATGAAATAAAAAACTATTTCTTAATATCTATTTTCAAAATATCTAATCATAACTCAGTAATAGGTGTCTTATTCAAATAATCTTATATTATCGAGTTCAAATGCAACGTTGGCGACAAAATATCAAAAATAGCTTTAAAATCACTGAAATTGCGCAAATACATTTTAAACTAGTGTTTTAGTAGATTTGTAATCCTGAGTTTCCAGCTGCTAATAAAAACCGTATATGGCGAAAGGACAAAAAAACTTTCAACCACCCATTTAACCAAATTAGGGGAGCATTTCTAAAATCTATAAAATACATGTTTAAGTTTGTTTTAGTAGATTAGTTATCCTGAATCCAATGCTGTTGAGAAATGGCAACATGACCTACAGGTTTAGACCCTCCTATTAATCCCTTTAGAAGGGGGAGGCGTTCTAAAATTGCTGAAATGCGTTTTTTAATAGGTTTGTTATCTTGAATTCCATACTCTTACGTCGAAAATAAATCCATTAAATTCTAATCTTCTATTTTAAACTTCTAAACGCACAGCATTTAGTTCATTTTATTATACGTACCGATGAATATTAGAATCCCGTTTAAAAATTAGGCATTATATATTTAGAATAATTTCTGTGGTTTTTTTTTTGTTGTTGTTTTTTTTTTTTTGGAAATTAACCTTTAAATGAAGTGTTTTTGAATTTCTTTGAAATTATTATTATTATTATTATTATTATTATTATTATTATTATTATATTATTATTATTGCAACATATAACATTTTGCTATTATTACATTCACACATACGTCAGTTTGATATTGTGATATGTGCTTCATGCAAATTTTAAACAGAATTGCTTAAATCTATATTTTAGAACTGTTTAATACTCAATTTTTATCTAATACGGATTCATAGCCTGTTCATGCTTGCTCTATTTAAATTAGACTTTACATTAAAAGAAGTATTTTTGATGATTTTAGCGATAAAAGTAAATGATAAACACTGTTTGTCCAAGAGAAAAATAAAAATTTTTACTGCTGTTATAAAGAATTTCTGGAGTACATTCGGATTGTCTAAATTAGAATAAAATAATTACTCGAATGAAGAAAAATAATTCAAAAATATGTTTTAAAAGAAATGTATATATGCAAATATCTTATTTTAATTTGAAATCAAATGAAAATTGGAATTGTACTTGATAAAAAAAAAAAAAAATGCAATTAACCAGCTGAAAAGAAGAAGCTTTTTAGTTAATCCTTTTTCTATCTGGAAATATATTTTTATAACGGAGGTTAACTGGTATGGTATTTCAATACTCACTGTAAAATAAACTATTATATTAATTCACACTCTTCCAGAACAGGTAAACATTTATCAAGGGCAGATTTTCTCATTTAATATTAAAAAAAGAAAGCGCTCTGTCATGTATTGGTGTATTTCGAAACATTATTGAATTTAAAATGGCGTTATAAGCGATAACGGAATAAAATGAACGTACGATTATATACATATTCAGGTCGTTAGCTGTCGTTTTTCAATACAACTTCATATGCGTTACACATGGATGCGAAGTTTTAATTTAATATTGATAGATCTGCCCATTTTGTGGTTATGATTTACTTCCGAGGCCTTTTTCTATGGGTGAAAGTCTATGTGAAGTCTATGGGAAAAAATACTGACATTATTATATAATATACGCGTTTTTTATTAAAAATTGTAAAACGAAAAAAAAAAAAAAACTCGCACATTTCAGGTACAAATATTTTAATTTAAAAAATATGCATGTAAATTATTCGAAAAATGATAGAATTGAAATTACAATGGAGATTTTAGTTAATAAGGTTTAATTAAATTGCGAAAAAATGCTGTAAATCCAGTGTTGCCAAATCTCGCAATAAAATGATTAAAAATAGTATTCAATGTTTCTTATGTGAATTCAGAACCTTTGAATAAAACAACCGCCAGATTTGTCAAAAATTCTGGTCATCATCAGTTCAACAATTTTTTGATAGACATAGTCAATTATTTACCAATTACAACTATAAAAATTACGTTAAAAGTTACATGAATTGTTATTTAACTGCAAAATTATTTTAATGCACATTTAATCAAATCTTATAAATCTACCATTTATACCATTTCAATTTGTAACTGTATGCTTCATCAAGAAACAGTCTAAATTTCTTAAATATTAGCGTAACGGGCTTTCTGTATACACGAATGTTTGGCTCTACTTATTTTTCATATACAGTGTGTACACGTATAACCTGAACGACCTTTATTTTCTCAACCGCTGGTCTAAGATACATACTTCCAGTTACTAAAGTGGTTTAAATAAGGTAAAGAATTACTTTTAAAGCGATTTTGTCAAGAAAAACATTTATTAAAAAATTACGAAATCTAAATTTTTATACGGTCTCCAGGTTCTATAAGTGTTATTTAATAAAATTTTACTGTGACACTAACAATTCAGACAAAAAAAGTCTCATTCATCTAACATTAAAATTCACAGAGTTATGAAACTTTGAAATGCATGACTTATCCCACTATTTTGCATATCAAAACAGATGATTTCTACCCTGTTTTCAGTCTTCGTATATAAAGTACTTAAACTTATTTCAAGGTATCTGCGCTTTGAAAGAAATCGTACAACTATTACGATTGAGTTAACTTTTATTATTAAGTTTCAGATTAGTTAATATAATTGTATTTTAACATATGTTTTATTTTGTAAAGATTTGTGGCTGTGATTTCTTTTAACAAAAATTATGTTATTTTCATAAGGTTTTATTTAACTTGCAATGATCGTCTATCCAGTTTAAAATTTGTACTCGAATTTTAACTCACTTTCAAATGTCCGATCGAAGTTAAATTTTGCATACTGACTTAAATCCGATGACAATGTAATATTACTATGATTTTCGACGCTTACCATCTTATAATACTTATATTAGAGGATAGCACACACACACACACACACAAATCGGATAGTTAACCGTCAACAAGTTTAAGAAAGAATTTTAGATTAGATAACATAAACCTGCGATGGTTGTGTTCAACTTTTATAATTACGTTTTATGTATTTTTTAACGCTGAATAAAAAAATTATCTTCACTTTTAACCATCATGTCAGGATTTTTCTCAAATCGTAAATTTCAAAGTTAAAAAATAGCTAAAAGTCTGATACTATAAAATAGACGTAAGATTTTTTATTCAGTTTAATTTAATTTAATTCAATAATTCATTCCATTTTTTGGCTTATACTGGATTTCTTACAGCTAAACAGTTCAGGGGTCCGATGAAGTTGGGAGCGGAGGGGGGATCAATTTTAACTTTGAGCTTTTCAACTTTGAAATTTGCGATTTGGGAAAAATCCTGACGTGATGGTTTAAAATGAAGGTCTTTTTCGTGATTCAGAGCTAAAAATTACATACGAATCAATTTTCAAAAGCTAAAAACACAGTTATAACATCTATCTTATACGAATTGAATGTTTCCAACTGAGCGAAAAAATACCCAGTCTGGGAATCGAACCCAGATCCTTGGCTTACAAGGCCAATGCTTTTCCGCTTAAGCTATCTGGGCCTACAACCAGCCACGATACTTCGCTCAGATAACCTTATGGGTTAACCTTACAGTAACATTTGGTCTGTCATGGAGACAGCTCGACAGAATTAACCGCAGTTAAAGGAACTCCATATAATCGATGGATACGTAGTGGACTATTATTTTAACACAATCAAACTGATTGGTAAAGTTAGCATACGTATTGAATATTTCCAACTGAGTGAAAAAATGACCAGGCGAAGGCTTTTTCGCTCAGTTAGAAATATTCATTCACTTCGTATGATAAATTTACCAATCAGTTTGATTGTGTTAAAATAATAGTTAATCTATCTTATAGTATCAAATTTTCGCTACTTTTTCTTTTTTTTATTTATGATTTGCAAAAAATCTTTACGTGATGGTAAAAAATAAAGGTCAATTTCTGATTCAGTGGTACAGAATACATAAGAATCAGTTATCAAAAGCTAAAAAACATGGTATAACACAACTTTTGCAGGCTATTGTAATGTAATAACATTTAAAAATATGTTTCATTTTGTAAAGAATTGAGGCTGTTAATTTTCATTATTTCATTTAACATAAATTCGTGTTTTTTTTTTCTTATATGTTTATTGCAAATTGTATATTTTGCATTAATGTGTCATAATGATTAAAGATTTCAAATTTATATTGCAATGTTACTTTTACTCTGAATCCTTTTTTAAATATATCTGACGAAATTATATTTCTACTAAATTTGTTAATGACCTCTAATTTGCAGCAAAAAATAGGCTCCAACTTTAAACAGCTATTACTCGGTCAATTTAATCGTAGAATAACAGGATTATTTTTGTCTTACTTGTCAGTGTAACAGGAAAATTTTACTAAATATAACTTATAGAACCGTGGGGCCGTACAAAAATTTAAATTTCGTAATTTTTTAATAAATGTTTTTCTTGACCCATATCGCTTTAAAAATAATTCTTTGCCTTATTTAAACCATTTTTGTAGTTCGAAGTATGTTTCTAGGACCGGAAGTTGCGAAAATAAAGGTCGGTCGGGTTTATACATGAACACCCTGTATATTGACTCTAAATAAGCGTTCTAACGTTTGTGTGGTTTTTCATGCAGTGTAAATGAATTTATGTTACATTTCAATTATAAACGATCTAAAAATCACAACAGTAGTGGTTTTTTTTTTTTTTTCGGTTTTTGTCAACTTATTTTTGTGTACAATTCAGAACACATACAGGGTGATTAGAAAAAAAAAAAAAAAAAACGTTTACAAAATGGCACGGCAAATCACGCATACGACAAGGATAACACATAGGAACATAAGTTTTGAAACCATTTATTTAGTCACAAATACTAACTTAATTTGGGTTAACGGTGATAACTTTCAGAAAACTGAAATATATTATAATAAAACGTTTAACAGACATTTTTATCTTTGTTGTAAATGTGATAACATGAAAGAAATGTGGCAGAAGATTGCATTATATATGCCAGAATTATGAACTTGACGCCCCACATTTTGGACTGTGATTATCAATTTATACCGTATCATCGATTGCTTGAGCAACATATTTCGCCAGATCTTTTCGTGATATTATCACATTCCACGCAAAACAAGGTAATATATCGTTGCTTTTTAATTACTATGTTTTAATTCTTCTTGGAATTATTACCGTCAATCCGGATCCAGTTTGACTGAAACACCCTGTGTCTGTGGCTAAATAAGTGGTTTGCGAATCTATGTTCCTATGTGAATTTTTATCCTTGTGGTATGCCTGATTTACCATGCCAATTTGTAAAAGTTTTTTTGAATCACCCTGTATACTTAATGCATTTGCATGCAAATATTAATCAATGTATAACTGAAACGAAATTATGAAACGACTGATTATGTTTCATAGCGAATTCGCCTAAAGTATGGAATGTTTGCCGGTAAAATTAACTACAACCCGTAACTTATCCTTATTGATCCAGAGTTTTCAAAAATTTTATTAGAATTTCAAAGTTTGAATTAGTTTTCGAATATTTTTTTTTTTCTAATTTTAATGACATTTCTATAAGATGGCAACTAGATTACTCCATTTTTGTGGAAAAAATGGAGAAAAGGAAAAAGCACAGGGATTATTACATTGATTTTTCGTCATTTTCGAATTGAAATTGGAATAGAAAATATATTTTATTTCCATCGTTAGTGAAAACCACATTGTGATTAAAATATGTTTTTTACAGAAATAAATCACATTTGAATCTTTAGGAATAAGATTATTTTAGAAATCAAAAATCGTTTGTAATTTTCAAATTCCAGAGGCGTAAACAAAAGGTTTTGTTTTCAATTTTAAATATATAATGACAGCACTAATCTCAAAAACAGAAAGAAAATTTTAAAATAAGAATTAAATGTTCACGTGTTAAAAGCAGAAAATAAGGAAAGTTACGTAAAAATCTTTACAAGTAAATATTAAAAAAGTACGAAAATTTAAAATAAAATTATCACACACGAAACACAGTAAAAGGTGATAAATACGTCCTATGTAAAAGGCCCAAAAATTAAATATTGAATTACTTAAAGTTCCTAAAATAATTAACGAAAAACTTTTTTATTAGGTCATATATTAAGTCATATTTAAAAAACTTAAATAATATTTGCAAAACACTTTTAAGTCAAATAATATATGTATCCGTGAATCCTAAAAGAGACAAATGAATAAATAAATTATTGCATGTGAGATGCATTTAATAGGAAAAATTACATCATATAATAATAAAACATTTTAAATGATTTACATTCCGGGGAATTAATCTGACGACACAGGGTATAAGAGTAGTGTGGCAAGCAAATTAATTTATATATTACATCATTTGATGCCGCATAAATACAGGGAAATGTATGCGGAAAATTCTTTCGAATTATTTTGTACCAATTACTATTCAATAAATACATATTAGAAAATTAGGATATTCTTACTAATTAACACAAAAAATATACATTGTAAAAATAAATTGAAATTATGCATGATGGCTTATTAAGATAGAGAAAAGAATTCGTGAATAAATTATATCTGTTCCTTAAATACCTAAAACTCGATCAAGACATAAAATATAAGCATAAAATTTCAAAACACAATGTTTGTCAATACGTGGATTGGAAAGCTATTCTCACGCGGACGAAGTTTTTTTTATCCTCAAACCTAAAGAAAGAATATTGCCCATAGCGTCTTTATAAAACTCAGGAAGATAGCGTCATATTTAACCTAACCATTTTATACAAGTTGATTTTCAAATCTATAATTGATTTTACTTATTAATCCCGAAAACATACGCCATTTATTATGACGGCTATGGATGAGGCTATGGTAATCGAAAAATGCCCATTCAAACTGAAAAGCTTGGCAGTGCGATTACAGAAGATAGCAGCTGTTATGCTCCGATAATATCATTCAATCTTCACACCTGGCAATATCTTTTAAACAGGGAACATTAGTATGTTTTCAGAGGCTGCGAATCCTGAACGGGGGTTTGCGTGGGTATCTCGTAGGGGGCTTAGCCCACTTGCATATATCAATATATTGTTATGTATAATGTTTTGTGAATAAAATGCCATTAGGAAACTTTAAGTAGTGGTAAAGAAACAAATTATGTATATGGAACCAGGGTCATAGTCCTTTTCAGATAAAAATAGCTACTTAAAAACAGCATTTTAATAAATGCGCAAGGCTTTTTGAAAGAACAAGTCTTTCTTCATTAAGCGCAGAGAACAGGTCCTACTAAGTTGAAAATAGCATCAAGCCTCGCAGAGGACGGGGCAAGTTGAAGAAATACTTAAAACGGAAAAATGAGTAGGTAACAGCCATTAGAAAAGGAGAATGTATCAGCCAATCATACAAGAGCATTACCCGAGCAGGAAAATATTTGAAGCAATTTAATGAAAACTAAGTCAAAAATACAAATATATAAAATAATACGTAATTAAATAAAATAAAAAATTAGCAATTAATGCACAAGGTAAACAAATAAATCATAATAGTAAAAAATAAGTAAATGATATAAAAACATGAAATATAAAGATAGTTGGGGTAACTGGACCCATGAGGTAACTGGGCCATAGGCTATTTTATAAAAAACTGTTGGTGTTTTTTAAGTTTTAGCTTTTGTGAACAATGTCCCTTAATCTCTACTTCCTTAAGCAACTTGTATCAACTCAATCATAACTCTCACTTTGTTGTGATAGGTTGTCAAAAATTTACGTTTCTTTTTTTAAAAACAACGTCAATATGATTGAACTTCCTCGGCTTTTTATTAAAATACTGTAAGTACTTTTATTAAACAATCTTTTTTTTTAAAGATTAGATACCTAATAATATTAATGTACTTACATGTCTATAATTATTTAGTTCAGGTTTCAAATGTAAGCCCGGTGTCCCAGTTGCCCCTTAAATCTTTCAAGAATGGGGTAACTGGGACATGTATCCGGGGTAACTGAACCATGCTGGATCCAGTTACCCCAATAGTTATAAATATTTTTTTGTGTGTTTCTCTTACTACAGGAAGTAAATTTCTCCGTTGTTTTTTTCTCACAATAAAGAAAAAAAAAATACCTTATTAAAATTACGTAATGAAATTTAAAAAAAAAAAAGAACATATTGAGTGGTATAAAACCAAATTTATTGACCCCTTGAGAGGCGGTGATGCCATTATGGCATCACTTAATTCCTAATTGCCACATTGGCACCTGAATTTTATAATGAAAATTTCACCTTTATTAAGTACGCGAAAATGTACTTTTACTTGTTTTCAGATAGATTCTTATGTAAATATTGGTGTCATTAAATTATTCCAACATTTTACGAATGCAAGTACCTTGCCCTGAAAGCGAGATAGCCAGACCTTGAAATTATACTATACACAGGGGTCGCATTCTATAGGAAAACATTTATCGATCCTACCACTAGTTTGAAAATAATATCTTGATCGCATTTATCTTTAAAAGTTCTGGTAGGAACAATAAAATTTCCCCTATATACTGCGACCCCTGGATAAAGATAAAGTACTTAAGTACTTACGTAGACGTTTGTTCATAGATGTACCTTGCTATTTTTTTCTTTAGAATAACCATGTGACTTTTATACTTATTATCTATACTAAAGTACATAAGTACTTACTTAAGTTTTATGTTTTTGGTATAAATAAATCTAATATTTTCACTTTTAGTACTTTTCTTAGACACATTGACAGCGAAGGATTTCCTTACAACGTTGTTTATTGACATATAATTTACATGGTCTGCCTGGTTTAAAAATTTTTAAGTTGTTTACACTTTTTCAAATAGGACCTGATATCCGATGTGAAAAAATATAAACGCGTGTGGAACATAGACCCCTCTGGTCCAGTTACCCCATTTTTGGGCAACTGGACCCATGAGGAAAGAAAGATGAAATATGCATATTTTTATATTTTTAAATATTAAAATGTAATTTTGAGCCTTTCTGTCTGATAGAGGGAACCTAACTGAATACATTTACAGAAGTTCAGACTTTAATTCAAATGAACATTCGCTTTTTGAAGCTGAATTGTCAGAAGCTCCAGAGTCACATTGTAAAATCATGGCCCAGTTGCCCCAACTAACCTTATATATATATATATATATATATATTAATACCAAAACTAATATTAAGAAATGTAAAAATACAAAAATTTTTGGTATGTGTGATCAAGTTTTTCCAAGCTGCAGAGAGAATAGTAGAATCAGATTTTTCATTATCAAGAACTTCACTATTAAGATAAATGATTAAATATCCAAGAAAGTCCAAGTCAGAGGTGCCATTGACATTAAAGGTAATTTTTGCATTTTGAAAATTAAAACTATGGCCACTATCACAAGAATGCTTGCCAATAAAAGATTTAGAATTTTCCTGATTATTATAAAAAACGAGAGTGTTATTTTAAGTGAATATCAAGATTTCATTTATTTTGAGAAATATAAGAAAGATAATATTATTTATAAGAAAGAAGATAGCCATTACAAGACAAATTATAGATTCTACATTTACGAAAATGAGTAACCATTAAATCACAAAATTAACCATAATCTTTAATCATAATTTTATGATTAAAAATAGAATTAGGTGACTTAGTGAAGGGTAATTGAAAATTTAAAAATTTTAGCTTATTTGTAACATAAAGAGGGGGAAAAAAGGCAAAAAAAAATCAAATTATCAGGTTTGGTTTTCTCAAATTTAGAAAGAGTAGACTTGCTAAAGGTCTATTAAATTTCTACACAGCTTTATTGATAACAGAAGGGTTGAAACTTATTTTAATAGCAACATATTTTACGTAATTAAGTTTATACTTAAGGATGCATCATCTGAACAAATTTTAAAGGCACGGTTTACATATATGTAAAGGACACCGATTTTCTGGTTAATAGGATGATTTGAAAGAGCATGAACTAGGTCAGAAACTGTAAAAGGACTATAAACACAGGCAAGTTATGAAAAAAGAGCCACATCTAGTATCTAAAACATCAAGAAAAAGTAGTTTATTATTATTTTCTAACTCAAAAGTAAACTGGATATATTGGTCGATGGGACCGACAGTATGGAGAATTGTTAAAATGTCAAAAGGATTATCAAATACAGCAAAAATATCGTCAACTTGGCGCATCGAACATTTAAAATTAAACAGATTCAATATTTCCCCCCTTAAAATAATGCATATAAATGTTGCATAGAATTCGTGATAGAGAGTTACCATACTTAAGCCGTCAGGTTGTTTGAAACATTTATTATGTAATTCAAAAGTAGTATGACTAATGCAGATTTTAGTTAAGTTAATAAAATCTTTGACTTCGATATCCGAATAATCTATTTTTTTATTTTTTTTTTTAATCCTCAATTGGCTTAACTAATTTGTTACAAAAAATTAACATTAAATGTAGAACTAATTGAATGAAATAACTTAATATCTGTCCATTCTCGGGCTTAAACAATGTAGGAAATAAATGTTGTTTTTTTAATTTGTTCTTCAAATTATGTTTTTGTTTAATATGTCATTTTTTTTAATAACTAATGCACTCAGACGAAGGCATTTCAAAATTAATAGAGAGTATCATCATCAGGCTTTGATGTATCCGGTATTGCATCACAATGTGGGATGCAGTTTACCAATGGGTAATTCAAAATGTTTCACCGCTGCAGTAATGCAGGTTGCGGTAGTTTGGACAAAAAATTTTAATCTGAACGTAAAAAATCTACATTAAAACATAAAAAATTAACATCACTTAAATTTATATACCCTATTTCCCACTCAGAAACGCTACGAATATAAATGTAAATTGTGTTGAATCCTTACTGCTAATATTTCACAATATTATAGCTGTGATACAGTAAAAAATGAAAAATAAATGTTTTACTTAAATTTTTAAACCTTATTCTCTCCCAAGGGGTGATGTAAACACATCAGAAAATTATTACCTAAGTTTAACTTGGGGTATAAATCGTAGTTTTCATCTCGGAAAAAAAAAAATACATTTTAAAATTTAAGTTATGTAATTCCCCACTAAGTTCGCTACCTGCGTAAAAATAGCTATCCACTAGAAACTTTTTACTAAAATATAAACTTGAGCAAAGCAAAAACTTATTCTGAAAATATCCTTTTTATTTCTACTATGACGCCATATTCACCTTCTTAATTTTTGAAGAAAAAAAAAACTAGCTCAATTTAATATTTCAGATGAAAATTTTTCAACTAAAAAGAAATAAATTATTATTACAGCTTTTGAAATTTTTGTAACAATGAAGTAAAAATGTTACATTTTCTATGAAAAATGTCCGTTGATTTTCAATGAAAAAAGCGAAAATTGGAATTATTAAGAAAAATATTTGAATAATGTAAAAAAAAAAAAAAAAAAAAAAAAAAAAATGGCCCATGTTTCTCTCTTCACACATATGCAAAGGCATTTTACCATTCGTTTCAACCCTGACGTCAGGCAAACGTTTTGACACTTTAAATATATAATATCATTAGAATTAGTAAAGAATAAAAAATGAGTGGCATCAGGGACAAAAATGTGGGAAGAAAAAATGAAAAAGTTGTGATCTCCATAGGCTTTTCCATGTTAAATTAATATTGAGAAGTGACACTGGAAAAAAAAAATATTGCGCTGCCTCGCAATACTTAAATATATATATATATATATATATATATATATATATATGTATGTATATATATATATATATATGTGTGTGTATATATGAATATATATATATATATATATAAATATGTATATATATATATATATATATATATATATATATATATATATATATATATATATACATATATATATATACATATATATATACATATATATATATATATATATATATATATATATATATATATATATATATGTATATATGAAACTATACACAATAAATAACGATGCAAACACCAAATTTCTCTATTTATATTTCAAAAATGTTTCTTTAATGTTTTAAAATCTAAAAGTTAAACACACCGTGATAATATTATATATTTATATTTTTCGCAGCCAAAATTGACTATCTGAATGTATATAAAGGTATGTGTTTAATATTTTGATTGTGATTGATCTATCCAATAATACCGTAAACATATTTAAAACTTTCAAAAAGTTTTCACAAAATTTTAAATCAACTTTTCTCGAAGAGAAATCGCAAAATGGTTTCCTTAGATAACACATTTTTTCATGATTTACTGCTTAAAAAAAAAAAAAAAAAAAAAAAAAAAAAAAAAAAAAAAAAATGCACTCGCATTGAAAATGGGTGAAAAAATTGTATCAGCGTCACAATTTAATCAAAATAAAGCTATAAAGAATTCTTATCGACAAAAGAGTTATTTCCAACTTTTTGACTCATTAAATTGAAAAATGTGTAATGAAATACAACAAATCACTTTCTAAAACTATAATTATCCTCTATGAGTTTTTGGAATGATGTTTTCCTGAAAATTGTTATTTAGGTGCGTTGTAATTTATTATCTTATACTATAATGCGAGCAAAAATTGTGTGTGTATGTATGTGTGTGTGTGTGTATGTAAATTTTATCTTAAAAACGGCTCTAATGATTTTGTCGAAATTTTGTATTTTACCATTTTTGGGCATGATAAGACCATTGGGCTAGGTCACGTGTTCGAGAAAATTCGATTAGTGGGTCATTTTGGGTCGTAATGGGTCAAGATCAAGCTATTTATATCTAAAAAACGGCTCAATCGATTTTGACCAAATTTCACATCCAACCGTTTTTCGACTCGAAGAAACTTTTAAGCTAGGTCACATGTTCGAGAAACTTCGATTAGTGGGTCATTTTTGGGTCACTATGAGTCAAGCCAATTTTATCTAAAAAACGGCTCTAACGATTTTCACTAAACTCTATAGTCTACAGTTTTGGATTACGAGAAAACTATTGTTCTAAGTCACATGTTCGAGAAAATTCAATTAGTGGGTCATTTTTGGGTCACCGTGGGTCAAGCTAAGTTTATCTACATAACACCTTTAACGATTTTGACGAAATTTTGCACCCTACTGTTTTCGGGCACGAAAAGACCATTGGGATGGGTCTCGTGTTCGAGAAAATTCCCTTAGTGGGTCATTTTGGGTCATAATGGGTCAGGGTCAAGTTAATTATATCTAGAGAACAGCTCAATCGATTTTGACTAAATTTTGTATCTAGCCATTGTTGGCACGAAAAGATCATTCAGATGGGTCTCGTGTCCGAGAAAATTTGATTAGTGGGTCATTTTGGGTCATCATGGGTCAGGATCAAGCTAATTATATCTAAAGAACGGCTCAATCGATTTTAACTAAATTTTGTATCTAACCATTTTTGGGCACGAAAAGACTATTGGGATGGGTCACGTGTTCGAGAAAATTTGATTAGTGGGTCATTTTTGGGTCACTGTGGGTCAAGCTATTTTTATCTAAAAAACGGCTCTAATGATTTTCACTAAACTCTATATTCTACAGTTTTGGATTGCGAGAAGACCATTGAGCTAAGTCACATGTTCTAGGAAATTAGATTAGTGGGTCATTTTTGGGTCACAGTGGGTCAAACTAAGTTTATCTAGATAACGGCTCTAACAATTTTGACGAAATTTGCACCCTACTCTTATCGGGCACGAAAAGACAATCTGGATTCGTCTCATGTTCGAGAAAATTTGATTAGTGGGTCATTTTGGGTCATAATGGGTCAGGGACCAGCTAATTATATCCAGAGAGCGGCTCAATCGATTTTGACTAAATTTCGCATCTAACCATTTTCGGGCAACAAAAAAACCATTGGGATGGGTAACGTGTTCAAGAAAATTCGATTAGTGGGTCATTTTTGGGTCACCATGGGTCCAGCTAAGTTTATCTAGATAATGGCATTACGATTTGAGGAAATTCTGTAATCTATCGTTTTCGGGCACGAAAAGACCATTGGGATGGGTCCCGTGTTCGAGAAAATTCGATTAGTGGGTCATTATGGGTCAGGATCAAGCTAATTATATCTAAAAAACACTTCAATACATTTTGACAAAAATTTTTAATATACGGCCGTTTCTGGTGATGAGAGGACCATTAGGCTAAGTCACATGTTCGAGAAAATTCAATTAGTGTGTCATTTTGTGTCAAAATGGGCCAGGGTCAAGCTAATTGAATCTAAAATCATGCTCAAAACATTTTGACCAAATTTTATATTACGTATACCGTTTCTGGGCATGAGAAGAGAATTGGGCTAAGTCAAATGTTCGAGAAAATTCGATTAGTTGGTCATTTTGGGTCACAATGGGTCAGGGTCCAGCTAATTGTATTTAAATAACGGCTTAAAATATTTCGACTAAATTTTGTATTCTATCGCTTTCAGGCCCGAGAAGACCATCGGGCTAGGTCGCATGTTCAAGAAAATTCGATTAGGGTGTCATTTTGGATCACAATGGATCAGGGTCAAGCTAATTGTATTTAAAAAGCGCTTCAAAACATTTTGACATAATTTTATATAATACCGTTTCCGGGCATGATAAGAGCATTGGGCAGGGTCGCACGTTCAAGAAAATTCAATCAATGGGTCATTTTGGGTCCTAATGGATCGGGATTAAGCTAACTGTATCTAAAAAACCGCTCAAAAGATTTTGACAAATCTTTGTACTACACCGTTCCTGGACAAGATAAAACCATTGGGCTGGGTCGCATGCTCAAGAAAATTCTATTAGTGGATCATTGTGGTGATAATGGGTCGGGGTCAAGCTAACGGCATCTCAAAAAGGTTCAAACAATTTTGGCAATTTTTTTTTTGTTATACCGTTTCACAGTACAAAAAGACCAATGAAATAGCTCACATCTGTCGATGAATTTCGGTTAGTGGTTTTTTTAATCAACGTGAATCAAGCTTATTTTAACTAGAAAACGACTAACGATTTTCACTAAATTTTGTATTCCATCGTTTTCAGACTCGAGAAGAGTATTCGATAGGTCGCATGTTCGAAAAAAATCGATTAGTGGGTCATTTTGGGTAACTATGTTTCACGGTCTAGCTAATTGCATCTAAAACAGCAAGAATGATTCAGTGGGGAAAATATATCGAGATAAACAGAAAGCTAATTTTGACAGAGCTTAGCTCGGTTATTCCTGCTAGTTGTTTATTATGTGGTTTATACATAACATTTCACTGAGTGATAAATATACATCTTTTAAATAATGTGTTTGACCATATTTTAAATATCTATGAACATCAAAAAGACTTTGAAATAATAATTTTGCGTTAACGCGTATTTTAGATTACCAGACCATTGAATGTTTCTTTATTGTATTATAGAAGGTGACAGAAAAGTGATTTACTTTTTATATTTTCTTTTTTCACAATTGGAAATTTATGTCCGCGTTTTATGTAACATACTATTAGTTTTCGTGTTTTTATAAATTCTTATAACATAAGTATATTGAATTTTAATGACATGAATTATCACTTTGCTAACTAAGCGCAAACCAAGAGAGTGAAAAATGTCCAAGTCGGTAATCGAACCCGGGCCCCTGAAATAGCGCTCCAGTGCCCAACGACTAAGCCACGAGGACGATGCTCAGCTTGGCATCTCTCACTCACATAAGCCGGTAAGACTGCTACCAAAGCTATTAGATGACATGCTGAAATGTAATTGAAAAATTAATTAAAATTGTATATTCATTGATGCTGGGTTTATTCGCATCTCATGTTACTCCTCAAGATTACGTGCTCATGAAGACTTTCCATCTAATAGCTATGGTCGCAGTCTTACCGACTTATGTGAGTGACAGATGCTAAGCTGGGCATCGTCCTCGTGACTTAGTGGTAGAGCACTAGAGCGCTCTTCCAGGGGCCCGGGTTCGATTCCCTGCTTGGACATTTTTCTCTCTGTTGGTTTACGCGTGGTTAGAAAAGTGATAATTCACGTCTTTAATATTCAATAATTGCAAGAGTAATTTCACTGCTGAAAAGGAGTTGAAAAAATAATTAAAATTACATAAGTATATGTTCAGATTTTACCCTAATCAATAATTTTTCAAGTGCAGTAAAACTTCTAATATATGTCATTATTTTCTCCACCAGATTCCCATATTTGCCAGTCATTATAGATAGCACATGGAAAAAAATGAATAAATATAAAACATTTCGTCGTATTTTGTCTGCTTATATTACAGGTTTGTAAGCTTGAAAATGGTTCTGTAAACATATCAGTAAAAGGTGTTTTATGAAAGGGAAAA
This sequence comes from Maratus speciosus, assembly GCA_963932465.1. Classification (NCBI taxonomy): domain Eukaryota; kingdom Metazoa; phylum Arthropoda; class Arachnida; order Araneae; family Salticidae; genus Maratus; species Maratus speciosus. Next base: position 595,436,046 of record OZ010789.1, on the reverse strand, counting down.
GCATATGATAGGAATTGCAAATCTATCGCGTGTGTGCGAGATGCGACTCACTCAAAACCTTTGCTGGATGACTAGCAAATTGTTAAAGTTTGTTTAAAGTTACATTTTATCAGATTTATAAGACATACTTGAAGAATTATCTGAATATAATTGAGGTATTGTTACAGCTGATTTTCACCTACGGATGATGATTTTTTGTGGAATATACATAATGTAGTCATTAAAGTTATCAGGCAGCTTGAACTTTCTTATTTATTGATTTTTTTTTTTTTTACTGCTGTCTAAAGGATCTGCCCCAGATTAAAATAACGAACATATTAGCTCTTAAAACGTCTATTACTGCGTAAATAACTAGGTAACAAAAGTCCATCTCTTACTTTTTACTGGATATTTTGTTCATTGATAGGATATGAACAGTTTCACATTAAAGGTAAACTAGTCGGATGTACCAATTCCAAAACTTTCTTCTATCTCATACATCTCAGAACTTAAAAATTCGCTATCACACTGCCAAAACTAAATGGCAATCTATGCATCTCATGAGGATTCTAAAAATATGAAATTCCGTGGATTAGCTCTTGAGATATGACTTTCGCTGAAATCGTCTAAATCCAGCAAAATGCAGCCTAGCAGCGCCACCTATTGGGTGATTTATACCAAATCCTAATCAGCAATAAATTATGTAAACGTCTGACTGAATCTGAAGTTTGGAGAAAATCCGTGCATTAGTTTCTGAGATAGAGCTATTGCAAAAAAATCGTGAAAACTCCTGCATAGCTGCGCCACCTATTGGGCGATTAACACCAAAACCTAATTAGCAACAAATTGTGTCAACATATAATTAAATCTGAAGTTAGATGAAAATTCGTCCATTAGTTCTATAAATATTGGGCAATTTACACCAACACATAATCAGCACCAAGTCATATCAAGGACTAACTGAATCAGAAGCTTTATGAAAATCTGTGCATTAGTTCTTAAGATAGAGCTATTGGGGAAATCGTGTAAATCGTGCTAAATTCATCTTAACAGCGCCACCTGCTGTGTGATTTACACCAAAACGTAATCAGCATCAATTCATATCAAGGACTAACTAGATCTGAAGTTTGATGAAAATCCGGGCATTAGTTCTCGAGATAGAGCTATTGCAAAATCGTGAAAAATGCAGCATAGCAGCGCCACCTGTTGAGCGATTTACACCAAAAACAAATCAGCATAAAGATGTATTAGGGTCTAACTGAATATAATCTTTATTAAATTCCGTGCATTAGGTCTTGAGATAAAGCGCCCACAAAATTTGTGTCACATACAGACAGACAGACAGGCAGGCAGACGGACGGACGGACGAACAGACAGACAGACTCACAGACAGACATTTTGTAAAAACATGCTTCTTTGGAATCTCTGACCTCTAAACCATATAAATCCGTCGAAAACGAGAATTTGAAAAATTTCATGAATCCAATACTTTCTTCTTGTAAAGATAGAATAAAGTAAAAATGTATTGAGTAAAGTATATTGACCATGCTAAAAGACTGTTTTTTTTGCTTAGTGAAAACAAACAAATGTCTCTGTATATGTTTATACCAACATCTCTGTATTAAATGTGTCACAGCCAGTAGAGTATATTATTTCCGATTATTGATGGATAATCAGTGGTGAAAATACATATTAATTACGTAACATTAAAGACGAAAACGAGGCTTTTTAGCAAAAGGCAAAGATTAGTGCAGGGTATTTGACTTTAAAGTATATATGAATTTACATCTATTTTAATTCGCTCTATATGTAAACAGACACTGTATGTTTTGGTAATTTTTTAAATAAAATTGTTATATTTTATCTATTTGTCATTATTTAACTCAACAGGTTATACATATTAACATTATTAGACTCAACAGGCAATATATATTGCCATTATTAGATTCAGCAGGCTATAGCTATTAACGTAACAAGTGTTGTTGTATATTACGCAAACAAACCATTCTTTGGGATTAAAAATAAAAACTGAGAATTTTTTTCGGCTAAAGCATCTCAAACATTTGTAGGAATAGTATGAAATTTTTAACAAGTACTGTTAATCTCGGATAATTCGAAATTGAAGAGACGAGTGAAAAGTTCGAAATATCCAAAATTTCGAATTACATGTATTATCTCAAAAAGAAGAGATAAATATATATTGACTTCACAATACAATATTTAACACATAAACTTTTTCTAAGTATACTCCTACATTAAAAAAAAGTTAAATCAAAAATTTTTTACTATCTTAAGTATTCTTTTAAGAAACTAGTTGGATGTGCCAATCCCAAAACTTTCTTATATCTTATGCATCTTAATATTTCAAAACCTAGTTACACAGGTAAATACTTCAATATTATCAGTTCAGTACTATAAGAACTTTGACTTTCATCTTAAATTTCTGCTCCAGTCAATTAAACGGACTAAAAACGAGTTAATCTATATCATGATATTTGTTAAAATTATTAATTTTTCCTTATTCTGTTGTGATCAGGTGTTTGCGAATAGCCGGCTTAGCAGGAAGCGAGTTCCCGCCGCTGCACGAGCCGCCGATGCACAATGGAACAATGAAAAATCAAGAAAAGTATATACAAATAGCTATCACAGAGCCCCTTTACCGCGCAATATTTCCAAATTCAAGGAGGACCTGTTGACCAAAGCCAAAAACATACACAAACATTTTGGTTCAATTGTATGCATAAATTTATACGCTGTTTGATGATACAATAATGAAAATGGCACAGAGATCGCAATTATAGCGACCACCTTCTGGCGAAATGTTTTCAAGTTCAGGGAGAACTTGCTTGCCATAGCCAGAAACATATACAAAAAATTTGGTTCAATTATATGCATACCTTCATACACTTTTCGATTGTACAATAATGAAAATGGTACAGACATCGCAATTATAGCGCCCCCTACCAGCAGAATTTTTCGAAATTCAGGTAGGACCTTCGTGCCATGACCAAAAATGAACGCAAAAAATTTGGTTCAATTCTATGCATAACTTCATACACTTTTCGATGTACCATATTCAAAATGGCACAAAAATCGAAGAAAAATCACTATTACAGCGCCCCCTACTGGTCAATTTTTTACAAATTAAGGCAGGACCTGCTTGCCATAGCCAAGAACTTAAAAAAAATTGGTTCAGTTTTATGCATGACTTTATACACTTTCCGATGGTACAATATTCAAAATCGCACACAAATCGCTATTACAGCAACCCTAACGGTGAATTTTTCAAAATTCAGGGAGGACCTGCTTGCCATATCCAAAAACTTAAAATAAAAATTTGGTTCAATTCTGTGCATAACTTCATACACTTTTGGATGGTACCATATTCAAAATCGCACGTTTTTCCAAATTCAGGGAGGACCTGCTTGCCATAGCAAAAAACTTAAAATAAAAGTTTGGTTCAATTCTATGCATATCTTCATACACTTTTTGATGGTACAATGGCGGCAGACAGACGGACAGACACACGGACAGACAGACATTTTCTATAAACATGTTTTTGGGGATCTCTGACACCTAAAACGTGTAAATCCGTCGAAAACAGGAAGTCGAAAAAAATTCGACATTCTTCTATTGAAGATATTATAAAGTAAAAATGCAGATATTTTTTACCCGACTGAAAAGAAGGGTTATGTGTTTCGCGCGTATCTGTGCATGTGGATTTCTTTAAACCCTCGAAACATCCCAACGGCTGGATGAATTTTAATGAATGAGGTCTCTGTCGATTCGTCTTAACGGCCCGTTGGTTATAGGTTAGGTTTTATTTTTATCAATTCAAAATGGTGACCGTAAATTACAAAATGGCGGTACAGACAAAAAAAAAATATTACGCACCCTATTATGTGGCAAGTCATCTTTCAAAATGAATACGATGTTTCACTGACTATTTTGCAGTCAGAAGCTCCGTTAAAATGTTATAGAACCTGGAAGTTGAGTATGTATTGTAGATCTCTAGCTTTACTGCAACTCTAACCATCATAGACATCTATAGATCTTATCGAAACAGTGTTTATGGATAAGAACTAACAGTTAAACACAACTTAAAAGTCATCAATACTAGTAAATAAAAAAAAAATAGGTAAGTAATATAAACAAGTAATATAAAAAAAAATATTTTAAGTCAATTCCTACTTAGGTCATTAAGAGAATTTTTTTCTCCCATTCTTCTTTCCTTTTGAGTGGCGCTTAAAATGCCTTGATCAAGAAGAGGGCTCTCTCGGTGTTAAAATACCTTGATCAAGAAGGGGGCTCTCTCGATTATTGAAAATTAATTAATTTAATTTAATTAATGAATTAATATTTTAAAAAACTGGATTAACATCAAGTGTCATCCACTACATGTTAAAAAATTTTTTTTTTGAGCTTGATTGGATGAATAATAATTATTTTATTAACGATTGAAAATTTGAACAAGATATATATAGCGTGAGTGTGAGCTAATAGTTGGAATTGAAAAAAAAAATAGTTTCACATTGATGAGAAATAGTTAATTAGTTCGCTTTTTACGCGGTCGGGATTTTTTTATTTTTTAAATTTAATTGTTTATTATTGCTTCTTTGAATGCAATCTTTAAGTCATAGCATATGATTCCAACCTGTCAATTGATACAGTCCCTATCAAAGAAATCACGGGTGGGTGATTTCAGAATCTTCTGCATTATACTGACCTTCAAAAAAGCGTTGAAGTTGATGTATATGCCCCATAGCTTCTGATGAACTTAGTAGGGGCTTCTGTTTTTTTCCTTGTTGTCTTCAACCCCTGAGAAGCCGTCCTCGGCTTGGTTGTTCTCTGTTAGTTGAGCAATAATGTTCGCACCAGTTGCCTCGACACACAGCCTCATTTCAGCCTACGTTGATATTGTTGTCATACAAGATGAATGGATCAGATTTTACATCCTTCCAATTATCGACAGCCTGCTCAGGATCAATTTCATTAATGTTTTAACACATTTGCTCCTTCCGTTTCTTTCTTTACAAATAACGCCTTATGAAATCATTTAATAATCGTTCTCTTACTGACCTTCTTCTATGCCTGCCAGCACATTCGTGAAGTATGAAGAATGTTGAGTGTCTTAATGTCACAATCTCCGCCATTTGATTCCCGTCAACATGCTTTTTTAAAATTTTATTATATAATTTTAAGTATTATATAATTTCCTTTGTTGACAGCTAAAAAAAAAAAAAAGAGAGAGAGAGAAACTAATTTTTGCTCTAAGAGAAACTCCAAAAAATTATTTATAACTCTTGGAGTAAATGGTTTCCACATGGTCTAGATATCACTGATACATGTCCCAGTTACCCCATCCTTGAAGCACTTATTGGGTAATTGGAACACCGGCATTCCATTTGAAACAAGAAATAAATATTTATAGATGCCTAATCATATTAATGTATTTATATGCCTAATCTTTTTTTAAAAGATTGTTTAATAACAGTACTTATCACTTTTTAATAAAACGCAGAGGAAGTTCAACCGTATTGACATTGTTTGTAAACAAGAAACCTACATTTTCGCTATCTATCACAGCAAACACAGAGTTATGATAGAGTTGACACACGTTGTTTTAAGAAGTACAGATGGGGTGCAATGTTGACAAAAGCTAAACGTAAAATACGTAAACGGTTTTTTTTATAAAATAGCCTATGCCCCAGTTACCTCGTTGGTTCAGTTACCCCCAACTTACCTTAATCAAAAAAGTATAATTAATGTATAATTTGTTTCCTTAAGAATAGAAATAAATCTTGATCGCATTCTGTGATTTAAAAAAAATGCATCCGCTATCGTAATTTTTAATCTAACTATGGATACTTCATAACCAGTGATAAAAGAAATAGCTCTAAGAAACACGAAAAAATACATAAATTAAATATTTCTGCTATTATGCCTAGTAGCAGTTAGACAAGGAACAATTACACAAATTGTTTTTTAATTCATAAGAAGCAACATAGTTTATAATTTAACATTCTAAATTACACAATATTGGTCATTTATGTCTCTAGAATGTGATTTTGTTATGATATGAATTTACGTTTTATGACCATAAATTCGAATCTAAATAGCTGATATTTGTATTGCAACAGTAACATAATGATTTGAACATAATGCATCAAAATAAATGTTGTTTAAATACGTTGCATCAACGTAAATACGCTTAAACGGCCATATACGCATAAAGAAAATACTAACATAATAAATAATATAATATCGTGAAATATTTTTATACAGAATTCCTTTATTTTTAGATCTCAGCTATACTGCAGTAATAACGTAATTTTTTGAATTGCTTATAAATCCTGTTTTATCGTTATCTACGCAGAAAATAAATCTGTGATATAGATCTTTTTTATGAGAATATAAGTTACACAGATCTATTTCAACTCAGCAGTTTTCCACTGTAATCGGTAAATAATGTCTTTTGCGATCATCTTGAGCATTCTTAATCAATTGTTTTTATCCTAAGTCTTATATAATCCTTTAGTTATTTCTTTATAGATAAACGTAGATGTACAAAAAATTATGAAGTATATATTATTGAAAAAATATAAACAAAATTGCAAAAAGAAACAAGAACGAAAAATCATGTGTATAGCATAGATTACGAAACACTTCCCAACACACTCAGAATATTATAACAAATTGTCAAAATTTACGAAGGCGAAAGATTATGTCTAAATAAAGAATTTAGAACACTCATAGCGCATTTGAAAACCAGATTTCTGCTTTTATCATGAATAGTCGTTAAAATATACGATTGTTCTTGTGCAGCCATGAATATAATCTACAGTTATCTATGCATACTAGACAGTATGCTAAAAATTAGTTCAATAGAACGTATAGCGTAATACCACATTTGAAAATTTCCCCCAATAAACGGATGTTGAGAACATTTTTGCGGCGCTGTATATGATCTATAGAATCTATACATACCAAGTGATATTTAAAATGTAGTAAATTTAAAAGCGTATACCATAAATGAAAACGCACTTTCAACAATTATTGTTCGTAAGTTTCAAGAGTTCAGTTATTGCTCATTTACTTCTGTAGCCATATTCTTTTGTGCGTTCCTGTAAATGAACGAAAAGTTCTATGCACACCATAGTATAGAGTAAGACCCTTTTAACACACCCAGGTGATGCATATTAATTTCAATATGTTTTAAATACTACAATATCATTAAATTACACGGTAAACGATTTTCATAGACGGTAATGTAACGCAATTTTTTGAGGGGCCCTGTAAATGAACCGAAAATGCTACACACTTCATTTTCAATACCCAACATGCAATAGGCAACCCTAGTAACATATATTAATTTATGACAATCGGACTATATTTATGCGTGTTAGAGACGGACGTGCACGGACGAGCATACGGATAGACAAACCGAATTCATACACATTTTAAAGTGGGAAAGTGTTAAAATTGAAATTGGAAAATGTGTGTAGATTTATTTATTTTTATAGTTCACGCAATTGTAAATAAATAATTAAGTTTAGTAAGTAAAATTAGATAGATAAGAACAAAAATTTTTAAAATTAAGAAAATCATATAGTAAAAAAATAGTTTTAAATATGGAAAGTTATTGCATATAGCATAAGCAAACATTTAAATTTACATTTCAAAAATTATGTTTTACTTACTGTAATTTAAATGAAACTAAAAATAAATTTAATAAAATCTTTTGAAGTCATATTGTAAATAACAGTTAGTTAATATTTTTATTCATTTACATAATTTTATTACATTATATAAATTAGAAAATGGTTTTCAAATATTTAAAATACACTGTGGTTAAATGAGATATCGCTAAATTCAATATAAAATAGTCGGATGTGGCAATGCCAAAACTTTCTTCTATCTCATACATGTTAATATTTCAAAATTCGCTATCACAATACCCCCAAAAAAAAAAAAAAAAAAAAAAAAAAATGGCAATCTATGCTCATTTCCATCATGAGGATTTTAAAGATTTAGGTTTATAGAATTGTGTGCAATCTAATGGGAGATATAAGCATTGAATCTTTAAAAGAAATAATTGAATTTCGACATCCACATTCTTAGGTGTCTGCAACGATAATTTTCCGCCCAAAGAAAATAAAAGCGACACCTGTTGTGCTGTAGTCTAATAATGATCTATGTTTGTAAATGTGTAAAAGACTATAAAGTTTGAGTTCCATGCATTAGATTTTGAGATGTAGCTATCGCGAAAATCGTGAAAAACGCAGCATAGGAGAGCCACCTTTTATATGATTTACATCTAATTGATACCAACTTATTACGTCAAGTTCCAGTAGAATATAAAGTTTGATGAAATTCCGCGCATTAGTTCTGAAGATATGTGTATCATTAAAATCATGTAAATCCCAAACATGCAGCACAGCGGCAACACCTATTGATAGATTTACACCAAAACCTAATCAATCAACTACAATTTATGTCAATGTTTAACTGAATCTGAAGTTTGATGAAAATCCGTGCATTAGTTCTTAAAATAGACTAGCGTTACACAAATATCCGAAGTGCATTATGCTGTATTTTGCTCTATTTTTCAACCTAATGCATTGCCAATTGCGTACAATTGCTGAGTCCTTCAAGAATAATCGTGCAATTTTCAGATACATTTATATATTCTTCATTTTATTCTATTATATGCCTAGTTGTCAAATCCCCATGCAAAAATTAAACAATCAATAAAACCCAAACTAATCATGAATGTTGGTGTTGTGGTAGCACATAAAAGATAGAATCTTAATATATTATAAAACTGCAAATAAAAATATTGCACTTGATATTTTTTATCAACAAGTGGCATTTTTGTGTTATAGATTACATATCCGATCGTATAAAAATGAAAACAATTGTCTACAAAATTCATGCTTGGTATAGAATGCTGTTTTCAATAGATTAAGTTCAGTTTTCAGCCAGTGCTAGTGATGAAAGCGGTTATGATTTTCTGTCCAGTTGTGGTACTGTCCCCCGTAATTTCATTTTTTTCCCACAATGTCGCTGACAGAGCTTCAGAAATCTCACTCGTAGAAAAATGCAGGAGTTGGTAGTAAATTATATGATCCGTTATAATCTAATTGCCAGAACTGTACATTTTGCTGAACACAAACTATATATATTTTTTAAAACTTCTTAAGAAACACTCTTTTTAATTTAAATCATTCATGTTTCATTTTGTTTTAATAGAGATTATTTTTTGTTTAATTAACAGCAGATTAGGAGTAAGTGTATAGATAGATTTTTTTCACTACATCTCGTTTTTTCAGGATGAGATGTCCATTTAATTTTTTAATGTGTATTTATTTTTGTAACACACATTTTCACCAATGAAATAATAATAAAAAAATACAAATCATGTTGAATTCAAGTACATGGCACAGTGACATTTTAAGATAAAAATTTACATTTAAAAGTCACCAAGACGTAACTGTCATGGCTAAGTGATTAGTTGAATTTTACTACTGCACAAATATTTATAATAAAGATTAATGAAATTAATCTACGTTCAACACACTGCTGTACTATATTATTTACTTTTTTTTTTGAAGGAATTATAGAAATACAGTAGAACCTTGGTTATCCGAAGTAATTGGGACCGACCCTCTTTCGGAAAATTGAAATTTTTGGATAATCGAGAATGCTTTACTTTTAAGATTAAGGAGAAATATGTGCAATATTTATTATTATGGTAAGAACTGCTTAATAAAAATAAAGCAATAGCGAAATAGAGACAAGAATAAATTACCTGAATTTTAATTTTGAAAAGTACCTTTCACATATTTCACAAGGGTTTTAAACAAAGTTTTGTTGGTCGCAGTTTCGATTGCCTCTGCTTTGAAACTCTAAGCACGAAGTTTTTTAATATTATTAATTCACGAGTATCACAGATTTTCTGCTGCTCAAGCCATACCAAACCTTTTTCAAAAGATTAAAAAGCTTTAGAATTACTAATTCGTTTGTTTTGTTCGTTCCACTCCGCAGCTTACGGGAGTTCAAGTTAAATTCAAAGGAACTCTAAGAAAAGGGATCGAAATATTTGCATGCACTCGTAGTTCGGAATGGACCGGACCGCTTGCAAACAAGGAATATGATAGTTAAAAAAAAAATGAAAGAAAAAAAAGGGGCTTTGAAAATGGATTTTTCATGCAAGGAATGTGATACTTAAAAAAATAAAGCCTTAAAATTGGATTTCGGTTAATCGAGACTTTCGGTTAAAAGAGTTTCGGATAAAAGATGTTATACTGTATATCGAAACATATAAAAAAAGGAATTCATTGCATAAAATATTACCAAAAATACTCTTTTAGAAATAGCGAAAACATCTGACTTTAATCACATATAAAGCTTTGTTCTTTACCATTCATTATACTTATGACATGCAAAGTTAGGGAACTTTTATGTAAGAAACAAGTGTAAAAAAAAGAAATGGTGTATTCAAAATTCCAATATGCAAGAAAAACGTTGTTAAATAAGCTTTATCACGATACGTAGGAATCACAATACATAACCATTTGTTTTGGAGAATAAAATTGCTTTTAATTTGCCCAAGTTAATTCAATTCTATTATTTTTTGTACATTTGAGTCATTTTATGTAAGGTAAAAAAAACATGTAATTGTTTCTATGAACGTTTAATAAAACCAGTTTGAAGATAAAAGTACATAAAAAATAATTAATTATGTTTAAAAATCAATTAAAAAATGAATATTGGTGAAAAAGAAATATAATATTAGTACGCCATTTTATCGCTTTCGGAACAAGTAATACTTGATTACAATGTATTAATCAATACTAAAATGTTTTATTAAAATACCTATATATATATATATATATGCTTAGTTAGATATTTAAAAAAAAATTATAACTAGCGGAATTTGGAACAGGTACCTTTAAGCGCATTATTATGCACTTAATGTCTTACATATACCTTTTATTGTTCATATTTTTTATCAACAAAGCTTTTAACTTGACATATATTTAAAAGAGATACTAAAAGTTTTCTTGTCTAAAAAATAATTTATAAGTATTCAAAATTAGGAATTTAATTAAACATTTTATAAACCCTCAAGAGTTATCAAAAATAACATTAATCGTTTCGAACTTGTTTAAATCGGCACATCACTAAAATAAACAAAAACAAATTCACGAGAGACAACGTAATTTAACTTTCAATTTAGAGCATGTATTACAAACTATTAAATACAGAGGTAGGTAGTTCAGTGAATAAACTTACAAAATAAAATAAAATTTAAAAGACCCTGTTTTAAACTTTTGAATGAGAAACTTTTTTTTTTTATTTCACAAAACATAAAATTATTTTTTTAATTCCAGAAAACAAAAACTTATTTTTTTTTTATTTCATTTTAAAAATCTGCGTGTGTTACTTTAACATTTAGTCTACAACATTACTTTTCAGGAAAAAAAAAAAAAAAAGATCAGAAATTACACGTCAGATGTGGCAAATGAGGTGCGTTTGCAATATAACTAGTTTTGTAAATATTTTTTTCACTGCATATTGTACGAAATGTATATTTTAGTTCACTTCATAAGTACATATCAATTTCATTCTGTTCGCAAGGCATTAACTTCATTAAAATGCACTTGAAATAATTATTTCCCATTGGTCGTAATGTAACGGAAAACGTTTGACTGTTCCTGTAATTAAATTATACATCCGATTTTCATAAAGTTTGAAATAAATCTACAAAATCACACTGCAAATAGAGGCGTCTTAAATTCAAACAGATATGTGACTGAAAAAGCAATTAAGACACTTAAACGTCTGAAAATAAAATTTCAGACGTGATAGATGTCTAAATTTAAGACACATAAACGTCTTATTATAATCATGGCATAAATGAACTGAAAAAAATGTTAGAATTATGATTATATGTCTGAATTTAAGACACTTGCAATTTTAGACATTTCAGGAATTCAGCCATTTGAACCACTCACCAAGTAAAATGAACTGAAGTGAGTAGATTTGTTTGCTGTTGCAAGCATGAACGGTGCGCGAGAAGAACGAGACCGGATTTGATTATTGCTGATTTGGCGGGCAACGGCTTTTACTCAACGGATTGGCGAATTTGAATTAAAGTATCTCAGTACAGTTAATTTGTCTGAAGTGTTAAAATTGCTTTTAAATTTATCAACATTTGATAAATTATTTGAAAGTGTGACGATATATTTTTCCTCAATCCGAAATCTCTATAATGACGTTTGTTATTCACATAATAAATGGAATCGTCAGTCGTCGTTATAACCTTATAACGCATGTAAAGTTTCTGCTTTATTTCCAAAACATTACACTGAAAGAAGATTTGAACTTTGAATTCTCTTACTTGTAAATCGAAGATGAGTCAGAAAGTGAGTGTATCATCATTAATGAAGAGAAAGTAGTGACGCAGCATTTACTTTCTTTTGTGAAATAGTATGCACATCTACACATACATCCGTTGGTGTGTTAGTCGTTAGAGAAATTTTTTTTTTAGCATAGTGATCCGATATCTGTATTTTATATCTTTGTGTCTTCATTTTATACATACTAGACGAAAATTTATATTCGGTTTATTGGAATGGTTTGTCAGTACGTGCTTATAAATGGAGATCGAAAAAAAATCATTTGGGAATTATATTTTTCATGGAAATATAAAATTTTCAAAATTTCTACGATAATTTTTATTCAAGACTCACCAAATATTCAAAAGAATAGCATGATATTTATAAAAATACAGTGCTAAAATAATATGAATACGCATATATTTTTAAAATGGCGTTCAGTATCGTAAAATAATATGTCCTTCAAACTGGATTAGCTGTTACAGTTTTGGATATTTACGCCAAGGTAAGGTATTCCACAGGTTTGGAATGATAATTCACAGAACGTTCTTACATATATATTATTATTTATTTACTATTTAAATTATTCTTATTAGACTAATTTGCATTTTTAATATTTTTGTCTTTTTTTTATCAAATAAATATATTTTGTGTGAAAAGATTTGTTTGCTTATTTCTGATGCTTTTCAATGAGTGCATATGATTTTCAGTATTAATAAATATATTTAATTCTCATCTAGATCTTTACTTTATAAATTAAAGTTTCATGTAATAAATAATCTATTTATTGATTGAATAATAACGTGAAAAATACAACAGTTTCAATTAGATTTGGTAAGATGTAAAGAAGTTTTGAAATTATGGAATTAATGTTTCCTGCATGCTATTAAAAAAGAATATTTATAATTTTGTTAATGATTGTTAAATAGCTCATATCATCTGAGCAACATATTTAAAAATTGTTCAGTATAAGTTTAAAAAGAAGCTAATTTTTATATAACTTTGCACAAGTAAGTTCTTTCCTTGCGAATTCCTTTATTTTATATTAGTGATATAATTTTACATACAAATTTTCATTTTTAGTGACAAGAGTGCCATTTATTTATCTTACAGAGTATATTATTGAAGTGATTTTTTTTATATTAACAAATTTAAATTTATCTTTGAGAAACCATGAACTTTTTATTTTTTGTTTTATATGGTGGATATAGAGTATGAAAAGAAATCTCGAAAGTATAAGGGTTTGTGTTATCGTGTATTTCGGAGTATTTGTAAACTTGCAGTTTTTCCTATTGGAAATAAATCACTCTTATTGTATTCAACTGTACGCCGATACTATATATATATATTTAATAATCCTTATGAAAATTTATTTCAAGATGGAATGTACCTAGTATGTATTTCCTGCGTTACATCTCAACACCATACTTAAATTTTTAAAACATGAAGCGATCTTGAAAGTAATTATAAACAAATTATAAAAATCGGCGTAATTAATTGAATATGTGCGGAAAATATTAAAAAAATCAATTTAAATAACATCATGCAAAAAATTTCATTAATATGAAAAAAAAAAAAAAAAAAAAAGAAGATGGGTATAAGAATTCTCGCCCATGACAGTAGGAGATACTTTTTCCTTTTTGTAATAAAATTTAAGACCTAAATAAACATGTTGTGAAAACGCACTTCTAATGCAAGATTTCAAACAAGTATTGCCAATAATTCTGACTGATTGATAAAGTGTAACTATGCTGATATTTAATATATTTTGAAAAAGTAACATGGTTTGAAGATTAATTATTCTTATAATTATTTTTGCTCCGAGTATGTATATATTTTCATATTATTATAACATTTTGTAATACAAATTATTTTTATTGTGATGTTTATGGGAAGAAAAATGTTTTTAGAAGTGTTTTTCAACCCTCAAAGAATTTTTTTTAAGCATATCTGGGTGCTAAAAAGAATCCATGAAAATAATAATAAAACAGAAACTCATTAAAAAAAAAAAAAAATTCTGGATTTTAAGTTTCATTTATTTATTTATTATTTTTGTGTGTGTGTGTGTGTGTGTGCCTGTGTTCGTTAATGACAACGTTAATATCAACACACGTTATCTTTTAAATTTAGTTTGTAGAATATTATTGAATAGTATCAACAACTGGACCTAGAATTTATTTGGAACATATATATTATACTGTCACAAAAAAGGTAAATACTTTTTACCCTTTAGAATGTGTATATAAATGAATATACAGCAAAACCTCTGAATAGCGGACACCTCGAGAGCACGGAATTAGTCCGCTATTTGGTGGTGTCTACTTTAAAGAGGTGAAGACGTACAGATTTAAAGGTGTTGGGGATAAGAAAAAAAAAAAAAAAAAAAGAGGTGTCCGCTATTCAGCAATTTCCGTTATGGAGGTTTTACTTTAAATACACACAGTAAAACCTGCGTAACGGACATTCCTGAATAGGGGATACGTCTGTTTAGCGAATCATAGGGCTTCTGCATAAAACATGGGCTAAGGGTACCTGCTCCTTTTTGTTTTTTATTGGGAGGGGGGGGGGGGGCGTTGATACAATTTTCGTAAATCTGCAATTTTGAATACCTTTCGAAATTACTTTGATTATAATGAATATTTTGAACGGTTAGAGTAATATAGTATGATATAAGAAGGTTTTCGCTACACAGAGATTTCTGGTATTCGGGAATGTTCATTAGCGGACACTTCCGAGTTCCGAATTCTGGTCACTTCTATTTAACGAACCATAACGTTGGGTTGGATTTTTTGCAGACGCAGGATTTTATTAAAGCATTAGCAAATTGGGCGATGCCCCCTTCCCTTTGTATTTTGGTGGCCCCAAATTTGGTATTCTATTTTTGTAAAACTGATATTTTGAATGTCTTTCAACATTATGCTGATTAATGTGCTGTTGTCAAATGTTTCAATATTTCTTGCTAATGATAAATAATATAATAACAACAACAAAAAAAAAGTAAGAGTTTCATACTTTTTTTTTAATGTTGGGATCTCATATACTGAAAATTTTGTGTAATCTAGTGTTAGATTTTATTTAACACACAAATAAAAATGTCACTGGGAATATCTAATTTAAATGGGAAAAAAAATTGAACAACAAATCAGGGATAAGATTCTTTCTGAAGGAGTGAATCATTTTTTTTTTTTTTTTTTATAAATGGGAATAATTGGTTACCATAAAGCAGAGCTGATTGCAGCATGGACAAACTGGGCTGTATCTTTGTGCCTTTAGCTTTACGTGCTCCTACATTTGGTATGAAATTTCTATAAAGCTGATATTTTAAATTTGTTTTGATCTTATACTTATTTTAATAAATATTTTGTACTTTTAGAAAATGATTAGGTTAAGAAAAAGAAATATTTATCCAAATATGTATTTGTATTTAATGACATTGAATAGGCTTAATTTTTTTTTGTAACAGTATATGAAAGGCGGGGGGGGGGGGGGACGAATGAATACTAGATCTTTGGACTAGAATTAATTTAAAGTTCTCACTGAAAGTAATAAACGTTTTTTATGCGCGCATATATGATATCACATAAATACATTTTTAGGTGATTGTATATATATATAATATCCTGTTCCAAAACTACAAAATACTGATTACAATCGTCATAAGTTCAAAAGTGATTTAAAATATCAGCTTTATGAAAATTTTGTACCCAATTTGGGGTACCCTAAAATAAGGGGGCAGATGCTTCAAAGTTTTTCTGCGCTGCGATCACCTCTGCTTTAAGGTAACAAATTATTCCCATTTATAAAAAATGTTTCAATGTGGTCAAATATGGCTGCGTATGTGGCTTAGAAAGAAAAGTGGTCAAAGATGGCTTCATATTGGTGGTGGTGGTGGGGAGGAAACCGGCTCTCAAAGATGGCCGCAATTAAGACATTTGAAATGTCTGAAATTCAGATGCAAGAAGTGTCTAAAAATTTTCAGACATTTTAAAATGTCTGAAAAACGAACACTCTTGTTTCAGACACTTAAGTGTCTGAAATTCAGACACAAGAAGTGTCTGATAATTTTCAGACATTTTAAAACGTCTGAAAATTGAACACTGCGTTTCAGACACTTAAGTGTCTGAATTTCAGACATTTCAGTTTAGAGTGCATGCAGCAGTTATATATTTTAAATGTCAAACGATTTCGTTGGGTAGTTTTTGAGCTTTTATATGAAGACGGCCGGAGAGACTGACATTTAGACAGACAGACGGACTGAACGACGACTATAGGTGCTAGATATTTGCATAATTACGAACACACCTAAAAATAGTGAATGAAGTAACATATTTTAAACTCTCTTAAATACCCACAACCGTGTTTAAATGTTTGTGACACGTGTTCTCAACAGAAAGTTAAATTATTTTATCTCTCGTGAATTTATGTTTATTTATATTTCAGAAGAGGACCTTTTAACAAGTTCGAAATGTTTAATGTTAATTTAATGACTTTCATGTTCTTTTAAAATGTTTATTTAAATTATCTGTATTTTTTTTATTTGTTTTTAAACATCGTTATGTTATTTATTGTTACGACATTTTCCCGCCAATCTTCAAGACAAGCATCTATCTACATGCACCACTGTACACGTTACTTAACTACAGAAGGTTAGTAGAATAGTACCGCGACTATGAAAAAAAAGCCCGCTGGAAAACAAAAAATCTAAAATGATTTTCGTTAAGTTAAAGAAATTATAATGCGAATTTCAGAGGTTAATTTTCAGTTGGCTACTGTTTTTTATTTCTTATTCGCCAAATCAGAAATGTTGGTCAAAAGCCAGAAAGAACACTGCTCGTAGGAAATCCATAATCTCCAGCATTGGTTCCAGTACACATGTAAACAACAGGTGGCCATATTTGTTTTCAAGTAGTGTTGCCACTTAGCAATCTGGCTTTAAACTCTCTTAAATACCCACAACCGTGTTTAAATGTTTGTGACACGTGTTCTCAACAGAAAGTTAAATTATTTTATCTCTCGTGAATTTATGTTTATTTATATTTCAGAAGAGGACCTTTTAACAAGTTCGAAATGTTTAATGTTAATTTAATGACTTTTCTTTTTTTTTTTTTTTCACAAAACATAAAATTATTTTTTTAATTCCAGAAAACAAAAACTTATTTTTTTTTTTATTTTATTTTAAAATGGCCTTTAATATGTGGACGACCGAAACGGCTTGAAACTGAAACTGATTTGTTTTTTACGTTAGTTAATCATTAGCTGTCGTTTGAGGGGGGAAAAGTATATATTTATATTTGTGCAGATATATCAGTACTTTATTAGTCTTATGAGCATTTCATACATGTTTGGTACACATGTTTTTATTTTTTTTCATTTTAACGGTATTGTAGTATAAAAATACCCCCTGCTTATAAAACTATTTGAATTAAATTTCTTCAAGCTATCATAATTCACTTTTCTGTGCCATTTATTTTTTTGCTTAGGATACAAAAGAAAAAAAATACAGGATCCGAAAATTTTAAACTTAACTTGTTCTTATGTAGATCGATAAAAGTATTTCGTATTTTTGTTTTAAAAGACCATTTCATATTAACGTTTTAATATTTTATCATACTTATAGCTAAAAAAAATATTTTGAAAAAAATATTTAAATGTACTAATATTTAAAAAATGGTGTGTATTCTTCATAGTAATTATTAAAAATCAAATACAACATAAACAACTGATATTTTTCTGTATCTCGTATGTTTGAACTCTAAAATATAGGGTGAAGGGAAAATGACTTAGTTTCTGGATTTCGGAGTGCCGGATCTTTGAGCTCACACTGCGTTTTTTTTTTTTTTTTTAATTAAAAAACCGGGTATATTAAAGTACCGCATAGGAAAGAGCGGTGTGAGAATCGAAAGCCACAATAATCACGAAACCACCACGGTCGTCTTACGTAATTAACGGCCTCTCGTACACAGTGCTCGATATTTAAAGTTATACATTTCTGTTTTATTTTTTTTTCTGGCTGGATTTTTCCCATCGGTTCTGCTACCGTTTAAATCAGTAACTGAATGAATGGAACGTCCGAATCCGCATCGCGCCACCTTTTCCACTATTCAGCGTCGGGCGATGTGCTTATAATGCAGTTCATTGTCAAATGATTCGCTTGACATGGAATTTCTAATTCTGCTATTCAGAGGCATGATTGCCAGATTGGTACGCATTCCATGTCCATTGGGATGAAACTTTGAGCCCTTTTTTAAACACGAAGCCGAATCTCGGATTTGTAGTGTCGCAACATAATATACTAATCACTCAGCTACCAAGCATCGAATACCGGAAAAGGAAAAAAAAATACTATTCTTGACATGAACAAAAAGTAATTGCCTATGTTTTTGTGTAGAAATCACAAATTGAAAGTAATTCTTTAACTAACATCAAAAAGCAGAAAAAAATAAATAGTACGTAAAATTCCTTTTAACCCTTATGTCAATGATAAAATTTTTCCCTTGTATCCAATGACCAGGGTACCCTGGTACCTGCTGCGATTTTAATATACACGCGCCATAGAATACCATAACGCACTTTTAGGAATATTAATTACTTTAGGTGCATACAATTGAAACAAAGATCACACATTATCAAATTCTAAAACAAACTCAAAACTAATATATCAAGCAAGTATGAGTGTAAACCGATTCTTTAATATTCTTAGATTTATTCGGTTTTACAACCAGAACACACGAGTGGAACGTCTTATAAAGATGCAGCAATTCGTAATTTATGGAAAATGCTAAATCATAACCTGTTGAAAAAAATACAACTAGACGGAAAACTTAACGGTTGACGAGCAGGTATTTTCGTATCAAGTAATATCAGGATTCACCTAATATATTCCATCTATGCCGTCTAAATATGGGTTCAAAATAAAGTGGGCATGTGATGCAAAAATTTATTATCTTCTCGACGGCCAATTATACACCGGAAAAACAGGTACAGATCCTGAAATATACCATGACGAAAGATTTGACTTGGGTGATCTATTCAAGAATTCTGGACGAAACATCACCATGGACACCTTTTCTGTTATTTTTCTTTGTCCCAGCATTTATTATCCTGGAAGCACATAATCGAGGCACTTTAAAAAGAAACGAACCTTATATTGCTCTTGAAATGAGACCATGTAAATCGCGTGAGGTTTTATCCACAGAATTTGGATTTTATGATGATGTAAGTATTTATTCGTACATTCTAAAAAGGAACAAAGTTGCCATTCTAACGTCTGCTATGCATCATGATAAAACCATCACAGGACAGAAAGAGAAATTTAGAATGAATTATATTTTTAATGAAACGAAATATTGAGTTGATATTATTGATAAATTATTGGAGCGATATACAACACATAAGCGTACGAGTAGATTGACATTTGCATTTTTCAATAATGTGAGTTTTGCAGCACTTGCTGCTTACATTTTACATACTGCATATAATGATATAGTTAGCCATAAAACAAACAATCGCCGCCAGTTTTTTCGGGAATTAGGTGAGATCTTTAGTCTTCCAGAAATTCAAGAATGTAACATAGAATGAATCACAAAATGAACAGGCTATGAGATTTTTTGACCTAATCGGGAATTGAAGGTATACTTAGAAAATCTTTCCCCGTATTTGAAGCTGAAATACGTTCAGCACACAGGACAAAGAACGAGGTGAAACAGTAAGGATAAAAGTACTTGGTGTTTGTCAGATGTGCTTGTTAGAGCCTCAGAAATGGCTTAAAAAACAAAAATGCATGTAAGTAATGAAGAAAGCCACTATGTACATTTGTACACCATTTCCTGTTGTAAAGCTTGTCTCAACATGTACAATTTCAGGTAAATGAATTTTTTTTTTATGTGCCTAACTCACATTTTCTAATAAATTTCATGTTTTATTCATCTTAACCTAAATAATCTACTTTTTGGTTTTTTTTCTCAACTTTTTGGTTTTTTTCCACAAAAATTTGTATGGGTACCCGGGTACCCTGGTCATTGATTAAAGACATAAAGATGTTCAACGTCCAGAAATAATAATAAAAAGAATTCGAAGTTTTTAAGTGATTATACTAATAGACAATGAATACCACAAATACTGGGAATATAAACTCATTTTTGATTATTTTGTTGTTAACACACTGATATCGGGTTGAAAAGTGTAAAAAGCTACCCAGTTGTTGACATAAGGGTTAAACAGCAAATGTGTTGTCGTGTACATTAAATTCATATATATATATATATATATATATATACATGTAGAATTATTTTCAATCTTGATCATCAGATATTCTTTTTTACACAGTTTTGTGCGTTTATATTTTTGTTTATTGAATAAGTTTAAGCAAATGGCTAACTACTATATGCTTTGAAATTTTATATGAATAGTTAAAACAGACGAGCTAATGAAGCAAAACTACTCAATTGATAAAACTTTGAACTTTTAAGGCATTTTAAAGCTATTACAAAAGTTTAAATTATTTAACTTTTACATTCAGAAAAGTGTTCTGAATGTTTTCTTAATACGATGACACTTAACTTTTAGAAATACTGAATTGAATGAGAGTGTTTAATGAATGATTCTTCAAATAATCTCATTTAAATTAATAATATAACTGTGCTTAAATAGGAATGGAAATTGTATGCATTTGGAAAATTGAAAATTCATGTTTAATTGAAAACCGATAATGCTGTTAAAATAAAGTGTGAATCGTAATTTAAAAGTTTGTAATTAGGAGTATTGCAACGTTTGCTCTAATTAGTTATTAATAAATCCTAGGGAAAGAGAGTAACTGTTAACCATGTAATTTGAGAGCTTTATTTAATGGTATTTTTTTTAGAGAGGTACTGTAATAATTTTTTAAACATTAATATTCCATCCGTAATTCTAGCTTCTCAATATATGTTGTTCTTGAAAAAATAAAGGTTATGTAGGATTTTTTCTTCACAAAAATTTCTAAATAATTTTCAGGTGTACATAAGTTGTCCATTTTCATAAAATCGATATGTTTGGCTCTAAAATTTGACCGAAGAAAGTTTATTCTAGATTTTAATTAATAACTGATTATTTGCAGTTTATATTATACAATTATGACATATTAAATGCCTTGCGATAATCAAGTAAATAATAGTGAAAATTCCCAATGTCCTCTTGGATTTGAAAACTGATTTTATATAAAATGAATTACGTCAGGCTGTAAGTCTGGCCTCCAGTTTTATTCCCAAATTTCGAGTCGATACCAGAAATTAAGTACAGTATTTTTTACTTTATTTAATAAGATACATTTCGTGACTACATAAAGTTAAAATTCTTCTTTCCGAACTTCCGATAGGAATTTGAAATTTCATATTAAAAATGGAGGCCAAATTGGCAACCCTAAAGTACGCATCTCCAGAAAATTTATTAAAAACAATATGTCTTGTTTATACGGGGTTATTATATGGCTTCATTTATAAAACAAGAATTTAATTATTTTAATTTAAAAGAAACTTTGAAGATTGGTTGGTATGGTAATACCGTAATTTCCGTCGTATAATCCGCGAACCAAACAATCATGTTACGACCCAGAATTTAAAAAAAATAAATAAAATTTAATCTTTTAAATCGCGGTAAATATTTGTCTTCAATTACTGAAAAAAAAATCTGGGTTCAAACAGAATTCTTTGATCTGTGGATTATACGCCGGAAATTGCTGTAGGTTAATTAAACAAATACGTACTCTTTCATTCGTTTGTTTATAGAAAAGCTACTAATACAGCAACACCCGAAACAGTAGTAGACAGAAGCAGGAGACAAAAACTATTTAAATGAAAGTTACAAAAATAAAGGTTTCTGATCACGAATTACCTATATTCCACAATTTTGAATGAAAAGACTCTCATGTTATGCATGGCCATCAGTGTTGCCAAATTGGGAACTTTTTTTTAAATTCAGATTATTTTACTGTCACCACTTTTTTAAAATAGTATTATTCGCCTTATTTTTCAGAATTTTTAATCTATTTTTAAATAGGCCGAATATTTCTATTTAAAAAAAAAGCTGTGACAATCAACAATTTGGGGACAAAAAAGTCCCCAATCTGGCAACACTGATGGCCATTCAAAATCAACTCAAATCAACGTGTTGCATTGGAGAAACAATATATGTATTATTATGTGTGTATGTAGTAAATCCGCCTATTTCCGGGGTTCAGGGTTCTTATCCATCCGAAAGAATTTATATAGTTTATATCCACATAGTTGCGAGTTTCTTAGCAGCGTTAATAAATTAATTTGACTCGAAACCTCAATCCTTGAACTAAATGCTTATCAGTTGGAAGACACAGTGTAATTGGCCGTTATTCGGATGTCCCGAGACACCATATTTTTCATGAATCACATCTTGCATCTATTAGAGCATTCTCAAATCTCTAAAGAATTAGCTCTATGTGGAAGCATCTGAGACTTGTTAAAAATTTAGAATATTTTCCAGTAGAGAGAGATCGTGTCAAAATAGATAGGATCTTTGATTTAATAGGTAAACACATTTTATTTATTAATAAAAAGAAACAACGTATAAAGGCACAAATAAAATATGTTTAAAAGCATACAACTGTTTCAAAACCTCTGAGGTTTCCTCATCAGTGCTTAAAATAAAAGGAAAATTAAAACATCGTGTAAAAAAAGGGGGGGGGGAATGGACAGAGAGTCAGAAAGGCGTACCTTTCAGCTCTACTGCCAACGGTGAAACGCGACATACGATTGATTAAACAGCTACGTAGTCGATCTCACGCACATACTCAGGAAGACCAATCAAAATCACTCAACTGTTCCGGAAGAGTTCAAACTTAGAAGGAGAAAAAGGGAGGGGGGGGGGAGGGAGCGAAGAGAATTATAGAAAATTGAACCATATCTTTGAAAAATTGGGCGTACAGGATAAATCGTTAACTAAACTGTTTGAATTTTTCCATGTGTAATAAGCTTCTCAGAAGTCAAGATCGTAGATTGAAGTACATTTCTGTATTATGGAGGCTTCGGAAAATTTAAAATTGTGGTTGTTGGACTAGCAGTGGTTGGCAATAGCGGAACGTTCAATATCACAATTTTTAACACAAGTTTTATGCTCCCCAAACGGATCTTAAAGGCTCGCTTCGTTTGACCAATGTACATTTTGTTGCATTCGCAAGATATCCTGTAAATACCCCAATTTGAAAAACTATCAATTGGATGTTTCAGATTTGTGAATTGAATTTTATTAAAATGAGTATAAACTACTTTAAAGTCAAATTTTGACAAGATTTTAGAAATTTGATGGCTTATTTTCGGAAAATATGGGAGTATAATTCAATTTTCATTACTGACAGTATTAGCCTTGGATTGAGTACGTTTACTTAGTTTATTATAAATGGAATCGACGATTTCAGCTGTAAAACCTCGATCAATGGCAATTGATTTAATGTTGTCTAATTCTGCTTTTAGTAAACTGTCGGAAGAACAAATATTTAAAGCCTTGTAGACATAACTGTTAAGGCAGCCAACTTTTGATTAGGTGGATGGGATGAAAGGCGATGTGGGGGTAAGGATACTGCGAATGGTTTGCGGTAAACAGTAGTGTGAATCAAAAATTGTGATATCAAACTTTCCGCTATTGCCAACCACTGCTGGTCCAACAACCATAATTTTAAATTTTACGAAGCCTCCATAATACAAAAATGTACTTCAATTTACGATCTTGACTTCTGGGAAGCCTATCACATATGGAAAAATTCAAACAGTTTAGTTAACGATTTATCCAGTACGCCCAATTTTTCAAAGATATGGTTTATTTTTCTATAATTCCCTTCACTCCCCCCCCCCTTTTTCTCCTTATAAGTTTGAACTCTTCCGGAGCAGTTGGGTGATTTTGATTGGTCTCCCTGTGTATGTGCGTGAGATCGACTCCGTAGCTGTTTGTCAGTTGTATGTCGCATTTCACCGTTGGCAGTAGAGCTGAAAAGTATGCCTTTCTGACTCTCTGTCCATCCCCCCCCCCCTTTTTTTTACACAATGTATTAATTTTACTTTTATTTTAAGCACTGATGCAGAAACCTCAGAGGTTTTGAAACAGCTGTGTGCTTTTAAACATATTTTATTTGTGCCTTTATACGTTGTTTCTTTTTCTTAATATATCGGCCCAAAGTACAATCCTTCGCCACCTTTTATACATTTTATTTATGTTATTATATGGCAGCAATAAAGTTTTCCCTAACCCAATTGAAGCACCAATATTCATTTCGGAATTTGACGGGTAATTGTAATATATGCTCTAAATGGTATAATGAATGTCAAACAGAGAAAAGTTAATTAGTATTTATGATTTAAATGTAATCATTAAATACTTATTTTGACATTAATTATGATTTTAACATAATATAATCCTGAATCTATTAACTGTCACCTTTAAAAAAATAATTAGACCTTATTGCTTTCGGTAATCATCAAACATGTCTATGAACTTATATTTTGGAAGCTTAATTTAATAAATATTAATAATCGTTAAGATGTTTATGATGAGTAATTCATTTTATTATCACTTCACACACACACGCATACATATAAGTATATATATATGTTCCGAAACAATTTAATGGTTGTAGTTGAAATCGTGCTTATTACGTATTACTGGAATCATACCACATTTTAATTAGCCGTTGGTGATGTTGTAAGCAATCCTACCACTTAGCACAAGCATTGCTAGCGGAGGTATCAACTCTGAAAATATAGCAGCTGTTGAGCGATGATAATATTGGTATACTCCAATCAAACACTTATTATTTCATTATGAAAACAAGGCAGCTTGAGTGGCGAAAAAAGGCGTATGAAGAAATATGAGGTTTTCCCAATTAAACACATGGAAACGTAGTCATAGAACAACTGTTTATTCCATCAGAACATACCAACACTGAACAATTCCCGCAGATGAGAAATCAGAGCATTTCACTCGAGCATAAACTAATTATGCTAAATATATGTTAATTTACGAAATGAATATTCCACATGGCTAAGGACACCGGGTAACAGGTTTTGTAAACAATCACAGAACAAAAATCTCTCGTTCTGAGTTCATGCTCTCGCTATTTATGAGAATGCGCGGAGGAATTCCGATTGAAATGACAACTTCAAGCTAAACCAACGAAAATCACGAACGAGCCTCGAAGTGAAACTGGGATCCGACACTCAGCCAATGGAGAGCGATCAAGAAACGTCACAGGAAAGAATCCCAGCACCGCTAATGGAATGATTTCGATGTGAAAGCCTCGCGAGCGGGAAAATGAGATGAAATAGAATAAAAAAGTAAAAATGTCTTTGATAAATATTCGAAAAATAAGTAACTGCGTTCAGAACTTTACAGTTTGGTAGACGATAAAAATTAATGAAGGGATTAAAAGTTTAGAGTATGTTTTGGAATAAATCTATTATTAAGATACGCGTTTTTAAAAATACAGGAATTTATTTAGAAATAAATAATAGAGCGTATTAAAAAAAAAAGGAAATAATGAATAGGCCGGCAATTTAGAATAATTTAAATGAATAGAAAAAGGTAAAATTTTTATATAACATATATATATATATATAAAGTACAGCTCAGAAAGCAAGCTTTTGATAATTTCCCAAAATTCCCTCCGTATCTGAGTCGAAAACACACAAGACCTACGCACTTCGTAATTTGGATTGTAGCTCGCGGTACACATGGATCACTGACGTTATTACAGTGGACATCGCGTGGTATTTTTCACAAAGTAAAGAAAGACTGTTTAATATATAGGATAAATATCATTATTACCGTTAAAGTTGTGAACGAATACTCGGGTTTGACTTGTAGTGTCACCTAATATAGTAGTACGTGCAATATTGTGTACGCTATATTGGCACTAATCAACAGATATTTGATACAACCACACATCTTTTAGGTAGCTTTCTTTACAAAAAAGCTACCTATTGCAGCCGTTCGGAGGAAAGCGATTTCAAAAAATTTTGGTATATTTTCATCGATCATGACCCCCAGACCCCGAAACCACCCTCCGTTCAAAATTGATATATATATATATATATATATATATATATATATCTATATATATATATATATATATATATATATCTGACCTATGTCACACTGTAACTACCGTAATTATGAACCGATTTCGATGTAATTCGGTGTGTACATAGTACATACCAATGTCTCGACCGAGTTCGTTGGCCAGCTTCATCCGCCGTTTTGTTTCAAAATGGCGGCCATTTAAAATTTTTTAAAAAATTTAAAACTTGAAATGTGGTACCAAAAAATTAAAAATGGAAAAATATTTTTTTCTTATGTATTTGACCTTTATACAAAGATTCCGGAGCAGTTTTTGTTTCGTCTATATCTTAAAAAATGGCTGAGTTATAGCATTTTGAATTTCTAGCGTGGCTGACATTTTGAAACGTCCTGAATTTTGTCACGCGATAAAAGGCGTATTTATGAACCGATTTGGATGTAATTCGGTGTGTACATAGTACATACCAATCTCTCGACCGAGTTCGTTGGCCAGTTTCATCCGCCATTTTGTTTCAAAATGGCGGCCATTTAAATTTTTTTTAAAAATTTAAAATTTGAAATGTGGTACCAAAAAATTGAAAATGGAAAAATATTTTTTTCTTATGTATTTGACCTTTATACAAAGATTTCGGAGCAGTTTTTGTTTCGTCTATATCTTAAAAAATGGCTGAGTTATAGCATTTTGAATTTCTAGCGTGGCTGACATTTTGAAACGTCCTGAATTTTGTCACGCAATAAAAGGCGTATTTATGAACCGATTTGGATGTAACTTCGTTTATACATAGTACATATCAATGTCTCGACCGGGTTCGTTGGCCAGCTTCACCCGCCATCTTGTTTAAAAATGGCGGCCATTTAAATTTTTAAGAAAAATTTAAATTTGAAATGTGGTACCAAAAATTGAAAATTGAAAAAATATTTTCTTCTTATGTGTTTGACCTTGATAAAAAGATTCGGGAGCAGTTTTTCTTTCGTCTATATCTTAAGAAATGGCTGAGTTATAGCATTTTGAATTTCTAGCGTGGCTGACATTTTCAAACGTCCTGATTTTTCTCACGTAATAACAGGCGTATTTATGAACCGACTTGGATGTACCTTGGTGTGTACATAGTGCATACAAATATCTCGACCGAGTTCGTTGCCGAGCTTCATCCGCCATCTTGTTTCAAAATGGCGGCCATTTAAAAAAATTAAAAAATAAAAAAATTTACATGAGATACCAAAAAATTGGAAAATGAAAAAGATTTTTTCTGTATGTGTTTGACCTTAATACAAAGATTCCGGAACAGTTTTTCTTTCGTCTATATCTAAAAAAAAATGGCTGAGTAATAGCATTTTGAATTTCTCTTGTGGCTGACATTTTAAAACGACCTGATTTTTGTCACGCGATAACAGGCGTATTTATGAACCTATTTGGATGTAACTTGGTCTGTACATAGTACATACCAATGTCTCGACCGATTTCGTTGGCCAGCTTCATTCGCCATCTTGTTTCAAAAGGGTTGCCATTAAAAAAAAATTAAATTTAAAATTCAAAATGAGGTATTAAAAAATTGGAAAATGAAAAAGATTTTTTTTATGTGTTTGGCCTTGATACAAAGATTCCGGAGCAGTTTTTGTTTCTGAAAATTTGTTCTTTTGTTGATATCTTAAAAAATGGTTGATTTATAGCACTTTGAATTTCTAGCATGGCTAACATTTTGAAACGATCTTGTATTTGTCGCGCGATAACACACGTATGCGCCTATTTCGATGTAAGAAGGCATGTGGATAGTATACATCAACACCTCGACCAAGTTCGCTGGCCAGATTCAT
The DNA here is from genome assembly GCA_963932465.1 of Maratus speciosus. NCBI lineage: Eukaryota > Metazoa > Arthropoda > Arachnida > Araneae > Salticidae > Maratus > Maratus speciosus. The sequence continues at coordinate 595,407,775 of OZ010789.1, read as the reverse complement.
CAGCCATCTTGTTTCAAAATGGCGGCCATTAAATTAAAAAATATATATACATTTAAAGTGAGGTGCAAAAAAAATTAGAAATTGAAAAAGGTTTCTTTCTTAAGTATTTGATCTTGATATAAGGATTCAGGAGCATTTTTTTTTTGTCTTTACCTTAAAAAATGGCTCAGATATAGCAGTTTCAATTTCTATTGTGGGTGACATTTTGAAAAATCTGATTTTTTGCATGCGACAGCACTCCTATATATTAACCGATTCCGATGTGAGTGAGCATGTGCACAGCAATTACTAAGGTCTCGACCAAGTTCACTGCTTAGCCTCATCCACCATGTTGTCTTAAAATGACAGGCACTTTAAGAAATTGCCGAATTTGGCAGCCAAATATAAGTTACTTTAAAGAAAAGCAGCTTGGATAAAGCTGACTAATTTCGCGAAATTCTTATTCATTATATTGATAAAAATTAGTATTGAATCTCCTATATTCGGTTTCCACTAAATTGAGCTTCGTGTGTTTGCATGATATAAGTTGGCTTTTTTAAAATAAGGATTATGAAAGCTACCTCTTCCTCCCGGCACTGGCCGGAAGGACTTTTTGTTTCCTTTTTGGGAGCAACGGATTTCGAGCTTATTCTCTCGACGATAATTTTCAGAATTTTCAAGCTATGATTTTGAGACTTTCTCAAAAGTTGCTCTCTATACTTAGCTAATATATTATGCATATTATATTTTGATTGTATTCACGCATGCGCAGTGAAACCTTTTTTAGTAAACCTGCTCATTTTTCATCCAATGTTTATTATTTTTTAATTATTATTGCAGAGTGTAGTGTACAATGTTGTTTTTCATATTTTCTGGAAAGAACTTTTTTTATATTAAGAACGCTGAAAATTATAAGCAAAAACTTGGCGAAATCTGGGACTGTTTTTATAAAAACCTTAATTTCTGTACGATTATGCATTCTAACCTCATAAAAACGAATACAGTATATTACAGTAAGTCAGTTATTAATAATCTCGAGTTTGAACGCTTTTGCTACATTAGTTATTACAGGGTTATCCAAAAGATATTCGTTTTTTTTTTCAATTTATTGACAGCCCCCTGCATGGTTTCGCGAAAAAATCATCGCGGAAGTATATGATCTATAACCAGACACGGCGAACCTATGGCACGCGTACCATAGGTAGCACGCGGGAGGTTATTTTAAGCACGGCATAGACTCGTGCTTTAAATTAAAATATTCCAAGGCTCGCGTGTAAAGTTTAGTAAGTAATTAACAAAATGGAATTTTTGATACATTCAATTTTCAAATTTTGTAAAGAAAATACACACTATTATGATTGGTTCCTGCAAAACAGCTGATTTGTTAAGAATGGAACTTCTGTTAACTTATGTGCAATATTTTTGCCCTGATAGACTTTCTTTTAGGACTTATGTACTAAAAGTTTTCATTTTGTAAATTCAGATGTAAAACTTATTGAATACATATAATATATATTGTGTAAAATCTCTGTAATTCTAGAAAGTTGATACGATGCAGTTAAACAATTTTACAAAAAAAAAAAAAAACATGAATCAGAAAAAAATTAAGAAATTTCAGTGTCCATGCTTTACACCCCAGCCCTCGCTATCATACAGATTGAATAAACTGAAATGCAACTTTATAAATACCAGTCTAGCTCAATATTGAATAAAAAAATTCCATATTGAGAGAATTAGGAGATTATCGGGAAATAACTATCTTAAGCAAAAATTCCGATGGTGAAATTATGATAATTTGGAACTTCGAATTCAATTCCATAGAAGTATTTTTAAAGAAGCAATTTTAATATATATTTTTTTTCTGATAGTTATTTTAACCATTTGGAAAAATGGTTATTGTCCTCGTCAGGATACGAAATCAAAAGCATAAATAAAGCTTTTTATTGGTTTAATCCGCATTTTATTCGTTTTATGATTGGTCGATACAGTAATCTGTATTTTCCTTTACTTTCAACAGAGATGGAAAATTCGGTTGCCACTATGACAAAAAAGTAATAAAAACTACAAAAAAAAATAATAGCTCAGAAACAAATTCAGATACAGCTTTCAAACAAATTGCATTTAAAAGTACATTTTTTTTCTCTATACGACGGTGTAAAAAGTAATATTGTGGGACGTTTAGAAGTTTAAGAATGAAATTTCATTTAAAATTGGTCGTCAGATTTCTTGGAAATCTGACGATGGAAAAGCTTTTTCCCGAACAGCCATTGAAATGCTTGGATAATATGTAAGTTTCAGGAGGATAATACGTAATTAAAAATAATAAAACTTTGTAAAAAATCACCATAAAATAAAAGCAAAACATAGGACGCGTTTCGAGCTAAAAATATAACAGCTCGTCATCAGCTATAGTAAACACGTGTCCGTGAGCGGACAAGGTCAAAAATGAACTGAAAGCTAGAGAATGTTGCAAAGAATGTGACAGATGGCGCTAGCTGATAGGAACACATGCAGCAGAGAAAAGTGTTGCCAAAAAGATAAGAAAAATTGATAAGGAAAAATGGAAATAAAAGAAATAAACAAAATTAAAATAAAATAAAATAAGTAAATTTAAAAATATAAATAATAATAATAAATAAATATAAAAGAATAAAACAAGATAAAACCGAAAGACCCCTTTTTTTAAACAAAATAAAAAGAAAAGAACAAGAGAAGAAGGAAAAGAATTACAAAAGTAATTTCCACGCTGGAGATAAGGAGAGAGATGATGGGAGATAATTGACAAGATTAGCAGAATTTTTAGAAATAAAATATGCTTCATGAAAATCCAAGTGACAGGGAATATTTTTAATCATAAAATAAGTATTTTAATTAATGTTGCTACTTTGATCTACTAAATTTGCCGGCACGCCATGATCATGTAAAATATTTTTGGGAAAAAAATTGGCACGTGTGAAAAGGTTTGCCAACCCTGACCTATACTATACTGTTTACACACCTGCAGTTTCAGGTTAATTCCTCATGTATTTTTTAAGATATTTAGAAAACGTCCAAAATTGCAGGTGACCGGTCACCTTTGGCCATATAGTGTATGTGAGTGAGAGATTTTAGGCTGGGTATTATCCTAGTAGCTTTAACGGTAGATCACTGGAACGTTATTCTAAGGATGCGGATTTAATTTCCGGCTTGGATTTTTTCCACTCTGTTGGTTTTATGCTAAGTTAGCAATGTGATAACTCACGCATTTAATATTACTTTTAAATGTTTAATAAAAAAGTTTTCACTTTCATTTTTTTGTTGAAGATTAAATGAAATACAGCATGGCAGTATTAACTGTAATTTGTAATTCTCGTATTTAAAATTTCTGCAAATTGATTTCGTATGAACAAATTTATAGTTTAAAACTCTCATTCTTTTCAAATATGTTTTTCTAAATGTGAATTATTTCAAATAAATTACTATTGAAATATCATAAATATATTAAGTATTCAAAGAATACTGATAATTGTAAGTGATTTTTTAAATCTTAATACTAAAAGAAATAATGTAGCTTCATGAATATTTTTTTTGTTTCTTCTGTTGGAAAGAACACATAAATGATCTCGTTACATTGCTTCGTAAAAAAATATAAAGAAATTATATGAATTTAAAAACCACGTTAAAAACGCCGGAATATGCAAACTGTGAGCAGTCTAGTTTCTGTTGCCTATAGTGTACCGTCCACAGAACAAAGAATAAAGGAAACTTGCTCAATTATATAGGAGAGAAGCGGATTCAAGTGAGAAGTATATTAACCCATAGAAAAACAAGAAAATACGGGTTCCAGCCAATAGAAGAACAGTTGTAATTTATGTAGATAATGCAACCAAAAATGTGAAAAATGCCGGCAGTAATTAAGAAAAGGGGGATTTTATGTAATATTCCCAACCATCTGATAAAGATGGAATAGCGAATTCACAATTAACAATAGTATCGTAATTTGTATAGACAATATTGTGAATTGTGAATTTGCTATCCTCTTTATCAAATTGTTGGAATATTATATAAAATTCTCTTTTTCCTAATAACTACCAACATTTTTCACCCTTTTGGTTTCATTACATATACTGTTCTCCTATTGACTTTTACCCGTATTTTTCTCTTTTTCTATTGGTTAATGAACTTCTCCATTCAATCTGCTTCTCACGTAAATAATTAAGCAACTTTCCGTTATTCCTTGCACTGATTACGACACGTTAAAGGCTGCCGAAACCAGTCTGTTCAAAGCTTTCATATTCTGGCGTTTTTAACGTTGTTTTTTAATTCATATTATACTGCGCCAAATAGCCAAGTAGTTTTAATAATTATAAATAAATTAGTTAAAAAAACAATACATTGATTATTACAACTACAATTACCCTTAAGTGTCACACTAATACTTCTTTGCAACATAAAATGTTTTTCTAAAAAAAAACATTAACTTAAGTTTTACGTTTGAAATATTCGTTAACGTATTGAAATAGTTATAATTTTTTTATTTGTAAAAACATATTAAGCACAGTACGATCAAACTATATGGCTCTTCAAAATATTTTATAAACAAATTTCTAGCATTATGCAAAGTTCAGAAAAAAATCCTCACTTTTTTTTCACCAAAGAGTAAAATAAACAAGAAATAATTAATCAGTATCAGTCACTTCTTGTATTATAGAAAGAACATTTATTTTCTTGGGAAAAGAACTTTTAGAAATGTTTTTTTCAAGTAACCTATTCTGCCTGATACTAAAGAATGCAAAATATAAAAATAATGTTTTGAGTCACTTGCTAAAACGAAAACAGTCATCTAATCTGCTCATATAAAATTTCAGACATTTCAAGTAGCAAATGTGGATTTTCAAAAACAAAAAAATCCTCTTTGTAATTTCGAACTCTTAGTTATTTGAAAGAGGTTTCTGGCTGAAGTATTTTAGAGAGCGAAATAAATAACTTAATTAAATACAAAACTTTTTAACGCGCAAGAAAATAATGCGGTATAATTTGTAATAGTATTTTTTAAATACATATGAAATGTACAAAGCAGAAAAAAGTAAACATTTAAAAGTGTTAAACTTTTCGACAGTTATTTTAAGTTTTTCGATTTTTAAATAATATGTAATTTGCAAATCTATTTAAAAAAAACTGAGAAATAATTTTCTGAAATATATTTATACAGGGTAAGTCAAAATGAATATAGCGATTACAAACGGCTATAACTATTTAATGGAAAAGAATTTATCGATAAGATTAACACAGAATGTAAGCGGAACTTCAAAATTTCTTTACGTAAGGCGCAGTTGGAGGAAAGCGGAAGCCTACGCATGCGTGAGTTGAAACTTCGCAATGACAAGAAACCTGTGCATTGCGGGCGTCTGATTAGGAAAAATGACGGGTCCTGTGCAGAAAGCATTGTGCATGTCAGAATTCAACAAATGTCATGTCTGCAATTTTTTTTACATGGAGTTTTGCGCCTCCCATGCCCAAAATAATTGAAGAACTCAAAGTATGCATTTGTAATGTGCTTGCGTCTGTAACTGAACAAATGCTTCAGAATGTATAGCGTGGAATGGACTTCCGCCTAGATGTTGTCCGTGTGACCAAGGGAAGTCACATAGAACATGTATGACGTATGTTTACAAAATTTAGAAGTTCCATCTGCATTCTGTGTTAATCTTATCGATAAATTCTTTTCCATTAAATAGTTATAGCCGTTTGTAATCGCTATATTCATTTTGACTTAACCTGTATATTATACTTATCCCATACCATATCGTCTGGTATTATTATCATAGTAGCTATCACAGTATAGTCATTTTTCCACTATCTGTTATTCAAGTTAGATAAAAAACATGACACATTACTTTTTCATTTAATTTTTTTATTAAATCTTTTTTGTATACTTTTACATTAAAATCCATTTCTATAAGACATATTTCGTTATTTTTCATAAAACCAAATATTCTAACAGATTTAAAGTATGTTATAAAACAGGCATATTATGTGCAATGCAGCGTCTATGCTGCCCAGCACTTTTCCAAAATACGCTTTTGCCCGTCACCACAGGCTTCCTCAGTTTGAATGCAGTTTGATGCAGTTTTGGCTTATTTGCAGTTCGCATGAGATCTTATACTTTCCACTCATATGTGAGACGTAGAGAAGGGGAAGAGCTGCATCTTGACTGCATTGAAGCAACTATAAAGAACCCAACAAATGTCATGATTTGGTGTCATGGGCCTGTATGTGTGCAGATGGTGCGGACAGAATCCAAGTGATTAATAGCATTGTAAATCAAAAAAAAAAAAAAAAAAAAAAAAAAAAAAAAAAAAAAAAAAGACATCGAAACTTTTCTGGAATGAAAATTGATACATTCCATTCATTTTTAAAATTTTATATGTTTATTACTGTTGAGATATTCGTCTTTTCCTTATAAACAATCATAAAAACAAATTTTAACTTTTAGAATGAATAATTAGAGCACCATTATTAAATTATTTAATTTAATTTCAGATAAAACAATTATATATAAGAAAGTTTCTAATACGATAGATCGAACAATAAAATTTCCAAATTAACGCTTCTATGAAAATCCTATTTATCAAGCTTTAGATAAATTAATTGTATCTGCAGAATTCAAATGTTAGACAATTATTTTAATTATTTCGTGCGCTATCATTGAAAAATTAAATAAAATTCAAGTGTTTTACAAGACATTGTTTCGATTTCATAAATATTAATTTAAATTAATATGGAACATTAATGTTCCCAGGTAGTAATTGTAAAATCTGTAAAATTAAAAATTGCCTTTTCTGAACAATTAGAATCTATGTGAAACAATGTGTTTAGCAAAACGTACATAAAAATGTATAAATAAAAAAATATGCAAAACAAAGTTACTTCTACATTTGGCACATATATATATGTTTAAATTTCTTTCTCTTTTCTTTCTACATATTTGAAAAACCTTATTCCAGATGTAGTCTTAATCTAGATGCATATGTAAATAGCAATTTTTTGATTATTCACGTGATTCCAAAATGATGCCAATGAATTTGGCCACAACAGTGGTGGCCAAAATTGTGGACATGTTTTGAAATTTTAATGTCTTATAACTTTGTGTGCTTGAAGCATATAATAAATTCAACTTAAATACAAATGTTTATACGTCAAATTCAAGGAAATGTAATATATAATTTAATTAAAAAAACATAATTAAAATATCAGCATTACAAGAAAAGTTCGCTTACAAAAAATAAGATCTATCTTAGATTTCATTGTATTTTAAAGTTACACTAACACATTCAATATTTAGTAGGATAACCTTTGTTATTTATAATAATTTCACAGAGCCATTTCGTTTAGAGAACTAGTGTTTAGAGTCCATCCTTTTTAATCACATTTTGCCAAGAATCAATTATAGCTTCATAAGTTGCGTTTCATTAGATGAACGCTTTTTTTTTTTTTTTTGTACAAGGATTTTCAAACGTCGCCACAAATTTTCTATAGTATTCAGATCAGGACTGTGTCCTGGCCAAGGTAATGCTTTTGCAATGTATGCTTTTATTTTTAAACCATTCTTTGCATATTTTCGGGCCCCACCAGTGGCCGAGAGGTTCTGCTCTCGAAGCTGGTAGACGGGAGGTGCTTGGTTCGATCCCAATCGCGCCCGTCGGCCTAATCGTTCGGAGTTTTCGTGGTTTTCTTCGAACCTTGGTTCTCCAAGCGTTAATACGGGTTAGGTTCCCTTAGAAAGACACCCACGAAGGGCACCCCCCCCCTTAGGGCCTATATCCCTCGTGTTGATAATTGGCCGACAAAAATACAACCAACCAACCAACCTTTGCATATTTTCGCCGTATGGCATAGAGATGAATCCTGCTGAAAGATAAATGGTGCTTTTTTGGGGAAGAGATCCCTTACGGAAGGTATCAATTTTAGTACCAGGACAGTTTCTATGCATTTTTTCTGTATTCAGAATAATATCAATCACTTGAATATCGTCCCCACCACCTACAGCCATACAGGCCTAAATCATGACATATGCTGGGTTCTTTGTAGTTGATTTAATGCAATCAAGATGCAGCTCTACTCCTCTATTCTAAGTCTCACATATTTTTGGCCATCACAACCAAAGAGCGATATTTTGCTCTCGTCACTCCAGAATATTTTCCTCCACGGATTTTGTTACCAATTAGTATGTTCTTTTGCCCACTGAACTCGTTTCTTGCCTTACTGAATATTTAAAAATTGTTTTTCCTCGGAATTCTAGCTTTCAATCCTAAACCTGTTAATCTTCTCCTTATTGTTCTTGAACTCACTGAAATAACTGCATCTAACGATGAAAATTATTCTATCTTTGAGGCATAATATATTTATCTTTCTTTCGTCAGAAGCATTTGTGCATTTTTTGGCCCGATCTTGCCTTATTTATCACTAATTTAGTTTCTCTTTAACGTAGCACAACTTTCATACGCCAGATAAAGTGACAGATCCACCAACCTGTCTTGCAATTTCAGCATTCTCTCAATATGACGATTCTGCTTCTTATTGTAGGTGTCCTATTAGCTCTTCTTTTTGATGGCTGCATAAAGAAAAGAAATAGAAAAAAAAAAAAAACATTATTCTATTTAGTTACACTAGTATTCACTCTTCTGCAAAATTTATTCCAGCAAAATACCGCTTATCAGAACATACGACAGTTTATTTACTGAAATTTGGTTGGTTCTCAGAACAGTCATTGTGTTTGGCTAGAAAGCTTTTAATACAATACACTTCAGCATTCATGAATAATTGTTTTTGTATTTTAGACTAAAGTAAGTGTAACTATTTTGTAATGCAGATATTTTATTTTTTTTAATTAAATTCTACATTAAATTTCTTGAATTTGGCATCTAAACATTTGTATTTATGTTACACAAATTTATAAAACATTGCAAATAATAATAAAAAAAAATGTCCACAATTTTGGCCACCACTGTATGTTGCAATTTTTTTAAAAATTAATACATATATTGTAGAGATCCTGCAAGGTTTGTTTGTTTTTATAAAACTATAGAATATTTCTAAAAATTTCTTTCTCAAGTTGATTAAAAATCTCATTTTTGTTCAATTAGATATTTGCCCCCTCACTTCCCTCTCGACTAAGTCTTCGTTAAAAATATACGTTCAAAAATGTTTTTTAGCGTTTTGTTCATCTCACGAATCCCTTATAGTCTCACTTCTGTCTGTCCATCTGTCCGTCACAGCGCTCGTACACGGAAACTATTCAAGTTACAGACTTGATTTTTTTTACATAGAGCTGAATACCCCCTGTCATTCCGAAAACCATAAAATTTGGAAAAGGTTATGTTATTTTAATTAAATAAATTAATGTAATGACGTCCCACCATTTTCCCGATTTTAAAACACAGTCTTAATTTCAACCGTCTTTTCGAGAAATCGGTAGCCCTGTGTTAGAGTGTGTTATATCTAACCGAAAGGTCTCGGGTTCGAAGCAAGTCGTCGGAAATTGAAACTTTCCATTTTTTACATTTAAGTGTCCGGTGGATTTAATTAAAAACAATTTCATATGTTTTAGCCATTTTACGCTTTTTTTTTCTTTTCTTTTTTTTTTTTCTTTTTTTAATTTTAATAAATGTTAACGTTTTCTTTTGGCTCCATCTGAGTGTTTGGAAAGTGAGAAAAAATATATGGATTTTTCGGAATTAGTTCAGACTTTTAAATACGTTTTAAACAATTCTTTTTTTAATTTACACTGTATTTATATCTCCGCTAAATTTTTTAAATTATTCGGATTTTTTTTTAAATTTTTTGAATACTTTTAATTTGGTCTAACGATATTTTATTGCTATTTTTTTTAATTAAATGTAATGGTGCTACAATTTATGTAACTGTTTAATAATTATAAATTAACAATTTTGATTTATTAATTAAGAAAGAAATGTTTTAAAAGAGATATTATACGAAACCATTTGTGCCATCTGCAATCACACTTACCCGTTCGTATTTTTTTAAGTCCCCGTCGTTCCGAAAAAAATCCTGAAATGTTTGCCTAGATATTTTTAAAAAGCCTAAAATTCAAAGTTCCCTAAGACTTTTGAGATTAAAGATTGGATAAATGTTGTTTAATACCCTACATGGTTAAATGTCAAAAGATACCATCGAATTTAGATGTTTTGTCCAAATACTGAATATTTGAGGAATTCTTCTGGATATTCAGGATTGTAAATAACACGTTAATCTGATATGTTTTCGAGAAGTCTGGACCACGAGAGCAACTGAGCTGACGATCAGCAAATTTGCGACCACCCTGTAAACTAAAATGCTATGAATGATCTGTAGCTTTCGCACACGACTGCATAGATTTTGCGCAGAATTTATGTTGATTTGTGTAGGAACAGCACGTTCATTCATAGAAATATAGAAGCTTACTCCATTCTATAAAAAAAGTAACTAATGCTACAGCCGATTACATATCGAAATTATTGTGACCTTTTGATTTTCTGGAATCCAAATAAAAACGCTATTCCATATAAAAACATGAAAACTGGCATCTGTAATGAGAAAGTTATGATAAATAAGCTGAAGCAAAAAGTCTTGAAATCGAAATAGTATTTAAAAAGCTATTTGTATATTTTATTCGGTCATAAATGTTCAGTTAAAAAAGTTTTATAGGATCAAAAACCATGAATTGCAATTAAAAATCTTTTGCATGCACATGCTTGGAAAGCTTGTGTTGAGTAGTGTGTAATCGTATTCTTTTTTTTTTTTTTTTTAATTTCTTAAGTTTGCTTGCCAATTTTTTATTCAGATTTGCATTATTTGATACTAGATTTAATTCCAAGATAAAAATAGCCAGGTTTTATCGCTTATTGCCAGATATTAAAAGCCCAATTAAAAATATTTACCAATATTTTTTAATTTAAAAATACCGTTAAATTGAATTTTAAAAAGAAATAAATCTTACAAATAGTTAACATATAAAAGTTTTAAAATGCGAAAATTACGTCATATTTATAACATTTTCTTATCGCATTTCCAAACCATGTATTTTTATTTGAAAAATATATTTACACATTAATTTAGAAAAAAAGCGAAAACATTAAAATAATCAGATTATTACATGCGTATATGCTGGAAAGTACGTTTCGTTTAAAACGATATATTTAAAATGTCATGCATAAATTGGTTTTCTTATACCAGCTAAAAGAACTTTTCATCTAAACGTTATAAAAGTTCAGAATACAACCTTTTTACTTTTTTTTAATCAACCATTTTATATAAACTGAATTTCAAACTTGTAGTTCAACTTTATTACTCAATCACGGAAACATACTCCAGTTCTTGTGATCTCAGTCAAAAGAAGATGAAGGGCAACCCGATTACAGTAGAATACCATTGATCGTGATAATATAATTTAATATTTTGGATAATTATCGGGTAATCTTGCTAAAACAGAGGAAATTAGCATACTCTTTTGAGTTATGGGTTCTACATGGGAGTTGCATTGCTCGTAGATGGGTAGACCCATCCTAGTTTTTAAAACAATTCAATAAATTTCCGCATAACATTTGATTGTATCCTGCAGGGATTTTCACATAATTTAACAGCATTTAAAAAAATGACAAAGTACTGTACTAAATAATATACAATATATATATATATATATATATATATATATATATATACATATATATACTTTTTAGAAAATATGAGGATTTGCATGGAATACTTTCACGGCTCGTGCACGAAAGACGATAAAAATGTTTTCGCATACTTTTATTGCTCAATATCATGACAATTCAGAAATATGTAGGCGATATCATAAGTTGAATTTCACGTCTTTTTTAAAAGTAGTTTTTTTTTTTTTTTTAATTAATTTTCCACATTTTGTGATTTTTATTAACTTATATTCAAGAAATGTGAATGTATATAAAGCATGTGAACTTTGAAACTGATGCTGCGATTTTGACAATTATAAAAATGAAAAACAACAATAAATGACAATTTGTGGAAAATCTTTTAACATCCGGATAGACAGGAACCAGTATTCCAATCGTTATATCGCCGATATCATTCTTAATAGTGGTGATTTTTGAAGAGCTATTTTATATACGTTGCTCTTTATAGTTTACTTCTGAATTTAAAAAAAAAAATGAATCATTCGCGTATGCCAATTAAAAAACATTTGTTACAAATGACTATGTTTAATCAAAAATTTAATGTATGTATATTATAATGGCTATATACAGTTTTATAATTTAATTTGACAAATTCACTGAAATTGGTGTTAAATTCGTTTAAAATTATGCATGCTGTTAACTAAAAAAATGCGGAACTTTCATGAAATTAAAAAAAAAAAAAAAAAAAAAAAAAAAACCTTCATATCTCGATGAATTACTATGAATGACTATTATTTTTACCCAATTGTACACATATATTGTACAATATCCGCATACTGATAATTTTCAGGAATTTATTTTACAGGCTTATCCTAATAGGGTAATTAATATATATATATATATATATATATATTAAATTTGTAATTGATCTTCTAATAGGTCTCTTAATTTTCCTTCATTGGAAAATTGAGATGAGACATGTTTTTTATATTCTTGAAGTTCCAGAAGAATCTGGCAAATATTTTTCTAACTATTCTACAAAACACCTAAAATCCAAACCGTCCAGTGTATGTTCTGAATTCATTTAAATTCTGAAAAAGAGTAATTATTAGGAATTGTTTTGAAATTAATTGTACATAATTCGTGTAAAGAGTATTAATTTTAAAATGGGAAGAGTTCCGTACCATGTGCTGGCTGGCGCTATTAGCGAAATAATCCGAAATGATTTGAAAAGACTGTCGCATATTTAGCATCGTATAAAGAAATTTAAGATGGCAAAGAAACATTGTTTTTTAATATTTATAGACATACGCTTAAAAAAATCATGTTTATCAATAAATAACCCTGCGCCATCAATAAATAATCCATACCAATAATGCATCCCAGGTAAAAAAGTCAGCAAAAAACATTTAAAAAAAACATTCAGGAAACCTGAAGGTATTTCGGACAAAAAAATCTGCGGGTTTCCTTTAGGTAAAAAACCTGAATTAACCCCCCACTTTTTTGTCCGAAATACCTTCAGCTTTCCTTTAGGTAAACAAACCTGCGCATTCTCTTACCATGTTGTCCGAAATACCTGAAGTTTTCCTTTAAGTAAAAAATCTGTGTATTCTCTTTACATAAAATCATGCAGTATCACTGTACGGCCTGCTTTTGTCTTAAATATCAGTGGTTTTCCTGAAAGATAAGCCAGTGAAGTGGTAGAAGGAACACTGGAGGTGCATAAAATAAATAAGTGATCACAGGCCGTTCCAAAAATATGTCACAAGGTGTGCCAGCAAAATTGATAAAAGTTCCTCCTCAGGGGGGGATGCAAAGAGGGGTCAGGGACATCAGATGTGTATAACATGAACAATTAGTTATAGGCCATTCCAATACTATGTCATATGAGGGGTTTCGGCAAAATTTAGAAAACAGCCCCGTCAGGGGAAGCAAATTTGGCGGAGGGGCATCAGATGTGCATAACATGAAAAAGTGTTCACAGGCCTTTCCTACAATATGTCACATGAGGGGTGTCAGCAAAATTTAGAAAAGAGCCCCCTCAGGAGGAGCAAAGTGGGGGCAGGGACATCGGATGTGTATAACATGAATAAGTAGTCACAGGCTGTTCCGACAATATGTCACATGAAGGGTTTAGGCAAAATTTAGAAAACTGCCCCCTGAGGGGAGAGCAAAGTGGGCGGGGGGGGCATCAGATGTGCATAACATGAATAAGTGGTCACAGGCCTTTCCTACAATATGTCACATGAGGGGTGTTAGCAAAATTTAGAAAAGTGCCCCCTCAGGGGAAGCAAAGTGGGGGCAGGGACATCGGATGTGTATAACATGAATAAGTAGTCACAGGCCGTTCCGACAATATGTCACATGAGGGATTTCGGCAAAATTTAGAAAACTGCCCCCTCAGGGGGGAGCAAAGTGGGCGGGGGGGCATTAGATGTGCATAACATGAATAAGTGGTCACAGGCCTTTCCTACAATATGTCACATGAGGGGTGTTAGCTAAATTTAGAAAAGTGCCCCCTCAGGGGGGAGCAAAGTGGGCAGGGGGGCATCATATGTGCATAACATGAATAAGTAGTCACAGCCCGTTCCGACAATATGTTACATGAGGGGTTTCGGCAAAATTTAGAAAACTGCCCCCTCAGGGGGGGAGCAAAGTAGGCGAAGGGGCAAAAGATGTGCATAACATGAATAAGTAGTCCCAGGACTTTCCGACAATATGTCACATGAGGGGTTTCGGCAAAATTTAGAAAACTGCCTTCTGAGGGGGGAGCAAAGTGGGCGGGGGGGCATCAGATGTGCATAACATGAATAAGTGGTCACAGGCCTTTCCTACAATATGTCATATGAGGGGTGTTAGCAAAATTTAGAAAAGTGCCCCCTCAAGGGGAGCAAAGTGGGGGCAGGGACATCGGATGTGTATAACATGAATAAGTAGTCACAGGCTGTTCCGACAATATGTCACATGAAGGGTTTCGGCAAAATTTAGAAAACTGCCCCCGGAGGGGGGAGCAAAGTGGGCAGGGGGGTATCATATGTGCATAACATGAATAAGTGGTCACAGGCCTTTCCTACAATATGTCACATGAGGGGTGTTAGCAAAATTTAGAAAAGTGCCCCCTCAGGGGGAGCAAAGTGGGGGCAGGGACATCGGATGTGTATAACATGAATAAGTAGTCACAGGCCGTTCCGACTGGGGTCTTTTAAAGGGAAGCTAATCCGTATTTAAGCAAAGAAATCCAAGGTTCGAAGAAAACCACGAAAAAAACTCCGAACGACTAGGCCGACGGGCGCGATTGGGTTCGAACCCAGCATCTCCCGTCTACCAGCTTTGAGAGCAGAACCTCTCGGCCACTGGTGAGGTGGTTTTGAAGAGGAATTAAGGATTTTGAGCTAGGACGACAGGAGTGGCATGGTGGAAGAACGGGGGGGAGGGGGGAGCGGAGTGCATTGTATCCCTTCCTGCATTTTGAAATTTAATTAACTAAAATTTCTTTTTTTTGTCAGATTTAGAAGAGCACAGTAAAATATATTCTTTTCGGAAAACTTAAAATGAAAAACTAAATAAGACATTTTTAGAAAAGGTAGAAGGGAAATTGAGGGCCCTCGTTAGATTTTGAAATTTAACTAAAATATTTTTTGTGCGTGTTTGAATACGATTTTAAATATTAATGAAAGGGACTTTGAAATAATTTGGAGATTTTTTTTTTTTTTTTTTTTTTTTTTTTTTTTTTTTTTTTTAGGGTGCAATTTTTGTACGTGTTAGACTTCGAAGGGTTATTTTTATTGGTGGTAATTTAAGAGAAATTTATGACAAATTTTAGGATAAAAAGGGGACTTTGAAATACTTTCGTGATTATTTTTTTTCGTTTTAGAGGGAATATTTTGAGATTGAAAATTTTGAGATCGAAAATTTTGAGCTTGTTAGAGTTAGAGGTGAAATTGTTACTGGTTATAATATTAGGAAAAATTGTGACAAATTTAAGGTCAAAAAGTGCTTCGAAAAAATTTCGTGATTTGTTTTTCTTTTTAGGGGGAATTTTCGGAGATTGAAATTTTTGAGCGTGTTAGAGGTAATGTTACTTGTAATAATTTCAGAAGTTAAAATTTTTTTATTGTACGGATGGAAGACTTGTCATTGACTTAATGATTGGACTTAATGATTTCCGTGTATTATCTAAAATATTAATTTAGAAATTTATTAAAATTATTAACGAGGAAACACAGGCATATCAAAATCTTAGATACCATAATGTGCAATAATAAAACTTTCAAGTAAAACCTTCATATTACCTGCATGAGAAACAGTTTTCATTTTCCCTGAAAATATCTCAAGCGATTTCACGAAAATTTTCTAAGTCATTGAAGATAATTTGGAGGTGATAACTTACAGAAATAAACTTGTATGAAATCTTTTAAAAAGCGGTATACTTCTCTTAAGAGAACCTTTAGTTTTCATTTTCCTTAAAGATACCCGCTGAAACCTTCAAATTGGCTGCAACATCTCAAAAATTTTAAAAGTTTGTGTCTGATTTTTTTACCTGGGATATCAATAAATAATCCTTCGAAAAAATATACAAATATATTTAACAATTTTAAGAGACATTTTGTGATAGAAAATCATAAACAATCAACAAATAAAGGAAAAAAAATACCGAAAATAACTAGTAAAATCACAGAAAAGATAAATATCATATAGACCGGCAGCCAGCAGCACAGACAATCACCTCATCGAGTTCACTGATGAAATTCTAGGATTAGTTAAATCTTCATTCGCATATTAAAACACAATCGGTCTGCCAAGTCATATCTTGGTGGAAAACACATGAAAACCCGATTTTTGCGGCTGACTCGTGGGTGTACCATTGTGTTTTCCTGCTCCCAGCCCTCCATGTTTTCATACACTGTTAAGACTTTGCAGCAATTGCTGCATACTCATCCACCACTTTTATAGAATGTTTCTGTTCTGACCAATGAGAATGCCCCATAATATAGACAAGTTACAGTTTCCTATAAAAGCGACGAAGTGACGATGCAGCAAATACCCCAGATTTTTAACAGTGTACCTTTGGGTGCAGGAAAACAAAATGGTAAACACAATGGCATTGAATATGCATTATAATATCATCTGCAAGTATCTTTTCAATATGATAATCGATTATATCTTGCTTCACTTTATCATAACGATATGGTTTACTGGCGACAGGTGCTACTGACCCAATATTAATCTCATGCCAAGCTACCTGTGTTAACCCTGGTTTATCCGAAAATGCTTCACTGAACTCCACCAAACATTGCTTAAACTCCTCCTTTTTCTCTTTTATTAACTGCTCTCTCGTTAACTCTGGATTAACTGACAATATTTCCCCACACTCAACCAAAGATTGCTTAATGTCCTCCTTTTTTTCCTTTTATCAACTGCTCTTTTGAACTTATTACCAAAGACGATAACTCACAAAGTTCTACTTTTCGACTACTTCAACACACTCCTGTGAGTTTTGTGACAACGCATATGCTACCACCGTTTTCTTGTCTTCTCTATGTTCAATTACTATATTATCTTCAGACGCGTCTTTCATTACATTATCCACCCTAGTATTTTCTAAATCAACTGATAATGGTATCGGCACTCCCATGCATGCATTTTCCTCATTATTTACTATCATAGATTGCTTAAACAAATCTAAACTAATTCCTCTATCTCTCATATAATCTATTCCCATTATACAATGCGATTCTAAATCATCAATAACACAAAACTGCTAACGCATTTTTTCTGCACAAACTTTTACTTCCAATTCTACTGTACCTTTATTAACACAAACTGACTCTTGAGCAGAACGGGAAACTAAGTTCGAAAATTTTAATTTTCTAGATCGAAAATACTTTTTCTAGAGATCATAAGACATGAAACAACCCTCTGCTCCTGTATCAAATAAACACTTCACCACTTTACCATTTAATATAATTAACAACTCAGGTAGCTCTAAAGGTTAATTGTAACACTACTTATACTAACCGAAGGGTTTTCATGCTTAACTTGTGACTGTATACCTTCTGAATTCTCACTAATTTGCCTTTTCGCCATCCCTCTATCCAAATTGTTTTTATTTCTCGTCACTTGCTTTACTCGTGGAGCAGGAACATCCCTATCACACACTCCCGCTTTTTGAACAAAACTACTATTCCTTCCTAAATTTCCATTCCAACCATTATTTCTATAATTTTCATTCGCTCTATTCCCTGCATTCGACATATGACGACCATAACTGTTATTTGCCTGATTTTGAACACTACCACTTCTATAAGTATTATGTATTTCACGCTCTGCTCCTCTGAAATTACGACCAACATTATCATTCTGAAATGTGTTATTGTGATAGGTTCTCGGTCGAGGGCTAAGCCCCTCCCAATCGTCTGAACCGTGACGGTATTCATATTTCAATAAAAGTTTATATAATTCTGTTGAACAGTTAGGAGCACGCAACTCAATATAGGCTTGAATCTGCACGGTACAAAGGGGCACGATAATTTCCAACAGTTTATCTAATGAAAAGTCTAGTCCAAATTTATTCTTAAAATCTAGTTTATGCAAATAGAATTTAGACGCACTTTCAAAATTATCTTGCTAGTGGCAATAAAACTCACTTTGTAACGCACTTTTGTCATTAACCTCCCGATACGCTTTTTGGAGCTCAGTTACAGTTTTTTCATATCATTTGGTATCATCTTTCACTAAAAATCTACTTATATTTTCTAACGATGGAAGAGCTTCATTCTTAAATGAACTTTTCAATACTAGATATTTGTTTTTATTAGGTATATTATTATAACTTATATAATCCTCTAGCTGCTGTACAAAATCCTGCACATTTTCTTCACCCGTAAAATATACACGAGACACAATCTGGACAGACTTAACAAATTGGTCACAGAAAGGGTCATTTTGTTCAAAAACATGGCTATCTGTAGCTTTAGTATAATATGGACGTGGTCTGAAATCTCGTTGGGTGCTATTTGTGTCGTTAGCATAAAATGTTCGTGGTCGGAGTTCGAAACCGAGTTGTGTGCCCTCTTTGTGGCGTAATTCTGGCGGTGGGAGTTCATGAAGGTTCTGATAAGCTTTTAATACAGATATTTTATTCAACAACGGACAAAGGTTTAGCAGAGAAGATCTAATAAATTTGGACTTACTCCGTAATAGCAATAAAACTATCTTAATTCAATATAAAGGTAAAAAGTTAACTCACGTAACTTCATTTCTCCGGAGCGTGCTTGAGCTGCGACGGCTGGGTTCATTTCAAATACACGTGTATATTTCAACTCATTCTAAATCTGTTCTTGTTCCCAGGCTAAGAGCCAGCGGTACATGGCTGTTTCTCCATTACAAAACTATTTACGCCAACTCACATTCTCACCAACGTCTAACTGCACTGACTAACCAACTAACTACTTAACATATTTTCGATCCCCTATTTATGCTCTGGCAGACTGAGCAAATAAATTTGCATGCGGTTAAAGCTAACTCGCAGAACAGTGAACTCCTAATTAAAAATGCATCGCGGATCATTAAAATACCTATATATTAGAGTTACGTCTTACACCATGTTAACCTTCAAACCACTAGAGAGACTTTGTAAAAACGTTACTGGTTCCTTAAAACATATACTAAAAAAGACTGATTGAAAAAATGATACTAGACAGATTTGTTTTTACGTTCTTCTAATACACGAAGAAAGTATTGGAAACGTGATTTTTTTACTTTCAGTTTACGCTTGATTTAACTATTTCGGGATGTCTTGAACGCGATTTCACTATTTTTGCGAAATGTGTATCTGTCTGTTAGACAATGTGAGACACAATTTTTGTGGCACTTCATTCTCAAGAACTCATGTATGGAGTTTAATAATCAATCAAACTTCAGATTAAGATAGACCTAGATATAACTTCGCTTTGGGTTTATATTGCCCAATACGCGGCATTGCTGTGCGTAATTATTTTATTCCATGATAGCTATATTGTAAGAACCAATGTACAGAATTTAACAAAACTGCATATAGACCTGAACAGAAATACTTGCCGATTAGCTTTTAGTGCCGATTGGCTTTATTAGCGATTAGCTCAACAGATTGTGCTGCTATGCTAGGTTTTTCATGATTTCCGCAATAACTGTATCTAAAAAACTAATGGACAGAATTTAATTCAATTTCATATTATTTTCGACTTTCAAATAAATTAATGCTGATAAAATTTGGGTTGCATCGCTCAAGAGGTGCGTTGTTATGCTGTGTTTTTATGATTACCATAACATGTATAGAAAACTCTCGGATTTTTTTTAAATGTCAAAATGATCTTATTTGTAAATCAAATTGAAATGAAATAAGTACAACGTAGATAAAAGGTACCTTTTTAAAATACATTTTCTGGTTCGTAGTGTATTTATTTGATTTAAAAAAAATCGGAAGTTGGCAGGTGTTCCGTGTGAGCTATAGCTCATGAACTAAAGCACGGAATTTCATCGAACATCATCATATCCAGTTACTATGGATGACATTTTGTTGTATACCCAGATAGCATGAACATTAGCAGCAAGCTTGATTATTTCTGATATTATCTTGCTGTGACAAATTTGAATTGATAAATGTGCAGCAAATCTCCCGCAAACTATACCATCACCAACTTGCATGAGTAGTTTTTTGTGAAACTGATGTCAAGACTGTCTTTATTTCACGAATGTGACGAATGCAAAAATTCCCTCTATTGAGAGAATAGACAATTAGCATATACGCAGAAATTGCAGAAATTTTATTCAGTTGGCACCGCTTTTTCTAAACAATGTGCTTATCAAATACCAAAAAAGGCTTGAATTAAAAATTACAAATATCAGCTTAACTTTTTTATGTTGATAAAAATGATGCATGCATCTACTGACCAGATAAGGTCTATGGACCCCCTTCGAAGGGGTTACACTTATAGTGTAGCATTTGTAAACATATAGTATGGCATGGAAAGATTACTACTTTGAAGTATTATTGATTACTTGTTTGCCGTTAATGTACAATAAATCTGACACAGCATGAATTTAACTTCCACGACAAGTTTGCTGCAAGTTCAAAATGTGGTGACTTTGGCGTTTGTGTTATCTGTCTGCAGTCTTGTTATGAACTTTCAGTCGTGATGCTGAGTATGCAGGTTTTATTGCAGGTTTTCGAAGCAAAACTGCTGAAAAATTTCTGCAATCTAAAATATGTGGGTATCGTCCTACAGATGATTTTTTTATGTGCTGTGTTTTTTAGGATTTTCGATATTTTTATATATGTGCACCTATTGAATAGAATTGCAGCAAACTTTTTGTGCTTGTTCTGAAAATCGATACGGTATCAATTTTGACTTCGAACACTCACTATAGCGGTGCTATCCTGTGCTTCCGGAAAGAGATTCCGTATCTGATCACAGTCAATTCATGCAGTTACTCCTAGTGAGTAGCTACCTTTAAAGGGTAGTTTATTCATTATTAGTCATTCTTGTAACTTTCATACACTTTTAAGCACATTGTTGCTGCAATCTTTCAGTTTTGTTTTTGTTATCTTTCATTGAGTTTGCTTCTTTATTTGGAAATTTATAATTTCTAAAAATTGAATTAATTTAGCAAACCAGCATTGCATTTGAGTAGTGCAATTTAATGCACAATAGATTTAACAAAACGTATGGTACAAAGTTTACAAACAACACAGAGAAATATGGAAAGATACATGCTAGGCATAACTAGAAGAGATAGAAAGAGAATAACTTGGACAAGAAGCAAGACGAATGTTTTTGACATCATTGAAAGAATTAAACGGCTAAAATGGAAATGGGCTGGGCACATTGCAAGAAACAAGACAATAGATTGAGCACAAATATCCTACAATGGTATCCCAGAAATGTAAAACGACCAAGAATACGATTTCACGTACGATGGACTGACGAAATCAGAAAAGTAGTTGGTGTTAATTGGATGACTAAAGCACTAGACAGGAAACATCGGGAAAATCTGGGGGAGATCTACCTCTAGCAGTGGGTTGAAAACGGTTCTTGATAATGATGATGAGTTTAAATTTTTTTTTAATGTATTTTGTATTTTAAATGTAGTTTCAAAATAGATATATTTTGTATTTTGAATTTTTGAAATTTAGAAAGTATTTTGTATTTTGTATTTTAAGTTGGAAAAACAATGTGTTTTGTATTTTGCATCGAAAATTGTTTTTCGATGTAATTTGCCTGACTCTGCTTTATACACACTTACGAGGTCGAGGAGGTCGAGGCCAAAGCTTGACATTTATACCTGCGGATAACGGAATTCTGGGTTACAATAGCTTGAATAGCGGACAAGAACTGAGGTGTGAGGTCATAAGGAACAAATCCGTTTCAGTAGTAAAAAAAAAAAAAAAAAGTCTGAAGATTGCAACAACCACATCCATTTATCGCCAAAAAACCCTACGCAATTTGTGTGACTGTCCATTTTAAAATTAACACAAAATATACATTATAAATTAATTTTCTTTGTGTGCTAAAAGTGAGAGAAATCGATTTTTCAGTAAATTTGTATTTAATTATGTTATAAAGAATGTTACGTACTGAAAAACCTCTAACAACATCTCTTTTAATAGGTAGTTTTGAAAATTAAATATCAATAAAATCTTGACACTTTAATATATATATATATATATATATAACACTGTACTTTTCACTATTTACAATATTTTAAACACTATTTAACGTTACATATAAATTTAATTTAAGTTTAAGTTAAATTCTTGTAAACCATGAAATTTATATTTGTAATTAAATTACTGAATTACCATTAAAAACATTTAGAAGCATTATTCTGTAATTAATATCGTAATAGTATTATTTGACTTATACAAGATTATTTTCATAACGTAACACAAAATAATTGTTTTACTTTATATATTGTGAAAAAAAGGATTTCAATATTGCTTACTTAAGGGAACTCATATATATGAACATATCCATTACAGTGACTAGTGAATATTAATAGATTTCCACAACTATTTTAAATAAACCTGTACTCTGCGATGTTGAATTTAATGCTTTTATTCATTCTATACCATGAAGTATGCATTACAACAATCTGTAAAGCTATACATCCTTTATATTTATAACATAGAAGTATTTCCATTACGGACTCTTCTTTCATATAATATATTATTGTTATTTATACAGGTTGTATTCAACACATGACAGTTTATTTGAATAATTTATGACATATCATAATAGAATTTCTGAACATAAAAGATTTTACATCCGTTTCATATGAGATTTCAATAGGTGATTCACAATACCAATTTGTATTTCGGTATTTGGATTTTATTTATGATAACTTCTATATCACATTATTTCGATATTTTCTGTTGCAAGACAGAATGGGATATCATTAAATCATCCGAAGGATTTGTTTATCATCAGTCTTTCATTAAAATCTTTCTACTTTAATGCAATAACTTATTTCATAAAAATATAAAACAAATTACTATTAATAATAACATAATTATGTTATATATCTTTTATTATTTTTATATACTAGGGGATGAATCCGAGGCTCGTGGGGTACAGAATATAGGTAAAAAGAATCATGTATTTTATGTCTGACAACAGTATCTATATCTCTATGCACATACTAAAAACACATCGATGACTGACGTATCTTTCGAAAGATTCTGCAAGAGTCTTCGATGTAATGTATTTATATATAGTTAAAACGTATTGTTTGATTAAAAAAAAAATTGCAGTTAATGGGAAAACGCGTCAACAAGTAATCTCAATGATTGAGGTGAGAAAGCTTCGAAAGGATCTACTGCATTTTTTTTTTATCGATAACTCTTATCGGTATTTTAAATTTAATACATATCTTAGAATGTATATTAACAATACAATAAAACGTAAAGTGCTCTGTTAAACTGATAGCATTGAGCTCGTAGGCTATTCACATTAATTGCATATAATACTCTTATTTCAAAAAAAATTTCCTCAAAGTTAAATTAAGGAGGGAATTACCACCCCCACATGTCCCCCCTTTGTACTTAACAAATGAACCTCCAAATCTAAGCAGGAAGCGTCTTATCAGAATAAACAGGTATACCAAATTTGAAGCAAATCGGATAATTCTGCATGAAAAAGCCATTTTTCTAAATTAAGGGGTGGGGGCTTAGCCCCCCCCCCGTTCCCCTCCTTTATACTTAATCAAAGAACCCCAAAAAACTATTCAGGAAAGTGTCTTATCAGAATGAACCTAAAAAATAAGTCTCAGGGTCTCAGGCCTACCTAATCATAAATCACCTAATAAAATAACCTGCAAAATGTAAAATACATGTACATTAACACTTTGAATTCTATAAAACGGCATGATAATCAATTGAGAAAATTGTATTTAAAAAAAAATCTTAAGGGGTTTTGTACCTTTTAAACGCAACGAAAATTAACGAAAAAAAATCAAAGTCTGAATTAGTCTATCTTCAAAACATTTTAATGTATAAAAATGAAACTCTGGATATTGATTAAAAAGATTGTGATAAAACGTTTTACGTCTATTTAATAATATGAGATTCTTGCAATATTTCGAATTTTTAAAAGTGTAAAAATTTGCGAATTTCGAAAAATCCTTTCTTGATGCTGAAAATGAAGGTCATTTTGGGATTCAGAGCTAAAAAATATATTTTGGAAGGTTGGGAACGTGTGTACTCAATGACCCGTTCGAGAGAGATAACTTTGAACGTGGCTCAAAGTGAAAAAGTATATATATCATGCATAGCATAAGCCTATATATATATATATAATAAAACGTTTTACTTCTGTTTTATAGCATCAGATTTTCTCAATATTTAAACTTTTTAAAAATTTAAATGTTTTCAAATTTCGAAATATCCTTATGTGATGGTGAAAAATGAAGATCATTTTTAGAATTCAGAGCTAAAAAATGCATTGTGGAAAGTTAGCAGCGGGTGTACTCAATGACCCGCTCGAGAGAGGTAACCTTGAACGTGGTTCAATGTGATAAGTGACATAGTGCATCATGCATAATATAAGCCATATATATATATATATATATATATATATGTGACGTTTTGACGGCAAGTAGTTTGTATTGTCGAAAAAAAAAATGAGGGTTTCCATTCCTACACAACACAGGTAGCAGCCGATTGGTTTTAAAATACTAAAGAAAAATGAAGAATTAACATAAGGCAGTCGCTTGGAACATTATTCACTTTATTTCCACACTCTCGATTAAATCTAGGGAAGATGCTCTCTCCTTCCATGGTAAAAAGAATAAAGTCTATTCTTCCTGTCACAATTAGTTTAAAATCACTCCATCTCTTGACTGCGTTCTAGTCTTTAATCCGTTAATATCTAACATCTATCACCCATTACGATACCGTTGCTTCCTCATTCTACTCACATAATAAACAGTATTCATCCAACATTTTACTACCTCCATCGAGCAATCACATTGAATATCCAGTTTGCTACGACTGCAATCCACCACGTTCACCTCTACATGCTAAAAACTAAAAAGCTTCTAAACTCACAGCTCCTCTACTATATGCTATATCCTTCTCTCTGGTTCCCGCCATTCGTATTTATACTCTGCTGAAAAGATTGTTCTAGAAAATTCTTATATCCTCGCACCAGCTATCTAAAGCATAAACAAATGTTAAAATCTGTAGTCGAGATTATGCAAAAATAACCCCTTTTTCCCTCTTCAGACGATAAAAGAAATGAATTTATGTCTGCGAAGTTTTAATCTTTGAAATATTTTAATTACACCTGGATATTTTAAATAAAAGATTAAATTGAAATAAGTAGGTTTTTTCTTTAAGACAGAATAATATTTTAGCAGTTAAATAAAGATTTAAGGGGAATATGATATACCGGGATTTAATAGCGGAATTTAATAGGAATTTAAATAATAAAAGTTTTATTAAAGAAATATAAATAATCGAGCCATTTTTAGATTTACGCAATTTGGAATAAATATGAATTAAGATCTTAGAGATTAATAGACTAGGGTTTTAATTTAATAAGCCGGTATAATATACGGAATATTACTGAAAAAGGAAAATTTACATAAAATACTTTAAACTTGGCGCAAAAATTTAAATTTTGTAATATTATCCCCCCTCCCCAAAGACTTTGTATGAAATTTGTGGTTAATTAACTACAATTTCAGACAACAGACTTGTAATAAATTTGGAAGTTGATTTTTGAATATTGAAAATTTTAGAGACGTCAGCGAAGAGATGGAAAAGTAAAATTTAGCAATGCAAGAGAAAAAAAATATACTAAGAGCATTTAAATTTAGCTGAGAGCATTTCCCCTGTAAAAGAATACAAATAATGGTTACAACATCACTTACCATTTGTAAGTGCATAGAAAAATATAAACACAATAATAAATAAAGAATAAGTATAAATACAATAAGAAATAAATAATAAGAAATAATAAAACTATAGTAATAAATAACAACAAATTCTTTTATCTTATGGAAATTTAGTGTATTTCCATTTCTCTTATCACAAACATATTTCCAATCAAGTAATGTTTAACACTTTATTTACTTCAAGTAGAATTTTAAGTCCCATTGGCTTAATCAGTTCGTAGGTCATAAAAGTCCTTTAGCAAAAATAGTGATACAGTCCGTAAGTAAAAAGTTCAGCTGCAATAAATATTTTTTACTAAATTTGTTTGACTACTCTGCCTGTTAAACTCTTTACATTATGTTTAAATACTATTTGTCATCACAATAGTAGTTTTATTTTAATAAACAAATTCCTAGTAGTTATTCAACTACCTTTTAACGTTTGTTTATCAACAACTTTTTTGAGCTCCTTTTCCCATTCTAATTGTGACTCACCATCTTTTACAACTTCTCACTTGTTTTAGTAAATATCATAACTTTTCACTTATAAGTTATGTTCTCTTTTTCTTTAATAAATAATGAATCTTTCAATAAATAATATAATACTTTCAATTCATAACCATAATAATAAAATTCTCAACAGTATACTTGAATAATAGCAATAATAATACTTAATAACAATATTATATTCTAAGAAAATATCACAGATTGTTTACTTATTGACACGGAAAATAATGGTTGAGGATAAAAATAATACATAGCAATTAAATTATTTTCTTATTTTTTATTTGTATAAGAAAGTATTTTTGCCAGCCGAAACATTAAAATAATAATAATAATAATAATTCCAAAGTCCAAATAAATTTAACTCTAAATATTTAGACAGTGGACTCTCAACCAGTATTTCTTTACAATAATTTATCTCTCTGATACTCTTGATGAATAGACGTGCATTTGATAAACTTAGAATGGTAAAATAAAGAAAATAAATAGGAATTAAAGGTAATTTGTTTATGTACTTAATTTTCTATTGCTACACAATCACTACAAAATCTCATCACAATTATCAATTTTCTATGTTTATACAATTATAATAATATTATCAATTCTTACTATTTTTGTAAACAAGTGGTAAAAAATGGAATAAAATAAATATAGTTTATTTTGATATAAACTTGATATAGAATTAAAAATTTATTTTTATTTTTCAACATCAATCTGAAAACTCCCAAAATCAAATACACATCCTATGCCTGCATAGATTGTCTACCTAATCCCAAAAACTTCCAAACACAAGTAATATCCTCGTTGCGCCCCAAGGTCATACCTGGTAATGTTGAAAACTATTTGAGGAAGAGAAAAAGAAATCTACAGAATTAAATTTTAATCTATGGTTTTTACTTTAGTTTGAGTTTGTGATGGCAATTGTGGTGGTGATGTTTGTTGTGGTTTTGTTTGTTTTATGGGTTGCTCATGAAACATTTTGAAATCATCTGGTGAAAAATAGGGTCTTAATTTAGAAACGTGTAGAATAACTGAATTTAGTCCTGTCTCATAATTAAATTTATCTAGTTCATAAGTTACTTCGGATAGTTTATTTATAATTTTATATGGTCCTGAGAAAGTAGGTTCTAATTTTCTAGTGTTAGGATATTTAAATTCTTCATAAATTACAGAATCTTGTATTTTTAAGGGGGATTCAACAAAATTTCTATCATATAGTCTTTTACTTTTAAGATGAAATTCACGAGTTCGCGCTTTTGCAATTTTGAGGGCTTTACTGACAGTAGGATAGTAGTTTTGTTTTAAAGGAGATTGATAGGGTAATTGACCACAAAATAAGTAGGCAGGTGGGAATTTAGTTATGGAATGCGGGGTATTATTGTATTCTTGAATAACTTGGTCTAATAATCTTGTCCAAGGTATTTTAGAAGAAGTGGAATTGACTTTACATTTAAGCCTGGTAACTATTGTCTGATTAACGCGCTCTACCTTCCCATTGGTCTGTGGATGGTGTGATGATGTAAAACGTTGTTGAACATGATGTTTTCTGAGGAATTTTTTGAATCTTGGAGACCTAAAAGCTTTGTGTCTATCACTCAGTATTTTTTGAGGTGTTTGAACATTAAAAATTTGCTTTAAACAGTTTGTATATGCTTCTGTAGTAACATTTTTAGAAGGAAAAGCCCAAACAAATCTAGTTGCGTGATCTATTATTATGTGTAAGAATTTTTTTGTTGAGTTGTAATAGTTAAATCCACCCACAGTATCAATAGAAAGGCATTCAAAAGGTTGATCTGTGGCTGGCATAGCTTGTAACAAGCCAAATCTTTTTTGTTTTGGTTTTTTATTTTTTTGACAGGTGTCGCAATGTTTAACAAATTGTGTTATGTCTATAGTCATATTAGGCCAATAATAGTTAGGGGATATTAAGTTAAGCATTTTTTGGATTCCTAAATGTCCAAAATTATCATGAGCAATATGAAGTAATTTTTTCCTTAATGACATTGGTACAACTATTTTTTTGAATCCCTCTCTCTGAATTATAATAATCCCATTTTCTTTATTATATTTCTTATCACAGACATTATCCTTGTTTTGCATCTCTATGATTTCTTTTCTGTCCAACAATAAACTTACATGTTGATTGAAGTAAGCAACAGGATTTCGAGACAACATGTCTGCTTCGACATTTGTTGAACCCCTCTCATACTTAATCTCGTAATCAAACATGCTAAGTTTAAGTGACCACCTAAAAAGTCTACCTCTTAAGTTCTTAACGCTCTTCAACCATACTAGAGATGCGTGATCGGTATGGATTGTAAATTTAACTCCATGGAAATAATGATAGAATTTATCAAGAGTATCTATAATTGCTAAACACTCTAGCTCGGTTATAAAATAGTTTTGCTCATAACTCTTCAAAATTCTAGAATGGTAAGCAATAGGATGCAAGAAATTATCTTTATCAGGTTGTTTTAAAACTGCACCCACCGCTACCTGAGAGGCGTCTACAAACATGTGGAGGGGCAATTTTGGGTCATAAATTTTGAGGATTGGTTTTGCAATTAAGGCATTTTTTAGTTTTTCAAAAGAGTTCTGACATTCTGAGTTCCATTCCCATATTGTGTTTTTTCTAAGTAATTTATTAAGGGGGTATCTAATTTCAGCATATTTGTCTATGAATTTATGGTATACATTAATAGAACCTAAAAATCGTTGTAATTCTTTAACATTAGAGGGGGGTATTAATTTTTGAATGGTCTCAATATTTGCATTAGCTGGAGTTAAAGTTCCATTGGTGACTTCGTAGCCTAAGAAATTAATTTTATTTTGGCTTAATTTACATTTAGAAAGTTTAAGTTTAATATTTTCTAATTTACAGATTTCAAAGATTTGAGTTAAGTGTTTTAAGTGTTCTTCTAGAGAGGAGGAGGATATTATAATATCATCAAAATAGTGACACGCGAAATCTATTTTATATTTGTTAAGGATCCTTCTAATAGTTCTATTGAATATTGGGGGGCCTGTTTTTATACCGAACGGAAGAACTAGCCATTCAAAGAGGCCAAAGTTGCTAGCAAAAGCTAATTTTTCGGTATCAGCTGGATGTATTGGTATGTGCCAGTAGCCAGAGGCTAAGTCTAAAGTTGAAAAGTACTGAGCACTACTCAATTTGTCTAAAATTTCATCGATACGGGGCAAGGGTTCTGCATCATTTTTAATTATTGAATTTAGTTTCCTATAGTCTATACATAATCGGGTCTTTTTACCTTCTTCTTTTTTCATAGCTAAAGTGATAGGGGCAGAATATGGGCTATTACTTTCTTTTATGAGTCCAGCCTCTAATAAAGATTGGATTTGACTTTTTATTTCCTTTTCTTCTAAGGGGGAAGTTCTGTAGGGCCTCAAAGATACAGGTAGGTCAGATTTTAGTAGAACGCGTTGTGGCTCAATATTAATCCTACCCACATCATATTTATGTTTTGCAAAAATATCCCTATAATTTTGAACTATCTCCCTTAAATCACCATTTTGAATTAAATTTAAATCCCCAATTAAATCTGAATAAGAATTATTAACATCGCGAAATTTTTGAAAAGTTATGAACTGTCCATAATCAGCTTGCACATTATAATCATTTCTATCATTCTCAAAACAGTCCTGAGTAGTCATATAACTTTCACAACTAGATGGTAATTCGATATCATTCTTACATAAATTCAAAGTTTCAATACTATCATTAGTTGTTATTACACTATCATCATTATATAAATTCAAATTCTCATCACAATCAATTGTTACCAAATCATCCTCTTGTTGCACTTTATTCCTATCTACAGTATGAAAATGAAGAGATTTTTCATTATGTATGGATATACTCTTATTTATAACTTTTCTTCCTTGTTTTACAGTACAATTTCTACAATCTATAGTTAACTTAAATTTAGAACATTCCCTTAAACCCAAAATAGCATACTCCAAATTAGTATTACACACTAAAAAGTTAACACATTTGGTAATTTTACCCACTTTTAGAGAAATTTTACATTTTTGATTTATTTTTAACACCCCTTTTGCCTGACCAATAATAACTGTAGGTATAGTTTCAATTTTAGCATTTAGTTCTTTAACAAATTTGAGGGGTAATATTGCCGTAGTGGATCCAGTGTCCACTATACATGGTAAATTATAACTATTGGTACATCCATACACAATTAGTTGTCAAATATTAGGAATAGTAGGAAGTGAATTACTAGGAAGAGTATCAGAGGATGTTGCATCATTCCTAAATAAACACTCTTGTTCCCAATGATATGCATTATTTACACCTTTATTTGTACATATTCTACATGGTCTAGAAGGATATGGTTTCTGAAAGTAATTATTTTGAAAATTTCTAGACCCCTGATTTTGATACTGTCTTTGTGGAATCCAATTCCTAGGTGCATTATTGGGCCTATTTGGCTGAAAATTAGGTCTGCTTGCTTGAGTCCAAGGCCTAGGTGGTTGAAATTGTTGAAAATTTTGTCTAACTGGTTGTTGATTTACTGTTTGGCTTGAAATTTGAGGAGTGGAAACTTCAACAAATTGCTTAACAAGCCGGTACCATTCAGTGGTACTATTTGGAGGGTTTACGTTAATATTATTTCTATACTCTGGTTTTAATCCATCTGTCAACCCTTGTATTAGAAGAGTCTCACAAAGATGGAGTTTCTTCCCAATTCCTACCTTTTTGTGAAAATAATTTTCTAAATTATCTAATTTATCTAATTTTAGAGTTGAGAAATCAGAAAAATTTGGAACATTTAGTTCAATGAATTTTTCTATCAAGATTTTTGAAATCTGTTCATAACTAGTACAATTAACACAATCATTGATATAGACTTTTAGTGCTTCACCCTTTAAATACTGTGGAATAGATTTAAATTTCCACTCTAAATCTTTATTTTCTTTAATACTCATATCATCATAATAATTTAACCAAGCCTGGATTTCCATTCCAGTACTAGGATCAAACTCAATTAATTTAGGTTCAGCCATTATATCACTATTCATTAAAATAAAAGAAGCACTTCTATTCTCTTTAATACAACCTGACCTTAACAACATTTAAACCAATAAAGTTCTATTTTTCATAATAGATTAAGTACTCTTTCAGACTTTAATAATAAATAAATAAATAATTCTCATGACTTCATAATAAACTTTACAATAAATAAATAAATAAATAAATAAATAAATACTCTTCATGAAATAATAAATAAATTTCATAAATAAATAATAAATAAATCTCATAAATAAATAATTTTCGTACTTAATAATAAATAAATCTCAATAAATAACACACAATAACAAAAATAATTACATAAGAAGTGTAAAAATATTTTGAAAAGAACTCACTCCAGTCATCTTGCCTCACAATCACCAGCACTATACATTGCTATTCACATTAGCCATGTAACTTTTTAACTTTCCGGCACTGATCTTTAGTAAATCTCATAAGCTATCGTGTACCAGTACCGCTACACATTTGTAATTTTGGAGACACACTCGCTTTGATTGCCGTCACTTCTAAATCCTGTCGGACTTTTCTTTTCTCTGTGACGTTTTGACGGCAAGTAGTTTGTATTGTCGAAGAAAAAAAATGAGGTTTCCATTCCTACACAACACAGGTAGCAGCCGATTGGTTTTAAAATACTAAAGAAAAATGAAGAATTAACATAAGGCAGTCGCTTGGAACATTATTCACTTTATTTCCACACTCTCGATTAAATCTAGGGAAGATGCTCTCTCCTTCCATGGTAAAAAGAATAAAGTCTATTCTTCCTGTCACAATTAGTTTAAAATCACTCCATCTCTTGACTGCGTTCTAGTCTTTAATCCGTTAATATCTAACATCTATCACCCATTACGATACCGTTGCTTCCTCATTCTACTCACATAATAAACAGTATTCATCCAACATTTCACTACCTCCATCGAGCAATCACATTGGATATCCAGTTTGCTACGACTGCAATCCATCACGTTCACCTCTACATGCTAAAAACTAAAAAGCTTCTAAACTCATAGCTCCTCTACTATATGCTATATCCTTCTCTCTGGTTCCCGCCATTCGTATTTATACTCTGCTGAAAAGATTGTTCTAGAAAATTCTTATATCCTCGCACCAGCTATCTAAAGCATAAACAAATGTTAAAATCTGTAGTCGAGATTATGCAAAAATAACCCCTTTTTCCCTCTTCAGACGATAAAAGAAATGAATTTATGTCTGCGAAGTTTTAATCTTTGAAATATTTTAATTACACCTGGATATTTTAAATAAAAGAATAAATTGAAATAAGTAGGTTTTTTCTTTAAGACAGAATAATATTTTAGCAGTTAAATAAAGATTTAAGGGGAATATGATATACCGGGATTTAATAGCGGAATTTAATAGGAATTTTAATAATAAAAGTTTTATTAAAGAAATATAAATAATCGAGCCATTTTTAGATTTACGCAATTTGGAATAAATATGAATTAAGATCTTAGAGATTAATAGACTAGGGTTTTAATTTAATAAGCCCGTATAATATACGGAATATTACTGAAAAAGGAAAATTTACATAAAATACTTTAAACTTGGCGCAAAAATTTAAATTTTGTAATATATATATATATATATATATATGTGTGTGTGTGTGTGTGTGTACCATATATATATATATACAGGGTGTCCGTTCTCAACGGTGTCCAATGGCTAATTCCTAACCCGTTAGTCATAGACATATAGTTCCAATTACAAAAATGTTTTAAATCAGGTAAAGAAATATTTTAAAAGCAATTTGGGTCAATAAAAACATTTCTTAAAAAATTACGAAATTTAAATTTTTATACGGTCCCCGGTCCTATAAGTTATATTTAGTAAAATTTTCCTATTAAACTGACAAGTAAGACAAAAAAAGTCCCATTCATATAACACTAAAATTGAGCAAGTTATAAAACTTTAAAAAGCATGACTTATGCCACTTTTCTGCTCTGAAAACAAAAGAGTTCGGCTTGGCTTTGAGGGGTCATATATCAAGTACTTAAAGTATTCGAAGATCTTATTTCATGTGTATCTGCGCTTTGAAAAAAATCGTACACGTATTACGATTAAGTTAACATTTATTAAGTTTCAGATTGGTTAAAATGACATATGTTTTATTTTGTCAGGCTTTGAGACTGTTTCTTTTAGGATTTCTTTTAACAAAAATTATGTTATTTGTATTACTTCAACGATCGTAAGTATGTTTTCCAGTTCAAAATTTGTACTCGAACATTAACTCACTTTTAAATGACCGATCGAGATTACATTTTAGATACTGGCGCGAATTCAATAACAATCTAATATTATTATGATTTTCGGTGGTTACCATTTATACTTATTTTACATGATAACACAAAAAATTTCGGATAGATTACCGCCAAGAAGTTTAAGAAAAAGTTTTAGATTAGATAATACAAGACATCGATTGTTGATTTTTTTAAAACTTTTGTGTATTGTTTAGCATTGCATCCGAAAATTATATTAATTTTTAACTATCATGTCAGGATATTTCGCAAATCATAAATTGTCAAATTTAAAGAATAACAAAAATCGGATACTATAAAGTAGAGAAGATGGTTGTGTTTTTTAACTTTTGATAATTGATTTTTACGTACTTTTTAGCACTGAATCTGAAAATGACCTTCATTTTTAACCATCACGTTAGAATTTTTTTGTAAATAGTAAATGTGTAAGTGAAAAAATAGCGAAAATCTCATCCTATAAAACACATATAAAACTTTTTTTTTTGTTTTATTTTGTTTTATTTTATTTTATTTTATTTTATTTTATTGTATTTTATTCAATAATTTATTCGATATCTTTTCTTATCCAGGGATTCTTACAGCTAAATAGCTGAGTGGTCCGATGAGATGAGGGAGGAGATTCAATTTTAACTCTGAATTTTTTAACTTTCAAATTTGCGAAAAATCCTGATGTGATGGTTAAAAATGAAGGTCAATGTCAGATTCAGCGGTTACATAAGAATCAATTATCAAAAGCTAAAAAACATGATATAACCCAACTTTTTCAGGCTAGTGTAATCTAATAGTATTTTAAAATACGCATCATTTTGTGAAGAATTGAGGCTCTTAATTTAGCATCATGTTATTTAACAAAAATTCTGTTTTTTCTTTCTTCTTAAATGTTTATTACAAATTGTATATTATGCATTTATATGTCAGAATGATTAAAGGTTTCAAATTATATTGCAATATTAATTTTACTCTCAATCATTTTTTTAATATATCTGTCGAAATTAAATTTCGACTAAATTTGTGAATGACCCCCAGTTTGCAGCAAAAAATATGCTCCAACTTTAAACAGTTATTACACAGTCAATTTTAATCGTAGAACAACGGGACTTTTTGTGTATTATTTGTCAGTGTAAAAGTAAAATTTTACTAAATATAACTTATAGGACCGGGGGACCGTATAAAAATTTAAATTTCGTAATTTTTAAAGAAATGTTTTTATTGACCAAAATCAATTTTAAAATATTTCTTTACCTGATTTTAAACATTTTTGTAATTGGAACTATATGTCTATGACTAACGGTTTAGGAATTAGCCATTGGACACCTTTGAGACCGAACACCCTGTATAATAAAACTTTTTACGTTTATTTTTCAGTATCAGATTTTCTCAATATTTGAAATTTTTAAAAATTTAAAAATCTGAAATTTACAAAAAATCCTGACGTGATGGTAGAGCATAAAGGCCATTTTCAAATTCAGAATTTTAAAAAATACATAAGAATTAATTATCAAAAGCTCAGAAGCATGACACAACCCAAATTTTGCAGCCTTATGTTTATAGTAATTATTCAATAATTATTCAGTTTCTACAAATGCAACATTTTTAATCTGTTATTTTTTAATGAAAATGAATAGAGTTTTATGCTAAATTATTGTTTTATGCAATTTTTCTTAATGATTTTGGCCGAAACAGTTGAGAGTTATTTTACTTATTTCATTAATTTTTTTTTTTTGAGAATTTACAATGCAGTTTTTTAATAAAGTATGTCTTTTCCATGGAATGAAAAAAAATCCTTAGTTAGGAATATCTTAGAAAGTTCTCAAGCGTAATTGACTTTTTATTTAAAAAAATTTAAACGATTTTTTGATAAGATTAGATATTTATTTTTATAGGTTTTCACGCTTTTGATCTCAGAATTTATAAGATTCTCATAGTATTAATTGCAAATATAGGCTTAATATGAATTATATTTTTATTATTTAAAAATATCCTGAAAATCGCATTGCAAACATTAAATTTTTTAATTAAACCCTTGACATTACCAGCAAAAGGTTCATGATTCTTTTTTTCTGTACAATTTTCTCTACGCATAAAAAATCGTTATTCTCTAGAGTTAACAAATTTTAAACATGTATATGTAGGTAATCCATGAGACAATTAACAGTTAATTAATGTTTTAAAACTGCGTTAACCTTAAGAATTGTTTGAATTTATATAATACACATTCACGCATTGCAGGGAAATACATCTCAATGGGCTTGATATCTCATGCTCGATAGTCTGAAGGTTATTGAAAAATATATATATAAGTTTTTTTTATGTATTTATAAGTTTTCAGTTGTTTTGCTTATATTTAAGTTCATTGCAGTTTTTTTTTTTTTTTTTTTTTTTTTTTTTAACATCCATTTCATTCAAAAATTGATTCTTGTTTATATGGATTAAGAGATATTAAAGATTGAAAATTTTCTATTAAGAAAAGGAAATATCAAATGCAGGGTGAAATTAAATGTGTAAAATAAAATTTATTGGCTGTTCGAAAAATTCTATACTTAGAAAAATTTAGCTGCTGAAACTGAAAAGGGGGTAAAAATGGAACTCTTATAGTTTCACTTTAGAAATTCCGATTGTGAAAAATCGCGTATGAGATCGAAATAAAATTAAAAATTAATAGTTTTCGGGTTCACTTTGTTATACGGGCTGTAAGACCTTTCTGGTGACATACTGGAAGATTCTGGGTAAACCGAAAATGTCCGATAAATTTTAATTTAAAAAATATAATTTTCGTCCTGTTGACAGAGAACCTTGAAACTTACTACGAAGGAAGGTTTTATAGCACTTGCAAAGGAAAACCTACGAAAAAACATTAACTTATAATTCTATGTCGATTTATTACGTCACAAAATCATGAATCTCACCTTTGTTTCTAAAAAGTACCTGAAAATGATTTTTCTGGATACCGCATCTACAGAAGTTAAAGATTGCGTCATAGAGTACCAAAGAAATCAGACCACAACATTTCCGAGGAAAGAAGTAGAATGCATTCCTTTGTTTTTCTTTTGACTAAACGCGAAAAGCATTAAGATTGAGTAGCTATTTTGGTAAAAGAATATGTTTCCTCTCCGCACTCATGTCATTTATTTTTCCTAGTTTGATTTTAATTATCTTCCAAAACCTTCCAAAATTTATCGGAACTTTCAGATTCGGATCTTCTACTGTGATCTGTTATAGTTTGTCAAAAAATCTGAATCTTCGTTTATTTTCTGTCTATTTGTCTCTGTTTCTAATGAAATTTGTCTGCTGTCTTTGTTTGGTTTATTTATTTTTTTCTATACATGCATTTTGTTTATTTTTATTACTTGAATTTGCGTTTAGGATAAATTTCTCGGTACGTGCTTTGATGTCAATTTCTTTCGTTTATGTTCTGTGTCCATTTGATCTGTTATAGTATCCCACATCTTTTACATTTTTTGACTAACTTTCGCAGTTGATTTTTATTAAATAAAAGTATTATTATAAAAATACATATAAATATGTAAATTTACATAAATATATAGTGAATTTACATAAATTCAAACAAGGTTTCATAATACAGCGTGATTATCTTATAATAGAGGAGGAGAAATCTTTGTTAATAATCGACATGTAAATTATTAAGACGATAACAAGCGAGAATCATATAGGAACACAAGGTCGCAAGTGTAATACAGACGCGCCATATGCTCACAAAGTTGGGGGCGGCTACCGTCTGCTGTCGAAACAAATGTGCCCAGTTCAAGCGGTGCTGGTAATCACCGGCGATCGGAGAGTGCACACATTGCACATTGTACGTTTTCAACACGTCCTCGGGTAAGATCCGCCAAAACGCTGTATTGATACGCACGCACACGTGCTTTAATACATCGAGTACTCGCCCTTGAGTCGTTTTCGACTTCAGACACTACGGCTTCTTCCAGTGTACGTATCCGCAAAGTCATCATCATCAAAAGCAACAACCGTTTTCAATCCACTGCTGGATGTAGGTCCACCTAGATTTTTCCAATGTTTCCTATCTAGTGCTTTAGTCACCCAATTAACACCGGCCATTTTTCTGATTTTGTCACTCCATCTTATTTGAGATCGTTTTCTTGGTCGTTTTACATCTCTAGGATACCACTGTAGGATATTTGTGCTCCATCTATTGTCCTGTCTTCTTGCAATGTGCCCAGCTCATTTCCATTTTAGCCGTTTAATTCATTCAATTATGTCAAAAACTTTCGTCTGACATCTTATCCAAGTTATTTTTATTCTGTCTCTTCTAGTTATGCCTAGCATACATCTTTTCATACTTCTCTGTGTTGTTTGTAATCTTTGTACCATCCGTTTTGTTAGCTTCCATGTTTCTACTTCATAAGTTAGTGCAGGGAAAACACATTGGTTCAACTTCTTTCTTTTCAAACAAAGAGGCATGTTACTCTTCCGAATAATGTTGTTCTTCCCAAAAGCACTCCATCCATTTCTTATTCTTGTAATGATTTCATTCATGATACAGTTATCCGATGATACTTGCTGTCCAATGTACACATAACTTTGCACTTCTTTAATCTCAGTCTTTTTGTAGACGATTATCTTTTTCATTGCAAATGAGTTGAACATCACCTTAGTTTTTTCCAAATTTATTTTTAATCCCACAGCAATGCTAGCTTCTGCCAAATCTTTTAGCATATTTTCTAATTATTCGGGTCTGTTACTGAAAATTAAAATGTCATCAGCGAACAGAAGATGACTTAAATATTCCCCGTTTATTCTAATCCCTTTGTTTTCCCTTTCCAGATCCTTGAAAATATTTTCTAAGACAGCAGTAAAAAGCTTAGGCGAAACAGTGCCTCCTTATCTTACCCCTCTTCCAAGTTTGATCTTTGCTTTTCCTTTGTCCAAAAGGATGGTGTCTGTTGCTTTCTTGTGAATCGTTTTAATGATATTGATGTAACGTTTGTCTATACCAATGTCTTCCAGAGATTCTGCTACTGCTGATGTGTAGATCGAATCAAACGCTATTTCATAATTAATATAGGTAAGGTAGAGAGGTAAATTATATTTCTTAGGTTTTTCTGTGAGTTCCCTTACTTTTTGGATATGATCATTGTGCTGAATGCACTTCGGAATCCTGCTTGTTCTCTAGGTTGAGCTAAGTCCAGAGCTGATTCAAGACTTGTCATTAAAACTTTGGTGGTGAAAGCTTTATAAATCCCTGATAGTGAGCTGATCGGCGGTAGTTTTTAATATTCTCTTTCTCCCCTTTCTTGTAAAGTAGCACCATAACAGCATTATTCCTGTCTTCTGGTATATCTGACTTCTCGAGACATTTTGAAAACAGTAAGGACAGCATTTTTGCAAATTCTTCTCCTGTTTCTTTGATAAGCTCAATTGTAATTCCACCTTCTCCAGGGCATTTTCCTTTTCTCATAAATCGAATGGTTTGTAAAACTTCATCTGTCATCAATGGGATTATCTCTTCAGTTTCTGATAAGTATTCTCGTGGATCACGTAGGTTGATTTCCCTTTGATTTTCACACTTATATAGATCATTGTAGAATATTTCGACAATGTGTACTATTTCGTTATTGATTTTGGTGATTGTTCCATCTACCCTCCTTAGTGCAAAAATACCTTTACTTCCAACACATAGTTTGCGTTTAGCTGATTTTAAACTTTTGTTATCTTCTAAAACTTTCTTGAAAAGATCCCAGTTAAATTCTGTAGCACATTTCCTTACCGCTTTACATAATTTAGCATATTCAACTCTTGATTTAGGGTCACTTTTCTTCATTTTAAATTATCTGCGTTTCTTCATCAATCGTCTTGTTTCTTCTGTTATTTTCTTTGTTTGCTTTACTTGTACATCGCCGGCTAACTTCTTTGCAATTTCTTCTAGAGTATTGGTTAGTTTCTTGTTCACTACTGTAACATCTTGCTCGTCTTCTAAAGTTGATTGAAGTACTTGGAAACGGTTTTTACGTACCAGGTGAAATTCTTCTTTATGTTTCTGGAGATTTATAATATCGATTGATTTCTTTGAGTGTTGCAAAAGCTTCATCCTTTAGTATTTAAAAGCAATTTGCATCTAACCAACTTGTGATCGCTTCCTGTATTGAAGTTATTGAGAATGATGCAATACCTGAATAAGATGCTTTTTGTTTGTCAAGCTGTAGTCGATTTCACTTGTTGAGCCATTTGGACAGCGCCATGTTCATTTTCTTTATGGCTTTTTCTTGAAAATGAATTCATGATATACACGTGTTCACATTCCGCACATTTAATCAATCTGTTTCCAGTTTACCCCATATCCATGATTTCTTTCTAAAATCTGCTGTACTTTATTTTTATATATATTCACTTTAAAAATCCATAAAACAGGAAGAAATTGTGATAAAGAAGTGTGGTTTACTAGAAAGTGTTCACGAAGTAGTCGGATTTTTTTAGAAGCAAAAAAAAAGTTTCAAACGCCAATTGTAGATAGCGCTGGCATGCGAGAGATTCAGAAGAGTTATGCAAATTACTCTTGCAATAAAAGACCGTGATACACGAGGATTTCTCATTTACTTTCAGAATGTTATCATTACCCGATCGAACGTTGTTGGTGAAGTTGTTCTATTTAAACTGAGAGTCATTAACTATTGCGTTGCGAAAATTTCGCACGGCGAAAGAACTGAAGACGAACAATGGCCCCATGTCGTGTCCTGAACTAGTGAAGCTTTTCAAAAGTTTGAAGAACCTGGCTCTTTGGAGGATCGGCCACGAAGCGGAAGCCCCTCGTTTGCAGAGGACCAATTTATTGCGGTGGAAACCACTATGAATGATTTAGCGGCGGGATCGTCCACGGAGAGTAGCAGTGCTCGCAATTCTGGGAGGATGTTGGATGTGCCTCACTCATTCATTCAACGTATCATATTACGTATTATATTAGACGTTCACGGGATAATGCATCTCTATCCCTACAAATTACAGCCACTGCAAAATGTACTACCGGGAGACACAGCTATAAGAAAATCATTTGCCAAGGGGGCTATGACAAGAATAGAAAACGACCCTCACTTGGTGTTCAACGTTTTCTGGACGGATGGGGCGCACTTCGCACTACACGGGGATGTCAACAACCAAAAACACTTTATATGGGCAACGTCTAATCTTTGTGGATACACGACGAAGTCACTGAATCCAACCAAGTTTACAGTCTGTTGTGGTTTCACCTCATCTTTCATTGTCAGACCATTCTTCTTTGAAGAACAGAGCCACGTATCGGGATTCAAAACGTGAACAGTAACATCTGACCGTTATCCAATCATTTGCGTGACAAAGTCGTGTCCGCCTTCCGTCGTGTGCTATCAAAAAGGTGTGTTATCAGTAAAAAGCTTTATGCAGGATGGCGCACCGCCACACTATTCCAATCCAGTAAAACGATTCCTATTGAGTGCCTTTATTAAAGCCAGACTGATTAATCGAGGTTGAAAGATCGCATGGCCTCTATGATCACCCAATCTCACTCCGGTCGACTTCTTGTTGTGGGGCTATTTGAAATAACTTGTGTACTGTTCATTCCCTTCAACATTGGCCGAACTCATGTCGTGAGGTTTCTGCAATTCATTCCGATATGTTCCATCCAGCTGTAACGGGCTTTGTGAGTCGCCTTAGTTGTGTCGTAGAATCTTCTGAAGGTCATGTTGAACATTTATTATTGCAAGAATAAATAAATGGAGCGTACTGTTGTCCTGCTCATTGTGTTTTTGGTCGTCAACGCCCTCTATAGCCGCTGTTTTTAACTTTTTTTTTCTTCTAATTCGATTACCCTGTGAGCACTTTCTTGCAAACCGCACTTCTTTATCGTAATTTCTTCCTTTTTTTATGAATTTTTAAAGTTTTAACGGGCTTTTGACTCACCCGCTATATTTTTTTTATCATTTGTGCCAAATATCAAAAACAGATTTTTAGTTTATGAAAAAAATATTTCAAATTAACTATTTTTTTTTTTTAATCTGATGAAATTTTTATATTATTAGGCGAACTGGGTGCATTTACGGAAATTTATAAACAATATCTTAAATGTATGAATTCCAAAAATGAATTTAAATATTTAGTCTTAGATTTATTTAAAAAAAACGGAACAAACAATCTGGTTTTCCTCAAAGAATTAATTGCCTAAATTATTCTTAAAACAAAGAATAATCTCATTATTAACTATGATAAATGATTTACGCCATTATTCTTACGTAAGACATTTTTTTGTGTTTTAGAGAAATTGAATTAAACTTGTTCAAGCAATAAATTATAAGTATTTTGTATGCATGCCAAGTTTTGTGGCATGTATTTAGTATCACTAAAGCATATGTTAAGAAACATCTGCTAGAATTGATTTTTATACTTAGTTCTTTTTGTCTAAATGCCAAGATTTTTGATTCATCGATTTTAAATATGAGCAAACAGTACGTAACAGAATATTTTTTAGAAGAATATAGTTTTAAACATTGATTTCCTTAAACCATAGTTCAACAATGTTCATCATTTTAAATGATTAACATTAGATTCCCGGTAGTATTAAGTGCTTACCCTCTAGTACTTCTTTAGGACACATAACCGTTTATTTGCATATCATAAAAAATAAATTTGCATGATATTATTCATATATATATATATTTAGAAAATATATGATTTAGTAAAATATTTATGTTATTCATATAGGAAATACAAAATGATGATTTTACATTTTTTTAATCAGGAATTTACATTAATACATTTAATTATAAGTTAGTTTTAATAAAGAAAACATAATTATAATTCCTGTCATTTCTTGTTAGTATTTTTAGTGTTCCGTACTTAAAAATTAAAAACGGAAACATTATAAGATCACTCCTGTGTCTGTCTGTCACAGCCCTTTTACTCGTAAACTATGCAACGTGGAACGTTCAAATTCGGGAAGTAATAAATATTATTGACCCACATATTTGCAGATTAATAAATATTCATAAATATATGTAAGAAAAATGTACAGGGGCTAAGTAAGTTACTTGAAAAAAAAAATATTTTCTTTGTATATCGTGTGGTGTATCGTGTGAAAGCTTTCGTAACGCTGAAATCAAAAATATATTTCATTTAATTTTAGGTTCAAAGTTATGGTGGAAAATGTAGTGCAAAAATATGGTCCCCCCCCCCATCTAATTCAGAATCTATTGAAACTAAAATTATGAAAAATTTAGAGAAAGTAGACATTAATTTAAACCTTGCAGGAAAATTATAGCGATTACCCTAGGTCACATAGTTTTTGAGAAAATCGCATTTTTCCGTTACACACAAATTTCAAATAACGGGTTTCAGCAAAAGTGTTCAGCAGCGCTAGAGAAACCTATCGTAGCAGAAGTATAAAAGCATTGTTGATCATGAATTTCGGAAAAAATCGTCGGTAATTAGCCGAGATATCAGCAATTAAAGACGCGGACGGCTTGAACATAGGAAATAACAGGGACGGCGTACTCTATGCTCCATCGGCTTTTAAAGCCTAGATAACAAGTTTTAAGGATATATTTGTGTAATGCAATGCCAGTAGCAGTGTAAAAGCAATAAACGTCAAATTGCTAAAAACAGACTAATTTAATGAGAAATAATCACATAAATACTATGGGATTCGCGACTAGTTTGCATTGAGTGGCTCTCTCAATACACCTACAGTGTCTTTAAAAGTTAACTAAAAACCTATATGGAAAACACATATACAGAATAGCTATGTTTGATATTATTTAGGTTCCATATATGTTTGAACTTTCATGGTATATCCATTTATTCTTTTCCAATATACAGGGTGCAAAGGAAAGTCCCTTTAACCTAAAAATACTTGCGAACGGAGAGAGATACAGCTATGCAATTGAGGCAACGGTATAGTAAAGCGATGACGCCCGATTTAGTGAAAACGACTGCAGCGCCCCTAGTTGAGAAATTTGGAATATAGCCACTGCAAATCGAAAATGAAAAGACATATTTAGCAAAATATAGAGCAAAATTGCCAGTTAGAAAGTTTTAGAGCATTTATTAATTAGTAGAAAACGACATGTGGCTTACATGGATGAGATAAATCTTCGCCAGTATACCCAAAAATGTCCGAAATCGATGTACTCTATTTTGTGTAAACATTTGAATGGAATAGCCAAAAGTATGAAGAAATACGCACAATTTATGCTATAAATACGTACTGATCTCAATACATTTTGATAACACCGCAGAAAAAAGCAAAAAAGACAAACTGTCTCACAGTGATAAAAAGTTAATATTCAGTATGTTCAAAAAGTTCGCCATTGCCAATGATACACGTTTGCATTCCTGAGAGTAATTCTACATGTGCATTTCTCAGCATGGAGAGTCTATTGCAAGCCTCTTCAATACGACGACATACGTTTAACACTTTCAAAAACGGGAGCTAGACGGTCTAGTCACCTAATTTTAATTCCAAAACTGACAAATGGCACCAAGAATAATTTAATAAAATTTTGCTTTTGTAATTAAAGTGCTAACTAGCGGGGTTTTGTTTTCTA
The DNA here is from genome assembly GCA_963932465.1 of Maratus speciosus. Classification (NCBI taxonomy): domain Eukaryota; kingdom Metazoa; phylum Arthropoda; class Arachnida; order Araneae; family Salticidae; genus Maratus; species Maratus speciosus. Next base: position 595,363,365 of record OZ010789.1, on the reverse strand, counting down.
AGAAATTCGTTTGAATATTCTGGTGTCAGTCAATTATATCATCAGTTTACGAACAGAATTCTTCTGCGACTGAAAGGGTTAATCTATAATTTTAAATGCATTGGAAATTAATTTTTTACAGACATTAACGCATAGCACAACATCACAATCTGCAATTGTGCACTGCTACATTTTCGGAATGTGAATACGCAAAATAGAATCGTCGCTCATCGATTTCGGATATTTTTGGATATGCAGGCGATGATTTATCTTATCCAACGATTTATCTTATGAACCAAATGTCGTTCCGTACTAATTAATTGATGCTCTAAAACTTTCTAATTGAATAATTTGCTCTACCTCTTTTCGTTTTCGATTTTCAATGGCTATCTTCCAAATTTCAGCCCTAGGGTCGCTGCTGTCGCTTGCATTATGTCAGGTGTAGTCGCTTTACTGTACCGTTACTTCACTTGCATAGCTGTAGCTCTCACCGTTCGCAAGTATTTTCAGGTTAGAGGGACTTTCCTTTGCACCCTGTATACTATACAGCTATACGTTCCCTACGTTCTATAGTTTTTACAAAGTCTTAGTATTTTTTCAATAATACACTTACTAATTCATATATTATTGTACGGAACCCTCTGTGCGTGAGTAATACTCGCACTTGACCGTTTATTTTTTTGTAAGTTGAGTTTGGTAACTGGTATTTTCGCATATATAATTTTAAAAAATATATTTATACAAACTTTTTAATGTCATATAATGTTCAGTATATATCAAAATACATTTCTTTTGACGCGTCTCCATATAATATTTTAAAACGATTTTTTCCTAAAACATCTTCATATAATTTTTTAAGGACAAATTGATCATTCTTAATTTTTTAAAGCCCACATGAATGGTTATTTTATGTATATACATATTCTTTTTTTTAATATAAATATCAATATATTTAAGACGCATTTAGCAATTATTTAGTAATTATTAGAGTATTTAGTAACACACAACTATAGTAGTATGGTTTTAGTCTGGTCTATCATTTTCTATTGTCTGGCACAATTACAGAGAAACTGTCAATGCATAAAAAAATCATGTCATTCGAAATGAAACGAGTTCATAATTTTATTATAAATGTTCCTGTTGTGAATTTAAAAAAAAAATAAACGTAAAATACTTTTTTTTTTATCACAAATGAGTTATATAAATCAAAGATTTAGAATTAAGGTTGAATGTGAATTTACATATATATATTTCTTAAATAAATATCAACATTTCCCAAAATTGTACAGTTTTATCTTTCTCAAACACAGCTGTCACCACGTCAACCATTTTTTGTAAACCGACGTCAATATGAAATAAAATAATTTCACAAACCAGACATTTATTTGTCTTCTTTTTAATGCAAGCAATAAATAGTTGAAAAGTGAATTGCTAGTTATATATTTTTTCGACAAAATAAATATTCATATATTTAAAAATGTCACAGGCATTTCAGAATACATTTTTTAATCGAAACTATTCTTTTCGGTATTTGAAAATAAAAAGGAGTTATGAAAATTTTTAACAATTCTAACATAATAACCGCTTGATGCAAACATAGAAAACTCTCAAGAAACCATATTCTTTTTAAATTTTGGTTTACATCAGATGCTTTTTTATAAAAGAGAAATATATAAAAGAGAAATCTTATAAGTTATAAGAATCCAAACTTATACTTAGGAAAAATCTCAATGATTAGTGATTTGAAAAAAAAACAAAAACAAAAACAAAAAAAAAAACAAAAAACAACAACAACAAAAAAAAAAAAAACAAGAATTATGCTATAGAAGTTCACGCTTATATCTGTGTCTACGCAATATAGCTGTTTTCAAGAATGAACCGAAAGTAACTTCTAAATTAAGAGCACTTTTTAAATAACTTATTTAATTCAACTAGAAATAAGGTAAAATCTTTGGCATTTTAAAATCAATATACTAGCTGTTTAACACGCTCTACGCACGGGAGTTCATGAATTTAATTCTAAAACCAAAATAAAAAATAGAAATTAGTACAACCAAATTAAAGTTCATGAATATAAATATGTGTTATGTCTATTAAAAATCAGTAATTACACAACCAATATGAAATAAGTATGTACACAAAAAATCAGTTATGTCTTATATAAACGGTCAAGTGCGAGTATTACTCGTGCACAGAGGGTTCCGTATAATAATATATGTATTAGTAAGTGTATTATTAAAAAAATACCGTTGCTAAAAGAATACTAAGACTTTGTAAAAACTATACAAAGCATAGGGTTGGGTATAGCTGTATAGTATACAGGGTGCAAAGGAAAGTCCCTTTAACCCGGAAATACTTGCGAACAGAGAGCTACAGCTATACAACTGAGGTAACGGTAAAGTAAAGTGACTACGACCGACCTAATGCAAACGACAGCAGCATCCCTAGTGGCAAAATTTGGAAGATAGCCATTGCAAATCGAAAACGTAAAGAGGTAGAGCAAATTTTCCAATTATAAAGATTTAGAGCATCAATTAATTAGTACGAAACGACATGTGGTTCACACGGATAAGGTAAATCGTCGCCTGCATACCCAAAAATGTTTGAAATAGATGAGCGACGATTCTACTTTGCCTATTCACATTCCGGAAATGTAGCAGTGCACAATTGCAGATTGTGGCGTTGTACTGCGCTGTAATGTCTGTAAAGATTTAATTTTCAATGCATTTAAAATTTTAGAATAAATCTATGTCGTCGTATTGAAGAGGCTTGCAATAGACGTTCCATGCTGAGAAATGTGCATGCAGAATTACTCTCACGAATAAAAACGTGTATCGTGAGCAATGTCGAACTTTTCAAATGTACTGAATATTAAGTTTTTATCACTGTGATACAGATTGTCTTTTTTTTGTGTGTGTGTGTGATGTTATCAAAATGTATTGAGACAAGTACGTATTTATAGCATATATTGTGCGTATTTCTTCATACTTCTGACTATTCCATTCAAATGTTTGCACAAAATGGAGTGTATCGATATCGGACATTTTTGGGTAAACAGACGAAGATTTATCTTATCCATGTAAACCAAATGTCGTATTCTATTAATTAACTGATGCTCTAAAACTTTCTAACTGGAAATTTTGCTCTATCTCTTTTCGGTTTTAATTTGGAGTGGCTATCTTCTAAATTTCACCACTAGAGGCGCTGCTTTCGTTTTCATAAAATCAGGCGTAGTCGCTTTTCTATACCGTTACCTCACTGCATAGCTGTAGCTCTCTCCGTTCACAAGTATTTTCAGGTTAAAGGGACCTTTCTTTTGCACCCTGTGTACTAGAGAGGTATAAATGGATATACCATGAAAGTTCAAAGATATATGGAACCTAAATAATAGAAAATATAGCTATTCTGTATATTTGTTATTCTATATAGGTTTCTAATTAACCTTTAAAGACATAGTAGGTATATAGAGAGAGCCACTAGTCGCGAATCCCATAGTATTTATGTGATTCATTCTCATTAAATTAGTCTGTGTTTAACAATTTGACGTTTATTGCTTTTATACTGCTACTCGGCATTACATTACATAAATATATCCTTAAAACTTGTTATCTAGTCTTTAAAAGCCCATGTAGCATAGAGTACGCCGTACCCGTCATTATGTATGCCCAAACCGTCCGTGTCTTTAAGGGATAATGTCTCAGCTAATTACCGACGATTTTTTTCGAAATTCATGGTCAACAATGCTTTTATAATTCTGATACGATAGGTACCTCCAGCTCTGCTCAACACTTTTGCTGAAGCCCGTAAGTCGAAATTTGCGTGTAACGGAATTTTCTCAAAAACTATGTGACCTAGGGTAATCGCTATAATTTTCCCGCAAGGTTTAAATTAATGTCTACTACCTCTAATTTTTTTCATAATTTTAGTTTCAATAGATTCGGAATTAGATATGGGAGGAACATATTTTTGCACTACAGTTTCCACCATAACTTTGAAAATTTAATACCTAAAATTAAATGAAGTATATTTTTGATTTCAACTTTACGAAAGCTTTGACACAATACCTCAGACGTTATTCAAAGAAAAGATTTATTTTTTCAAGTAACATAATTAGCCCCTCTACATTTTTCCAAAATATATTTAGGAATATTTATTAATATGTAAATATGTGGGTCAACAGTCTGTATTACTTCCCCCAATTTGAACTTTCCACGTTGGATAGTTTACGAGTAAAAGGTCTGTGACAGAAAGACATAGGGGTGATCTTATAATGGTTCAGTTTTTACTTTTTAAGTACGTAACCCTAAAAATAAATAAAAGTAAGTATTTACACAACCAAATTAAACTTTGGGAATATAAAAATCAGTTATAAAGTCAATATTTACACAACCAAATAGAAATTTATAAGAAAAAATGAAATTTACATCTTCACTACAAAACAAATGAAAAAATTATTTTAAAAGGAAAAATCATTGCACTATTTTCCACGTCACCAATGAGGTAGATTGCGGTATGCTCGTTTTTAGTGAGTATTTACACAACCAAATTAAACTTTAGGAAGTTAATTATAAAGTCAATATTTACACAACCAAACAAAAACTTGTATAAAAGAATGAAATGTATATCGTTTCAAAAAAAAAAAATAAAAAATCTTTTAAAATGAAAAGTCTTTTCATTGTTTTCCACGTCATCTATTAGGTAACGTGCAGTGGACTCATTTTCGTTTGTGTGTTTTTTACAATAAAACAAAATAGTTGCGACTTAAGATAAAACTTCACGGAAGATAATGTTTTGTGTAAATACCTCATTAGACTGTGACAAAAGTTTTACTTGTTTTGGTCCGTCCTTGACCCAAACACGTACACATCTTCTAGAAGTTTCACGTGAATAGGCTACATACAACATCCCATGTGAAAATCTGGATTTGGCTATTAGATTTTAAAGCAAATAGACCTTTTTCAAACTTTGACAAGAGATTTATTGATAGTCATAGCAAAGGTGAGCCTAAGGGGAAACTGGCGGCGGTGTAACTGGAAAGGTAAACTGGTATCCGACGGAGTAAGCAGGTCCTCGGTATGAAAACACTAATGCCTCTCCTATGTCCTGTCAAACGTTCTGCATCTATAACATTTTGCAACAATCTTCTGACGTGTTCCATTACAGAGACCACTGGACGGATTCATATTCATAAACAACATAACAATAACGCCAACTTTAAGATTTAACTGATGTGATGGCATTCCAGAAGGTGTTAAACTATTATTGAAATCCATCTGCAAATTGTTTTGTTCTTCTTCATCATCACAAAGTATTGTATCGGCACTAAAATAAGACTTGGGCTCGTCAGGTACTTTTCGGAAAACCTCCTCATTCAATCTCAAGGAATCCTCATTCTTTGGACTCAAAATGGCTCTTTCCAAAAGATGATAAAGATCAATTTCAGACGAACCAAAAATATCAGCCACTATAGAACCCTGCACTAAGCATTCTAGTGGTATTTTAATAATACTTTTCCGAGTTCATAATCATTTGTCAACCGACCATCCCCCAGATGAATGAGCCCATCAAATTCCTCCGGCTCCGTTCGCATATTTGTAAACAGACTGAACTGTCGAAACGTTGGCCACAGAGAAGGATTATTGATACAACTTTCAAAAATGAGTGTTTTGTTTGCATGTATAACTACAGGTAAAATCTGCCTCCAGTCACCTCCAAGAATAAATACTTTGCCTCAAAAGGGGACGTCATTGCCAAACAAATCTTGCAAAAGTCTATCAACAGCATTCAAAGCATGAATAGGTGCCGTGGTACATTCATCCCATATAATGAGCTTAGCCATTTTCAGTAATCTTTCTTCAGATGTATTTTGCCGAATTTTTGAAGCTGAATTATCCAATATGGGGACTGGTAATTTAAATTGAGAATGTTTACTTCTGCAGTTCATCCATCTTGGAAGAGTATAGAGTCGATGGCTGTTCAAGCAACAGGAATAGCAGTATGTTTCATTCCTAAGACATAATGCAGCAAAGTATTGAATAGGAATGTTTTCCTGATCCCGCAAAAGCATTGACAGTAGCATAATCATTCTGAATACTTTTAATGAGAGCATCAAAAATTATACGTTGTTCCGAATTTAGCATGTTTAACAATTGTTGTCCCTCTGCTCTTTCTTCTTGTAAATCATAGACATCGCATTCCACAGAGTTCCCCAGGCTTGAGGATTCAGACAGTCCAAGGACGTAAGTGTCATGTTGTGTATGCGTAGATGATTGTCTATGTCTTGAAGTGCTCTGACTCTAATCTCCTGTAGCGGCAGATGGCGAGCAAAATCTTCTGAGAGTTCTGACTGAAACTGTTCCCATAATTGAATCCTTGAATTTGGATTGCCAAAGACACATATGAACGAAAACAGTTGTCTCAGTTTGGGCAGCATTTCAAAACCACATGCTTCTGTTAAACAATGTTACAATTCATCATCATCTTCTAATAAATTTCTAGCACTGCATGCACCCTCGAATGTTTCATGGACAGTATTCTCATACGTCCATAGCTCTTTCAAAGACTTTGCACTGCTTATGAACAATAATTATTGGAAGCGCGTTTTCAATCGTTGCACTAATTTTTTTAATTTAACTGTTTTTTTTGTTTTTTGTTTTTTTCATATTACTTGGCGTGTAAAATTTTTACACGGCATCAAAAAAGTATGCAAGTAAATTTACCGTTTGTTGTCGAAAATTGCTCAATGGTAGTTTTTCAGAAGTGCTATGTGATTAACTGAAATAAATTTTTATATACAAATCTACAGATCGCATACAGGGATTTAGCAATGAATTCTAACATTTATCCAACTATTGATGGTAATTGTAGCAATTTGGTTTTGAAATGCATTAAGCGTTATCCAAGTTGTATTTTTTTACATAATTTTTCACTTTGATAAACCACAAAGTTTGTTTTCAGTATTTTGATTGTATTGGAAAATGTATTATATTCTGTACTGGACGCATGATGTTTCGTTATTTTTGTAAATTTAAGACATAATATCTATCTGTCTGTCTATTTATCTATCTATTCATATATATATACAGAGAGAGTAACCTTTGGATGGTCAAGGAGTTGTACAAATTTTCATGACATATTTGAATACCGAAACCATTTCCGGAAAACCATCCAACAAATACCCTTACAAAAAAAAAAAAAATAGATACACAATTTCTATTAAACTCTGCATATCTTGCAAGCGAAAATTTTTGCATTAATTAAACATTCCTTAAACACTGTCAGTAGTGTAACATCTTTTTGTAAAGGACACAATTATTTATGGATAAAAAATATTTTATATAAATTTTTAAATACCTTTTTGTTATACACTTAACAAAATAAGTGTCATTTATTTAATTCCATAATAACCAACTAAATTATTGACTGTAACATTTAATGTATGTTGTTTAGTATATTTTTGCGGAAATGATAAACATTCGATTTGACAAAAAACGTTAATTTAACAATCCTATAATATTATGGTATTTTAATTTACATTATTTTATATGAACATTTTTGAACGTTTTAGAGTTTAATTTAAACAGAACATTTTAGAATTTAATTTAAATGTACTTTTTAAATTTTCTACTAAGTAAATAAAAGGTATAAAACATAATCATAAAAAAATAAAAAGTATTTTTTTTTCTTTAGGGAGTTTAATTTGTCACACTAAAGTTTGTTTATTTAGAAAAGAATTAAATGAAAAAAAAAGTTTTCGTATGCTATTTTAAAGAAATGTTTTTTCTAAAATAATTATGTATTTCTAAAGTTTTGTTTAAACATAATCCATGACTGTAATAAATATTGAATTATTTTTATTAATTACACTGTTCAAAACAATTAAAGGATATTGCAGTTTTAGGTGGATTTTGTATCTGGTAAACTGTTTAGCTGATTGATACATGGTCGACAGACATAGTAGGTTATATGAGAATAAATTACACATGTTTGGCAGAAAAAAATGCATTTTATTGCGCATTTGTGTACTAAAGGAAAAAAAAACACAATTTGTGCATATGAGAAAAAAAGAATAAGAAAAGGTGTTTTCTTCAAAGAAAATCATTTTCAGTAGGGGGTATGGTTTCCACGGTCGGCCAGCAACGTTGAACACCTTTGAGGCATGGACTCAATGAGGCTATTAATGACGAGCTGGGGTATTCTGACCCACTCTTCCAGAAGAGCTCTTTCCAGTTCTTGGAGAGTTTGTGGGGGTTGTTGGCGGCCAGAAACTCGTCTTCCTAGAGCGTCCCAAACGTGCTCGATTGGATTCATGTCTGGAGAACACGCTGGCCATTTCATTCGAACGATTCCTTCCTCGAAAAGGAAATCCTCCACCAGGTTTGCACGATGTGGCCTGCAGTTATCGTCCATTAAAATGAAGTTATATCCGATTGCTGCAGCGTAAAGAACTACAATAGGTCTGAGGATCTCATCCCTATATCGGCGACCAGTCAGAGCTCCATCTCGAATGATGTAGAGGTCAGTGTGCCCGTCAATGGAGATGCCACCATACACCAACACTCCTCCACAGCCAAATCTGACACTTTCGTGCACGAACGCAGGATTATTCCTACTGCCACGGTCCCTCCAGATGAAAATACGCCTATTATCCGGATGCACAGAAAAACAGGACTCGTCAGAAAACAGAATATTGCTCCATTCATTTCTCCTCCAGTTGACATGCTCGGTTGCCCACTCCCTGCGGTCGCGACGATGCCTTGATGTTAATCTAACACATACCATCGGTCGGCGAGCATACAGACCTACAGCATGGAGCCGGTTTCGGACAGTGTGAGTTGAAATCGTGGTGCCTGTAGCCGAGCGAAGGTGTTGTTGGAGAAGAGTAGCGTTCATGGTTCGGTGTCCCCGAGCTGTTAACGCTAAATACCGATCTTCATTGGGCGTTGTTGCCCGTCTACGACCTTGCCCTGGTCTTCGGCCTGCACATCCACTCTCCAAAAAACGGTTCCAGATCCTCAAAATGACACTTTGTGACACTCCAATGGCTTGCGCTACTTCGGCTTGAGTTTGGCCCCCTTCTAAGCTACCAACAATTCTCAAAGATTCTGAATCTGTCAAATGACTTCGCTGAGACATCGTACTCATCGAAACAAAGCAATCACTGAATGCCGATCATCCTTGTCTTCATTCTCTTTTATCCAGTTGAAAGTCAAATTTCATTCGCTGCCTCTGAAGCGACGTTTTTGACGTCGAACTCAAAATTTGCATACTCCACAGTTTGAAAACCAGAAAAATTTGCATTTGTGGTTCTCTTCTTCTATTTTCGGCAAAAAAAAATTCGTTTATATCTTTATTTTATATAAAACTTCAAATATCCTTTAATTGTTTTGAGCAGTGTATTATGATTAAATATTACTACCTTTCCAGATACAGCTTATTTCATATCTAAAATTTAACTTGTACTTTTGATTTTATTTATAGAAATAAACACGATTTTAAATATATCTATAACAATTGTGCAAGTATATTTGTGAAGTGTGTTAATATCTGTTAATGTTTGAATGCAGTGGTTAAATTAACAGTTTGAATCTCCACGTTGCATATCTGCAACATGTCCAAAAGTCAATATCATTTATAGAGTGCGCTTTAAAATTGTTTTTTATTTATTACTGCAATCTTAGAACACAGTAGTTAATATAAAATGTTCCTAGAATTCTCAACATACGGCGTTTCTGAGTTAATGTTACATGCCAACGTTTTATTTACATTTGAGCAGCTTCACATAATTATTACAAAAGACAATTTCGTATATTTTATCAAATGAAAAAGTCTGGACAAGCCTGAAAATAGATTTTTTAAAAAGGTAAGTTCGTATTCTTTAAAAATTTGTAATAGTAAATTGATAATATTTATGACAGTTTTGTAATTTTCTGTTTATTGCAAATATGACAACAAGAACCTTCTAGTCAATATTGTTTTAATTTCTATGTTCTATTTTTTATGCATAAAATGATGTAATCTAACGCCTGATTATTTTTTTTTAAATCAGAGTTGTTGATTTACAAATGGTTAATATTACTTATAAAAGACTAGGATAAAAAAAAAATATCTCCTCCTTAAACTCCTCCTGAAAAAATTAATCTAATATAAATTGATAATACTGATTGAAAATTAAGATTCTGGATGCTTTTAAGAAAGTGGGTGATTAAAATTTATAATCAAATCAGTTCACAAAATGTGTCTCAACTTTTTTACATGGAATATTTTTTTTTATTACAAACACTTTCCTTTTCAAAATATCAAGAATTTAAGGTAATAACTACAATTCTGCTTGTTTTATTCATTTTCTTTTAAAAACCATCGTGAAAAACTTCATTAAATATAAAACGTTCTCCAATTAGCTCCGAAAAAATTAACAAGTTTCTTTGGCAGAATAAAGAAACACTTTACTTCAATTTGCTGAAAAATACATTCGGAAGAATTTTAATTTTCAAGAATATAAATTAACTGTAGCACCTATCTTAATTCTAACCATGAAAATGTACTCTATATTTAAATTTTTATATAATGGTGTGCAGTAAAACGCCTCAGATGTAATTCTAAAAGTAAAAACGTAGTTAAATCATCTACAAAAAATATACACATTATAAATTTTTTTAATTAAAACAACTTAAAATCGAAATATTTGTTTGTGATTATCTAAAGATTTTACGCATTTATATATATATATATATATATATATATATATATAAATGAAGAGACATTATGAAAGGAATAAAAATATGTAATGAAACAAATATGATGGAAAACGGTATTCACATAAAAACATAGGCATTTTTCAAATTATAATACGCAGCAAAATATCAGAAATAGAAAAAAAAATTATAAAGAAATTTAGATTTATATAAATACTCCATTAAAAAAATATAATGCACAAATTGCTAAAAATATTTAAGTGCATAATTAAGAGAAGGAAAGTAATACGAGGGTGAGTCCGATAATTAGTTTCCCCTAGCAACTGTAGACAGAGGTGTGTATGAACGACAAAAAATGTAATGAGACATTAAAGATAAGACGTATCTTTTATTTTCCACATACGTACCATGTAAGTTGAAACATTTGCCATACCGCTTTATAAACTTCAAAAAGCCCTCCAGTTAAAAACCAAAGCTCTCCACAAGGAAGAAGCGTTGAACGGCTTGTGTGAATACGAGGTACTGTCACACCAAGTCGAAATTGAGGGAGGCTCTTAGAAAAAAAAGGCGTGGCCGTCTCCAATCTGCCGTTCTGTTGTTGGATGACATTATAGGAGACAACTCTTGGCGACGGCAACGCAAAACCATATAGCAATTCTTTGTTGGGAGCTGCTTGACCACCCGCCATACATTCATGTTCTTTCACCCAGTGACTTCATCTGCTTCTGGATTTGAAGGAAAATATCGAAGGAATGCTGAAGTCACACAATCCGTTCAACGCTTCTATTGTGTGCAGAGCCCTGATTTTTTTCTTTGTGGGCTTTTTGAAGGTTATAATGCGATATGAACTTATTTGTTGCTTATGTGGAATAATAAAGTCACGTCTTATTTTTAATGTCACTGTATGTTTTTTGCCTTTCATACACACCTCTGTCCACAGTCGCAAGGGGGATCCTATATTCGGACTGAGCCTCGTACGTAAAACATTATATACATTAATATCATATAAAACAATATTGAAGTGCATTTTATTCTAATACAAAATTTTCAGTAACTGCATCAGAGGTAATACCAAATATTTTAACTTTTAATTTATGACATATCTATCCCAATTCTATGTTCGCAAATTTCTATTTTTAACGCAAAATTTTAACCGAAGTAAATAATCCCTAATTACTTATTAAAAAAAAAAAAAAAAACGTTTTAACAAGTATGTGTTGATAGCATTTTATAAATGTTCTAAAGATTTTACTATGAAATTTATAGATCTTTCGTTTCGTTATTTTTATTCTAATTATAAATAGGGGAGACCGGGGCAAGATGACTATGTTAACAATTTTTGTTGTTTTTCATTTCATTTTTAAGTATAGTAAAATTAATTTTACATGAATTGTTTTACATGAACTGTTAGAGTATTCCTTGTAATATTAAACATGCTACCATTTAATTTTTCAAATAAAAAAAAATAAGGCTAATTTTATTTTCAATAACATGAACAAATCGTCATCTTGCAAAAGTACTGGGGCAAGATGACTGACCTTAGAGCAAGATGACAACACTGAAAAATGTTGAACATATGTTATCTTTTGAATATGTTACATGGTTTAACAAATGATAACTGTGTTTTTACATCTTACAAAGTATCAGACTAAGTATAATGCATTGTAACGTAATTTTGAACTGTTTAGTTGTGCAGCTAACAATAGTCACAAATAAAAATGCCATTTTCATAATTGGAACATTCCTCATGCCACCACTCTTGGCATTTACAGCACTGGATCCATTCTTCTTCTGGTGGATCACAATATTTGAATTACTTGTGGGGAGGGGGACCAGCGGGGGATGGGGGATATCTTGACCCCGAGGTCGAACCCCGTCGAACGGTACTCCTCTCGTACCGATCGGACGCTTGGAAGCGGAGATATGGAACCCGACAGGGTTTTTTTCGTGGGGATGCTAGTGGGGCTTAGCGGGCGGCAAAATTGTCTTCCTCTGATCGCCCTCTTTCGAAAGATACCTCCCCCGATTCGATGCGCCGCTTAGCCCCAGAGGAAATAGAAGCGCAAGGTCGCGCGGACAAAAACACAGACAAGCAAGAGTTTACAGGATTTAAATGGAATGGACAACACAGTTAGTTTAATAAATTCCGAAACACGGGGCTTGTCATCTTGCCCCAGACTGCCTGTTTAAAAATATTCGTTTTCATTGCCATGAAAAATGGCAATTAATTGACATTTATTCATGGTAATAGGTAGTATTTAAACTAAGTTACTCATAAATATTAAAGAGAAACGGTATATTTTACTTGTATCTGTAGCAGAGCTTATTTACACATGCATAAAAGTTATAACGTGGCAGCGGCAAACAATCAAAGATTCACAACTAACACAAAAATGGCGATTTCAGTGTCGTTATACTATTGTTTAACGAACAGCCGATAGGAGAGCCAGCGGTTGATGCTACCACCTATTGGAAAACGGAAAATTTAAGACATTCGTCATCTTGACCCACCCTTAATCTTGCCCCGGTCTCCCCTATGTAAAAATATGAATAAATTTTTAAAAAAAATTAAATTTTTAGAATACCTACAGGGGATTAGAAAATTAAAAAAGTATGAATGTACAATGTATAATGTCCGTAAAACATCATATGTTCTTTCATAATCTTTTTTTTCGCTAGAAAAACATCATTTGATAAACCTCAACTGTAAATGTTTGTTGATATAAATTTCTCTTTTAATTTCATACGAGGGTGTATAAATAAGTTTTAGGTTTCACTTAGAAATAATTGAGTGAAATTTATGAAATTACTACGTTGTCCTCTTCTATATAGTTACCATGCACAGTAACACATTTCTGCAAACGGTATTTACAAGAGAGAGGAGGATGTATTCTAGGAGGCTCAATAGTAGACCCGAAGGGGGTCATTTTTCTAAATTGTGTCGACCCACAGATGTTACATAGTGTTGGAAAGGCCTGTGACCACTTATTCATGCTATGCACCTTCCGAGCCCCTCCCCTCAAATTAAAACCCCGGCGGCATGAATCATAACCGCAAAATTTTAAAAAGTGCCCCCAGAGGTCAAATTTGGGGGGAGGGGCTCGGGAGTCGCATAGCATGAATATGTTGTCACAAGCCTATCTAACAATATGTCATATGTGGGGTTCGGTAAAAGTTAGAAAAATGCTCCCCTTTGAGTCTACTATCGTGCTTTCTGGCATACATCCTCCCCCCCCCGCCCCTCTCTTTGAAATACCAGTGGTACAAATGTGTTACTTCGCACGCTGACTATACAGAAAAGGACTCATACAATGTAGCAATTTCATAAATTTTACTCAATTTTTCTATGTGAGGGCAAAAACATATTGATACACCCTCGTATATTTTGATTTTGTTTTTCAATTAATTATTTATATTTTATGAGAAATATTGTCTAAGTACAGAACCATTGCATTTTTAGACATACCCTAATAGGGTGACCTCTCCAGTAGTTGATACCCCTCCAGTAGTTGATAAAATTTTTGAAGTATTGCGCCATTTCCGGCGGAAACGTGTTTTAGAAGTGGCACTAGACGTAATATTTTTGTTTGAATGTTAGTGCACCTGTTGTCACATATTTTTCAGCTATCTTCTGTAAGAGAAGCAACATAATAATTTTTTTTTATTAGAAAGTGAAAAAATTTAGTTTTTGATTAGTTGGAGACAATTACGGTAAGTTAAATTAAACCCCTTCCATCTTGCTTATTTCAATTAATATTTTAATGAGAATTGTTGTTAATCTCAGCCCAAGGATGATATTTTAAGCATCATGTTTTAGATTTTCGATTGACTTCTTTTTAGGTGTTGTAATTTGACTGATCAACTTCTGGTCTTATTAAATAAGCAAATTCCAGAAATTGATCGGCTGTGATCAATTATTGGTTTCGAGGACTCTAGTTATTGATCAGAATAGCAACTACTGGCTAACAAAATGCATAAACATGAGTTGATCATTCTTTAATTTCTCTGCTTACCAAGCCATTATTGCTTAATTTCAGAATTCATTATGCCGCCGAAAAATAAATTCTTCCAGTACTCAGAGGATGATCTGCGAGTAGCAATTAAAGACGTAAGAGAAAAGAGTGTTTCCATTAGGAATGCTTCCAACAAGCATAACAGACCTTTCGGAACTTTGCATAATAAGGTAGATAGATAGCTAAGAATCCTTCCTACCTGTTTTAAACACCTATTAACATACGTAATTTTGAATCAATAGCTCTGTTCAAAATGTTCCACCTATGTTTCCTTAAAAAGTTTTTTTTGTTTTAGGTTAAGGTGAAAACGCCAGAGGTGAGGTGGGCGGGATCTTCATCAATTTTAAGCAAAGAAGAGGAACAGCTCCTTGTTGATTGGATAAATGCTTATGGCAAAAAAGGGTTCCAGTTTAAGAGGCGGACTTTATTTGGAACCATAAAAAACATCACTGAAGCCGATAAAAGGTCAAACCCTTTTGCAAACTCAACTCCAGGGAAACCATGGTTTAAAGGACTCATGGGAAGAAACAGTTCGATAGCTGAGAGGTATGCAGATGCTATCAACATTGCAACAGCAGAAGTGTCAGAACCCAACATCCACGAGTGGTTCCAAGAACTTTGCAAATATCTTGTAACCAAATGCTGTCTTGACATTCTTCTTTATTCAAGAAGCATTTTTAATGCTGACGAAACCGGTTTTCAAACTTGTCCAAAAACGAAAAAAGTTTTAGGACACATTTCATTCAAAAATTTATATGAAATAAAAACAGGTAATGCAAAAGAAGCTATAACCGTGATGGCTACTTCCAAGCAGCAGCTGAGGTTATTCCTGGGATGATCGTTTACCTATTGAAGAAAATATCACGTGAAATTACACAGAATATGCCTGGGACTGGGGAATAGGTAGATCAGAGAAAGATTGAATGTGTAGGAGAACCTACTTTGAATATCTCACAAATATGTTTTAGCCTTGGTTGAGAATGCACAATATAAAACTACCCATATTACTTTTGGTGGATGGCCACAAGAGCCACATAACTCTTTAAGTGGCAAAGTTAAGGTCAGAGAATCAAATCCTTTACTTTGCTCTTTAACCGAATACAACACTATTCTAACCAGCTGATGTTGCTATTTTGAGGCCTCTCAAAGTGCGCTGGCGAGAAACCGTTTACAATTAAAAAACTGAATCTGGAAACAAAGTAGTCACAAAAGCAGTATTTGGACCTTTGATTGAACATGTATTTCGAGAATCAGCAACTCCGGAAGTCATTGAAAATGGCTTCCAGAAATTAGGTCTGTTTTCGTTTAAGCGAGACTCTTGAATTGGAGGCAAATGCGGAACAAATGTCTTGAACAAACTCAAACGAACATTGCGACATCAGAGAACGAACCTGAATCGCCAGTTGATGATTTCCTAACACAGACTGCTGCTATTGCACTACAATCTGATGATATTTCAACAATATTTGATTATGATCATCCAACATCAGATCCTTCAAGTCAGACAGACCGATATCCAAATTATGCGACTCCTAAACACCCAAAATACCTAGGTTTAGCTAAAGTAAATAATGTCAGTCCAGTTTTTTCATACAACATTCTATGACCTCACGATCCGCCAGCCAAGAAGGAAACAGAAAATTATGCGACAATGTCAAAACAGTGGATGAAGTTTTTCGAAGAAAGGGAAAAAAGAAAAATCAGAGAAAGAAACACGAAAGAAAGAAATGGTTCAGAAAACGGAAGAGAGGAAATAACAACTTATACATCAAAGACAAGATATAGGACTATCTAAAATTCCGACTAGATGGAAAAAATAACGGCTCACACAACTTTGAGTCCAGCGCCATAGTTTCGTACGGTGAGAGTGTGTGAATGGAATTCTCAGATGAGAAAACTGCCCATACTTGGCAGACGGTGCAAAAGTATATTGATGATCACGTTGTCAAGTATGAAGGGAAATATTTTCCAGGGAAAATATTGGAAATGGAAAGAGAAGGAGCTACGGTGGCTACGATGGCGACATGTGGGCGCCTATGGAAGTGGTCCTTTTTTTATAGGTGGGAACAAGTTATCCCCCACAAAAATATTTTCTCTGTCCCTGAATTAGAGTTTCAATATTGCTTATGAGTTACAGGCAAATTGTAATTTTTATTTTTATTCGTCTCATTAAAATGTTTATTATTCTCAAATTGTTTAATTTTTTCTACTTACTTTGAAAAAAAGATCAAAAGGACCAGTGATCAACTACTGTAATGAAATCGAGCAAAAACTGGATTCGCCTGATCAACTACTGGGGAAATGACAATTAAAAAAACTATTTATTTATAATTTTGCTGCTATTTAATTTCAGCAAATTTTACTTATTGTCCATTATAGGATATTCATTAAGGGTTGTAGAAATCATGTCAGTTTACTTCTAAAAGTTTAAAGGAAGGAAATATAATAAAAATTCTGTAGCACCGAGCTTATTTGATCAACTACTGCCTCGGTCACCCTATTTACAAAAAAATACCTTGAGTAAAAAATTCCCTAAGTACCCTAATAAAAATACGAATGTACGAATTTTACCCCGTGGCCAATTAAACAACACGAAAAGACAGATACTTCGTCCGACAGGTATGGGTCTGGTCCTGCGATTTAAAAAACTTTAAATGTAAGAAAGGAAAAACAGCAAATTCTTAAACCTCTAACATTAGAGCTATAGTTAAAATTCAAGAATGTAACAAAAGGTTTTCTTTATCATATGGAAATCCACTTTCATTAAAATAGTTGTTTTATAAAAAGTTACTAAATTTAAATTTTTATATAATTCTTAGTTTCTATAACTTTTATCTAAAAAAAAAAAAACTTTTTTATACTTAAAGAGCAAAGCGGAAATAATTATTATTATTATATTATCTTATCCTGCGCTTAGAGAGTTGTGACACTGTGTATTTAAAAATGATCTGTTTTTTTTCTGTTACAGAAAATGTAAAAACGTTTTTAATTGTTTCTTTGTTAAAATATAGTGACTTTTAATTTTTTTCAGCATTACCTGCAAATTAAACATTTTGACCCAGATTTTTTTCCGTTTATAATGTATATCTTATTAGACTTTGTTAGATAATAAGAAGGTAAACTATTCAACAATTTTATTTTTATTTTGGCAATAGTTAAAATAATGTCTTAGTACATTAATTGAGGAATAGAAAGTGCTCATGCTAGTGGCACAATTAGAAATATCTCAAAAAGAGTCTTTTTTAAATGCGTATGACTTTAAGTTTCAATTTATTGTTATAGAAGTCCAAACTAAATAATTTTCGCCCCGAAAAGGATTTGTTGATCTCTTATTTGTGGTTAATCCATCACTTATCTTCTTCACTAATATATTCCTAAGAGACATTCTCTTTCTTTCTAAGCAAATTCACACATAATCTTACAGAGGTATCCAATTATATTATAACAAGAAACTGGAGTTATCTGTATGACTATCGCAATACAATTCTAAAATTAAAAATGCCTTTTGTTTCTTTAATTTAAAAATTTCTTTGTGTTTCTTTCAAATGTAATATAAGCATATCATTTTTAATTAAAGGCATTGATTAAAATTGCTTGGTTGTAAATTTTATGCATTTTGAGAAAAAGATACAATTTTCGTACTGGGTTCTTTACTGTTTATCACGTTGAATTTTTATAAATTATTAATGAAGATAAAAACATTGAAGATAAATACAAATATTCAAATAAAAGTTTATTAATGATAAACTGTATTTACGACATTTGTTTATCGAAAAACTGTAGAACAAGAGACTTTAAAATTAAGTCCCATTCCAAAGAAGAACATGTTACCAAATCGATGTACAGAAAACGAATCTGTTTTGTAAATATGCATGTTTTTTATTCTTTCTTGAGTATTAAGAAGTGATTACAAGCTATATGTTAGTCATTATACATTTTTAAATGCAAATTTCCAGAAACATGTCAACAATAAACATATAAATAATACAAAACGTGCGAAAGTCTTCTCCGAAAATAATCTTTTATAAAAACGAATGAAATTATTTGACTACTAAATTATCTTACTTTATATTCTGTTTTCCTTTTTTTTTCACTTTTCAAATCATACAATTTGTAATCAATGAGAATCAGAAATGCAAATTACATTCATATTGGAACAGAAAAATTTGGTACATAAAGATTTTACGATCTCTTTAACAATAAATTCCATTATCAGTTCTTAACTTGCTTACTAAATTTAATAAGCAATTCTTTGTGTATTTTTTTTTAGCATCATTGTATTCTCTTTATTTGATTTACTTTGAAATCACTTAAAAGATAAGATATAATAGAGAGAAGATTGAATTATTCAAAATATTGAAAAGTTAAAAAAGATTTTATTTAATGTTTTTCTTTTCTTCGAGTAGCATTAAAAATGGGGAAATTTTTGTAAAGAAACTGAATTTTAAGCAATAGTTTAAAATGTAAAGCTTTTATTCATTTAATGAAGTTAATTAATTTTTATTATTTCTTTTTATAGTAAACTAGAAAGGTAGCCCGTCAAAAATGACGGAAATTTAGATATAAAGATATATACAACTCATGTGCAAGAATATGAGTTTTCTCGCTTGTTCCGCAGTGATAGATGAAAATAACACATTTTAAGAACAAAACACATTTATGAAAAACTGTGTACAGTAGACCACTAATCTGCGCAGTTTGGTTCCAAGTGTTATGCAGATTTGAGGCTTTTTGCGGTCATGTCTATTCAATCTTTATTTACATTTTTTTAAATTCATATATTGGACAATTTAGATTGTTGAGCCTTAAAAATAAATAAATAACACACTTGAAGTAAGGTTAAAAACTATTAAATTATCGTATACGATTTCATGAAATGGTATTATATGGTATTATGTGTGTGCTTCACGATCTTGGTTACGAAGTTGGCGAAATTGGCTACAACTTGTCATAATCCTAATAGTGTGGGCCGCTATAACAAAAAAGTAACCAGTTTTTAGTAAAATTTCTGATATAAAGTAGCTTTCGAAAACTTGCGTAAAATTGCAGGCCGTTCTCGTGTTATGTCAGTCCTAGGAATAATATTTCTAACACTGAAGATTTTCCATGTATATATGGAATTTAGAAAAGCTTCTTCAAAAGAAAGGTCCTGAAATGACATTGTAATTCCTCTAACTTCAAAGTTTAATCGGGCCCTGATGTTGAGTACTGAAATCTAATAAATACAGTTATTTTGAATATTACAACAGAATTAAACAGTTAAACTTATTTAACTTAAACGCGCTGTTACTTCCCGATGTTATTTTTTAGTATTAAGAAAGAAAATTATTTGAAATTTTCAAATCATGCATTTATGATTTTTTTCCGTCTTTAATAACTATGAATAATGAAAATATAGGCTTTTGTTCTGAGCTCATAAATATGACAATAAAATAATGTAACTAAGAGACATTGCAAAATTAAATCTTTGTGATTACAAACCATAAACAAACGATACCGCCACCATTTTACCTACTATGACGTCATTATAATATTGCCCATTGATTGTTAGAGAACTTACTTTGTGAATGATTACCTCAATGATTTAATATTTTTGACGTTTCACGATGAATGAATCACTTGTGTTTGTTTAGGTTTATGGAATGAGATATTAAGCTGTGAAACTAATTTCAATTGAAGTTATCCAAGGATATATGTATTTTTAATCGAAATTAAAAACAATGCTTTGATCTCGAAATAAAAAGTTTTAGTTTGTATAATTTGTTATTTCTGTTAATTATTTATTTAAGTACTTTTCTATTATAGCGCATTTTTAAGAAAAGCTTGGCGCGATTCGGGCATCAGAAAGTGAGATGTTGCGAAAATATATAAACAGCTATGAAAACAAATCTAATGAACTTTTATCTTTGTTTATATATGCACTTATATGCATAAAAAATCGTTTCTAAATATATATAATTTTTTTATATACAAATTACGGCACAGATTTCAGATATGAACCGGGATACATACGTTATTTTGCCTGCTATGGTAACCCGACTATTGTTTTTTGTTTATTAATAAATTGTTTATTTACTTTTATTTTCTGTTTTTTAATTATATAAACTGCTTTGTTCTATAGTTATTATTCAAACTTTTATTTATTTATAGTTATTTCCTTTCCAAAATGATAGCAAATAATTGAAAAATATATAAGTAACTGGTATTCGAAAGCGAGATTTCTGCCAAATTGGCGTCAAAGAAAAATCACGCCAACTCCCATGCGTATATGACATCTGCGAAAAAATTACTTTTGTTTCTTTATAAAAATGGGTAAACAGCTTTTTTTATATTAAATTGTCGGCACAGATGTTATATACGCCCATATTGGCGCGATTTTTTTTTTGACGCCGATGTCATATACGCACCGGGTACTTAAGTGGCGCCAAAGTGTCGTTATTTTGCTTGTAATGGTAACCCGAATGTTGTTTATGCTGTTGGTGTTTTCGCCAAATTGACGTCGGAAATAAATCGCGCCAATATGACATCTGTGCCAAATTGTATACATATGGAAAAAATTGCTTGTGAGTATGAAGCAGTAAATAGGTTGCCAGAAAATACGTTGGCAAACTTCTTTCTCGCCAAAAACTTTTCTCCGAAGTATTGTACATAAGCAATGATTGCTAGAAATGCATTTTTAATTATGATATGCGCTTTTATGTTTCACTATATTTATGCATACTATACTGTGTGTATAAATGCTACAGTTCATATGCAGGGCTACACAAAAGAATTCGTAAGGGTTACTGAGTATGAGAGTAAATTGCTTAAAGGTGGTTTTTAAAGGAGTTATGCATTTTTACGCTGAACTGCATTTAGTTTCCTAAGAAATGTTTGTGGAATATAGATAAAATGATATACATGGTCACGCAAAGAATTGGATACATAACCGTCTATGGCTGATAATATCTGGAAATGTGATTTCAGTAGTTTTAAGAGTAGTTTAAATTAAATTTTAGGTAAATAGTGGCATGTAATAACGGTACTATTGGCTATGGACGGTAACTGCTGAAATCAATTTTTAAGTTTTTTTATGCGTTTTCTAAAATGTTTACTTAGTTATCTTGGTACTTCTTAGTTATCCCGTCGACCAAATTACTGACGCCAAATTGTAAGATTAATTGCCAATAATGGTTGTCATTAATTAATTAAATGCCAATAATGGCCAATAAAACCATTAATTCGACGTTTTATTTGTATTTTTATTAATGTTTTACTATTGATTTGGCGATTTATATAATTTGGCGAAATTGGTCGACGGGATATCTAAGAAGTAACGTTATCTTATTTACATTATTTCCCTAAATAACGAAGTTTTGTTAAAGCATTCAGGATGTGCTGGAAAGTGTTTCATATTCTATGCTTAACGCGTGATTTTTCTTTCTTCTTTAGTCTTATTTTGCATTTATTTTATTCTTAATTTTTTAGTCTTATACTGCTTTACAGAAACTTTGGCACAGTTGTCATATACGTTATCATATATTGGCGCGATTTTTTTCCGACGCCAATTTGGCGAAAACATCAACAGCATAAACAACATCCGGATTACCATATCAAGCAAAATAACGACACTTTGGCGCCAGTTAAGTACCTGTTGTGTGCATGACACTGGCGTCAGAAAAAAACCGCGCCAATATGGGGTGTATATGACATCTGTGCCCTCCCCTTGCATATAGTACAAACTATAACACGGATAGCGCAAAATAATAGACAGTTTGGTACTTTTCCACTGTAGGGGCTTTGGCATTTTTTTAAAAAAGCTTGGTGTAATTTGGGCATCAGAAAGTGAGATTTGGGTACTTTTCCGTTATGCGGACACCATTGTCGCCAAGCGTAATAGTTGGTGCAAAATCGTGAATTGAAGCATTTTAAAAATAAAAGAAAAACTATTGTCGATACTAAATTGAGCATTTAAAAAATATAACATTTGAAAATTCCAGACTTTTACGAACTATTTCATCAAATCACAAATATATACTTAAAATAAGTGAAGAAATAACTGCTATAAAATAAAGCAATAAAATAAAACTCATATTAAACTGCTGGCATAAAATTACAAATATCTTTTAGCATTTTGAAATAATTGGCGCATTAGCATACATTTTGGCATGGTGTCCGTATAACGGAAAAATATCGAGATTTGTTGTCAAATCATATAAACAGCTATGAAAACAAATTTGATCAGCGTGTTCGTTTGTTTTATATGTATCGGGTGTCCCAAAAAGGGCTGACTGATTTTAAAATTCAATAACTTCCAAACGGTGACAGATATTAAAAAAATTCTTGCAGGAGGGTTATGCATAAAGTCAAAAGTTTTATTACAGTGATTTTCGATTTTAGTTCGAATTACAAACAATAGATGGCGCTGTAAGCAATAGTCGCTAAATACAGGCTCGATTTTTGGTCCTTTCTGTTGTTCCATGCAGAAAAAGGAGATGGAAATGTATTATCCGGGCCACGAAGTACCAAAAATCGAGCCTGAATTTAGCCTCTATTGATCGCAGCGCCATCTATTGTTTGTAATTCGAACTAAAATCGAAAATCACTGTAAAAAAACTTTTGACTTTATGCATAACCCTCCTGCAAGAATTTTTTAAATATCTGTCACCGTTTGGAAGTTATTGAATTTTAAAATCAGTCAGTCCTTTTTGGGACACCCGGTATATTATTGATGTTTTTATGTACAAATTACATCTGTTTCTGTATAAAATTAGAGAAACGGCTTTTTTATGTTAAATAAATCGTATAAATATCGAAAAAAAATGCGTGTGTATATAAAATGAATCAGTGAATAGGTTCCCGGAAAATATGTTACCAAATTTCCTTTTTCGCTAAGGCACCTATACTGGAAAAGTACCTAAAGCACAATAAAATCGCGCATTTAGGAGCTCATACAGTCTATTGCCGGTTATTTTATTAGTAGCATCGGGAGGAAGATGTAAAGATGTACTTTATATTCTCACCCATAGATTTCGAAAAAATATCTTAAAAGAGTGGAGTTTAAATTAAATTTCGGTGACCTCCATTATGAAAGATTAATGGTTTTAAGTGGGAATTTCGCCAAATTAGCCAGCTATCGCCAAGTTGGCTAACATTTGGCGCTACTGTGGTAACCCTGCATTAATATTTTTCAACAATTACTCATTCAATGAGGCGGTCCTACCGGAATAGTGAGGGACACACAGAGACTTGGATTTTATATAAATAGATGGTCTAGAAATAAATCTTCGGTCCCATATTTTGAATATCCTTGAAAATACATATAACCCTATAGATCACAAATCTCATATTCATAGATCACCAATAGTTAACAATTCATAGATTCAAATCTCATAGATCAAATTGCATATTTGAATATTTATTATTTATTAGGAATGAATCTTAAGCTTCGAGATTCAAATTAATGTTCACATCGTTACTGTAATAAATAAATAAGCAGAATAGAAATTTCATCAAAATTCTTAGCAAGATCTTTGAAACGTTTTAATTGAACAATTAATATATACAAAACAATCCAGAAAAAATTATGTTGGTAAATAAAAATTAAATTTTGTGTCGCCTTTATTGCTTTCGAAAAGTAAATGCAAAATGTATTTTATTTTAAGGTATCTTTCTGTGCAAATAAAATGCCCATTTTAGCCCAAAAATCTTTGTATATTACCAAGATATTTGTTACATTTTGCTTTCTATATTAAGAGCTAATTAGAAGCTTCAAGTCGGTAATCCTCACGTTTCCTTACATTACATTATCTATTTAAATATTAAAAATTTATAATGGATTTCTTAAAAGGGTTCAATTAAAAAGAATAGTTGTGTCATAATGACTGACTTAAAAATAATTATAATAATAATAAGTTTATTCTGGAAATTACAAATGCTACACTTAATTATACTACAATGTCTAGCATTGAAGTTCAGAAATACAATCACGAAGTTTACTATATGTTGTTCAAAAATACAGACCTAACATCCTTGTAACTTTACCAGTAATGCCTTCTAAGCATCATTCACAGAAAAAAATACTTGCGATTTAGCAGCCACAGAATCAATACATAATTTTAATAAGTCTAATTCATCGGAGTAAGTCTTTCATTTGACCAGATTTTTCGAAGTTCTTCAATTATTTTTAAGAGTCCGTAAAATGCTATTTTTTTTTTTACTTCTTAAATACTTTTGGACGTATAATTTTAGCCAGCAATTAATTGTTTAATGTAAAAGACTTCCAGGTAAAGAGATGATTTTAACAAACTGAAAAACCTGCAAAATATAATATTAACAGATATAAGTATGTGAAAAATATTTTCGCTACTTTTAGCTTATACAAAATAAATTTTCGTATCTCCGCAATATCTATTAAGCATTTTATTATGTATATGCCATTTTAACTATACTGTTTTGTTTTATCAAGTAATACATTCCCATGCTGATACCAAGTAATACGCAAAACGCATTTGAACTCTACACATTTTTAAAATTTTAAATATTATATATATATATATATATTACTTCAGTTGATTTCTCCCCACATTTTTTAATGCAATATATCATGTTCATTGATTTATTCATAAAGTATTCTTTTGTAAAAAAAGACTAAAAATCTACCTATTTATTTTAAATGTATATATTTTTTTAATTTTAAGCGAATGTCCAAACACTAAAAAAAAGTCTTTTGTAAAAATACTTCCATAAAAGAAAGTGAGAGGAAGTTTATGCTATTACAGGTAAAGAATAAATTTGAACTCCATAATAGTTTGAGTAATTTATTTTTTTTTTCCTAACAGAAACTCTTTAATATTTTAACAATAAAAATTAAATGAAGAGAATATGCAGATTACAGAAAATACATAACACAATGTTTATTAATTTTAGTAAACATTTCAGAATGAAATGCAATGAAGTTTAATGTTAAACAGAGTGTACAATGTCTACACATAAAATATTTATTTCCAACATCAAAGTAATTTACATGTTTCATTTTTATGGAATACTGTGTTTTGAATTGATTATAAAAGAACGAAGTAAATAGAATATAAATTAAGTTAACTGTGTCGTAAATAATTGTTTTGTGTAGATTATACACATTCATGTATATTTTTACTTTCTTATATCTTTACAAGAAGAATGCATAGGATTCGTGAAAATTTTCGCCTTTCGTTTTCGAAGGATTTACACGTTTAGGAGACAGAAATTCGGAAAAACATGTTTTTATAAAATGTCTGTCTGTGCGTTTGTGACTCTGCCTGTCTGTCTGTGAGTGACGCAAATTTTGTGGCCGCTGCATCTCAAGAGCTAATGCACGGAATTTAATAAAAAAATATATTCAGTTAGTCCTTGGTATAAATTGGTGCTTATTAGTTGTTGGTGTAAGTCGCTTAACAAGTGACGCTGCTATGCAGCATTTTTCACGATTTCTGCAATAGCATGTGTCACGTCTATTTTTTATTTGTTTCTTATTATCCGGATTCTGGAATTTTGATTACTGTCAAAGTTAAATAATGACCATTTTGTAGTTTTTAATTAGCTCTTTATTTTCCTTAAATAGGTAATAAATAAAATTTAACAAATAGTTCTGTGAATTACATAGCATTAATTTTACATTAAATTACCTTTTCTATTTACTTGATAGATAAGATACATATATGTGTGTGTGTGTGTGTGTGTGTGTATAATGTATATATATATATATATATATATATATTATAAATGTAATTTTCTATATAACTATATTTTCCTTAAATAGTTTAGCTTTATTTATCCGGCTAGAACAATGCAAAATCTAATAAAATTCTGTCTTAAAGTCCGTGTTCCTTTGTAATTATTCAGATAACCTTTCGAACATGCATTTCAAACCAATGTTTTAACAGAGAGGATAGGTTTTCTTTAAAAAGCACAATTATATTTTAAGATTAAAATATCTTGTTTTATTTAGTTTGCAGATATTCTCGATTTATTTTCCAAAAAAAAAATGCAAATGATTTTTGTTTATCGTAGAAAATAAGAATAGTTGTTCTTAAAGTAAGAACATAAAATAGCGTATAAAGTAAAATTTCGATTAAATTACGGTGATATTTAAACAATAAATTAATTTATAAAATAATAATAGGTTATTTTTGATATATTTTATGGGGAGAATTTATAGGATATTATTAATTTACAGATTTTTTTTATCTTTTTTATAGTACCAGTAATACAATTTTATCCCTTTATGACAGGAAGATTTTTGGTAGGAATGAAAAGTTTTGGATGTTTTCTCTAATTAATAGAAACATATTTGGGTTGAAAGAAATATTTAAAAAATACCCGATATCAGGTTATGCCACGGGAGGATCCACGCAATTATGTGATTACAGTCTCGACTTTAAATTGCACGAAAAGTGGAAAACGTTTTTCTTTACCTTTAGGATCATCTTTCTACACAATTGTGTAGGCCAGGTCTTAAAGAGTTAAAAGCAGGAAAAATTTTCAGTTTGAAGATTTTAATTATTTCTTGATAAAAATAATCTAAATTCTTCAAGTAGGTCTGTTTTTAAGCTTAATTAAAAACTCTCTTAGATTAAGACAAATACAGGTATTTATAAAATAATTTCCTGTTTTGCTAATAAGATACTTTTCAGATGAATACAGCGATTTATTCTCTTAATTTTTTTATACAACATAAAGTACAGGAATGTTAACTGCACTTAGTCTTTTTTTTTCCTTCGCTGTACTGTAATAAAACTGACATTTTCTATGGTCTACACGTTGTTCTTAAAATAGGAATTTTCATAATTGCGAAGTTAAATTAAAGCAATTTAATGGATATAAATTTGATGCTGAATTTCCCTTTGATACATTTTTTGCAGGAAAGAAACCTATTTAAAATACTATGAAAATCTTCTAAAAAATGCAGTAATTTGCAATATATATATATATATATTTATTTAATGCTATAATTACATTAATGAGAATGTATCTCTTTAAATCATGTTAATATTTTTTTTAACACCCCATGATATGTTTCGGTAATTAAAAAATATGGGTGTGTTTTACAGCCAGAGCATTTCAAATTGCACATACGTAAATATTGTTTTGAATCCAAATTTATCTTTTTTTTTCTATTTATTTAATACCAAAACCCGCGGCTGTTCACTCAAATTCTTGAAAAAAGATAAATGGTGTTTGTGTGCATACTAACACTAGGAGGAGAATATTCTCCTGTAGATTATTTAAATATTAATAATTAAGTCCCATTTTGAAGAATGACGTTTCCTTATAAAATATAATCAGTACAACATTCCTATCCTGCATTCAACTAAGAAATGAATACAAATGAAAACCAACATTCTTCGCCCTTGCTCCCCCTTAAAAACAGTTTATACAGAATTAACACATAGTCTACTTGAAATCTGATATTGTCATCATGATTATTATGAGATAAGACTTGAAATCAGTTCAGTAGTTCCAAAGTATGCGTGATTTTAAAAGTTTTCCTTTTATTTCCATCTTTTGTATTTCAAATTTTAGAAACTGGAGGAAGCGACCATGTATATCTTTAAAATATAAATCATGTAGAGTTTCACTTTTCTAGCTTTAATAATTTCTCAGAAATCGTAATTAAGAAAGATTTACTTTTTTTAGAAGTAATTCTTAGCGAGCATTTACATCTTACATTAGTAATCAGTATGCCAAATTTACAGTTTCTAACACTACCAATATCACAGAATTTGAAATTTTAGAACGAATTTCTTTTACACTGGGAGTTGTGGTACCGGTATAAAATATAACCCATATTGGAGCAGAATAATCATCAAGATGTTGCCATCATTATTTTTAAATCGTTTTGGTAACAGATATTACCCCTTCAAGCAAACAATCAAAAGTTTCATTATTAGATTATTATTATAGATTCCTTTAAAGTTGGAAAAGCATTAGAGAAGCAGGGAAACATTTTAATTTTATTAATTTCTTTTTTTATCAGTTACAGATTGTGCTACGAAAAATGAGCATTTAATGACCTAATCTACACTAATATTTCATGCAATTTTTAATAGAAAACTTTACTTGTTTATATGAACACTATAAAAACTTTTAATAGCATATTATGTACACAATAAAAGTACATGTAACAATAATATTGAAAATTAAATATTTCATTAGAACGATTTTCAGTTTATGCCAGTTTTTTTAAGCTAGGTTTTTATCCAGGTTTTTTTCAAGTTAATTTATACAACTTCTGTTGTTAGTGTAATTTCTCACAAAGTTCTCTAACTAGAAAACTAAAGAAGCCTAAACTTATTTATTTCATTTAATCCTTTAAATAGTACAAATAAATCGTTTGTAATTAACGACCTGTTTTTTTCTAATTATTAAAATTAAAAAAAAACTTTTCTAATGAACTCAAATGAAAACATTTGAGTACGTTAATGACTTTTTTCCTTAAACTCCTGGAAAATAACATTTTTTTATTTTTTAGATACATAGATAATTTGTTATTTGTCAGTAATGTTTTCTGCATCACTGAGAAAGCTAATTGTTTTGCAGGACCATTTTAATGTCAAATAGTAATAAAAATTACGATGCATAAAAATGCATCTTTATAAACATATAATTTTTAAATAATTTTTAAATTCATTTTCAGCAGTGAAATTACGCGCGAAATTATTGAATATATAATAAGTTGATTTATCGCATTGCTAACGAAGCGTAGAACCAACAGTGCCAAAAATATTCATACCGGGAATCGAACCCGAAATGCCTTGAATAGCTCTTGGAATGGTAGAGCACTTGGAGCACTATTCCAAGGGTTCCGGGTTCGATTACCGGCATAGACCTTTTTCACATTATAATAAAACACTCATACTACAATATATATTAAAACACACATACACACATAAATAACGCCTGCATTCAACAGCTAAAGGTATGTATAAATATTATACAGACATACACACAATAAATATAATAAACCCAACTGGAGTGAAAAATTAGCCAGAGCCAGGAATCGAACCCGGGACTACAGTATACAAGACTGCTGCTCTAACCACTGAGCTAATCCGGCCGATGCCTGAGTCTGCTGAGTCAGTGAGAAATTTCAGACTCAGGCATCGGCTGGAATAGCTCAGTGGTTAGAGCAGCAGTCTTGTATACTGTGGTCCCCGGTCCGATTCTTGGCTCTGGCTAATTTTTCACTCCAGTTGGGTTTATTTTATTTATTGTTTGTATGTCTGTATAATATTTATATATAAATTTTTCACATTTTTGGTTCTACGCTTCGATAGTAATGTGATAAATCACGTTTTAAACAGGGTGTCCCCTCTCAACGGTGTCCATTGGCTAATTTTTAAACCGTTAGTCATATAAATATAGTTCCAGTTCCAAAAATGTTTTAAATGGGGAAAAGAAGTATTTTTAAAGCTATTTGGGTCAAGAAAAATATTTATTAGAAAATTATGAAATTTAAATTTTTATAAGATCCCCCGGTTCTATAAGTGATATTTAGTAAAAATATCCTATTGCACTAACAAGTAAGACAAAAAAAAAAGTCCCATTCCTCTGAGATTAAAACTGACCGTGTTATAGATGTTTAAAGTTGAAAAATCATTTTTGCTGCAAAATAGGAGTCAGTCACAAATTTACTAGAAATAAAAATAATCGTCAGATATGAAATTTAACGTTAAACATTGAGAGAAAAATTAATATTACAATTATATTTTGAGATTTTTGTTCATTCTGACATATTAAAGCAAAATATACAACTTGTACTAAACATATAAGTAAAAAAAAAAAAAAATAATAATAATAACAGAAATTTTGTTACATCTCCCGCCCCAAGCACAGACAGAAGAAAGCTCAATTTGTAAGTGTTTTTTTGTACCATCTTAATGTTGTTGTTTTTATGGTATGCTTATATTTTTGTGCATTTGAATGGGTACTCTGAATATGTTAAGAAAATTAATATGTCCCTTTTTGAAAATGATCCTCGTATCACTTTTATGTTCTTTTACAATAAACATCAATTATTTGAATTATATGATGCTACCTGTGCAATTACTTCAATGATCGAAATAAACATAACAAAATTGTTACAATATTTTAATATTTTGTTCTAATAAAGTACAGATTTATCCATACGGACATCTTATAACCGCCCACATTCTCTCTTTTTAATAAACTTTTCTTTTTTTAAGATTATGTTCCATTTGTCATTTTATAGTAATGATAAAAAAAATAATAATTATTATTTTTACATTACTCCTTCTGAAAATTCCACTGTCTCTCCCCTCAGCAAATATTCATTAGAGCAGTTAAAAAAATTTTAAGTTAACATTTTTAAATCTTTAAAAATATTAATACTTTTAAATTGTTATTAAACATTATTCCCTCTGAAAATTCCACTGTCTCTCCCCTCAGCAAATATTCATTGGAGCAGTTAAAAAATTTAAGTTAAAAATTTAAATCATTAAAAATATTAATACTTTTAAATTGTTTGAGATTATTAAATTATTTTTAAATTAAAAATTAGGGAAAACATATTGTTAAATCAAAACATATGTTAAATTATTAAATTTTAACATTTAACATTTAAGAATGTATAATTTTTTTTGCCGTACTTCTCGGCAATTCTCTTGCTAAGCAAGTTTCAAAAGCATACAAATCACTTTTGCCATCAAAACACTTGCCTCTGATTGTTTGCGCCAAGCACTAATACCGCCAAGATGAGCCACTTTGACGCCAAAACCTCTGGCCAATCTGAATACGTATTGGCAAAACATGGTTGGGAAAAAATATGCATTTTAAACTTGAGAAAGTATTTGTATGTGCGTGCATGATTTGAGGCCACAAGTGTTTTGGCACATCTATTGTGCAAATTAAAGTTGTTTACCTCATGTTCCTTGTCCAACAGCAAAAATTTTCACTCCATTTAATATTTATTTTTTCTTTAGCAAGTAGAAATTGTATTTTGAATTTGGTCTCTAAAATATTTTTTTTCCAACAAGTTTTTATATTTGCTTTAAAGAACTAAAAATTTGAATTTTAAAAAAGCATAATATCATTAAAATGTATTCTAACACTAGAAAGCCCGGAAGGAGTCGATCCGACTCCTATCATATGATTAAATGTCCACTGGAACCATAAATTCTTTCATAAAAAAGTTAAATCTAAACCACGAAAATTTACATTAAATAAATCAATCAAATAATTTTAAATAAAAATTTTGGTGTCAAATATTTTTATGAAACTTGAGTATAATTTCCGGACGTTCTAGTGTTAAGCAATCCCTGCTCATACATCGTAATGCATCTGACTTCTTTTGTGCGGCACTGTATAAGAAATATAAACGCAACGCTCCTTCATTTGGAAAAATGATATTATGCATTACATAAATGCATTACAAAAAGTTACTGATTTTGATTTAAAAATTTTTGTGTGTCTGTAGTAATGTATACGAAATTTTCAGTGTGGTCCTGTAAAATAAATATAAATGGTACACACCTAAAACCATATTAATATTACAATGTCATTAGATTTGCATAATTATGCAAAATTTAACCTTGATCGGATATTTGAAAGTGAGTTAAAATTGGAATACAAATTTTGAACCAGGTATGACATACATACGAATGTTGTAAGTTAATTAAAACCTTATAAAAATAATACAACTTTTTAAAATAAAATCATCAAAAGAAACACACTCATTTCCTCACAAAATAAAAAGAAAATATGTCAAAATTCAATTGAGGACGTCAGTTTTTATACTCACCTTATCCTAAATTTAAAAAATCGTGTTTCTCTATCAATCTATTCTATTGGAAAATCTGTACCAATCAAATACTGCAATCTCCAAATTTTCAATGAAAACTAATGGACGCATTTAAAGGTTTTACGCGATTTCCCAAAATTTGATTTTCTCGATAAGGTGAGTTTTGAAATACACGTCTTCAATAATTTTAACTAATCTGAAAGTTAATTACTAAAAATTAACACTACCGTATTACTTATAGGGAGGCCAGCACCTTCAGTTAAATCTCTTTAAAAATACTTGTTTACAATATATAAAACATTTTTGTAATTGGAACTATATATCTGTGACTAACGGTTTAGGAATTAGCCATTGTATATCGTTTAGAGTGGACGCCCTTTTTCAGTTACAGAAAAGTGGTTTAAGTCATGAAATTAAATGTTTCATAACTCGGTCAATTTTAGTATTAGATGAAAGGGACTTTTTTTTTGTCTTACTTGTTAGAGAAGTAGGAAAGTTTACTAAATAGCACTTATAGGACCGGGGAACCGTATAAAAATTTAAATTTCGTAATTTTTTAATAAATATTTTTCTTGGTCAAAATCTCTTTAAAAATACTTCTTTCCCTCATTTAAAACATTTTTCTAATTGGAACTATATGTCTATGACTAACGGTTTAGAAATTAGCCATTGGGCACCGTTGAAAGGGGACACCCTGTATATTCAATGTTTACAAAATTGTGTTTTAAAACATACGAGCTTAAAAAAGGTTGTATCCTGTCATTTTAGGTTTAGGTTATTTTTAGGGTTCCGTACGTAAAAGTAAAAGCGGATGCATTATAACATCACTACTGTGTCTCTCACAGCCATTTTACTCATAAACTATATAACGCGGTAAGATCACATTGGGGGGAATAATGAGGACTATTGTCCCACATATTTACAGATTGTTAAACGTTCACGAATTTAATTTGAAAAAAAAAATATGTAGAGGGGCTAATTAACTTACTTGAAAAAAAAAAAAAAAAAAAAAAAAAAAAAAAACTTTTTTTGCGTATCGTGTGAAAGCTTTTGTAACGCTGAACTCAAAATTTTGTTTCTTTTAATTTTAGGTATTATATTTACAGAGGTATCGTCGAATATATAGTTCCGAAATACGTTCGTAATTACATAAATACGTAGTACATATAGTCATCGTCTTGTCCATCCGTCTGTCTGTCGGTCTGCTCGCGTATAACAGCGCAAAAACTATCCAACAGAATTGTGTCGATCCATTTCAAATTTTCTGAAAATCGAATCAAAACATAAAAAGATATTAATAAACGTTTTCTTTATCTTATTAAATCCTGTGATACGCAATTAATTTAATGATATCCCATGATAGGTAATGGTTTTAGGTCGCCATGGCCATTACGTCCTATTTAAGATGGAATCATATTATTTCCGTATAACTGAATTTAATACATATAATCGTAATAAATTTTGTATTCATGCATTTTTGTATAAGCGTGCATCAGCTATTGCGCAAAGATCTGATTATTTATAAAACTAATTATAATATAAATGCACCTCATTGGCAACGTCTGATGTAAAATTTCGGACTTGTTTTTATTTAAAAGATATTAGGATTAAGAATATCATCCATTGTTACTTGTACAAAAAACTAACTATATGAGATATATAAAGCGTGAAGATTTATGAAAATAAATGTCTATTTTTACCAAAGTAAAAAAGAGAAATTCTGTCAGATTTTAATGATTCAAACAAGAAATATAACTGTTAGTGTCTTTAGCTTATCATCTTCCGTTTGCAATTTTGCCCACAATTCTGAATCAGCAAGTTTCGAAAACTGAATCTCTCAAATTCTCGATAAACTATCAGCAGCAAAATTTCCTTTACCTGGCAAATAACGTATATCTGTGGTAAATTGCGATATAAAATCTAATTGCGATGCCTTCTAGGGGAATATTTTTTCTTGTTTCTGGTGGAATGCATAAATTAAGGGTATATGATCAACATATAACGCAAATACACGAGCCTCCAACATGTGCCTAAAATACTGGATCGCTGAATATGCCGCTAACAATTCCTGGTCATATGTTTAATAATTGCATTGCGCAGGTGATAACTTACGAGAGAAAAATCCAAGTGGTTTTGGACCATCGGGGGAAACTTCTTGTAACACACCAACCATAGCAAGATTACTGCAATCAGTTATACGTGCAAGCTCCGTATCTTGAGAAGGGTGATAAAAGAAAGTCGCGTTAGCATAGCCTCTTTAACATGCTCAAAACTATTTTCTGCATCCACATCCCATTGTATTTCTCTTTTATCTCTTTTTTCTGCACCATTTAAGAACTTATTCAGCGGTCGCAATATTGCTGCTATATGGGGTACAAAACGATTGATAATAATTTACCATACCCAAAAATCTCCTAGACCGCTAAAAGTCTTTGGTTTTCGAAAATCAACAATCGCTTTTACTTTATTTTTTCAGTGGAACACACCCTAATAATTTATAGTGAGACCCAGAAAATCTATAGTTTTACCAAACTCACATTTTGATTCGTTAATTATAACCCCGTAATGTCGAAATCGCTTAAAAACTTCCTCCAAATGCTGCATGTGCTCTGAGTTTCACTCGCAATTAAGATGTCATCGAGATAAGAAAATCAAAAATATAAACCACGTAGGACCTCATTTATGAAGCATTGAAACGTCTGCGCCGCAGAGGATAAGCCAAAGTTAAAATATGGAAATTCAAATAAACCAAAATGAGTTATAAAAGCAGTTTTCGGGATATCGGGAGGACGTACCGGAATTTGATGGTATGCCCGGACTAGATCCACTTTCGAAAATATTTTTTTTTACATTTTAACAAATAAGTAAAATCCTGAATGTGAGGAATGAGGTACCTGTCTAGCACTGTAATTCGGTTAAACGCCTTATAATCCCCTGTTAGTCTCCAATCTGACGCAACACTAGGAACCATATGCAATGGACTGGCCCAATTACTTTTAGAGGGACTACAAATACCTTCCTCTAGCATATAATCAAATTCCTGTTTAGCTATTAGGAGTTGCGCTGGATGTAACCGACGAACTCTAGCCGTAACAGGGGGCCCAACAGTAGGGATAAAATGCATAGTATCATGTTTTACAGTTCGATTGCCCATATTGTTCAATTGAGTAATCTCCTTATAAATTTTTAGTAATTCTACATATTCAGAATCACCAAGAATAGTCTTAATAAGTTGGATATCACAGAGGCTTGCGCGACCACGAGCAGTAATATTAGTCACAATATTAGAGTCTTAACAATAGGTAAAATATTCAGTAGCTAAAATTCTAATTTTAGTATTCTTGGAATGAAATCTAGCGCCAAACCTGTTTTTGGCAGAAACTTAAACTGAATATACTTAAAAAAAATAAAATCATTCGTTGCATGTTAGAGAAATATTATGAAATTCATCATATAAATATAGCTCAAGGTACACGAAACAAGAAATTAAAACTCAATGGATATTAAAATATTTAAAAAAATGTTGCTATTGCAAGCTTTCAAAATTTCAGAAACAGAGTATAAACAGTACGGTTTTAAAAAAAAATAATTAAAATTATGTATATATTAGCATTTATTTAATTTTAATATTTCTATAAATATGAACTGGAAAAATACGTAATTTACAAATAATTTTCTCTTTTAATTATTAATTACTTATACGGGATAATTAGATTGTCCGTTTTACAAGCTCTATTTAATAACTAATTAGTACATGTAATTCCGTGAAAATAATTATACAAATAGATTTTCTATTCTTACTAGTCCATGAATTTTATTTCAGTTTTTTGATTAAAGATAAATTAACAAAAATCTAAAATTGGGAAACCTTTCTTTTTCAAATACGCAGTGGCATTAGATTACGTGATTCTGTTAAAATAATATCGTACTCTAAAAAAAGTCACTAATGCTGTAGCATAAGTAAATTTCTTATGACTGGAGATTTTTGACGGCTAATATTCAGAAAACTGTTGCTTATAAAAATATAAAAAATGGTAGTTCAATAGAGAAATGTTCAATAAATACGCAAAAGCA
The DNA here is from genome assembly GCA_963932465.1 of Maratus speciosus. NCBI lineage: Eukaryota > Metazoa > Arthropoda > Arachnida > Araneae > Salticidae > Maratus > Maratus speciosus. The sequence continues at coordinate 595,326,826 of OZ010789.1, read as the reverse complement.
GACATTCTTTGAATGGAAAATGTATTTTAAAACCTATTTCATGTTTAAATCGGTCAAAATAGTTCTTTTGAAATACTTTTTATATGAAGAAAAACTATATTTAGTTTTTGATTTTGTTTTGTTAGGGACATATTTCACCAGCTTGCGGTGTATAATGTGCAATTATTGTTTTAAATTTACTATTTTTTTTAGATTTTTTTTCAGTTTAATTTTTAAATTTTTATTGTTTCAATGGAGATTTTTTTCATATTTTAAAAATGCATTTCTTTATATTGTTACCCAACGTTGAAACTTGTTACAGTATTTTTAACATTCCCGATTTTATATCTATATAACTAAATCAGAAGTTCAAAAGGCAGTAGTTATTATACTTGCACTTCAGTTTTATGCTTTCGAGTTTCTTCATCATGGCTAACAGCGATCTGAGCGGAGTGCATGATGCTGGATATTCATCAAAATTAACATAGGGCAGGACGTCTGTTTTGATGCAAGTACTGACGGTTTCAGACTCTTTTTGCTTCCTATGATACAAATATAACATAGATTAAACATATCTATAATAAACTGTTTCCATTTTCTCAACATGTTTAGATTTTTCTTTTACTTCATTTATTAAGGAATTTTAAATTACGCGTGTAAAACAAATGTAGCTATGCTGTTTATGACTTACTGATTTATACAAATGGTCAAAACCTTTATCTGCATAAAATCACGCTTTGTTTTGTTCAACATAACAAAACACAAAGTATTATGTAAAAAAACTGATTCTAGGTATTATATCGCAACCGTCTAAACTTACGAAAAGTTAAGCAGCAACTGCCACGAAAAGAGAAAAATCACGAGGTTAGGTGTAACCGCAAATGCTAAATAAACGCAAAATATCATATAACCGTATGCTGATTTTAAATCGTAGACACTCACTGTCTAACTTCTCAAATTTTAAGTTGCAACTGGCAAAAACACAAGGTAAGATGAAATCGCAAATACTAAATAAGAAAATGCATATTATCATCTAAAAACAAAATTGAATTTAGATAGTAGTCACTTACAACTTTCTGAACTAGCAAACAGTAAAGCTGCAACTCCCACTAGAAAAATGGGATAACCCCGACACGCATAACGAATACGTCATACAAAGCAGGCAAAACAAAGAAAAAAAAATCCGTACAACTTGCATGTTTCCAATTCGTTGGATCGTGGAATTATTAACTTTTATTTTCTAAATATAATTAATAATTCCACGAGCCAAAGAAAACGAAACATGCAAGATGCTCGAATTTTTTTTTTTTTTTTTTTTTTTTTTTTGCCTGCTTTGTGTGATTTTTCGTGACGCGTGTCAAAGGTTTGTAGAGCCCCCAGATAAGGTGCATGTGCAAAAATGTAAATACAAACTTACAAACTCTTTTATCAGTTTAGAAACATTTACGAAAGAGATTATGTAAATCCTAGGAAATACCTAGATGGTTTTGTGAAAGCCCGAAATGGACGCGTTTGAAAACATCTTTAGGGCTTAACAACCCACTTTTGTAAGTTTTAGGATTTACTGGTAAAAAACAAGGATTTATCAGTATTCAGGCTTTTACAATAATATATATATATATGTGTGTGTGGATTCTTGTCCACGTACCTTTTAATGTGGGACAAAGAGTCTACTTATTTATAGGTAAAGGATTTTTTTATATAAAAAGAAATATAAATAAATCATTTCACTAAAAATAATGACTTTTAAATTTTAAACGCATATTTAAATACGAAACAAAAGTGTCACTTTATTCAATAAGACTTCAAGAAAATTACAAAAGAATAAATTAAAAAAAAGAATGTATAGATATATATATATTGTTAAACAATAATTTTTAATAATAATATAATGTTTATGCGAAATTAAATCCTAAATCTATAATATCCTCACAATGAAGAGTTTGGAAAGAAAACCTAATGCAGTGTAACTAATGATAACAGGAAAATTACAATGAACTGTTTATTAAGTTTAGTAAATAAGTTAGGAAACCAGAATAGAATTTATTGTTAAACAGATCGTAAAACATCTATATCCGGAATTATTTTTTAATATATCGGTGTAATATGCAAATTTGCATTACATAGAATACAAACGGAATGCTTTGAAAAGTGATAATAAATAAAATAAAAGAGACTATAGTGTAAGATATTTCTGTCGTAAATAATTTAATTTGTTGTTGTAAATGATATATATTTTTTTATATTATATCTGGGAGCACGGCAGTGCGTCCGCCAAGTTCGCACAAGCCGTAAGCTACCTTTTCCTGAACCATTTTGGCATGCTTTTCACCCCCTCATAACGTCGTTTTAGGAAGAGATATAGAATTTTTTCTTTTATACACATGTTCGTATGATCAAACTGAACTAAGGTTCCACGATTTCATGTTTCTGTATTTAGTAGTTTTCGAAATATTAAATTCCGAAAAAAGCGCTTTTTTGTCACTGACTCACTTCGCATCATCAAATAACTAAGGTATTTCTAAAAGCCGTAGAATCATGAAATTTCACAAGTAAGTCGGGTTTGTAGCACAATTAACCAGAAAAATCTGAAAACATAGAATTTCCGCCTCTAAACCCTTAAAACAGGGGGTGTTGATTTGGCCGTAAACAGTTCCTTCACATTCAATTTCGCCAATGTTGGTCGCCAATACTCGATTACAGAGTTTTGAAGGAGTCACGTAATTTCAAGCAGAATAAAACTTTATATATATGCTTTTCCAAAGATGTTTGTTAAATAGAAAAAAATGAATATACCTAAAAATTTTAATCAGTATAGGTTATGATATATTCACGATATTAAAACAATAAAACATTCAACAAAATATAACCTCAATTCGGTATGTTTCCGATATAGAAGCCTTGGCGAAATAGAGAAAATAGCCTTGACGAGAAAAGAAATTTGATAATAACGTATTTTCTGGCAACCTATCTACTGTGTCATATACACAAGCAATTTTTTCCATATGTATACAATTTATTTAATGTAAGGAACCCGTTTATTTATTTTTATATACCAACATAAATAATTTGTATATAAAAAACAATATTTTATACGTGTATAAATAAAATGTTTATATGTATATAAATAGTACATATATAAATAACATAAAAGTTCATCAGGTTTGTTTTCATAGTTGTTTATATCATTTGGCAACATATCTCAGTTTCTGAAGTCCAAATTGCGCCAAGATTTTTAAAAAACGCCAAGGTCCCTATAGTGGAAAAATATCCTAATTCTCATATGAAAGTTTAAAAATCTGCTTTTAATTAAATGAAATGTGTAACTAATAAAGCTGTCTTTAACGATGTGCGACAGATGCGGTGTCCGAAGTCCTAATATTTCAGCTGTAAACTCGATGAGGTGATTGTGTGTGCAGACGCCTCCCGGTCTATTATAAATGTCGGAGTTCTAATCTCAATAGCACTCTGGTCAATCTGGCAAATATCCCTACTATTTATGGAACACTATTCCTTTAAGTGCGTTTTAGTAATGTTAAAGAACTTTATACATATGCATAATACATATTATACATATGCATATAATACGTAATACATTTGCATCATACATATTATAGGTATGTGTATAATAAATAATACATATGCATCATTATGACGTCAGAACAAACAAAACATTTTTTGTTGCCAAATGTGAGAATTGAAATGATATATTACCAAATTTGGCGACACTTCGCTAAATGTCGCCAAGCTTGGCGAGTATTTGACGTTTGTGGCTATTTTTCAATGAGTTAATTATTAATGCGAGCCATCTATTTATATTTTTCCGCATATCATCTGAATAGTCAAATAATATAACGTACGAATATTTCCAAAGTGCCAGTAGTTTCGTCACTGCACAAAACCTCTGCTATTGTTAATATATTGTACTGTTATTATACTTACTGTGACTATGTTGTTAAGTATTACTCTGCTGAAACTTCTGTATTATATAAATAGAATTTACGGAAACTATTAAAGCACCGAAACTGACAACTCTCCTTATGATTATTATAATTTTATAATATGTAACCTGTTAATCGATATGTACCGTTAGAAGGAATCTTCATAATCCGGTTCCTCGCATTTTAGTTTTCAGGTTTCGAATAAAATTAGCTAAAAACTTAAAACCATGGCAAATTGGCTAGTTCTTCAACACGATTAGATGAGAAGAATGATAGATTTTCAAATGGATCATAGCAGTGATCCCGTAGACCTTCTATTCTTCCGTAATCGAGTCTATTGAAAAGGTTAGCATGAAACAAAAAGATATTAGCATCAATATGGTTGCAGATATTATTAATATTATTATTAAATGCAGATATTATCAAAGGATTTAATAAGAATAATTTCACTTGTACCTAATCGTATCAGTTAAAATACAGTAATAAAATTCAATTAGAAAAGATTACTTAATAGGATCAAAAATTTCCGCATTAGAGAACGAATCGTAACTGATAAGGAAACATGCATAAGTGAGTTAAGAGATATTTGTCATGAAAGAATGAAATACATAACAACACAAAATATATGTTGTGCTTCCATGATCGTAAAGAGTTCTTGATTTCTCTATCAAAAGCTTCCGACTTTTCGAAAGAATGGGCAAGTAAATTAGATTATGAATTACAGTAACATGATGCAACGTTTAATATGCAATTAATAGAGTATATACTGCTTGCTAGAGGCGGCTAGTACTTTAATATAAAAAGAAATAAAGTATGAATTTATAAAGCTCAATAAAATAAATTTAGGTATTTTTATGCTAGCCGGGCGTGAAATGGCAAATCGCCAAATACTGTCCCTAACTCTGTTGCTCATATTGCATTCATTTCATTTAAAATTATAAACTTTTTAGTCATCTCATTTAAAATAGATGCATTTCCCTCATTTTATTTAATAGAATATTTAACATAGAAATAAATAAATAAATAACAAATAATAATATAAACCAAAATATTTTATTTGAAAATCAAAGCATTGTTTCTAATTTACACATGTGAAAAATGAAAACTTCTTTTGGCGAAAAAACTAAATGCTAATTAGGAGATTTTCTCCCGGCTAACATAAAAGTACTAAAATTTAAGTTTTTTTTTTATATTAATATAGCTTAGAAAAAAACTAGAAAAAACATACAAAAAGTAGCGATATCCCAACAAAAAGTTTTCGGTAAAAAAAAAAAAAGCGCCAAGTTCTCCTTAATGTTTCGGCCAGAAAAAGTAGTGATATCTGAAGTTCGCACAAGGGCACAAGTTAAAAGCCAAACATCCCAAATCTTTCATTGAAAATGGCTTCCTGCGACTTGGCCGTTAATGCCTTCCAGAGGGTTTTTCAAATTTTAAAGTATGTACAAATGAGCTACATGACAACTACACTTTTTGATTATTTTAGGCATTTTGTGGCACAAAGCACAGAAATAAAATACACATTTAAAAAAAGTATTTAAACCACTTCAGTCTATTTAAATGCTTAGAAGTTAAGTATAACAAAATACTTGTGTTCAGAAGGTAATATCCCTAATTGCTAAAACATAATTAGTATCAGCTTTTAACAGTTTATAAACCGAATACCTCTTAATGTATGCAAACAAACTATAATAAATGTTCAAACGAAAAAAATCTCTTTCGTCAATGCACAAGATTTCAATATTATACAATAAAATATAATGCAATATTATACAATAAAATAAATTTTCTTTTATTTCTTAGGTTTTACGTTAATGACTTTAGCTTTAGACCGTACGAAATGGCAATTAAACCACATGTGGACTAAATGATCTGTAATCAAAACTATTGTTTGTTGAAATTGATGGTATTTATCAGAAATCTTTTACTTACAATGTCTTTATGTGAATTTGCCTCTTTGCATACTAATATTAATTTTAATATTTAAATAATTCATAAATGCGAAATTTCCAATCATTAATTTTGAAATGCTGTAGAAGGCATTAACGGCCAAGTCGCAGGAAGCCATTTTCAATGAAAGATTTGGGATGTTTGGCTTTTAACTTGTGCCCTTGTGCGAACTTCAGATATCACTACTTTTTCTGGCCGAAACATTAAGGAGAACTTGGCGCTTTTTTTTTTTTTTTTTTTTTTTACCGAAAACTTTTTGTTGGGTATTTGTTTCTTCTAGTACAATTTTTATGTTAAATAAAAAGTATAAACACATGATTGAGAAATTATCTCTTAGTAAGGGAGATAAAATGAGAATACTAAATTTTACAAAATAGATTTATACTTTGTATATTGTTTTTTAATGTACGTGAATTACATTGAAATAGGAATACAATTTTAACTTGGAGCTTTTTTTTGCATTCACACCTTGGATAAGGCATGGTTTTTTTTTTCATCTTTGATAAATTTCTTCGCCCAAATTTTTATTATTATTATCTGAAGAATGCGTTGTAAAATGTAATAAAAATAAAGGTTTCTAGTTTTTAACTACTTCTTTATTTGGTGACAAAATTTTGAACATGCAGTTCGAATCGTTGTCTAATAAGATTCTTCAGCATTTTAACACCAGATTTTGCAATTAAATATTTGTGCTTGACAACTCCGATTTGTTAGAATACATCATTTAAAGCATGTAAAAAATAATTTTGACAAATTTAGAATAAAACTAGAAAACTGGAATTAAGATTTTTCAGAATTTAGTGTCGCTGCCGATGAAACAAATATATATATGTATAGAAATATAGATAGTACAAAACATTTCAGTTTTAACACTTAAAACACATGCTTTTATTTTATACAAAATGACATCATTTTCATCTGGAGGGAAGATTCCTCATATACGATCTAGTCTTGGACAACATCTACAGTGAAATATACATATGACATCGCTATCGGTAAATAATACATAAATCCAAGAAAGAGATGTCATCATTGAAGAAGCTCGACAAAAAATCGTTAAACATAGTTTATAGTAACTCCATGTTTTATAAGAAATCATTCATTTATATTTTATTTATTCATTTATATTATTTATATAGAAAAAAAGTATTGCAATAGAAATATTTTTCGACTTCCTGTTTTCGACAGATTTACGCCTTTTAGCGGTCAGAGATCCCCCAAAACAGGTTTATACAAAACGTCTGTCTGTCTGTCCGTGTGTCCGTATGTCACCATTGTATCATCGAAAAGTGTGTGAAGTTATGCAAAAAATTGAACCAAATTTTTTGTGTATGTTTTAGCGAATGGCCAGCAGGTCCTCACCGAACTTAAAAAATTCCGTTGGGAGGGGGCGCTGTAACAGCGATTTTTGTGCTAGTTTCATTATTGTGCAACGAAAAGTGCTTGCAGTTATGCATAGAACTGAACCGAATTTTTTGTGTATGTTTTAGGCAATGGCCAGCAGGTTCCTCCCTGAAATGGAAAAAATTCCGCGGGGAGGGGGGGGGGGTGCTATAATTGAGATGTCTGTGCTATTTGCATTATTTTGCCATCGAAAACTGTATAAAGTTATCAATATAATTCAACGAAATTTTTTGTGTATGTTTCTTGCTTTGGCTAGCAAATCCTCCCTGAATTTGAAGAACATCTGCCGGAAGAGGGCGTTGTAATAGCAATCTCTGTGCTATTTTCATTATTGTGCCATCGAAAACTGTATATAGTTATGCATTTAATTGAACCAAATTTTTTGTGTATGCTTTTGGCTATGACCAGCAGTGCCTCCTTGAATTTGAAAATATTACACCGGAAGATGTAGCTGTAATAGTGATGTTTGTACCATTTTCTTTATTGTATCATCGAAAACTGTATAAAATTATGCATACAATTGAACCAAATTTTCTGTGCATGTTTTTCACTTTGGCCAACAGGTCCTCCTTGAATTTGGTAATATTGCGCGGTAAAGGGGCTCTGTGATAGTCATTTTTGTATACTTTTCTTGATTTTTCGTAGTTCTATTGTCCATCGGCGGCTCATGCAGCAGCGGGAACTTGCGTCTTGCTAAGCCGGCTATTAGCAAACTGCTGATGACAACAGAATAACGAAAAAATATTGATTTTAACAAATATCATAATATAGCATAACTCGTTTTTAGTCCGATTAATTGACCGAAGCTAAAATTTAAGATGAAAATGAAAGTTGATATAGTATTTAACGAATAATATTAAAGTTTTAGCATGTGTAACTATTCTTTGAAGTATTAAAATAGAAGAAAGTTTTGGGATTGACACGTCCAACGAGTTTCAAAATAGCGCGTGTTTTAATTACATTTTTTTTCGGTTGTCATGGGAAAATGGCAACAAATAGAATAATTAATATTGTCCAACTATTTTCCCTTTACTTTCTACAGAAATGGTGTACTTCAGTTGGCACGATTATAAAAATGGCATATAAAACTACAAAAATATATACTAAAAATTAATTTAGATACAATTTTCAAACAAATTTCAGTTAAAAGCAATTTTTTTCCCTGAACGAAGGTCTAAAAATTGGAAATGCGCGATGCTTAGAAGTTTAAAAAATTGCAGTATAGTATTACACAGTGCAATGATACATCTGCTTTGTTTTGAGGCTTGCTTATTCATCGGAGAGTTATTTTTTCGAGACGACAAATTAATAGTTAGGAGAAAGAAATAGCATACCATGAGCTAAAAATATGAAAATATTGACTAAAAGGTACTTTTTTAGAATTTTCAATAAACATAAAATTTCATACGCCTTATAAATATTGTCAATTTTCTAATAGAGAACTGTAAAGGATACGAACTGAACTTTGTAATAAATCTATTTTTGGAAGTCTCCAACCAAGTTAATTTTTAAAAATTTACTAAGATCATTTTAGCAATAACAATGCAAAATTTCTCAAATGATATATAAAACTTTTCCATTAAAAATTAATTCTGTATTGCCGTCTATTGAGAATTCTATGAACAGTTTATTTTAATTGCCGTGTTCAAAGGTACCTGCAATCAATAAAATTGTGTTTTAAAGCTCCCCGTACAGGTAACATTAACTTTTGCTTATATTGCAAATACACAGGAGGTGATACAAAGTGTTAAAGTACCATATACATTTTAATAGTCAGACTGTTTCAGTTTTTTTAGAATAAATTATATTTAGTTTGTCTTTTTTAGAAAAGAAAAAAATGACGATTATTTGCTATAAGAATAAAGCATAAAATGTGTTTAAAAAACTGTACTAAAGTTATCCCATATGGAATTCAACTTTAGTTTTCAAGTCAAGCAATTAGTTAACTGGAGTTCAAATACGCGTAAACGCATTTACATCAACGTTTACATCAACGTTATCATCACGTTTTTTTTTTTTTTTTTTTTTGGCTGTGTGGCTTAGGTTTGGGTAAAATAATTTTATTTCTGTTTCAGTGTACATTATACATACGTTTTGAATCAGCTGTATCTTCGAGATGTGCTGTTTATTGTAGCGCCGGTTCCGGTGGGGGGATTGTTCGAGATATGCTTTCAATTGTTTTTATGCATTTGATTTACGCTTTGCCACACTCTGACCGAAACCAGCCGGTCTTGTTCAGATTATATCTGTTGAAATTTCTTTGATGTTTGTTGTTTATTCTTAGTTTAATTATGGTGCGAGATTCTGGACCTACCGAATGCATTTCATACATAATGTGTTATATATATATATATATATATATATATAAACGTAAAGTATAGTAATCACCAACAAAAAACAAATTATATTCATGTTAAATGCGCCAAAAATCTGCAGTAAAACAAATAAATTCAATATAAATCAGTAAAAGATTACATTTAGCCTGAATCCCCCCCCCCCTCCTCACAACAAGAAAAATATAACGGTTGGTGAAAAACTAAAATTTCAACAAAAACTAGGAAAAAACAGGCTGCGGCCTCATCGGCAGTGGGTTACATTTCAAAAACAGCCGAGCAATAAAAAAAAATGTATATAAAATATGTATTAGTGGTAGTGGGTTTCGGCCAGAAGAGTGAGTAGCAAAATCAAATGTTAAACATTCGATGGTTATATACCACATTATTAAATGAATACTTCACTTGGAACCCAGTAAAAGATGCTAAATTATGTTCGTTGAAAAAAAAAACCACACATAACCAACTCAGCCATGCTGCCACAACCAAAAATATAAAACATAAAACAAACTAAACAAGGCAGAATCCAACTTCCAATCAACCAATCCAAATTCATTCCAGGTCTGTTGCCAATTGACACAAACTGACTAGATTGAACAGGCTAAATTAGCCTGTTCAAGCAATTTTTATAATTACGTATGACAAGAGTAAGGTCATAATTTTGACGTTAAACTACTCTTTGAAATAATTTGTGTAGTAATAAAAAATGCTAGAATGTTTATGAAATGCTTTGGAAAATTCATTAATTATCCCATTTTTTATAAAAAGTACGGTAGTTACATGACTCTAAATGCATCTACTTAAATAATTTTTGCATTTTTATAGTATTCCGTTATATATATATATATATATATTTTTTAAACATGATTTAGCTTTTATGCCCACATATTCTTCAATTTGGAATAGTATTTTAAAGCATTTGATTTTCATTTGTTTAATTAGTATAAAGCAAACCACATAAATGATCCGTGTAGCAATTCATGAATGATTTTTAAGATAGAATTCTGCGTAAATAAATTTTATTGTTATTTTCTATGTAGGTTTTCGTATACAAATAAAAGAGTAGGTAATCTGACATACAAACTTATAAATATTTTTTTTATTTCAAACGTAGATTTTATATATAAGGTAAATTGTCCCTATTTCATAAACTCTCCTAATTTCGTCCCCCTTAACTTCACCGCTTCTGTGAAAGTGCCGCCAATTATGACGCAATCCACAAGGGACGGGAAGTTCAGTGTTGAAAGTTTTGTTCGCCAAGCTGTATACATAAATTAAAGACGCCGAATTTCCTATCTTTAGAAGACCTGAGTTCTTATTACGTCGTTTGTAGAACGTTATTTACTGTACTGTAAGTACTTATTTCTTATTCATTGCATGTATTTTACGTTGGTAAGATACTGACAGTAGCATAGAGGGAGTTTTAGGACGCTCAGTTCATCTTACGGGAATTGAAGCTCCGTCATATTGGGAAGTAGTGTGGTCCCAATTTCGTGCCCCTTGCACTTCTTATTTCGTTGGGGCGAAATTAGGAAAGATTTTTCATGACATTTTTTTTCAATTTTCTCCTCATGTTTGGATGGCTAATGTTCCATGGCTTCCACTGACAATTATTACGTTTATTTATGCCTTACTTTAATGTAAATTAAATTACTTACTCATTTAGAAATAAATTTTGATTTAGTTATAACTTAAGCCTCGACGTATTGGATTTTTTGGAAGGACGAAATTGGGAACTTTTTTTTTTTTTTTTTTTTTTTTTTTTGCATTTTTTAGATATTTTTGAAAAAACAATTTTTCGCATTGTTAAATTTTTTTTACCTACATTTTCTTATGTTTCAGTGTGCGTGGGTAATTAGTATATCTAAAATCCAAATTTGGTAGATTTTAACTGAAAATTACAACTTCCAAGGGCCTAAAAGTGTCTGGGGGACGTTAATAGAGAACATTACACTATATATATATATATATATATCCCTGACGTCCCAAAAATGATGGCCCTATCTATATTATAAATGACAAACGTGTCTGTAAATAACACTGAAGTCATTTTTCGAATGGCATCAGCAGAAGATCAAATTTCGCTTTTACTACATTGTTAATTTTTTTTAAGTTCTAAGGATCACACATTTTAAATTTTTATACCGCTGAATAGGGAAAAATATGCACATTCATATGCGATTTGTTTGAAAACTATTTAACAATTTCATTGACTCATTTTTTTTTGTTTTTAAAATAATTTTTAAGCGTGATTTTTTTTTTTTTTTTTCAAATCTATATCGTGCACAGACGATTGCGAAAGATTAATCCCTTTTTCTATTTTTTTTTTTTTTGTTTCCAACTTTTATTCTATAACGAAACTAAAACATACATTAATCAATAACTAAGGCAATAAAATATATATAAAACATACATTTAACTCATATAATCGAATTTCGCGCTTAAACAACTGAAATGAACTGAATCAAAATGGCTGATTGTTTAAAAAAAAAAAAATGGTGATTTCTTCAGTTGTTAAATCCTTACGCGAGACCAATAGAAAAATATCGCTTTTAATAGACTTCAAATCTTTATTTGAACGCATTAATGCTGTTTTTCATATAAATGTGAATTTTAGTATTGTTATTAAGTATTATAAAACAATAGATTAAATGTAAAATATCCAATATAGTTATCAATTAAATCAGTAGATTCTTTCGGGACTGCATTTCTTTTTTTTTAAAAAAAATGAGTTTTAACGATGTATAAGTGTACTAAATGAAAATCCTCTTGCAAAAGCTTTCGAAAAATATCTCATTCATCGCTGTGCATTTAGTATGTGCAATGAAAATATGTTAATATCATAAATAATATATATGATGGTTTTCACCTATATTTTGTAACATGGGAAGCCCGGGTTTATACCATAGTTTGTTTTAAATAGCAAGGAATAGATGTGCGATGTAAATGGGTTCACAGAATATTTTGAGACGCAGAGTAATATTTATACAATATGAATTTAATGAAGAATAGAAATAATATAAATTTTCGAATAATCCAATCACTTTTGGAACACTTAATATATATAAATGTATTTCTCTAAATGTCACAATTTTAATTCCTTAAAAAATCTAGTACACATTTAGTAGCAGGCATTATGTAATATTGTCAATTCTGAACACTTCCTTATGAGTTATTTAAGAGTGATATTAAAGTGAATGAAAATATTGCGTAACCTGCCGGAAAATAAACTTGCAAAGTATCTTTAACGCAAGTCTAACAACAAAAACATTTTATATGAAAGTATTATTAAGATTAATTTTGCAGTTGCGAGGGTAGATTTAACTAAAAATAGTTGAAGAGCTAAAAGATTGAGAATGGAGCGGCTATCCAAAAATACTAAATTGAATAATATACATCAAAACAAAAGTCCTCTCCGATCGCTCTGCCTCAACCAAAAAATGTTAGTCTTGCTCATTATAAAATGTTCCTAAAACATTATAACCATAAAATGTCAATTTAAGCACGGCAATATCACTATCAAATGAAAACCCAGGTATACCAGAATTCTCCAAGATGTTGAATCTCAACAAACTTATCACGAGGGGCAAACACAGAACCAGAGACTGCTCCCGGAATACAGCAAAATGAAATTTCATTTCGCTTGCTACACAACACATGGAAATCGTGTATGTTCGAAAGCAGGATGCAATGAAAACACAGACTAGCTCTACACTGCATGCTTGTATATTTATTGAATTTTACTCCTACTCCAGTATATAAAGCAACAAGACATTTGCATATAAGTAGTTATTACATCATTACAAGAGATAACCTTAAAAAAAGATTCCGATGGTTCACTTTTCGAAACTTAAAAAAATTACCCAAATGCTAGCTCAGTGACGCTCAGAATGTTAGAATCCAGGATACCACGATGGCATATAAAATCTCTAAAATTACTGGACCACAGAAAACCATTGTAAAGCAGAGCTAGACACTATTCTAGAATTTAATTTGCTTCAAAAAAAAAAAAAAAAAAAAAAAAAAAATTCAATACAACATTTTTTCAATATATTTATCGAAAATATTTTTTAATCGTGAACAAAAGATAATGTTAAAATTTTGAGTTAATTAATATAACTTACTTAAAGTACTATGACACCCTGCACACTGATCTCTAAAGAAACAAAAACATTCAGAAACATATATCAATAAATCTCTGAAATACTGAAAAGAAGGTATTTGTAATTAACGAATTTGATTTTTGTGAATATTAAATTCAGATAAGAACTTTTCTTAATGAACTGAATAAAAAACGCTTGAATATGTAAATGACTTTCTTTCTTAAACGCTTGGAAAATCACTTTCCTTTACTTTTTTCAATTTCCGAAGTATTATCAATGAGTTTATTCTTGAATTTTGTTCTGCATCACTATAAAGAAACTTCAAAATAAATGACACAATTTTTGTTATTGCAACAGTTTAGCCTCATTGGTAAAAACGTAAAACGTTTGGGCAATATCTAATATCATTTATGAAATCGTATTTTAAAAATTACTTCTGAAATACAAATTACTTTTTTAAATGAAAAGAAACTATATATATGTAATTTTAAAATGTGACTCATTTTAACTGTTTATTTATTTTTAATACTTTCCAAAATGGTTGAAAATTCCTTAAGACTTCGGTTTGTCTGTCCGTGTTTTAGCTCTCGTAAAAGTACTTGAATGGCCCTGCAATTTTTATATTTTATTCGCGTTTACTATAGCATGATCGCTGTTAAAAAATTAAGTTTGCAGCATTTAAATTGTGTTTACAGGAACAGTCAAATGTACTGATGTTACACAATTTCAAACTTAATGAATCTTATATGCATTTATGAAATATACTAAAATATACTTTCTATAAGACATGGGATGCAAAATGATTGGCATTTATTTACAAGGCCAGATAATAGCATTAAGTTACAAAAAATGTCTACAATGCAAAATGGTTTTTAGTATATTATAATAATGTTACACTATTTCAACAGCAATGGAATTTACATGCTTTATTGAAGTGAACTATAAGTTGCTTACTGAAAACAATGTTATGTTTGAATTTATCGTCTATATAAAGAAACATCCAAAAGTAAGATTATAGTACTTTCTTTCATCGATAATTCATGGAAGTTTGTTTTCAACTTTAGTATGCAATTTTAATTTTAATTACATTCGTTCATAGTACGTGGTGTGTATACATTCTGTCGGTTGTATACTAGGCTACACAAATGAATTCGATAGTATTACTGAATGAAGGAGTGAATTATTGGATATACTACATTGTATATTTTCTGCTTAACTATATGTAGTATAACGTTTGGGAATATCAAGGAATTTTTGCATACGGCTACGCAAAGCTCAATATACATTTCACTTCCAGTTGATAAATGCCGGGAATATATTTTAAATTCTGTTATGCGTGTTTTACCTGAAATACATTTTAGCTTATTTTGTGGTGCGTTCGAACATCTCTAGATAATGTACAGTTCTCTACAAATATATAAATGTGTATCAAATACCCATATTTTGAAGAAAATTGCTAAAAATAAATTTCCTAACTAAGCTAAATTTTAGCCATCTATATTATGAATACGAAAAACAATTTAAATTAACACATTATTCCATATATTTTGTATAGTAATTAACCCTTTGTTTCATTACTCAATCCCAAGCAACTCTTTCTAAAAGAAAAAAAAATATATATATATAAACGCGCATATCAAAATGACCGTCATATTATTTGTTCTACTGCTCATGAGCGGTTGACTAATAAACTGCTTGTAGAAAGTTTCAGAAACTTGTCATGTTGCACATAACTCTATCACCTTAAATGTTTCGTGTCATAACTTAGTACAATGCTGAAATTGTTTAATTTATTTTGTATTTGTTTCATTTTTTATGTGAGGAGGAAAAACATGTATAAGCTAAACAGCCATTTACTTTGTGAATTTACTTGCTGGCAAAATGTGGAACTTAGCAATCTCGTCACAAATAATAAGCCTCTGATATGTGATAAATTTCAATTAAATAGTTATTCAGTGTCCTTCATTTAGTAGACAATGACAATTACATAAAATTACTTGTGCATAAAAAGTTTACACTGAACCAGGAATTCTAATGTTGTACAACTCTCATTAGCTCTACAGTTTTAACTTAATTTCCGTAGGAATATGTGTTTGAAAAGGGTACCGAAATACAATAAAAAAAATTACAAAATAAATATAACAATATTTTGTAAGCTCCAAAATTATCTGTCGGAAGAAATACACATTTGAACCTTTAAAAAAAACATTTTTTGAATATTCTAATTGGGCAATGATTATGCTGGACATTATTGGACATGCTGGGTAGATTTAATGCTTCAAATTTAATCAAGAATTCTTTATCGCAAATCCTGTACGCTGCCACTTGCTTCAAACAGGCACGAAACTTATTTCACCAATAGCAAGAAGAATTCTGTGGGAGTGAGGTACCTCTTCCATCTACCGCCAACACACAAATATATACCGGAAGTTTCAAAAGCTCGGTTGGCATGTAAAACAGGATAAAAAAGATCTATGGGTCGGAGAGACATGCTGTTTACATATAAATGTTCAGCGTGCAACGGGGTTTTGGGTCACACAAACAAAAAAAAATAGTTCAAGCACGACAATAGCAACTGCAGATCATGTCATCGCATAATTCCATATTGCACACACAATGCATGTTTTGGATAAACAACATTATAGGATACTGGATGTATACTTTTCTGTATCCAACTCTTGCGTTGTGTTAGCAATATGGAATTATTCCACGGAGTTATCTGCAGTAGAGACCTCCATTGTCGAGATATCGAACTTAATTTGTGTTGGTGTCATACAAATTCCCGTACCACGCTGAATATTTACCTACAAACTGCATGTCTCTCATACCAACAGTTTTTTTTTAGTCGCGTTTATTTTCTCACTGAACTTTTGAAACACTCGGTATATGATTATATATACATTTTTTCTCTCTGTGTGTGAGGTCAGAAAGCATGCAATACCTCAATTTATAGAAAAGTTTCGAGCTGTTGATAAAGTGCATGATGTTGTAATTAAAAAAAACATTTTTTAAAGAAATGCATAGCATAAGTTCCTGGCTTATGTCCCTATGTGAAATGTATCGCTATTTCTCGAATGTGCTGTCATTGTGAATTAGGTAAACTGCTCTCTTAAACAAAAGTTTCTTATGTAAATTTCTTCTTATTATTTGTTTACGCAATTGATGCGTAATTAAATGTATGAGGTTGCTTTGAATGCAGCGTAATCGAGCAGATTGATCAGCATTTTTGTGGACAACTTATTTCACTGATAATTACACTTTTTACATATTTCTAAATTTGTAATATTTTGCTTCTTGTTAGTTATAAAATTATTTTAAAATTTAAAGATATTACTTAAATTTGAGAAAAATATTATAATTAAAAAGTAAAACGTGTTCCAGTCAAAATAAAAAAAAATGAAAAATTTCAGAATTATTCATTAGTTTTTCTTTGGAAACATGCAAATCTGGCTTATTTTGTATGTGAATAAACATCACATTATTAGACGAAACCTTAGAATATGTCTTTTTCTATCCGGTTCAATAAAAGAAATTCCTCTTCATATAATGCAATTCCGTCTATGTCTCTCACGAGGTTTAACGAAGAATAATGAGAATGATTTTTGGTTCGTTAATCAGCTTTTCTTATTAGACCAAACGTAAACGAATAAAGGAAAATAAAGCACATTTAATCTTACATTAATCTGTTGTAGATTTTCCGGAAATGAGAATTTCTTTGTGTAATCAAGATCTAGTTTTATATATCTAAGCTTTTGTCTGTGAATTATTAGAATTTGAAAGAGCAGACTGTTGTGTTTTTTATTTAAATTATACTACAAATTCATATGTTATTTTACATCCAATTTGACCAATGTAAACGAACAGCCGTGGAAAAAAATTACTTTTGAATGACGTATATAAAATTTACTTAGGGGACCATCTACATATTAAAACAAATCCAAACTTTATTTATTTCAATGGCAATACCCAATTTCAACGAGCACATTTAATCTTACATTAATCTGTTGTAGATTTTCCGGAAATGAGAATTTCTTTGTGTAATCAAGATCTAGTTTTATATATCTTAAGCATTTGTTTTCCTTAAAATATTTTTATCTGAGTAATTAAATAATGAACTCCTTAAAAACATAAAAATATTTTCTAGGTACGTAAATGTGAATAACCTTTTTATTATTTGTCTGTTTGTTAAAGAAATGAAAAGCGAATTAAATTTTTATCTTTTATTTCCCTGGAATGCAGATGTTTATTTTTATTAATCTTCACACAATGATAGCTTCCGACTGAAATAATATTGGCTTAATTGTACAGTCGTAGAAAAAAAAAAAATAATCACCCTCTAGTAACTCCTCAACAAACTATTGTAGAAGAACGTTATTGGTACCGAACGATTGGAAATAACGTCTACGTTTAAATGATGTATATAAAATTTTCTTGTGAGGCCATCTACATATTAAAACGAACCCAAACTTATTTTTGTTCAATAGCGGTACACAATTCTGACAGCATAAATGAACTCTACATCCTTCAATTAGCCTAAAAACTATTTTTTTATGCAATTTGTACCATATGTTTCCGAGAAATTAATTAATTTAAAACGAACTTATTTTAAGGGCTGTATCCAAATTGAAGTTCGGTACTCGATTGTTAATCGAGAGAGCCACCTTCTTGATCCAGGCACCTTAAGCGCCACTCAAGCTGCCAATGAAGCCTGCTAGATTACAGGAAAGCATAAGAAATTTCAAAATATCAGGTCATTTTTTTCATAACCCCTTAAACCATTATTTTACCGTTTTTAAGCATAATTTGAAAACTAATTTGAAGAAAAGTGTGAAATTTTGATTTTCCATAAAGCAGGATTTAATAAATATAAATCCGTGAAAAAAAATTGTAGATTGCAATTCATAATTTTTCCGAATGTTTCATAATTCATAATTCATATCATAAAATTATTAAAATAGCAAATTCGACGTATTTACCCAGCTAGAAAATGTTTGCACTTTTTTTGCAAAATAGCATAGATTGTACACAATTTGTGCATAAAAAGTGACTATTTTTGAACACTTCGAAAAGTATGCACCTTTTGTGCAAACTGTCTGTATTTTTTATACATACAAAAAAGTGTATATCCTATGTTTTCAAAAACTGTGCACCTTTTTTGCATAAAATAAATTAATATTCCGTGTTCGCGAAAAGTGTGCATTTTTTATGCAAAAAAAAAAAACTGTAGATTCCAATTTTCCAAAAATTATATATTTTTTATGGATGTAAAAATTAGTACTTTTATTTTAAATAGTATATTTACCCCCCCCCCCG
Organism: Maratus speciosus; assembly: GCA_963932465.1. Taxonomy (NCBI): domain Eukaryota; kingdom Metazoa; phylum Arthropoda; class Arachnida; order Araneae; family Salticidae; genus Maratus; species Maratus speciosus. Next base: position 595,307,806 of record OZ010789.1, on the reverse strand, counting down.
AAAAAAAAACGAAAATTCTCAATTCCATTTTAATTTTAAGGTAAACGAAATAAATACATTTTACTATGTTTTTCAAAATAAGAAAAAAACAAATTTTAATTATTTAAATTTCAAAATCCAGGAAGAGGCAATGGGGCTCATCCCCCCCCCTCTTTCTTTAACGGAAATTTCCTGAGCTCCCCCTTTATTTTAAGTCGCTTGAAAAAAATAAATTTTACTATGTTTTTCAAAATAATAAGCAAAAAAGAATTTTAATTAATTAAATTTTAAAATCTGCGGTACAGATAATGGTTCACCTAAATCCTCTAACTTTACAGAAAAATATTTAATTCCTCTTTTATGTTAAGTTACTCGAAAAGAGAAAATTTTACTGTGTTTTTCAAAATCATTGAAAATAAAATTTAGAAATAATTTAGATTAAATCAAATTCGAGGGAGGGGCAATGGCTCTCATGTGACCCCTTCTACCCAAGTAAAAGTTCTTAGTTCCTTTTTAATGTACTCGAAATAAATAATTTTGCTGTGCATTTCAAAATTGGTGAAAAAGACATTTTAATTAAATAAGTTTCAAAATCCAGGGAGGGGCAAAATGGACCTCTCCCCCCCCCCCCCCCTCCTTAACAGAAAATCCACAGTTCCACTTTTATTTTAAGTTACTTGAAAGAATAAATTTTACTTTTTTTTTTCAAAATCGGAGAAAAATAAAATTTAGTTAGTTAAATTTTTAAATCGAGGGAAGGGAAATGGCCCTCCTAAGCCCCCTTCCCCCAAAGGAAAATTCTTAGTTTATCTTTATTTTAAGTTACACGTAAATAATAAATTTGACTCTGTATTTCAAAATAGGAAAAAAATAAATTTTAATTAATCAAATTTTAAAATGCAGGGAGGGCAATGGCCCTCCCATGCCCTATCACAAAATTCCTTACTTCCTCTTTTATTTTAAATTCTTCGAAAAGAATACATTTTATGAAATTTTCAAAATTATCAAAAAAAAATTTAGCTAGTTAAATTTTAAAATCGAGGGAAGGGCAGTGGACTCCCCCCCCCCCACACACACACACACACTCACGCAAACTCTCTTCTTTTTGATGATTACTAAATGCATCTCTTATCATCGATCAAGCATAAATTCCAGTTATTATGAAAATTACTTCTGCTTTCAAAAATCAAATGAAAAACGTTTATTTCTTATTAATTTCTTTCAAATTTCTATTTAAACATTTGGGCAGAGATCCAGATACATTTTTCGATATTAGCCAAACGAGATTGACCAATCAGAAGCCTGTATATTTGCAAACAATGAAAGGGTCGCAAAAATACAGGCTTCTGATTAGTGGATCTCGTTTCGCTAACAGCGAAAATCTATCTCGATCACGGCCTTGATTTTTATTTTCGCATGTGTAGCTGCAATTCAACTCAACACTCCTTTCCTGGTGTTTACATGCATCGAGCTGTGTGGCCGGCGTGGCGGGCGTTATTAGTAGTGATAGCGAAATTTGTAAGAAATAAGAGTAAAAATTTTACTAGAATATATAAAAAATATCTGTTGCTCAGAATATGAGCTCAACAGGATCGAAACTTCGGACTTCAAAAAGGATAAAGCCTAATACTAGGAAGAAGGGATTGATATCTTCTAAAAATGAAAGTGAAGAAAATGCAATGGATTCAAATGCCCTCACTGATAATAATGGAGAAATGAACGACAGCAAGATGGAGGATGACACCGTAGCAAACGGCGTATCTTCAGTTCAGGAAAACAACGTTTATTATCTGGATATCTCACCAAAGGAAATATTACAAGCAGGGCCCGCTTAACGCTTGGAAGTAGGGGAAGCCCGACGTCACACATGGCCCCCTATTACTCTACAAATTGCTTTTTTATTTACTAAATCCCTTTTTCGTATGCTTAAATAATTTGAAATTTTACCATCAAAGTTTAGAGTAAATAACACTTAATATTAAACTAAAACTAACTACCTATATATATATACTATGAAAAAGTATTTTATTATATTTTTAATTGTAAATAACCAATTTATTTTGTAAATGACAAATATGGAACTACAGTTGAGGATATTTGAATTTCAAAATATCTTTTGTGATTTACAAATTGCCACATAGTAAGAACAAAAAAATTTCAAAAGAAAAAAAATGCATTTTTTACCCTGATTGAGTTTCTTTTTTCTAATAATTAGTTTTGAAAAGTAAAATTGGGGGCCCTTTCGTATCTCAGTGGGTAAGCACCGGCTTCATGGGCCTATTCCGTAAACAGGGCCTGAATACAAGTGCTGCAGAGTGATATGAACGAGGAAATTAAAATCGGTACTTTTCGGTTAGCCGGGTGCTAGTATTATGTATACATGTATATATACATATGTATAGATATGCATATATGTGTATATATGCAATATATGTATATACATACATGTGTATATATATATATGTATACATACATGTGTATATACATATATTTATGTGTACATAACACTGGCGCCTGGCTAACTGAAAAGTACCCTATAATCTTTTTGGAAGCAAATGAGCCTCACCTACTTGCCTAAAGAAATTAACCCTTTGTATCACCGTGTTGCAGATCTGCAACATACCCAAAAAGTCAATGATATTTTGACAGTAAACATCAAAACACGATTTTGTTGAATGTTATTCTACTACACTGCTAGTAGTATAATTATGTCATTAAATCCGCAACAGATAGCGAATATTTATTTATTTATTTTTTTTTTTACGCCAAAGTTTCATTTATCGCTTGATCAGCTAAATGTGATTTTTGCTGAATTAAGCTTTGAAATAGTGGAGTTAAAAAAGTCTGCGGACAAGTATATTGTTTACAAAGGTAAGTTTAAATTCTTTATTTAAAGACCATTTTCGAGCTAAGAAATTTATAATATGTATAAAATAAGCGTAAACTTTTGTTTGTTGCAGATCTGCAACAACGTGCCGTGTCTTCTCTTGTAATGGTTGTTGATAATGTGCGGAAAAATCTCAAATTTCTTTGATTAATGGAAAAATAGTGAACTTTGTCAATCAGGAACAGGAAAAAAGGGGAATTTTGTTGAACGGATGTGGGAAAAAAGTGAATTTTGTTGAACGGGTGTAGAAAATCGTGAATTTTGTCGATTAGGAGTGGTAAAATCTCAAATTTCGTTGATTCATGGGAAAATAGCAAACTTCGTTGATCAGGTGCAGAAAAAAAGGAAATTTTGTTGATCAGGTGTCGAAAAATAGCGAATTCTGTCAATTGGGTGTGAAAAAATAGCGAATTTCGCTGGTCGGGTATGAAAAGATTGTGAAACTTGTCAATCCGGCGTAGAAAAATTGCGAATTTGTTTGATCGGGCATAGAAAAAGTGTGAATTTTGTCGATAATGTGTGGAAAAATCTCAAATTTCGTTGATTCATGGAAAAATAGCGAACTTCGTCGATCAGGCGCAGCAGAAAAGGGAATATTGTTGAACGGGTGTGGAAAAAAAGGGAATTTTCTTGAAAGGGTGTAGAAAATCGTGAATTTTGTCGATTCGGAATGGAAAAAATCTCAAAATTTCATTGAATCACGAAAAAATAGCAAACTTCGTCGATCAGGTGTGGGGAAAATGGTGAGTTTTGTTGATCAGGTGTGAAAAAAAGGGAATTTTGTTGATTGGGTGTCGAAAAATAGTGAATTTTGTCAATAAGGTGTGAAATAATAGCGAATTTCACTGGTCGGGTATGAAAAGATAACGAAATTTGTCAATCTGGCGTAGAAAAATCGCGAATTTGTTTGATCGGGCATAGAAAAAGTGCGAGTTTTGTCGATAATGTGCGGAAAAATCTCAAATTTCGTTGTTTCAGTGAAAAATAGTGAACTACGTTGATCAGACGCAAGAAAAAGGGGAATTTTGTTGAATGGATATGGAAAAAAAGGAATTTTTGTTGAACAGGTGTAGAAAATTATGAATTTTGTCGATTAGGAGTGGAAAAATCTCAAATTTCGTTGATTCACGGAAAAATAGCGAACTTTGTCGATCAGGCACGGAAAAAAGGGAATTTTGTGTTTTATCAGGTGTAGAAAAATAGTAAATTTTGCCAGTCGGGTGTGAAAAAATGGCGAATTTTGTCAATTGGGTGCGGAGAAACTGGAATTTTATCGATTGGCTTTGAAAAAATTGTGAATTTGGTCGATCAGGTGTCTAAATATCGCAAAGTTTTTTTATAGGGCATGGAAATTTACAAAAATTGTCTTCAAAAGGTATACAGTAAATTAAACTTTGAATTGAAGTTAATTAAAAAAAAATTATATGTTCATGACATTGGGTGTCGAAAAATAGCGAATTCTGTCAATTGGGTGTGAAAAAATAGCAAATTTCGCTGGTCGGGTATGAAAAGATTGCTAAACTTGCCAATCCGGCATAGAAAAATCACGAATTTGTTTGATCGGGCATAGAAAAAGTGTGAATTTTGTCGATAATGTACGGAAAAATCTCAAATTTCGTTGATTCACGAAAAAATAGCAAACTTCTTCAATCAGGTGCGGGAAAAAGGGGGAATTTTGTTGATCATGTCTGTAAAAAAGGGAATTTTGTGGATTGGGTGTCGAAAAATAGTGAATTTTGTCAATTGGGTGTGAAAAAATAGCGAATTTCGCTGGTCGGGTATGAAAAGATTGCGAAACTTGTCAATCCGGCGTAGAAAAATTGCGAATTTGTTTGATCGGGCATAGAAAAAGTGTGAATTTTGTCGATAAAGTGTGAAAAAATCTCAAATTTCGTTGATTCACGGAAAAAAAGCGAACTTCGTCGATCAGGCGCGGCAGAAAAGGGGAATATTGTTGAACGGGTGTGGAAAAAAAGGGAATTTTCTTGAAAGGGTGTAGAAAATCGTGAATTTTGTCGATTAGGAATGAGAAAAATATCAAAATTTCATTGAATCATGAAAAAATAGCAAACTTTGTCGATCAGGTGCGGGGAAAATGGAGAGTTTTGTTGATTGGGTATCGAAAAATAGTGAATTTTGTCAATAAGGTGTGAAAAAATAGCGAATTTCACTGGTCGGGTATGAAAAGATAGCGAAATTTGTCAATCTGGCGTAGAAAAATCGCGAATTTGTTTGATCGGGCATAGAAAAAGTGCGAGTTTTGTCGATAATGTGCGGAAAAATCTCAAATTTCGTTGTTTCACTGAAAAATAGTGAACTACGTTGATCAGACGCAGGAAAAAGGGGAATTTTTTTGAATGGATATGGAAAAAAAGGAAATTTTGTTGAACAGGTGTAGAAAATTATGAATTTTGTCGATTAGGAGTGGAAAAATCTCAAATTTCGTTGATTCACGGAAAAATAGCGAACTTTGTCGATCAGGCACGGAAAAAAGGGAATTTTGTGTTTTATCAGGTGTAGAAAAATAGTAAATTTTGCCAGTCGGGTGTGAAAAAATGGCGAATTTTGTCAATTGGGTGCGGAGAAACTGGAATTTTATCGATTGGCTTTGAAAAAATTGTGAATTTGGTCGATCAGGTGTCTAAATATCCCAAAGTTTTTTTTATAGGGCATGGAAATTTACAAAAATTATCTTCAAAAGGTAGTATACAGTAAATTAAACTTTGAATTGAAGTTAATTTAAAATATATTATATGTTCATGACATTGGGTGTCGAAAAATAGCGAATTCTGTCAATTGGGTGTGAAAAAATAGCGAATTTCGCTGGTCGGGTATGAAAAGATTGCTAAACTTGCCAATCCGGCATAGAAAAATCGCGAATTTGTTTGATCGGGCATAGAAAAAGTGTGAATTTTGTCGATAATGTACGGAAAAATCTCAAATTTCGTTGATTCACGAAAAAATAGCAAACTTCTTCAATCAGGTGCGGGAAAAAAGGGGAATTTTGTTGATCATGTGTGTAAAAAAGGGAATTTTGTGGATTGGGTGTCGAAAAATAGTGAATTTTGTCAATTGGGTGTGAAAAAATAGCGAATTTCGCTGGTTGGGTATGAAAAGATTGCGAAACTTGTCAATCCGGCGTAGAAAAATTGCGAATTTGTTTGATCGGGCATAGAAAAAGTGTGAATTTTGTCGATAATGTGCGGAAAAATCTCAAATTTCGTTGATACACGGAAAAATAGCGAACTTCGTCGATCAGGCGCGACAGAAAAGGGGAATATTGTTGAACGGGTGTGGAAAAAAAGGGAATTTTCTTGAAAGGGTCATTCCATGTCAGTTCAGGCAGGCATGTAACCCACCATCACAGATTTTGATGAAACTGCGTGTGTTTGTTCCTTTTATTAAGATATGATTCCCAGTATTTTTTTTTTTACTCCTTGGTCAAATAGTTTCTGAGAAAAAAATTGTCAAAATTTTGAAAACTGCCATCAGTTGGCATTCTTGACTGCTCGATTTTCAAATGTAGCATGACATAAATATGATCATATTTCAATATCTATTCCACAAATCATCTTCAAATAATTTATGCATAATATATAGGGTACGTATTTTATGAAAAAAATACTGTTACGCTTATATAACATTTTAAGTGTGTCTAAAAAAATGTTTAATCTTTGAAGTCGTGATTTTTTTATGAAAAATAATGCATTACCTAAAATAGCATTATTAACAAAAGGCGGTATTTTTATTAAATTTATCTTTTGTGGGGGATATACTTAAAGGTGTTCTTTACCTGATTCTGAAATAAAAGTAGTGGGATTTTGGGTGTTTTTAGTAGTATTTCATATTTAAAAATATTTTGAGGCGTATTTCAAATCAAATCAAGCAGAGTCATTCCATGTCAGTTCGCCTAAGATATTTAATTCACTGTCACAAATTTCAATGAAACTGGGTATGTTTATAGCTCATTTTAAGACAGGATCAAGGAAATTAAAGGTGATTACAAGTAAAATATTTTTTAAGATAAAAAAAATATCTAAATTTTGAAATTTTTTTAAAAATGTTTTTAATGGCATATCTATATTCAAAGACTGCATAAAAAAAAGTCATTTCAATATAAAATCACTAAATAAGTTTCAAATAATGTATATGTGACAAATAATGTAGGCAGATTATTATTTATTGTTGTTTGTCATGTTTAAATGCTAAGAGTGTGTTTAATCTTGTGAATTCTTAAAATCAAGAATTTTGTGAAAAATAATGTGTTAATCAAAAATTTATTATTAACCAAAGGCAGGCTGTTATTACTTTTTTAATTGTACGTAAAAATATCTTTTCAATAGTTATAAAATAAAAATAGTGAAAATATGAGCAATTTTAACAAAATTTTCATAAAATGTGAATGTTTAATGATAAATATTGAAGCTTTTCATGCTAAGATGTACTAAAATGACTACGATATCGTGTATTTCTACTCTTGCTTAAATGTAATACATACAATAATAAAATAACAAATATTATTTACAGCTATAAAAATTAAATTAAATAATACCAGTTCCTTTACCTACACTACATTGCTCAACAGCCGACTTAAAATCAACAGCCCGCACTCTTATTGAAAAATACTTTCAACTGTTCAAATAATAAATAAACTGCATTTAAAAATTTTAATATCAACTTATTATCTTAAGACGATAATAATAACTAAACAACATGATGAATTTATAAATCAGCTTTTAATTGAAAAGTCATGAAATGGTCCCTTTAAATATTGTTGTTCATCGAGTCAATCAAAACAAATTATATAAAAAAAAATAGTGAGCCTAATATGCTGACTGCAGTGACACTTCTAACAAAACTAATTAATTCATTACCATCTGAAATCAAACCCGAAAGATCAAAAGAAAAAAAAATCATCTGTAGTGTGAATGTGACATACTCAGTGGCTGTTGAGGTATGTCTTTGTGACATTTTCACCTGTACTTCAATAAAATATAAACATGTAAGCTTTTTTCATTCATCCAAATTAAGTAAAACAATTATAAAATTTTGTTGTCATTACACCAGATGTTAAATTTTTCGTTACATACTATTAGATAAGTTCTTTACTTTTAGACATTATTGACATAATATCATAAAATTTGCTATATGTATTTTCTGTAAGTGTATAAACAATATATATATGCTTTATTAAACATAAATGAATAATTTTTAAATAATTTCTTTCAGAACAGGGATATATACACACATATATATGTTGAAAATCCATCTTTCAGCAATATTGTGATGAAATAAATCAAATTACCGTAATTTCCGGTGTATAGCCCGCGGATCATACAATCGTGTTTCGACCCAGAAATTTTTAAAAATAAAATGTAACTTTTTAGATCACAGTAAATATTGGTCTTCAAATACTGAATAAAATTTCTGGGTCCAAACTGAATTGTTTGATCTGCGGGCTATACACCCGAAATTACGGTACATATCATTAGAAACTAAATAAAGTTACAAAAGTGCAACTCATTAAGTTTTAAATATTTTTTTAGATATAGTTATTTGAAATATATAAATATAATGGATTATGCATTTTTTGCATATATTTAAAGCACAATACGTCAAAATTTTCTTCAACAGAGTGAAATTTTTTTTTTTTTTTCAATATTAACAGCTCAATGCTAAATTTTCAATATTAACAGCCAAATATGAGTTTAAAGATTAGGACTGTCATTTTGAAAAATTTCTATTGGGCGGTGAGGAGCTAGTGATTTTTCTCTTTTTTGGAAAGGGGTAATTGCTCTTCGCCCTAGAAGTTTTACTAAAAAACAATATTGTTTATTTTTTTCCTTAAGAAACGAACATAAAAGATAATTTGAAAAATAAAATAAATGTATAAATAAAAATATTTCCAGGGATGATACATTGGATAGGTTTTACATTTGAAAATATTGATAATTTTAAATATGATTTAAATACTACTAAAACCAACCAAAATCCCACTATTTTTATTTCAGATGCAGTTATAATGTAGTATTATGTACAATTTAAAATTAAAAAATTAGTCATAGAAACTCCGCCTCTGATTGATAAAGATTTTTTAATAATTTCATTATTTTTTGTAAAATATTTTTGATTTCAAAGATTATACAATTTTTTAGACACATTTAAATATTTTTTAACATTACAGCAATATTTTTTTCATAATCTACATACTTTATTTACCTTGCTTAAATTATTCGAAGAAGATTTCTTTATTAGTTATTGAAATATGATTTTATATATAAAATGAGGCCTTTGAAAATTGAACAATCATTAATGGCAACTCGTGGCATTTTTCCAAAATTTTGATAATTTTTTCTCATATGTTCACTATTTTTATTTTATAACCATTTAAAAGATATTTTTACGTACAATTAAAAAAAAGCAATAACACCCTGCCTTCGGTTAATAATAAATTTTTGATTAACACATTATTTTTGACAAAATTCTTGATTTTAAAAATTCATAAGATAAAAGACACTCTTAGTGTTTAAACATGATAAAAAACAAGAAATAATAATCAGCCTACATTATTTGTCATATATACATTATTTGAAACCTATTTAGTAATTTTATATTGAAATGACTTTTTTTTTTTTTAATGTAGTCTTTGAATATCGAACTGTCATTAAAAAAATTTAAAAAAAATTTTCAAAATTTTGATATTTTTTATCTTAAAAAATATTTTACTTAGGATCAAGAAAATTACAGGTGATTACGTCTTAAAATAAGCTATAAGCAAACCCAATTTCATTGAAATTTGTGACAGTGATTAAATGGCTTAGGGGAACTGACATGGAATGACTCTGCTTGATTTGATATGAAATGCACCTCAAAATATTTTTAAATAGGAAATACTACCAAAAACACCCAAAATCCCACTATTTTTATTTCAGAATCAGGTAAAGGACACCTTTAAGTATATCTCCCATAAAAAATAAATTTAATAAAAATACCGCCTTTTGTTGATAATGATTTTTTTGTTAATGCATTATTTTTCATAAAAAATTCACGACTTCAAAGTTTAAATATTTTTTTAGACACACTTAAAATGTTATAAGCGCAACAATATATTTTTTTCATAAGCTGCGTACCCTAAATATTGTGCATAAATTATTTGAAGATGATTTGTAGATTAGATATTGAAATATGATTATATATATGACATGCTACATTTGAAAACCGAGCTATCAAGAATGCCAACTGACGGCAGTTTTTCAAAATTTTGACATTTTTTTTCTCAGAAACTATTTCACCAAGGAGCAAAAAAAATACTGGTGATCATATCTTAATAGTAAGAACAAACACACGCAGTTTCATTAAAATCTGTGATGGTGGGTTACATATTGATATTTTACTGCCTGATTTGACGTGGAATGCCCCGAAAGGGTGTAGAAAATCGTGAATTTTCTCGATTAGGAATGAGAAAAATGTCAAAATTTCATTGAATCATGAAAAAGTAGCAAACTTTGTCGATCAGGTGCGGGGAAAATGGAGAGTTTTGTTGATTGGGTATCGAAAAATAGTGAATTTTGTCAATAAGGTGTGAAAAAATAGCGAATTTCACTGGTCGGGTATGAAAAGATAGCGAAATTTGTCAATCTGGCGTAGAAAAATCGCGAATTTGTTTGATCGGGCATGGAAAAAGTGTGAATTTTGTCGATAATGTACAGAAAAATCTCAAATTTCGTTGATTCACGAAAAAATAGCAAATTTCTTCAATAATGCGCGGGAAAAAAGGAGAATTTTGTTGATCATGTGTGTAAAAAAGGGAATCTTGTGGATTGGGTGTTGAAAAATAGTGAATTTTGTCAATTGGGTGTGAAAAAATAGCGAATTTCGCTGGTCGGGTATGAAAAGATTGCGAAATTGTTTGATCGGGCATAGGAAAAGCGTGAATTTTGTCGATAATGTGCGGGAAAATCTCAAATTTCGTTGATACACGGAAAAATAGCGAACTTCGTCGATCAGGCGCGGCAGAAAAGGGTAATTTTGTTGAACGGGTGTGGAAAAAAAGGGAATTTTGTTGAAAGGGTGTAGAAAATCCTGAATTTTGTCGATTCTAAATGGAAAAAATCTCAAAATTTCATTGAATCACGAAAAAATAGCAAAGTTCGTCGATAGGTGTGGGGAAAAAGGAGAGTTTTGTTGATCAGGTGTAAAAAAAAAGGGAATTTTGTTGATTGGGTGTCGAAAAATAGTGAATTTTGTCAATAAGGTGTGAAAAAATAGCGAATTTCACTGGTCGGGTATGAAAAGATAGCGAAATTTGTCAATCTCGCGTAGAAAAATCGTGAACTTGTTTGATCGGGCATAGAAAAAGTGCGAATTTTGTCGATAATGTGCGGAAAAATCTCAAATTTCGTTGATACACAGAAAAATAGCGAACTTCATCGATCAGGCGCGGCAGAAAAGGGTAATTTTGTTGAACGGGTGTGGAAAAAAAGGGAATTTTGTTTAAAGGGTGTAGAAAATCGTGAATTTTGTCGATTCGGAATGGAAAAAATCTGAAAATTTCATTGAATCACGAAAAAATAGCAAACTTTGTCGATCAGGTGTGGGGAAAAAGGAGAGTTTTGTTGATCAGGTGTTAAAAAAAGGGAATTTTGTTGATTGGGTGTCGAAAAATAGTGAATTTTGTCAATAAGGTGTGAAAAAATAGCGAATTTCACTGGTCGGGTATGAAAAGATAGCGAAATTTGTCAATCTCGCGTAGAAAAATCGTGAACTTGTTTGATCGGGCATAGAAAAAGTGCGAATTTTGTCGATAATGTGCGGAAAAATCTCAAATTTCGTTGATACACAGAAAAAATCTGAAAATTTCATTGAATCACGAAAAAATAGCAAACTTTGTCGATCAGGTGTGGGGAAAAAGGAGAGTTTTGTTGATCAGGTGTTAAAAAAAGGGAATTTTGTTGATTGGGTGTCGAAAAATAGTGAATTTTGTCAATAAGGTGTGAAAAAATAGCGAATTTCACTGGTCGGGTATGAAAAGATAGCGAAATTTGTCAATCTGGCGTAGAAAAATCGCGAATTTGTTTGATCGGGCATAGAAAAAGTGTGAATTTTGTCGATAATGTGTGGAAAAATCTCAAATTTCGTTGATTCATGGAAAAATAGTGAACTACGTTGATCAGGCGCTGGAAAAAAGGGAAATTTTGTTGAACAGGTGTAGAAAATTATGAATTTTGTCGATTAGGAGTGGAATAATCACAAATTTCATTGATTTACGGAAAAATAGCGAACTTCGTCGATCAGGCTCGGAAAAAAGGGAATTTTGTGTTTTATCGGGTGCAGAAAAATAGTAACTTCTGTCAGTCGGTGTGAAAAAATAGCGAATTTTGTCAATTGGGTGCGGAAAAATTGGAATTTTATCGATTGGCTTTGGAAAAATTGTGAATTTTGTCGATCAGGTGTCTAAATATCCCAAAGTTTTTTTTATAGGGCATGGAAATTTACAAAAATTATCTTCAAAAGGTATACAGTAAATTAAACTTTGAATTGAAGTTAATTTAAAAAAATATTATATGTTCATGACAGAGTTGCCCTCTTTTAGCCAGGCCAAAAAAAGCCGGCTGGCTTTTTTTGGTTTTAACCACTTAAAAAAAGCCGGCTTTTATTGAAAAAAGCCGGTTTTTATTTTTAAAATTTTGTTTACAGCTAATTTGTTTTAAATTTGGATCAATTAATTTATAATACACTTATAAATATTTTCTGCTAAGAAAATTATAAATTTCTATTAAATTTTGTCAAATAACTAAGTCTTTAACTGCTAGAAGACAACTGTGAAGGCATTATGTCTGAAAAAAAAAATACATGTATATATATATAAATATTGAAAAGAATATTAAGTTAGACTCCAAACTGGTGTTTTGAAATTTTATATTACATTATATAGCTCCACATATACTACACATTTTAAAGATCCTATTTAATTAAACAATGACAAAATGTAGCACATCAAAATGGAAACATTCTTATGTGTCCATATGGAGAGTTAACTTATAAATGTTAAAAGAAAAATTAAAAAGGATATAATATTTGAGGAGAGTTAGGTACATAAGTGTATAAAAAATAGAGCATTTAAACAAGAAAATAAATAAATAAAATTTCTCTAAATAAATTTTCGACAAGCTTGTTGTTAAGCATATTCATGCATATGCTATTCATAATGTTTTTTTAATAGTGAGAAATGATGCTTTTATTATATGACTATGTATAGTTTTAAATGTTTATTAGAAATAAAATAAGACTTGTATATTAATAGCTCTTAAAATTAATTAAGTAATAAAACATGTAACTAAGTAACTATTGCCCTCTTAATTAAAAAAAGTCCTTCCGGCCAGTGCCGGGAGGAAGAGGTAGCTTTCATATTCCTTATTTTTAAAAAGGCAACTTATATTATTCAAACACACGAAGCTCAATTAAGTGGAAACCGAAAGTAGGAGATTCAATACAAATTTTTATCAATACTAAATCATTATGAATGAGAATTTCGCGAAATTCGTCAGCTTTATCCAAGCTGCTTTTATTTAAAGTCACTTATATTCGGCTGCCAAATTCGGCGATTTCTTAAAGTGCCTGCCATTTTAAGACAACATGGTAGATGAGGCTAATCAGTGAACTTGGTCGAGACCGTAGTAATTCCTGTGCACATGCTCACTCATATCGGAATCGGTTGATATATACGAGTGCTGTCGCATTCAAAAAATCAGATTTTTCAAAATGTCACCCGCTTTAGAAATTGAAACTGCTATATCTGAGCCATTTTTTAAGATAAAGACAAACAAAAAATGCTCCTGAATCCTTATATCAAGGTCAAATACTTAAGAAAGAAACCTTTTTCAATTTCTAATTTTTTTGCACCTCACTTTAAATATAATTTGTTTTTAATTTAATGGTCGCCATTTTGAAACAAGATGGCTGATGAAGCTGGCCAGCGAACTTGGTCGAGATATTGATGTATACTATCCACATGCCTTCTTCCATCGAAATAGGCGAATACGTGTGGTATCGCGTGACAAATACAAGATCGTTTCAAAGTGTTAGCCATGATAGAAATTCAAAGTGCTATAATTCAGCCACTTTTTAAGATATAAACAAAAGAACAAATTTTCTGAAACAAAAACTGCTCCAGAATCTTTGTATCAAGGCCAAACACATAAAAAAATCTTTTTAATTTTCCAATTTTTTAATACGTCATTTTAAATTTTAAATTACATTTTTTTTTAAAAATGGCAACCCTGTTGAAGCAAGATGGCGAATGAAGCTGGCCAACGAACTCGGTCGAGACATTGGTATGTACTATGTACAGACCAAGTTACATTCAAATCGGTTCATAAATACGCCTGTTATCGCGTGACAAAAATCAGGTCGTTTTAAAATGTCAGCCACAATAGAAATTCAAAATGTTATAACTCAGCCATTTTTTTAGATGTAGGCGAAACAAAACCTGTTCCGGAATCTTTGTATTAAGGTCAAACACAGTCAAAAAAAATCTTTTTCCTTTTCCAATTTTTTGGTATCTCATTTTAAATTTAATTTTTAAAAAATTTTTTTAAATGGCCACCATTTTGAAACAAGATGGCGAATGAAGCTGGTCAACGAACTCGGTTGAGTTATTTGTATGTACTATGTACACACCAAGGTACATCCAAATCGGTTCATAAATACGTCTGTTATCACGTGGCAAAAGTCAGGACGTTTCAAAATGTCAGCCACGCTAGAAATTCAAAATGCTATAACTCAGCCATTTTTTAAGATATAGACGAAACAAAAACTGCTCCCGAATCTTTTTATCAAGGTCAAACACATAAGAAAAAAATATTTTTTCAATTTTCAATTTTTTGCTACCACATTTCAAATTTAAGTTTTTCTTAAAATTTTAAATGGCCGCCATTTTTAAACAAGATAGCGGATGAAGCTGGCCAACGAACTCGTTCGAGACATTGGTCTGTACTATGTATAAACGAAGTTACATCCAAATCGGTTCATAAATACGCTTTTTATCGCGTGACAAAATTCAGGACGTTTCAAAATGTCAGCTTCGCTAGAAATTCAAAATGCTATAACTCAGCCATTTTTTAAGATATAGACGAAACAAAAACTGCTCCGGAATCTTTGTATAAAGGTCAAATACATAAGAAAAAAATATTTTTCCATTTTCAATTTTTTGGTACCACATTTCAAATTTTAAATTTTTTAAATTTTTTTAAATGGCCGCCATTTTGAAACAAAATGGCGGATGAAGCTGGCCAACGAACTCGGTCGAGACATTGGTATGTACTATGTACACACCGAATTACATCCAAATCGGTTCATAAATACGAGAGTTACAGTGTGACATAGGTCAGATATATATATATATATATATATATATATATAGATATAGATATATATATATATATATATTGATATATATATATATATATATATCAATTTTGAACGGAGGGTGGTTTCGGGGTCTGGGGGTCATGATCGATGAAAATATACCAAATTTTTTTGAAATCGCTTTCCTCCGAACGGCTGCAATAGGTAGCTTTTTGTAAAGAAAGCTACCTAACACTTTAAAATATGTAGTTTATAATTACAATGCTTCATTGTAAACCCGATTATGGCCAAAAAAGGCCTATTTTGATCAAAAAAAGCCGTTTAAAACCAATAAAAGCTGCTGGCGTGGCTTTTTTTAATTTTAGCCGGCTTTTTTTCAACCCTGATTCAGGATGAATGTTTATGTGTATTTATAAACACATGCACACATAGGAGTATTACCCCTAAGCTCACATCATGTGCACATAAGTGCTTTTTTCTTGCACACAATTACTTGGTACTCACAGGAGTACTTGGTGCACTACTCGTAAAAATATTAGGTAGTTTTAGTTTAGCCAGGCGCCAGTGTTATATATACATACATATATATGTATATGTCGTAGGCTAATTGAGAAATCCGGCTCTTTGCAAATAGCCTAGGCTCTTTGCAAAGAGCCGGGCTGTTTGGAGAATCCATCTCCCTTTTTCCAATTAGCCTGATATTTTTCAGGCCTATTGCAAAGAGCCTAGAATGCATTAGGCTAATTGAAAAATGACCACTTATTATCCGATCAGGGTGATATTTTTAGCTCACAGGCTATCAAAGCCTGAGAGCTTATGTGCTCGCCAATTCTGTATGTACGTGTGTACGTACGTACGTACGTATGTACGTAACACGATAACTCTTGATAGAAACATCCGATTTGCTTCAATTTTTTTTCTAGGTTCATTCTAATAAGGTGCTTCCCTCATTAGTTTTTGGGGTTCATTGGTTAAGGATAAAGGGGGAAAAGGGGAGCTAGTCCCCCCCCCTTAATTTATATAAATGGGTTTTTCACGCAGAACTATTCGATTTGCTCCAAATTTGGTATACCGGTTTATTGTGTTAAGGAGCTGCCTTCATTAGATTTGGAGGTTCATTAGTTACATATAGAGGGAGGAAAGGGGGGGGGGGGGCGTTACCCCCACCGTAATTTAGATAAATGGGTTTTTCATGCAGAAATATGCGATTTGCAAAAAATTTGGTATACCAGTTAATTATGTTAAGCAGCTTCCCTGATTACATTTGGAAGATCATTATTATGTATAAAGGGGGGAGAGGGGGCAATTGCCTCTCCCCTTAATTTAGATAAATGCGTTTTTCAAGTAGAATTATTTGATTAGCTCAAATTTGGTATACTGGTTTATTATGTTAAGGAGATGGCTTGATTAGATTTGGAGGTTCATTCGTTAAATATAAAGGGAGGAAAGGGGGGCTAGACCCCCCCTCTTAATTTAGATAAATGGGTTTTTCATACAGAGTTATTCGATTTGCTTCAAATTTCGTATACCGGTTTATTATGTTAAGGAGCTTCCCTGATTAGATTTGGAGGTTCATTAGTTAAGTACAAAGGGAGAAAAGGGGGCGTGGACCCCCCTACTTAATTTAGATAAATGGGTTTTTCATGCAGAGTTATTCGATTTGCTCCAAATTTCGTATACAGTTTTATTATGTTAAGGAGCTGCCTTGATTGATTTGCAGATTTATTGGTTAAGTATAAAGGAGAGACAGGGGCTAGTGTCCCCTTAATTTAGATAAATGGATTTTACATACAGAATTATTCGATTTGCTTCAAATTTGATATACCCGTTTATTACGATATGGCTTCCTTCATTTCATTTGGAGGTTTATTGGTTAAGTATAAAAGGGGGGAAAGGGAGGCAATTGCCCCTCCCCTTGATTTAGATAAATGGGTTTTCATGCAGAATTATCTGATTTAGTTTAATTTTTTTTTCAACCGGATCCGAACTTGAAGGTTCCATTTGAAGTCAACCCGAAAACCGACCACAACCAGGTTTCTGATGGATTTCAATTAGAACTTTCAGGTTCCGATCGGGTTGTCGGTGGACGGAGATTATTTTGTCTGGCTTGCATCGGGTTATAGTTCTTTGGAATATTTTTGTCGGTTAAGATTTGGTTTTGGACGGGTTTGAGGTTGACTTCGAATGGAATTTTTAGGTTCTGGTAGCGTTGCGTGTCCACGGAAACTAATTTGTCTTGTTCGGATCCGATTATGGATCTTTGGAATATTTTTGTCGGTTATCAGATTTGGTTCGGGATTTCGGGTTTCTTCAAATGGAACTCTCAGGTTCGGGTCGGGTTGCATGTAGACTGAAATTATTTTGCCTTGCTCGGATCGGGGTACGGTCTGTTGTAATTTATTTTTCGGGTTTGGGTAGGGTAATGCGTTAATAAACCTAATAAAAAGAAAATTACCCAATTAAATTGATGGCATTGAGCTCACAGGCTATTCACACTAATTGTATATTATACACTTATTTCAAAGAATAATGCCCCTCGAAAAATAAATGAAGGTATTAGTCCCCGTTGCCCCCCTTTCTACTTAACCAAAGAACATCCAAATCTAATCAAGGAACCTACTTAACATAATAAACTGGAATACCAAATTTGAAGCAAATCAGATAATTCTGCATGGAAAAACCATTTCACTAAATTAAGGGGGGGGGGGTATTAGCTCCCCCATTTCTCCCTTTATGCTGAACCAATGAACTTTCAAATCTAATCAGAAAAGCTCCTTATTAGAATGAACCTAGAAAAAAAATTAAACTTAATTAGATAATTCTGCAAGAAAACACATTTATTTAAATTAAGGGGAGGGGCAATTGCCCCCCTTTCCCCCCTTTTATACTTAACCAATGAACCTCCAAATCAAATGAAGGAAGCCATATCGTAATAAACTGGTATATCAAATTTGAAGCAAATCGAATAATTCTGTATGAAAAATCCATTTATCTAAATTAAGGGGACACTAGCCCCTGTCCCTCCTTTATACTTAACCAATAAATCTCCAAATCAATCAAGGCACCTCCTTAAAATAATAAACCGGTATACGAAATTTGGAGCAAATCGAATAACTGTGCATGAAAAACCCATTTATCTAAATTAAGGGGGGTCTACCCCCCCTTTCCTCCCTTTATACTTAACTAATGAACCTCCAAATCTAATCAGGGAAGCTGCTTGACATAATAAACCGGTATACCAAATTTGGAGCAAATCGAATAATTTTGCATTAAAAACCCATTTACCTAAATTAAGGGGGGGGGGGCTAGACCCCCCCTTTCCTCCCTTTATACTTAACTAATGAACCCCCAAATCTAATCAAGCCATCTCCTTAACATAATAAACCAGTATACCAAATTTGAGCTAATCGAATAATTCTACATGAAAAACGCATTTATCTAAATTAAGGGGAGAGGCAATTGCCCCCCTTCCCCCCCTTTATACATAACAATGATCTTTAAATGTAATCAGGGAAGCTGCTTAACATAATTAACCGATATACCAAATTTATAGCAAATCGCATATTTCTGCATGAAAAACCCATTTATCTAAATTACGGAGAGGGAATAGCCCCCCTTTCCTCCCTTTATATGTAACTAATGAACCTCGAAATCTAATCAAGGCAGATCCTTAACTTAATAAACCGGTATACCAAATTTGGAGCAAATCGAATAATTCATCATGAAAAACCGATTTATCTAAATTAAGGGGGGGGGGGTAGCCCCGCTTTCCCCCCTTTATACTTAAATAATGAGCTTCCAAATATAATCAGGGAAGCTCCTTAACACAATAAACCGGTATACCAAATTTGGAGCAAATCGAATATTTTTGCATGAAAAACCCTTTTATATAAATTAAGGGGGGGGGGGGGGACTAGCCTTCTTTTTACCCCTTTATCCTTAACCAATGAATCCCAAAAATAATCAGGGAAGCACCTTATCAGAATGAACATAGAAAAAAAAATTGAAGCAAATCTGATATTTCTATCAAGAGTTATCGCGATACGTACATACGTACGTACGTACACACATACATACAGAATCGGCGGGCACATAAGCTCTCAGGCTTTGATAGCATGTGAGCTAAAAATATCCCCCTGATCCGATAATAAGTGGTCATTTTTCAATTAGCCTAACGCTTTCTAGTCTCTTTGCAATAAGCCTGAAAAATATCAGGCTAATTGGAAAAAGGGAGATGGATTCTCCAATTAGCCCGGCTCTTTGCAAAGAGCCTAGGCTATTTGCAAAGAGCCGGATTTCTCAATTAGCCTAATACACACAATACATAGACAATGTATATACATATATTGTCTATATCACCTATATACATATATATGTAGTATGTATATTTATATAAACATGTATATAGTCTTATATATGTATCTATAACATTTGCGCCCGGCTAACCGAAATAAAGTACCAAATATTACAAGCATTTAACCTTCCTTCAGCTGTAATTAGAAATTAAAAAATTGTGAAGAATTCATCATAATGTTTTAAAATTTAAAATATAGCTTCATCGTATGTTATAAGGTTCAATTTTAGGTTATATTTATAGAAACATCTTTTTTTTTTTATTTCATACTATTTGTGATGTCTGGAGCCGTTTAGATTAATTTCTCTTTCGATTATTTTGGCGCCAACGCCATACGTCACGTGGTATGCGGGCGCGCGCGGAGAGAGAGGCGGATATTTTTTTTTTTTTCAGAGTAAAAGTGATTTTTGAGAAGGGTAGCCGAGCCGTGCATGTTGGCCGGCGGCGTGTTTTTTGGATTTGTGAAAACGGAAGTATATCGGGTGCTAAGAGCACCAAAGGATTATAACTTGAGTAGTTTGTAATACAAGTTAATAATATAGTGAAGTGTAGTTCGTGGAGTTTAATATGAAGTTTGTGCACCTTGTGAAACCCTTTCTTTTTTCAGTGTAAATAGTCATCATCATTGTGTCGTCTTGTAATGTCTTCATGTTCGTTTTAAATAAACTTAATAATCTTTGATAAAAAAAAAAGGAGTGCTATTTTTAACACGATATACACCACGTGGGATGGTCAGAGGAGCGGCGCCGACTTTACACGCTCTCATTTTCGAAGCACCAGAGCTCCTATTAAAAGTAAGCTGCATGTTTATTTATTTTTAATTGAAGATAGTGTTTGAAGATATTTTAAATAGATAAAGAGAAAAGTATATGATTTATTTTTATGATTGATTTAAGCATGTCAGAAGAAAGATGCTACTTGTAGTATGACATTTATTCCTTGATTTATTTAATTAATATGAGAGTATCTGTTATCTGTAGAGATTATTATAAAAGTGTTTGAATTGAAAAAGAAAAATGTTTAGCATTAAAGGGTTGAGGAAAGAAGATTTAGTTGTGGTCGCAACCGAATTAGGTTTAAAGGTAGAATTAGAGCATAGAATTGTAGATTTGAAAACACTCATTGAGGGAAGCGACCAATTTGCTAAGGATGCTGAATTTGTAAAGGAATTTTTAATTACCACTGTATCAGATAGGATAGAAAAAGAAAAACGTGAAGCCGAGTTACTAAAAATTGAGAAAGAAAATGTTAAATCGGAACAGAACACTGCTCTAGAATTAGAGAGAACAAAGTTAGAAGTCATTAAAGCTCAATTAGAAATGGCGAAGATAACAGATGATAAGAATTTGGATCCGGGGGGGGATGGACAAAAATCCCATACTAATTCTTTAGAATCTTTAATTAAAAGTGTTAGAACCCTGAGTATGCCAGTCCCGACTAAACCGGAAGCGTGGAATTTATTTTTTAGTTCGCTCGAAAAGGCATTCGAAATGAAAAATGTTTCGGAGGAGTTAAAAGTTGAAATTTTACTGAATTTAGTGGGTGAACGTGCCGCACATTTATTAGTTTATGTCAATTCAAATGAAATGAAGAGTTATCCGAAGGTTAAGGCTTTAATTTTAAAAGAATTTTAACCTACCCCGGAAGCTTGTCTAGAAAATTTCCTTACGGCAAAAAGAATGAAAAATGAAAACCATTTACAATTTGCAAGCAGAATCCGAGCTAATTGGGAATTTCATTGCCAGCTTAGGAAAGTAAATGATTTCGATACGCTTAATGAATTAATTGTTACCGATAGATTAATGAGTTCATTAGATTCAGAAACGCGGAGTTATGTTAAATTAAAGCAAATGGATGACTGGTTAAAACCACGCCAAATCGCGGAATTATGCGATAATTGGTTTACTTCAAAAGGTAGAACTTTTTCGGAATTATATGATAGACCGATAAAATCCTTTCGCAACTATGATGAAACCGGAAGTGTGAATCATGGGAAATATATCCCACCTCATATCAGAAATAATGTTCTTTCTCGCGAAAGAAAAACTAATGACATTTGTAGGCTATGTAAACAAACAACTCATTTACGTTTCTGCCCGAATAATAAAGATAAAAATAAAATGGGGAATTTTCGAAATCAAACGAAAAAGGAATCGCGTATTGAGAAAAATAAACATGATGATAAATTAGTTGCTAAAGTGACATCTTTATGTTCTGAGAATGAGGCAATAAATACGCAAGCTTTGCAGTATCAGGATGTGTTGTTAGGCGGGCGGAAAGTGAATACATTGATCGATAACGCGGCCGAAATTCCAGTAATTAATTCAAATCAAATGCCGGATTCATTTAGAAATAATGAAAATTCAAAAATTCAGTTGATATCTGCTTTTGGAGAAAAAATAACCGCTGACCTTATAACTTTACCTATAGCTTTAGATTCCGGAGACTCAAATAATGTAGTTAATAGCGTAGATGTTTTGTTCGCAGCAACAGATAAATTATATGGGTCATGTATTATTACGCCAACGATTTATGAATTATTACGATCAGTTCAGAGTGGAGAGGAAGAAAATAGATTAGATGGTGTGTCTACGGAGGAGATGCAGTCGGAAAGGGGGGAAGAAATTAAATGTGAAAAGGCAGGGTGTAGTGAAAAGGAGCAACAAAGTATCAATGATGAGAATTTATGCTTATTAAGTCAAAATGAAACTGCAGAAAAAGAGTTAATGATTAGCTGTATTGAAAAGAAAAATAATAGCGAAGATTTAAATGTGGGTCGTCAATCAGATGCGAGTATTTACAGGGCGCAACAGAAAAGTTGCGAATCGTTACAGGGAGCTTTCAAAGATGCAGAAAAAGAGAAAAATGGGTTTGTTATGGTAGACAATTTGCTTTATCATAGGGAAAGAGTTTCGGGAAATCAAGTTATGCAATTAGTGGTACCAAAGGTGAGGAGGGGGGAAATTTTAAAAATTGCGCACGAATCGATTTTTGCTAATCATCTTGGCATGAAAAAAACAAAAGAGAGAATTCGTTATTCATTTTTTTGGCCAGGTATGTCGCGGGATGTGGAAGAATATTGTGCGTCATGCAAGGATTGCCAACTACGGAGCAGGGAGAGGGTCAGCGATCAGATACCCATCGTCCCTATTGAGAGACCGGAACTTCCGTTCGACGTTGTAAATATTGACATAATTGGAAAAATTGAACCTCCGTCAGCGCGTAGGCATCAATACGTACTTACTTTGGTAGATCAACATTCGAGATGGCCAGAGGCAGTTCCGTTACGGACAATTACAGCTAAAGCTACGTGCGATGCATTGTTAGAGATATTTATGCGGACAGGAATACCCCGCGTAATAGCGAGTGACCAGGGTAGAAATTTTATATCAGGGTTAATACAGGAGTTTCATGCTAGGCTGGGGGCGGCTCCTAGATTTGCTACGCCGGGGCACCCACAGAGCTCGGGATTAGTTGAAAGGTATAATCAGGTATTGAAACGTATGTTACACCATATAATTCTTAGTGACCCTAAAAATTGGGATAAACACATCCCCTATTTATTATTTGCGTATAGAGAAATTCCGAATAGCACTACGGGCGTATCGCCATTCAAATTAATGTACGGAAGGGAGGCCAGAGGGCCACTGGCGGTATTAAAATCTACATGGGCAGGCGAAATCCCACTACCTATAAATCTAGGAAAGAGCGCGACCGAATACCTCCAGGAGTTAAAAATTAATTTAGAAAGGGCGGCGGAACAAGCGGCAATAGTGTCGGAGGTTAAGCAAAGTTCGTATGCGAAGTACGCTAATCGAAGAGCGATTTACAAGGAATTTAGACCGGGGGACCAGGTATATTTATTAATTCCGGACTCCACGAACAAACTTTACGCGAGATGGACCGGGCCAGCCGAAATAGTGGCACGTTGTAACCCTGATTCTTACAAAGTGAAATTAATGAACGGGAATGTTAGGAATGTCCACGTAAATAAGATAAGAAAATTTACTCCTAGGGTACAGGCGGTGGGGGTGATCTTCGAAAATGAGGAAGAATTAGGGGAGGTCCATCCCACCCCCAGTACGAAAGATAACTCCGACCTATTCAATATAGAAGAAGTTGATTTAAGTCATTTAGGAAAGGTGGAGAAAGAAAAAATGTTAGATTTATTGTATAAATATAAAGAATTATTTTCTAGAAAAGTGCAAATAGCCAAGGTAGGAGAGCATAAAATAAGAATAAGTGACGCAGAAAAGAAAAAGCCGTATGTTTACAGAATCCCAGAGGCCTTGAAACCTCAAGTAGATAAACAAATTGAGGAGTTATTGGAACTAGGTCTGATTGAAGAAAGTGAGGCAGAGGCGCCACACCCAGTAGTTTGCGTAATGAAGAAGGATGGGGCCTTGCGCCTATGCGTAGATTTTCGAGTGCTTAATGCTGTTACAGTGACTGATGATTTCCCAATGGAAAATGCCACCGATCTATTGTTCAGTATTGGCAGGGCCAATGTCATAACTACAATAGACTTATTGAAAGGGTATTGGGCCATACCACTAGAAGAAGAGAGCCAGAATCTGGCGTGTTTTAAAACTCACAGGGCTCAGTATCGCTTTAAAGTAATGGCCTTCGGGCTCAAAAACGCAGCTGCGACCTTTCAACGAGAAATGAACAGAGCACTGTCCGAATACAAGGAGTTCGCCAGAGCATATATAGACGACATAGCCGTCTTTTCTGAAACATTTGCTGAACACCTGATGCATCTAGAAAAGATACTTTCTAAGTTATCAGACTTAAGATTTTCAGTCAACTTGATGAAATGTGAATTCGCAAAACCGCAGATTAAGTACTTAGGACATATCATCGGGTCCGGCAGCCATCGGACCGACCCCGGAAAAGTGGAGGCTATTCGAAGGTTAGCAGTGCCTCAAACGAAGAAACAGTTGAAAAGTGTCCTTGGTCTATGTAATTATTACAGAGATTACATTCCTAAATATGCTGAAGTAGCATATCCTCTAACCGAACTGACGAAGAAGAAGAGTCCAGAACAGCTGTGTTGGTCAGAAGACCATGATCGGGCATTTAATGAGTTGAAAAGAGCTCTTATCGAAGCACCTAGTCTACATACTCCCGTTATAGGAGTACCGTTTGTCATCGAGTGCGACGCATCTGCAGTCGGCATCGGCGCGTGTTTATCGCAGCGAAAAGACGGAGTACTGTACCCGGTTAGCTATGCCAGTCAAAAGCTCTCCAAAACTCAACAGGCTTGGCCGACGATCGAAAGGGAGGCCTATGCGGTCATCTGGAGCCTCAGGAAGTTCGAAACGTGGATTTTTGGTTCACCTGTGGAACTTATCACCGATCACAACCCACTAACTTTCATCACCAAAAATGCACCCCAATCTTCCAAACTGCAACGATGGGCACTAGCACTGCAAAAGTATGACATGGTGATTTCGCATCGACCAGGTGCCAAGTTGATAAATGCAGACGCACTATCTAGACTTGAAACTGTTGAATAAGAAAACAAACTGTGAAAAACTTTCATGAACTATTTGATAAGTGACTGTTTACTTTAAAGTTTTGATTCAAAATTTATTTAGTGTGTTTCTACAACTTTTGTTTCCTTTTATATGTTTTATTTGTTATTGCATTTGTTATTGCATTTATTATTGTTATTATTAAGTATTAATTCTGTTTTGTATTAGTAGGTAAGACGAGTTTTAGGCAGAGTGCCCAGATTCTTCAGACATGTAGTTTGTATATATTTTTTTTATATGTATTTGTTAACTTTTATTTTTATTTGGGTAATTTGTTTTAAAAAAAATGGAGTATAAGGACGTCTCCAGACTAAATTTCAGATAGAAAATTGAGGGACCCCCTCCCCCATTTTCAATCTTGGGTGGGGGGTGTGATGTCTGGAGCCGTTTAGATTAATTTCTCTTTCGATTCTTTTGGCGCCAACGCCATACGTCACGTGGTATGCGGGCGCGCGCGGAGAGAGAGGCGGATATTTTTTTTTTTCAGAGTAAAAGTGATTTTTGAGAAGGGTAGCCGAGCCGTGCATGTTGGCCGGCGGCGTGTTTTTTGGATTTGTGAAAACGGAAGTGTATCGGGTGCTAAGAGCACCAAAGGATTATAACTTGAGTAGTTTGTAATACAAGTTAATAATATAGTGAAGTGTAGTTCGTGGAGTTTAATATGAAGTTTGTGCACCTTGTGAAACCCTTTCTTTTTTCAGTGTAAATAGTCATCATCATTGTGTCGTCTTGTAATGTCTTCATGTTCGTTTTAAATAAACTTAATAATCTTTGATAAAAAAAAAGGAGTGCTATTTTTAACACGATATACACCACGTGGGATGGTCAGAGGAGCGGCGCCGACTTTACAATATAGCTTCATCGTATGTTATAAGGTTCAATTTTAGGTTATATTTATAGAAACAACTTTTTTTTTTTTTTTCATACTATTATAAGAATATTGCTCAGCTCTCTGTTGTGCCACTGTTCCATTACAGGTACACCAATAAATTTATGCTTGTTTTTTGGTCTTATTATTGATTTTGCAGTGTGAATTATGTATGTGATAGCAATATGTTTAACCCTTAACCGGAAATGTGAAAATCCCGTGCACAAACAGACCACTTAATAATTTATCAAATAGTGAACTTAAACATTTAATCTTTAATAGTAATGCATTAATAGGAGCAATTTTTTAATATAACAGCATAAAAATAAGTTTTGAATGCCGGAGTGCGAAAATATTAAGGGCAGATATATCGACGAAACCATCTCACAGATGGTACGTTTCTGGTTAAGGGAACTGAACTGGGCTTAGATGCCTTATGTTCCCTCAGCCGTTGTTTTGAATTGTTTGGCGATTTTTTGTTGGTGTGTTGGCGGTGTTTAAAATATGGCAACCTCGATATGTGGAACCTCGTGTGACATATGTGTTCTGGCAACCACTGAGAAGTGGTGGATTTTGTGGATGGATTTTGATATTGTGTTGTATCGCTCTGTCTTTTCATTTTTATGTTAAATTTATTGGATGTATTTGACTGACTATATGGTTTCTGTAATCTGTTTAAAAGCTTTTGCTGAAGTAATTAAGAAATATGAGGAAATTTTGAGAAGAAAAGTAGGTTTGTTTATTGTGTCTCAATGCATATTCATAAGCCTATTTTGGAAAATGATGGTGGTGTTATGAGAAAGATTTCGTACTGGAGCTTTCAAGAAAGCAGAAAGCAAAGTTAAGGTATGTTGATAATTTTATGTATATTCTGCTGCCTTAAGAGTTTTTATATTTTGAGATTGCTAGAAAGCGAGAACTGCTGAATTTTGAGAATTCTACACCGGAAGAACTGCTGAATGCAGTGATGGTTTTTTTTCAGTTAATGTGCACGAAGTGCTCATACAAGATTACTGATTGCCACTTTAGCGAATTTTGTTTATTATTTACATTTTATTTTTGTTAAGCGAAACATGCGTATAAACCGGTGCTTGGCGACATTTACTACTTGGCGGAAAAGGGGTTTTCATGCCAAGAAAATTCCAAGATGGCAGCCGTGGGAACTTATGACATCTGTTCCGGGAACTGCAATAATTAAGCCTTTTTGTGGTAAAATTTAGATAGGCAAAAGAAGTGTAAAAAGAAAAGTGCATAAAATCTGAGCGTATTTGGCACCTGTGATTGTGCATAAAAAGTATAAAATTTAGATAGGCAAAAAAAGTATAAAAAAAAGTGCACAAAATCTGAGCGTATTTGGCACCACTGATTGTGTATAAAAGGTGCACAACTCAGGTATGCAAAAAATGTGTAAACAAAAAAGTGCACAAAATCCGAGCGTATTTGGCACCACTGATTGTATATAAAAAGTGCACAATTTAGGTATGCAAAAAAAGTGTAAACAAAAAAGTGCACACAATCCGAGCGTATTTGGCACCTCTGATTGTGTATAAAAAGTGAACAATTTAGGTATACACTTTTTGTGCACAATTCAGTGTGCACTCATTATGCATAAGCAGAGGTGCCAAATACGCTCGCTTTTTGTTCACTTTTTTTTTACACTTTTTTTGCAAACTTTTTCTAGCTGGGTATGTTTGGGTATATTACTATTATGGCTACACAAAAAATTAGCAGAATAGGAGCATAATTTCAGAAGATATAAATAAAAATATGAAAATGTAATTTAACATTAGAAGCACTAAATTTTGAATGTTTATAATTCAAAAACTTATCATTCAAATGACTTGAAATTCGGTGTCTAGACATAATTTGAACCAATGATTTGGAATATCTCGTTGAAATTGGGTATTGCCATTGAAATAAATAAAGTTTGGATTTGTTTTAATATGTAGATGGTCCCCTAAGTAAATTTTATATACGTCATTCAAAAGAATTTTTTTCCACGGC
The DNA here is from genome assembly GCA_963932465.1 of Maratus speciosus. NCBI lineage: Eukaryota > Metazoa > Arthropoda > Arachnida > Araneae > Salticidae > Maratus > Maratus speciosus. The sequence goes on along the minus strand of OZ010789.1, from coordinate 595,279,811 downwards.
TGTTCGTTTACATTGGTCAAATTGGATGTAAAATAACATATGAATTTGTAGTATAATTTAAATAAAAAACACAACAGTCTGCTCTTTCAAATTCTAATAATTCACAGACAAAAGCTTAGATTTGTATCTTAATTTTCATATTGTTTTTTACTAATTTATTGCATAATATGTTTAGCATTAATTATTTAACACTAGAACGCCCGCTACCATTTTCCCCCTAGAACGCCCGCGGGAGTCGCTTCGACTCCTGATTGTTTCAAAAGAGAAAAAATAAACGAAACGCATAGAAATGAATAGAAGACTGTGAATATGATATTTATATTTGAATTTAAGATTCATATATATATTTTACAATTGAAAGAACAATATTTATATACGCATTTTTAAGAAATTGGAAAAATATTTTCAAAGGAAATACTCACAGAATCGTTTCGAATTTTCAATCTGAAATACAGTTTTTGCAAGTGTAGTCAGTTTTGGCCAAGCATTTTCCACAAACCATTTTCTTGCATGTTATGCAATCATTGAAAGTCATGTTGCCTTTACATAGTTTTAGTTCGCATTTTCTTCTCTTTAGGGATTTTGTTTCAGATGATGTATCAGCGAGTCTTTTTCTTGTTGGTTTATTTTTAGCAGATGTATAATTTTGACGCAATTCATCTGCTAATAACTGAATAAATGCTTGTCTGCTTATTTTTGTTTCTCCGGTAACTTCTTTATAAATGATCCAGGCATTTATTGCTGCTAAATCTAAGAGATTGTAAAAAGTATGCACAGGCCGTCTTCTGGAGGGCGCCTTCACTGAATATTTCCTAGCCATTTGATCAATAACGTTAACACCACACTTAGTTTCATTATAAAATCTAACAGTTTCTGGGGTTTTCTTTTCGTTGTTTTCAATATCAATAAATGGGTGGAGAGTGCTAAAAATAATAACATTTTTCTTTCTCTTTCCTTGATACACGGTAAGAGTAGTACCGGTTTCTTCGTGTTTTAGAAATTATGTTTCGTATAATTTATCTTTTGAATCTTTCAAAGTTTTTGGAATTTCTCTCCTAGTTTTTCTCATAGTGCCTACTAAACTAGTACCTTTCTTTTTCAGTTGTTCAGCCAAACGCAGTGACGTGAAATAATTATCAACCGTGACGTTAATGCATTTGTTTAGAAATGGCTGCATCAATCGCATAACTACATATTCTGATAAAGTTTGATCTGAAGGCCGTCCTTCGCATTTGCCTAAATAACGGAACGCATTCAGTAAGTACTTTGTTCGAAGGTCTACTGCAGGCCAAAACTTTTGTCCGTATTTATCCGGTTTTGAAGGTATGAATTGCGTGAAAGGACAACGCGTTTTGCTTGGAAATAACTGTTCATCGATTGTTATATTTTCACCAGGCTTGAAACAGGCAATACAGTTTTCAGTGAATCTATTCCATATATCAGATATCATTCCAAATTTATCTGTTTTTAAGCATATAGATCTGGTACATTTCAAATCGAATCTCAAAAAGCGTAAAATTTCACAAAACCTATTTATTCCCATAGTTTCAGTGCAAAAATTCAAACCCCATGAGTTTGACCACAAGGAATGAATATCAATTCCATTTGCACCACATGCACCTCGGGCATACAAAATTCCAATAAAGACATACAGCTCGTCTAACGTAACTGTCCAGTTATCGGTTTCAAGAACACGTCTTGCCTCTGTTTCTGTGCATCTTTGTATTTGTTCCAGCATTTTTTATCTACAAATAACAGCCATGCACTCAAAACGCTTTCAGATTTCACGAATTTCTTAGCATAAATAGTTGGTCCAGTAGTCTGGCACATGATATTTTGCTTCGGATATCTTCCAGAAATTTTCTTATTTGCACAAATTTTGCATTGTGTGCCATCTGGAGCGACATGAATTTCACCTCTTTCAGATGCAATAATTAGCGCATCTTCATTTGTTTCGGAATCTGATGAAGAATTATTTCCAATACTAATTTCTTGAATTTCGTTTTCATTTTCTGATACCTCACCACCTTCAGATTCATTATCTGAAAGCTCTCGTAATAGAGCAGTTATTTCGTCCGGTGTTAGAAATTTTTTCCGTGACATTATGTTTTATTTCTAATAAAAAGGAAAAACGGAGTTGCTTAGCTATGATGAAACACAAGACTGATAAAAATTGAAATAAAAATTCAATTCGAATGATACGAAGAATTTCGCAAGCAGTACGCAATCATTTCAGCAGGTGCATCGAACTAACCATTTTTCTCAACAAAAGGGGTGTAGAGAAAAGAAGAGCAAAAACATTTACTTTCCTGATAACAGATAAAAAGATTATGAATCTCAAGGTCATGTTACGCAAAAATAATGAAAGCATTTTACAAATCTTACTATGGAGTCGATTCGACTCCTTTGGGCGTTCTAGGGGTAATGCCTTATTATCAATTTATTAAATGTGCAAATAATTTATAAATTTCAGAATAAATAGAGATTATAAAAATAATAAAAGTCAAGGAAGCGGGGGAAAAAAAATCAAAATTTCTCAGAGATATGGGTGTTTTAGGAGCATTTGGAGTCGAAACGACTCCATCGGGCGTTCTAGTGTTAAAATAAACTTTAGCATTTCATTAAGTTTTATATGCGAAAGTGTTTTTTTACATATTAAATTTCTAAAATACATACATTAATAATATTAATGCGACGTTTTAATATGATTGACATGAAAAATATAATATCTGATTCAAAAGCAAAAGTAAAGTGAAAATCTTGCGCAACATATTTTACGATATAAAAAAATATATATATACATTTAATGAAGTTTCTTTTTGGCAAACTAAATTTTACAAAGGAAATTTTTAGCTTACACGTTTTTAAAATCTTCTCATATAGTATTTCCATATAACTTATTTCCTATTTGACATATAACGTTTGAATTTTAAAATCAATGCGTTAGTAAAAATTGTTTTCTTACTTTATTTTAGAAAGCGAAAAAGTCTGAGCAATATCTAATTAAATAAGCAAAAAATTATTCGCGTAATAAACATGAACTGTAAATGTCTATTGGCACGAATTTCTGTTTAAATGTAATATCCTTTAATTGTAAAAAAATGTCGAAATTCTTAAATTTACATTAAACAAGAAATATTAAATACGTGCAGAACCATTCAACTTTCAGTCTAGGTAAATACACTTATATTTTGCCAAAAAACAGATCCCTATGAAAGTTCATACCCTAAAAAAATAATATTAAAATTTAATATTTTGATGCAGTATCAAAGTAAAAGTTTGTTAAAATAGAAATTATTTTCAAATTCTCAAAAGGTTAAGGATGAATAACCTTTCACAAAGTGTCTCTTCTTGTCATTGACTAACAGCTAATTACCAAACCTCCAATTTTAGTGTTATGGTTTTAAATTTAAGTGTGTTTAAATAGCTATTCTTTCATATGAAAATCCTTTTACGTCAAAATGATTATTTTATAAAAGCTACAAAATTTAAATTTTTATACAGTACTTACGTCCTATAACTTTTATTAATAAATTTTTTCCACATAAGAAGTAAAACAGTAATAATTCAATTTTTCTATGACTAAAACTTACCTAGTTATGTAACTTTCTATTTTAAGAATTTTATGTGATTTCTACCACTTAAAATTGAAAACTCGTTTAACCGGTGAGAACTCGCGCAGCGACTGATAGGAAAAGAGGGATTATGGATTTTTTTACAATTTTAAACCAGTATTTTTTAAAAGTAATCTTCAACTTATTTTATAGCAGAATTTTTAACAATTGTCTCAGTCAGAATAAGTAAGGTGACGATGACTTTTCGTATTTATTGGTGATAAAGAAAAAATCATTCATACCCCGGATATGCGCGAGTTCTCCCCGGTTTAAGTGTACGCTTGTTATACAGTAGTAATTTATATAATTAACGGCAAATTTAAAGTTTTAAGCTGGCCTTTTTTCTGTTTATAATATATACCGTATATACTCGCGTGTAAGTATGTTCACGCATAGGACGACACCCCTATTTTGAATAAAAAATTATTTGTAAAATTCTTGACCCGCGTATTAGCAAACCCAAAAGAATTCTGATATGTTTTGAGAAACAAATCCCATTTTTATTGAAATAAAAAAGCCCATGGGAGAGAAGGAGAGGATATATTAGTATCAGTCTGCGTGAACTAATTGGGCACACATTGCTTTTATTGAGAACATATAACTCCAAACATCCAACACAAACTAAACAACTTTCTTTAATCACCTTGCACAGATCACAGTGCTTCTAAAACAGCATACTTTGGCTTCCAGCTCCTCACATCTTGATTTCTTGAGCAACAGCATTGAGTATTCTTACAAGAAATAGAAGACCATCAGAGTGTAAAAATAGTGACACTTTTAACCGTAATCCTCTTGATAAAAAGCTTGTATTCAAGATAATTTAAAAAATATTGATAACGAATTGGCCCAGTATTCAGAAAGCATTCTATTCGCAAACAAATGGAATTATACATTGGTCATAAAAATTAAAGAAAAACCAGAAAAAATATGCTCGCAAAGTTAAAGTTTCAATTCTTTATGTTAACTAAATACAATTGCACACACAATTGCACTTCCGCGCAGCACACAGCTATGTTAGCGCAAGAAATATGCAAATTCGGTGATTGACAATGTTGTGCACAATAGACGCATGTTGGAATTTTGGTCGGTAATGTTGCTGAAAGTGAATGTTTTGTCTGAGAGTGTTCGATATTCATTAGTTATGGCTCAAGGACAACATTTAAGTGAAGGTCTAATGTGCCGAATAATTAGTAGAATCGAGGCAGGTCAAACCCAAATGGAGGTCGTCCAAGATATCCCTCAAAGTGCCATATCAAGAGCTTTTAGACGCTGTTTAAGTTGACAGTCAGCCTGATCAAGGGCGACAAAGAGCAAAAAACTGCATCTGAAGACCGTTTTCTGTTATTGTCGAAGAAAACGGGAAGTGACTACAAGAGATTTGGTTTCAGGCCTTAAGGCTGCTACAGGAACTCGATTTTGTCGTTCGATGGCTGCTCGAAAACTTAACGAGCGTGGACTATATGCGAGAAAACCAATAGTTTGTGTCCTACTCACTCCATCGTCCAAAGGGGCTAGTTTAAACCGTTGCCGCCGTCATGTTCAATGGAGCCAAGAATACTGGACACGAGTAATGTTCCCATGACGAATCCAGATGTAGTCTGAACACTGATTCTAGACGTGTTTTGATCTGGAAAGACGGATGAACAGGCAACTTGACTTCTCTTGTACGCGAAATACCCTGTTTCCGTGACCGCAATTTAATAGATTGAGGGGGGGGGGGGAGGAGATCATGACAAATTACCGCACCGCACTGCACATCTTTCAAGGGGGTTCTGTAACCTATCGGAGATATGTAGAGGAGATGTTGGAACACCAAGTTAGACTGTTTAGGGATGCTGTTGGTCTAGTGTTTTTGCTAATGGATGACAAAGCTCGGCCACATCAAGCATAAGTGGTGTCAGAATACTTTCAATCAGAAGATATCAATCGAATGGATTAAATACGTTACTCATTCGACATGAACCCGATTGAGCATGTGTGGAAAGCCTCAGGGTGCCGTCTTTCAGCGCGCAAAATCTCCAGGAGCTGAAAAGTGCACTTTGAGAAGAGTGGCGTACAATTCCACGAGACTTGATCAACATTTTGGTAAAGTCTATTAAATCAAAATGTGAAGTATGAATATCTGTCTGAGGTGACCATACAACATTAAAAAAGAAAAACATTTTCCACAGAAAGTGATTAAATTTTTCCATCATATTACAATTTCCTTAATTTTATATTAATTTCAATATATTGAAAATAATCAACTGCCAAACAGTGCGATTTATCTTAACTAATGCTTTTGCACAAATATATATTACTAATTTTTCATTAAGCATCAGTTACATTTTATTTGTGTCATTATCCTTTAATTTTGCCGATCAGTGTATATCTCCGTAAAAGAAGGGGAGAAAAATTACAGCATTAACCAATATATCCTCCTACTATTTTTACGCAACGCAAAAAAAATATCTAAAGTGGAATTTTACCAGACAGCTAATTTGACAAATGAAGAATTTCCTATATGTAGTTCCGAGGATTTAAGTCGCACACATCCGGTTGTTCAGGCTTTTAATGGCTAGATTATTTTTAACACAATTTCTCTAATTGGTAAATAAAATATATGAGTTGTGATTTTCCAATTGGGCGAAAAATGCACAGGCCAGGATTCTAACCAGGAATCGCTAAAGCTGCTAATGCTCTTTCAATTGAGCAGACTCTTTTCTGCCAAGTGAACTCACGTATCCAGCGTTTACTAGTGTCCTATTACCTGCGATTTTTTCTGTTAAGCCTATTCATATATAAGAACAAATGCTATTGGCCATAAGGTTAGCTGATTGAATTATGTCCTTCAGATTCGTCCGGGATAGCTCACATGGAAGAGCATTTGCAGACTTATCCAAGAGATCAGTGGTATGAACCCTGGCGTGGACATTTTTCGCCAGTTAGAAAAATAAAACTCATATTAATAGCATTATTTGAGGAAAAATTGGCTCCATGTGTTTATAGCAAATTAACAACTATTATGTAAAACTTCCAATGAAAATAAAAGTAAATTTCCAAATGGAAAAGTGTTTTTCTTTATAGCATATTCTGGTAATTATCAATGCAATGGTACAATTTCTAACACTGAAGTTAAGAAATATTATGAAGGTTATTATGTATCCTTTAGAAAAGAAGACCCGTATTTCTTTCAACTTTAGACCGTTGCCGTGTCATCATCATTCATAGACAAAAAATCGTGAGATTCAGTTGTCACAGAATCGGTATGAAACTTTATTCGGTCTAATCCATCGGAGAAAAATTTTCAATTAACCAGATTCTTCAAAATGTTAACACTAGAACCACGGTATTTTCGGTAGAACCGCGGAGCGGGTCAGTTTGACCCGAGATAGAAAAAATATATAAATATGCATAAATGTTTATTTTAATTAACTAAAATAGTATATTTTGATATAATAAACAACTTTTCAATACATTGACATTACATTTAAATATAAATCAGCAGAGATTGCCAAACATTTGAGAAAGTGATTTATTCGAAATTTTATTTTCTTAAGTATAATAACATATATTTTAAACAAAAATAAACTTAAACTTAATATCTTTAACGGAATATAGATTATCTCTATCAAATTCATTTAGACATAATATGTAAGAATAATTAAAAATTATATGCGAGATAAATACTAGTTTTACAGATTTATTAGTTCCAATTTATTATTTGACTTGCATGCAAAACTTGGCAATAAATTTTGTACGTTTACCACAAATGGGTGCATTATACTATGAAAACATCTTGAGTTTTATTTTCACATTTTGAAGTGTGATACCGGACCCGTTTACGCTATGTTTGGGTTTTCCGTCTTTTTCAGTGGTTGCTTCGCACCCAAATGACGCATTTTTTTGCCGAGTGTGAACACACCTTTTTCCCAATTCTTCAACTAAGTCTTGAATAAATTGCCGCCTGCTAAGATACTTTCTAGTTACGACTGTGTATAGAACCCAAGCCTTGATAGCTGAAAGATTCAGATTATTATAAAATACATGCACTGGCACCTATGTGAAGCAGATTTGACAGTATAAATCCTGGTCAATCTGGCCAATCACATCTACACCGAATATAGTTGCGTTGCAGTGAAAATCTTTATCAGGAAGTTTTTTAGAATTATCTAAAACCAATCTTTGAATGCAGTGTACTTCTCCGCATGAAAACATATTTATATATGTATTCGCTGGTAAACAGGCTAAAGTATTTATGGGTTAGAACAGTAGTCGAATGCAATTCCGATCTTGACATTTTTACTGAGACTGGAATTTCTTTTCTTGAGCGGTTTACTGTTCCTACAAAGTTGGTAATTTTGGATTTCAGTGCCTCTGCAAGCTTTATAAACCTTGGTATAGTTAGTTTTTCTATTTTCAATGAAATGTTTACAGATATCAGAAATGAGGGCAGATTTGTCTGTCTCTAAATGACTTGATTGGTTTGATTTTAAATCGAACTATACGATTCCCATTATTTCACGAAATTTGTCTTTTGGCATTGTAAGATTATGAAGTCGTGACATCTTACCTATATAATTACAATTAATGCAGAATAAAACCAACTTCAAGAATCCTTCTAAATGTCTGTTGTAATTTTCCACTGCATTCGACAACTTCTTTACAATGAGGATATATGTCGTTACTTCTGAGAAAATGCATCTCTTTTTCCTCATTTTTGCGTAAAAACATGTAACGGGTTAAATTGAACCGCTTCGCGGTTCTAGGTATAAATGGTTATAATTGGGAAATTGATTATTTTATGCGTTTTCACATTTGATAAGTTGTTGCTTACCTTAAAATATTAAAAGTTAGAAAAGGATATGTTTTTGCAATTATTATTTTTGGCCCAGTGACAAATTGAACATCGATTTGTATCAAATTGACCCGCTTCGGGGATCTAGTGTTAAGTTATTCGAATTGATTAAATCATTCTTAATAATACGTAAAATTTCAAAAAGATTTTCTCTTTTTTAAATATTTTTACACTTATAATTGTAGAATAAATCTGGTATTAATTCGTTTTTACTATAAAATACTTAGCATAAAATTTTCTTGAGAAACTGCAAAATTGGCGAAACATAATATTAACAAACGTAGCTATGTGCAAAATTCCTTTTCTATCTTATAATTTATACAAATCAAATTTAGATAAATCCTTATTATCTATTAAACATATTAATATGTATATGCCATTTTTATAACTAGATTTTTTGTTTAAAAATAATGTGTTCCCAGGCTGATATCAAGTAACATGCAAATCCCATTCCAACTCGACAATTTCGCATATATATATAATATATTCCCGTTTTGTTGATTTCTCCACCCATCTTTTACTGCAGAATATAATGTTTTTTCATGTAATGATAAAATATTCTTTTAGAAAGGAAAGATTAAAAATATATCGAATTATTTTTTCTGAATAAAATATTTTAAAATTTTAAACAATGTTCAAACACGAAAAAATATAATTTGTAAAAATACTTCAAAAAAGGAAAGTGAAAAAAATAACAAAATGATAAATTTTAACCTTATCACAGTTTGAGTAATTTAATCCTCATTTTTCTAATTTAAATTAATTAAATTAGTTTAAATACAAATCGAATACAGAAAATATACTGATTCCAAAAAGCATGTAAAAAATATTTTAAATTTTAGTAAACGTGTTAGAAAGAGATATAAATTAGTTTAATGTTAAGTAAAATGTAAAATACTACGTCTAGAATATTTTAGTTCTAATAATTTACATGTTTCATTTTTAAGAATACATTTTTTTTTTGAAATCGCTATAAAAATGCAAAAGAAATCAGAGCATAAATAAAGTTTAAGTGTGTCTTAAATAACACAATTCTGTCTTGTAAATGGTAAACATTCATATAGCTTTTCATTTGCTTCTTGTCATGAGGATTTTGGAGTTTTCAGTATTGTTAAGAGTAAATAAAGACCAGCTTGTAGCTTGTAATTATCTCTCAGTTGACCAAGTATCTAAAACATGACTTTTAGCAAATACTTATGTAAATTACATTGCATTAGGAATAATTTTAAATTAAATTCTCTTTTCTAAATAACAAATATATGTTAGAAAACTAAAAATTTTTATCGTTAATACAATTTTGCTTAAATTATTTAGCATTATTTATTTGACGAGAACAATGCAAAATGTAATGATATTCTGGCTTAAAGTGTGTGTTTCTTTCCAATAGTGCAGATAACATTTCGAATCAATGTTTGAACAGAGAAAATAAATTCACGTTTGAAAGAGCAACTAGATTTTAATTAAAATACCTTTTTTTTTTTTTTTTTTTTTTTTTTTTTGAAGATGTTCTGTATTTTCCCCCCAAAATAAATATAAATGATGTCTGTTTCTCTAAGTATACGTAGATGTTATTATTGGAAAAGGCTTTAAATCAGTTCAGTCTGTAGTTCAGTATCAGTTCAGTAGCACGAGCTTACATTTTAAAATTACATTTTAAAATAACTTCTATCTCAAATTTCTTGTATTTAGCTCCAACAGTATCACAGAAATCATAATTTTTGAACGATAATATTTCTTTTCTTAATTTAGAACTTTTTAGAAACTTTTCTACATAAGGAATTACGTCGTAAAAGTCACAGGCCTGTCATATTTCAAGCCTAGATATAAACCTTTTACTTGCAAAAAAAAGAAAAAAAAATCGATTTATCGCACTTCTGAGAGGTGGAAGTCATTTATGATGAACTGATAGCTACGTCTCACGCAACAAACCCAACTGAATGAATCAGAAGTCGGAAGATAGTTAAGTGGATAAGGAAAAGATGAGTTTTAAATGAAACAGAGAAGCCAACTACATACAAAAGCAAGCCAACTACAACAAAGGAGAAGTTATAACGATACATCTTGTAAAAACAGTCATCATAAAAAATTGACGGACTAACGGCCATGGAACGAGGCCCACTCCAGTAGTGCACAAGTCTTTCCAAATAGCTCACAACAGTGTTGCATAAATCGTGATAACAGCCATTAGCTTCCAATGGACTGATCGCCATGTGCGCATTCACGTATCAAGATAACATGCAAAAAAAAAAAAAGAAATTGAACCTGTTAAGTGATTGATCAAAGCCATTTCAAAGGATCACAAATTAAAGACCACAACAAGTCAACCCATCAGCGGCAAGTCCGCAAAGTGACAAAACCTCAAACTTAGACATACACCATGAATAGAGTCATAAAGAAAAACAACCTACGATAGAGACAATTATCTCACGGTATGTGAGAGGCATATATCTAATCAAGGAAAAAGAAAATACCTACAAGAATATGTCAAAATAATAAAAAGACAACCACCACGACAGTGACCAAATACCAAGACAAGGAAACCTCCTCAGAAGAACAAGTCCACTGGGTGAGATAAGTATATTATACTAGACAAATATAATGAATTATTAAATGTTTATTTAGGTCAATCCCAACTCCCATAGCTTATGTCCAAGTTAGAACCTCAAGAAGCTAGCTCAATTAGAAATTAATATGTTAATCTCACTAGGTCAGCTCGTTAGTCTCCTATCAATTCTCTCCTAGCTAAGCAATAGTATGCCAATTCCTAGTTAACTTGCCATAATATAATACTAGTAAATCTGCAGATCAGGAGCCTCAACGTCAGCTCTACAATTCATTGTGTTTAGCACCCTTTGAGTAATATTAATCTTTCTACAAAAAACGAAATTTAAAGTTTTGAAATTACATAAACATTTATAAAACGAAAAAATATTTCGAAGGTTTCTGACATTAGAAGCGTTAAATTAAACCCCTTGTTATGTAAAGGTATTCTGAAAATCTCATGAGCTACTTATTCTGGTAATTTTTAGATAATAGAGTAGATTTCTTCGAAGGACAGAGCCCCCCTGAAACCCTTCGTAGTGTAATTTAATTTACATTTGTAGTTATCAATTAATTGTGTTGATGTCCTTTAGTAAATTCTACCAATAGACGGAAACGTACATGAATTCTTTTCTACAACCCTGTATATTACGTGAAGATTTTTACGCGTCGTCTATAACATTTAAATTTAATGCAGACAAAAAACCCTCTTAAAACTGCTCATATCACATTTCCGGGGATTAGTATGCATAGTGTGCACCATATATCCAGTTTCTGCGGAGTCCTGTATATGGTTCTATTTAAATTCTGCAAACATTTGTTAGTATACTAAATGTAATTGGGCTGGGAAATACATAACTCAAATAATAAAAAAAAAAAAAAAAAAAACACTGAAGCAATTCGCGCTCATTTTCATTTATACTTACGAATTCATTTGTGTATCCCTGTACATGGTCTATACAATATTTATGCACTACTTATTAAGCACAAATTTACTTAATGTTAAAACGCACACCATAATCGAAAATGCTCTTCAGCAATCATCCCTAATAGTCCAGAACTGTATCCGAAATTTTTTTATGTGACCCTATAAATGAATGATAAATACGATACAAATCATATTCAAGCTTCTTGTAGTCAACCACAGTAATGTAATTTAATTTCATAATGTTTGAATTAGTGCAACACAATTAACACACTGACGACAGGCAATTTAATTAAATCTGGGTTTAAAAACAGTGGAAGCTCCTCCCTCTTCTGAAAGTGTCTCGGAAATTGGTTTCTGAGATATGTTTTTCATGTTTATGCAGCAGTAAATATCTTTCAATGTACGGATGTAATATATAATGTCTTACAATCTATAAAAAATATGGACAACACAATATAAATGTCTTTTCTGTAAGGTAGAAGTCACTCCCTTAGCCAATGATGTATTCTGAATAAAAACGAGAATTCTCGTTTCCCGTCGCTAATGTGTTAAAATAAGCTGTGAAGAGTTTTTTTCCCCCCGTAGACCACATTTTAATCGACCACTTTTGTGTGACCCTGAAAAAAACATATGCTTTGCACCCCATATACTACAAAAATGTTTCAAAAATACATATCAATTTTATTATTTTGTAACAGAGTAACATAATTAAAAAACGCCACAAAAGGATTTTCTTCAAAGATTGTAATATTATGAATACTTTTGAGTTCCCTGTACGCATGCTGTAAGTGCTACACATAACATATTTTATAGTAACCAGGTTCTAGTGCACCTTAATAAAGTATATAAATTTCATTACGTTTAAAATTGTGCAACATTATTAAAATACACCGCAGACGATTTTTCCCAAAGACTATAATGTAACGGAATAGTTTTGAGTGCCCCTGTAATTAAGCTATGAATGCTACACTCTTCATTTTTAATATCAAACATACTTTAGCAAACCTCAATAATGTATATCAATTACATGTAATCCCGACTATATTTACACGAGTTAGAGCACGTAGAGAAACACGGCAGGCGACAGATACAAAAACTGAAGTCATAAATACTTTTCATCCATGTTGGAAAGTGTTAAAAAGGATTTACATGCCTTTAACTGTACTTTTTTTTCACTTATAGCATGGTTAAAGATTAGTTTAAACATCCTAATCCATGCGATAGCAATAACATATTAAAAGCCCCCCAAAATATGCATATCTGGAGATCTATAAATCTACTGGAAAATAATTCATTATCGTGGCCACTGTTAATTGCATAAATTGCATCGATTTGGCGCGATAAAATATTTTTTGTGATAGCCTTTTAATAGTACCTGCAACAAAATTAACGTAATTTACTAACTTCATTCATATTTGACGCAATGATAGGCTACGAATAACAGTCGCTAGGCAACGAAGAAAAGAAAAAAAAAAGAAATACGTATCATGTAAAACAAGAAAATTAATTTAAAAATTCTTTATATTATTGGAATACATGTATAAATGTCCTCAAAACATTATACACGTAAATAAAAAAATCTGATAGATATATTGATAAAATTTCAATATAATTGGAATAATTTAAAACCCTTATTTGGAATTTTAGTATCCATAATTTGACATTTAAATCCATTAATCAAACGTGCCATTTTCTTTCAACAAATGGAAATTTGAAAATCGTCTGACTTGCCGTAGAAAAGCATTATAAAGAAAAATAAAATCTTGCATATTTTCCGAACGAATGAACCAAATTTAACCAAAAACTATACAGCTACGTCCGGGTATCTCACGAATATGCCCAATTAATTTCAAGCTGATCGGGTGCTTTTTGCGGCAGTTATCGCGGAACAGACGGACAGACAGACAGACAGACAGACAGACAAACGGAAATCAAAACTTTTCGTGTCTCCACAGTAAGCCTTCACTGACGTTTCGGCAATAATAATAATAATAATAATAATAATAATAATAATAATAAAGAAAACCTGATTCTAGTATTAGAAATGGTTAAAAATATAAATTCATTTTAAATAGCCATGCAATATTTAATTAATCTAAAATAAATTACTCTAGTTAGTTTTATGTGACCTAGTGCTATAGGATAATATTAAAAGAATATATATAATCCCAAAAAAAAGTTTTCGGTAAAAAAAAAAAAAGCGCCAAGTTCTCCTTAATGTTTCGGCCAGAAAAAGTAGTGATATCTGAAGTTCGCACAAGTTAAAAGCCAAACATCCCAAATCTTTCATTGAAAATGGCTTCCTGCGACTTGGTTGTTAATACCTTCTACAGCATTTCAAAATTAATGATTGGAAATTACGCATTTATGAATTATTTAAATATTAAAAGTAATATTAGAAAGCAAAGAGGTAAATTCACATAAAGACATTATAAGTAAAAGATTTCTGATAACTACCATTCAGTTTCAACAAACATTAGTTTTGATTACAGATCATTTAGTCCACTTGTGGTTTAATTGCCATTTTGTACGTTCTAAAGCTAAAGTCATTAACGTAAAACCCAAGAAATAAAACAAAATTTACTTACTTCAAATCTCACAATATGTTACATTATATTTTATTGTATAATATTGAAATCTTGTGTATTGACGAAAGAGATTTTTTTCGTTTGAACATTTATTATAGTTTGTTTGCATACGTTAAGAGGTATTCGATTTATAAACTGTTAAAAGCTGATACTAATTATGTTTTAGCAATTAAGAATATTATCTCCTGAATACAAGTATTTTGTTATTTTTTAACTTCTAAGCATTTAAATAGACTGAAGTTGTTTAAATGCTTTTTTCAAATGTGTATTTTATTTCTGTACTCTGTGCCACAAAATGCCTAAAATAATCAAAAAATGTAATTGGCATGTAACTCATTTGTACATATTTGAAAATTTGAAAAACTCTCTTGAAGGCATTAACGGCCAAGTCGCAGGAAGCCATTTTCAATGAAAGATTTGGGATGTTTGGCTTTTAACTTGTACGAACTTCAGATATCACTACTTTTTCTGGCCGAAACATTAAGGAGAACTTGGCGATTTTTTTTTTTTTTTTACCGAAAACTTTTTTTTGGGATATCACTATTTTTTGTATGTTTTTTCAAGTTTGTTATTCTAAACTATATTAATATGAAAAAACTTAAATTTCGGTACTTTTATGTTAACCGGGAGCAAATCTCCTCATTAGCCTATTGTTATTTCGCCAATAGCAGTTTTCATTTTGCAAATGTGTAAATTAGAAACAATGCTTTGATATTCAAATAAAATATTTTGATTTATGTTATTATTTCTTATTTATTTATTTAAATATTTCAATGTTAAATATTCTATTAAATAAAAGGAGGGAAATGCATCTATTTTAAATGAGATGACTGAAAAGTATATATAATTAATGACATGAATGCAATATGAACAATGGAGTTGGGAACAGTATTTGGCGATTTGCCACTTGCGCCCGGCTAACATAAAAATACCTAAATTTATTTTATTGAGCTTTACAAATTTATCCTTTATTTTTTTATATTAAAGTACTAGCCGCCTCTAGCAAGCAGTATTTACCGTATTAATTCCATGATAAACGTTGCATCATGTTTCTGTTATTCATAATTTAATTTACTTGCCCATTCTTTTGCCAAGTCGGAAGCTTTTGATAGAGAAATCAAGAACTCTTTATGATCATGGAAGCACATCATATATTTTGTGTTGTTATGTATTTCATCTTTCGTGACAAATATCTCTTAACTCACTTATGCATGTTTCCTTAGCAGTTACGATTCGTTCTCTAATGCGGAAATTTTTAATCCTATTAAGTAATCTTTTTTAATTGGGCTCACTGCCAATTGTTGTATCTTAACTGATACGACTGGGTACAAATGAAATGGTTCTTATGAAATCCTTTGACAATATCTGCATTTGCATTAAACCATATTGATGCTAATATCTTTTTGTTTCACGTTAACCTTTTCAATAGACCCGATTACGGAAGAATAGAAGGTCTACCGGATCACTGCCATGATCCATTTGAAAATCTATCATTCTTCTCATCTGATCGTGTTGAAGAATTAGTCAATGTACCATGGTTTTAAGATTTTGGCTAATTTTATTCGAAACTTGAAAACTAAAATGCGAGGAACCGGATTATAGAAGATTCATTCTAACGTACATATCGATTAACAGGTTACATATTACAGAATTATAATAATCATAAGGAGAACTGGCAGTTTCAATGCTTTAATAGTTTCCGTAAATTCTCTTTATATAATACAGAAGTTTTAGCGGTGTAAAGATTAACAACATAGTCACAGTAAATATAATATCAGTATAATATAATATCAGTATAATATAATATCAGTACAACATAATATCAGTACAATGTAATAACAATAGCAGAGGTTTTGGGCAGTGACGAAACTATTAGCAACTTTGGAAATATTAGTACGTTATATCATTTGACTATTCAGATGATATGCGGAAAAATAAAAATAGATGGCTCGCATTAATAATTAACTCATTGGAAAATAGCCACTAGCGTCAAATATTCGACAAGCTTGGCGACATTTAGCAGAGTTTCGCCAAATTTGATAATATATCATGTCAATTCTCAAATTTGGCGACAAAAAATGTTTTGTTTATTATGACGTCATAATGATGCATATGTATTATGTATTATACACATACCTATAATATGTATGATGCAAATGTATTATGTTATATGCATATGTATAATATGTATGATGCATATGCATAAGTTCATTAACATCACTAAAACGCACTTAAAGGAATAGTGTTCAATAAATAGTAGGGATAATTGCCAGATTGAACAGAGTGCTATTGAGATTAGAATTCCGACATTTATAATAGACCGGGAGTCCTCTGCACACACCATCACCTCATCGAGTTTACAACTGAAATTTTAGGATTACTTAAAACTAGATTAGCATATTTAAATGCAACTGGTCTGTTAAGTCACATCTTAGTAGAAACCAGCTGAAGACCTAATTTTAGTGGTTAACTGATAGGTTTATTATTGTATTTTCCTGCATTCAAAAGTTTGGAAACATGGAAGAATGGGTGCAGGAAAACACAATAGAAAATCCACCAATTAACCCGTAAAATCGGGTCTGTAGGTGGTTTATACAAAGATATGACATGGCAGACCAGTTACATTTCAATACGCTAATCGATATTTAATTAATCCTAAAATTTCAGCCGTCAACTCGATGAGGTGATGATCTGTGAAGACGCCTTCCGGTCTTTAATAAAATTTGTTTTAAGGAAATAAAAGACAGAAAGATGGACAGATAAACTGAAAGATTTGCCTTAAGGTTTTTGTAAAAGCATATAAAAATTCATTCAACTTGAAATCATGTAGCACCTTTATAACTCAGGCTAATTTTCTGTAATCAGGTTTTGGCGACTAACATATCTTATCTATAACTATAATCTTTCTTTTACAGAATTAAAATTAACAATAAATTAACAGTAAGTAGGTTAATAATACAATATAATAACATTAGCAGCGGACTTCGGACGCCGCATCTTTCGCACATCGTTAAAGACAGTTTATTAGTTACACATTTCATTTAATTAAAAGGAGATTTTTAAACTTTCATATGGAATTAGGATATTTTTCCACATAGGGACCTTGGCATTTTTTTCAAAATCTTGGCGAAATTCGGACTTCAGAAACTGAGATATGTTGCCAAATGATATAAACAACTATGAAAACAAACCTGATGAACTTATAAATTAGTAAAACATTAATAAAAATACGAATAAAACGTCGAATTAATGGTTTTTTTGGCCATTATTGGCATTTAATATTACAATTAATTAATGGCAAACCATTATTGGCATTTAATCTTACAATTTGGCGACAGTAATTTGGTCGACGGGATAACTAAGAAGTACCATGTATTTATATACATATCAACATTTGTTTTATACATGTATAAAATATTATTTTTATATACAAATTATTTATGTTGGTATATAAAAATAAATAAACGGGTTCCTTACATTAAATAAATTGTATACATATTGAAAAAATTGCTTGCGTATATTACACAGTAAATAGGTTGCCAGAAAATACGTTATTATCAAATTTCTTTTCTCGTCAAGGCTATTTTCTGTATTTCGCCAAGGCTACTATATCGGAAACGTACCGAATTGCAGTTATATAATTTGTTAAATGTTTTGTTGTTTTTATATCGTAAATATATCATAACCTATACTGATTAAAATTTTTAGGTATATTCATTTTTTCTATTTAACAAACATCTTTGGAAAAGCATATATATAAAATGTTCTTCTGCTTGAAATCACGTGACCCACTTCAAAACTCTGTAATCGAGTTTTGGCGACCAACATTGGCACAATTGAATGGGTTAAGGAACTGTTTACGGCCAAATGAACACCCCCTGTTTGAAGGGTTTAGAGGCAGAAATTCTGTGTTTTCAGATTTTTCTGGTTAATTGTGCTACAAACCCGACTTACTTGTGAAATTTCATGATTCTACGACTTTTAGAAGTACCTTAGTTATTTGATGATGCGAAGTGAGTCAGTGACAAAAAAGCGCTTTTTCGGAATTTAATATTTCGAAAACTACTAAATGTAGAAACATGAAATCGTGAACCTTAGTTCAGTTTGACCATACGAACATGTGTATAAATGAAAAATTTCTATATCTCTCCCTAAAACGGCGTTATGAGGGGGTGAAAAGTATGCCGAAATGGTTCAGGAAAAAGTAGCTTACGGCTTGTGCGAACTTGGCGGACGCACTGCCGTGCTCCCAGATAAATGATAGTTAAGTAAATAGCTGTACGTAAGTTTTAAGTGTAATAATATGCACAGGCAAACCTCTTTCCCTTTCAGGTTTTTTTTTTTTTAACTGCCGCCTCTTTATCATTCGTAGCTGCACATAGGCTATAGCCTGCACAAGTTACCGGCCCCTCTCCAGTGGAAAGTCTACGGAGCCAGTTTCTACGCGGTGAAGTACGGTAGAAAAGCGGAGTCTCATCCTCCTGCATAGTTGTGTTTGCATAGCATTTCGTCCAAAATTAACTTTCAGTACAACTTGTCTATATGCGGCACTCCATTTTTTTTCTTTTTTATCCCCCCCCCCCCCTCTAAAATCCATTTCCTTACGACAAGTCTGCACCAACAATTCAGCTTCAAAACCCTAGGCCAATCAGAAGTAGTTTGGGCAGCGGTGACCCAATTGGCAGAACATAGAATCCGCAGCTAATGCCGAGGGATCGAGGCCTACTGCTGGCTATCATCCGCTATGTACGCTAATGGCGCCTGGTGCATGTAAAATCCGTCGTGGGCGCAAAGTCCTCCAAGTTACCTGTGAATTATACCTCTGGAGGTGCCTTGCCAGGTGAAGGTCTCCTTACCTGACCAAGGTTCCATATTACGAAATCAACACGAGTAGCAATGTGCAGATTCCAAACAAGAGGATATAAATGTTAAGCAACTGTCATAACACCGTTCACAACTAAACAAAACGCATTGCCGATACGTTCTAGGCGCTATTTAGGTTTACTGCCACTGCGCGGCGATTAGGCGGTCACCCACCGCGATATAAGAAGTCAAACCCGTTCAGCTGGGGCTTCCCGGCAGGTAGGTGTCTGGTCATCGGTTAGAAAGAAAAGAAAAGCCTAGATATAACAATTTCAAATAATTCGTAAATTAGAAAGTTTAACTGTCAGTTCAACCTCTTGAATTTCGAAATTTTTATAAATTGTTCTCGACGAGAATTTATATTCTAAAAGTAACCGTCATAAAATATATGATGATTCTATGTCTAACAGTATCACATGAATCGCAAATTAAGAATACGTTTTGCTTCTTCAACCAAAAAATTTTGTTTTGTTTTAGAAACTTTTCTATTGAAGCATTTATATATTAAAAGTAGTAGCCGTGTTCATTGAAAATTTCGAGACCTAAAATTATAAATAAAACTCAGTTTAAATCGTTTTAAGAAAGTGTTTTAAACCGTTCACCTATTGAACTTTCTATTTTTTTTTTTTTTTTTTTTTTTTTTTAGAAACGATTCTTAACGAGTATTTACATCTTAAAACGAATCCAAATGTGAAATTTAATGTTTCTAATTCCGCCAATATCTCATTAATTGCAATTGTTGAACGTTTTTTGTAGAACCTCTTGAGGATTGGGATAGCGGCATAAAATACAACTTCTATTGGAGCAGAGGAGATCACTTTTATTTTTTAATCATTTTTCATTTTTTTTATTTTTTTCGGTACTTCTAGATATTACACCTACAAGCAAACAAACAATCACGCATTTCTTTTTCATATCATTAGCATAGTTTCAATTAACTTTGTAAATAACTTAAGAGAAGCATGCAAACTTTTTGGTTTCAAATTATTTTAATTATTTAAAATAAATACGACATAAAAGAGAATTGAATAATCATCAATCTACATCAGAAGTAATAATCATCAGTCTACATTCTAATATTATCTAATTTCCAATTTTACAAGGAATTTAGAATTTATTAATATAAAATGAATAATAATTATAAATTAATATAATATTAATAAATTGATTACTTATTTATTAATATTATCACTGAAATGTTTCAGTAGTATATTATATATACAGTTAAAGTACATGCAAATTTAAAATTCAAAAGAATATTTAATCATCTAAAATTTAATATTTAGAGCAATTTTTAGTTTATGTCAGTAAAAGCCAAGTAAATTTTTTTAAAAACCAGAACCCTTGCTGGAAATTTTAAGAGCTAATTCATACAACGTCTTTAGTTAATGTAATAGAAAACTAAAGAAGACGAAACTTTGCTTTCATCTGTATTTATATTCTTTTAATCTCTTTTAAATGATATTTTACTATGCATCCAAGAAAATTTGGATCTTTTTTCCATGCATAGAGAAATTGAAAGGTAAGGTTTTTCCCGTCTAAAACAATCACAGGTTTATTGTCCCCATTTAGCTTTATTTTGTTTAATTCAGTCTTTTAAATTTCGAAGTAAAAAAAAAAATAAATTAAATTAAATGTAATAGGGGAGAGTAGCCGAATTTGGACCACTTCACATATTTTCCGGTGTAACTTGCTTAATTTTTGGAATATCTGCAAAACATCGCTACACGGGGTCAATCTGTTCATCTGCTAACTAAATAAATCCTTAGATCAATTTCTTTTTGAAAATCCTACATTTTATTTCAGCTTCAAAAAAGTGTTCCATATTCAGCAACTGGTCGCCTAAGTTGGAACCCCAGTTTCCTAAATTGGACCAAGACATATCAGGTTGTTTTAACGACTAGGGAATATAACTAATTTTAATAAAAGCAAAGTTTGCGATTAATGAAACAATCAAACAAAATAACAACAATGAAATATAATGAAATCAAATATCTGAAAATAAGAGGAATTGTTTTAAATCAAAATTTATTGAAAATGTAAATCGAAGTTATCAGTAATTAAGAATATAAGTTATGGAATTAATTGCCAGTTACATGAATATCATGTAAGGAGTGATGCAAAGCTTACACATTAATTCTGTTTATTCATTTTTTAATCAACCGCACACAACATGGAACCTATTTGACAATCTGAACACTGAATCATTTCTGCTATTTTATTTTTCTTACAAATTAGGCAAAACCAATTATCACTGTCTAAATTTTTCTTTTTAGATTCTGAATTATTAGAACTTTTTTTTGAAACAGAAGTTTTCTTTACATTATGCTTGTAGTTCTTTCCTTCCATCATTTTTTTCCAATTGCATTACGCCTATTTTTTAAAACTTGATGTCACAATTGTTTTTGTATTGTGAGAGCTTCCTTTTTGTCCCTTTTTTTTTTCATTTCAAAATTTACTCTACATGGCGAAGATATTAACGCAATTTTTTTTTCGCTCCCTCTGTACTTTGATTTAACTGAATTTAGCTAGGGAGATAACATTTATAATGATTTTCTTGCTTTTCGGGGGGTTTTGTAGCTACAGCTTACTTAAAGGTAAATTTCTTCACAACTTTCTCCCTTCTTTTCGTTTACTATATCTTTAACAGCTTTTGGTGTCACGGGTATTTTCCTTCCAGATAGTTTGTCTGTATCTTTTTCAACATTTTCAACATTATATTTAAAAAGTATTTTAAAAATATGCGCCTTTGAAAAAAAAATTCGCTTCAATTAATCAAACGCGAAACATACATTCAAACAATGTTGAATTCAGGTGTCCCCACTCCGGAACCATGAAATAATTATTACCCCTCGAAGGTTTGAAGTTTATGTGTTTTAATGGCAAAAGAGTGTATTTCCACCCTCCAGAACTGTAAAAAGTCTGCCCCCAAACCCTCACGGGACGGAAAATATCCTCAGGAGGAAAAAGCTTGAATTTTACTCTGTAAATCAAATACGCCGTAGGAATAATGAATTCAAAGAAAATAAATACAAATACATACAAGATAAAACAAATTGGAAACAAAATTTACTGCATAAACATGTAAAAATATTTTTATTTTTATAAAGGTCTAAACTGTATAAATAAATTTATCCAGATATACAAAAAAAAAAAAAAAAAAAAAAAAAAAAACATCCATAGAGATAGCAATACAATATAAAGTATAAAAAAATAGTGTACAAGGCGTACCTCCTCGACATGCTTTTCAAATTTATGATCGTATATCTGGTCCAAATTGACCCATTTAAGGCAACTGCTTCATTTTTCACAACACAAAATCTGAAGAATAAAAACATAAACGAAATCAAACAAATCCGCTGAAATATATGCGCAATAAACAGATGAATTTGTATATGTATATGAAAAGATAAGAGCATACTTTAGTTTTAAAGTATTCAATTACGTTTAGTAGGAAAAATCTAGATCAAAACAGCTAACTTTAGGTTTTTAAAAAATGTCTGAAAACAGCACATGGTAGGCGGGTGCTTCTTCTAATCATAAATGACTTCATTCTAATGAGTAGGTTTTCAGCGGTAGATGGCGTCTCTTTCTGTAATTAACGGCAGAATGGCAACAGTCCATTTAAAGCGGCGGTCCAATTATGGCTACTCTCCCCTAAACACCTCGTAGAAATATAATTAATTTTCTTTTCAAATCATGCAAAACCAATACGCTTTGTTTTCTTAAAAAATAATAAGTATGTGCTTAGAAAGTTGAGTATAAATTTTCAGAATTTCAAATAAAAGGGTATTAGAGTCTTTAATCCGAAAAGATTTACACGGAACAAGAAAAAAAATAACTTTTTGATGCAATTTCTGCTGATAATTCACACAAAAAAATAGTGAGTTATTTTAGTTATTTTGTTAATTTTGTTCAAAAGAAATTAGAGTTGTTTAATTAACTGTTTATTTTTTCGCATTCCAAAGATAAATGTAGTTAGGAATGACTTAGAAACTTTTACACTCCTTAATGACTTTCTCTTTTTAAAATCTTCTAGAATTTTTCTTTTTACTTTCGAAAGAATAAATATTTATCTTTATAGGTTTGCGCGTTGGTATTATCTGGAAAATTATGTTTTTGGGAAATTAGTACTGTATGATTCGTTTAATCCTGATGTGTTTTAAATATATATAAAAAAAAAAGACTTGAATAATTCCGCTCTACTTCCGGACAAAGCTATAAATTATTTTACATTACGATACCAAAAGAAATGTAACACAACATATGCTAATTATATTACTAAAAATTCTTAAATTGTACAGTTACATTTCCGTAATAGGATTCACAGCCAAAGATGGCGTCAAACGTGAGCACTAATTAGTTTCAAGTGTATCAGTTCCAACTTTTTCTTCACCTAAAAAAGACCACTTTAGCATAATTTACAAGTATTCCGTTTGATTTTCAGGGTTCCGTACTTAAAATGTGAAAACGAAACAATTATAATATCACTTCAGTGTCTGTCTGTTGGTCACAGCCATTTTACGCGTAAACTATAGAACGTGGAAAGTTCAAATTGACTAAAATAATAAAGATTACTGAACCACACAATTATAGATTATAAACCCTACATAAATACATTTAGGAAAACTGTATAGGGGCTAATAAAGTTACTTGAAAAAAAATATCATTTGTATACCGTAAATAGGTATATCGTATAACTGAAAAATAGATTTCTTTAAATTTGCGGTATTATATTTTCAGAGATATCGTATTTCTGGAAAATATATTTTCAGAAAATGTAATGCAAAAATATGCCCCCCCCCCAACCCCCCATCCATATCCGAATCTACTGAAAACAAAATCATGGAAAAATTAGAGGTTGTAAACGTTAATGTATACCTTGCTGAAAAACTATAGCGATTACCCTACGTTACATACAAAATCGCATTTTCCATTACACACAAATTTCGATTTGCGGCTGTTCAGCAAAGGCGTTGAGGAGTGCTGGAGGTAGGGGAAATGGGGGATGAATGCGACATTTTCACCAAAATATTTATTTTAAATACTTTTTCTAAGTTATTATCAATATTAATATTACATTTCATATATTAGGTATTTGACTACATCTACGCACAATATTTAATCTTGATTATTATTATACAGAAAATATTAAAAAATTAACAAAAAGTTCATCTCTGTCCCAATCATCCTCATAGCAGGGATGAATGGGACATTAATAGGGATGTATGGGCCACAATTATTTTTCTCCATGTATTCAATGTTACCTAATTAAAATTTATATTTCTAATCTTATATGTAATTATATTTGTAATATATGATCTTATAATATGGCTATTATATCTCATCGTTGCTAATCACTTCTTTTACTGCAGTTTGAACTTGTAATGCAAACTTTGATTGTCTGTCTGTTCTCTTTTCCCACTTACGAGACATTTTAGATATGATATGAAAGTTAAAAATGTCTTTGGAATACGACATAGCTAACATTTTTCATTCGCAACTTATTAATTAATATTAATTAAGCTTATCTTAGATATAATGCACAGATGAAATTATGTTAGGAAAAGTGCGAGTAGGAATTTATTTAAGCACAATTTCAAAAGTCAATATATTTTCCTTCATTTACTCAATACACATATAATATTTTTAACAATTGTATCTATTTTGATAAAGTTTCAAAAGTAATTTTTTAACAAATTATTTAACAATAATTACAATACAATAATTATGATTCCATATAAATTTAAATAATAAACAACCTTTATAATACGAGTACTATTTAAAACATATAATTAGCATAAATTGTTATTTTATAGACCTATATAATATTGTTTTAGTTAATAAATAAATGTTTCAACATCTCTAGGGATGAATGAGACTGTCCGATTCATCCCCACTTGAAATTGTCCCAATCATACCTATGATGTATAGACTCAATTATCCCCCATTTTACCACAAAATTATTTTGCCACAATGGTCACATTCATTCATTTTAATTACCAATAATGAACCTTCAAAAAAAATACTACAACATTCTATTTGTTTATATTCTGTAAGATATTTGAAAACTTCAAATGTAAAAAAAAAAGTTACTTTTTAAGCAGAGTTTCAGAAAATTCAACTTTGCAAAAAAATGAAAAAGCAATGTGGTTTTGCTTTTGGTTCTAAAGCACACTATGGTAGTGCAATATATGAGAAAAGAAAGCATCTAAAAAAAACGCTCATTGCCTGAAATATTGAGAAAGTCCCATCCATCCCTTGTCCCATTCATCAAAAAGCTTCCCTAGCTATCGCTGTACAAGAATAGCAGGATTGTTGATAATGATTTTCGAAAAAAACTTGTTGGTAATTTGCCGAGAGATTAACCCTGAAAGACACGGTCGGTTTGGATATGCATAAAGACACGGGTGGCATACTCTTTGCGCCAACGGCTTTTACAGTCTAGGTAACAACATTTAATGATATATTTGTATAATGTAATGCGCAGTAGTAAAGCAATAAAGTGTAAAACCAATAAACGTCGAACTGTTAAAAACAGACTAATTTAATTAGAATTAATCACATAATTACTGTGGCATTCGCGAATAGTTTCCATTGATTGGCTCTGTCAATACGCAATTCGTGTCTTTAAATGTTAACTAAAAACTTATCTGGGAAAACGTGGAACGTACCAAGGCGGAGTTGTAATTATGCGACCTCCTTCTGAAGCGTGCTTAGCACAATGCCAAGTTTAAACTTTGAATAAGGGCTTTGGTTTCGGTACGCTGTAAAAGAAAATATTATTATTACGCTGAATTATGTTTTATGAAAAAATAAAGTTTAAATATGCACTACTTTTATTGTCAGAACAGAATAAGTTCCCCATAAACTTTAAAGTTCCCCATAAACAGATTAGGATAAGATTTTAAAAAGTGTCATATGGAGTAGCAATATTTGACGTTATTTAGACTTCATATCTTTTTGCACTTTCACGGTATATCCATTTATACTTTTCTAGTACATATAGCTATAGTCAACCGTGCGTTGTATTGTTTTTTACAAAGTCTCATTATTATTTTAGAAACGATTTTTTTTATAATAGTACAGTTACTAATTGATATATTTATTGTACGGGAACCTATGCGAGTGTGTAATATTCGCAGTTGACCGTTTATTTTTAGATGTATATATTTTTACATTCTTCTTCACTGAAATTTTTACATACATTTTCATAAGCTTTTATCTAATAAAATATTTCTTTCTTACCAAACAAAGTAAAAATATTTCACTATGAATAAAAAATAATGAAAAAATGATTTTTCTAAATGTATTCAAGTTCTTGGAAACATAGAGGTAAAGCGCAAATTGGCCATATTAATTTTCGATGAATTTTTATGATGCTTTTTAATCAGTAAAGTTTGAGAAATAAATACTAATAGCATTGATAACAGTTTTAGTTTCCATTGTTGTTTTACTTTTTAAATGTATATTTTAATATCTAAACATTACTTTAAATAAAGAACTAATAATGGCCACTTGGCCATTTAGGTTAGGCAAAGTGGCCAGCATACGTTAGTGAACATGTCACATTGTTTCCGTGTGTATATTTAATCAACATAAGCTAAAATAACGCACAATTATAGGAGTACAAGTGAACCCAGTAGACAAGCCGACTGCGAATATCGAGAGTAAGCCTTTCTCTCGATAAGTCATTGCCGCAACTTATCTTCTTTCCTTCAAAAAAATACTTTTGATTAGTATTTTGTTATGAACAATGAACAGAAAATGATTTCC
This sequence comes from Maratus speciosus, assembly GCA_963932465.1. Taxonomy (NCBI): domain Eukaryota; kingdom Metazoa; phylum Arthropoda; class Arachnida; order Araneae; family Salticidae; genus Maratus; species Maratus speciosus. Next base: position 595,252,664 of record OZ010789.1, on the reverse strand, counting down.
GGGCGAAGTGGCTATCTGGTCATTTTGCCCGATCTCTTTGTACTCACTTTTCCTGGAATGATGCCATTACAAAAACTTGACCTAACATCTTTTCTGCATTAATCTGAGTTTTAAAACACACGTTATTTAAAAGTTTATCAAAAACAGCAAGAAGAAAATAATGATAAAATTGCGTATCATTTAGTTATAATGAAGAAATTGCACCACTTGCTTAAAATAAAAAATGCGAAACAAACAATACAAGTTTTAAATTGCTCGTCAAACGTTTCAAATATGTGCGTTCATAATCTTACTAGTTTTATAAATAATTTTTGAACCGCATATTTACTGAATGTATATTTTAGCGCACTTCATAAGTGCATACCAATTTCATTTTGTTGGAAAGGCTGTAACATCATTAAAATGCACTTGAAATAATTTTAACCATTGACATTAATATAATGGAAAAATTTTGACAGTCCCTGTAACTAAACTATACATCCAATTTTCGTAAAATTTAAAATGACTCGACAAAATTTTGCAACAATTATATATTTAAAATTTCAGACCATTCCGGAAGCTGTTACATCATTAAAATTCCCTTGCAATAGTTTTTTTTTTCCATTGGTCGTAATGTAACGAAAAATTTTTGACTGTCCCTGTAATTAAACTATATATCCGATTTTGTTAAAATTTGAAATGACGCGACAAAATTTTGCAGCAATATATTTTTAAAGTTTCATACCATTCGATTGGGTAGTTTTTGCTCTGTTACATGCGGACAGACGGACTGAACGACGGCTATAGGTGCTACGTATTTATATAATTACTAGCAGGCTATGCCCGCTACGCTGCTCTGTTTATCCAAACGAACCTTGAATAAAACAAAATAACAGATAAAAGCAAACAATGCAAGCGTAAACAACCCAAAAGTACAAATGGGCACACGCCCGAAAATATTCATTTACTGTCCATCCCTATAATCCGAAGTGGTCGGGTGCATCAGTACCTGCTTCTAAGGTCACCTTCCGTGCGTAGCTTATGAAAACGGCGATATCAGACTCTTTTTTAGTCTTATAGAATTATAGGAAGTCTTATAGAAATTGAAGCTATATGTAAAAATTAAAAAAAAAAAACGTAAAGTTTCTGATCCATGTGTACACCCTAATTATTATGAAATTTCATAAATCTGAGTATTTTTATCCACAATAATGTATATTTTTGTTATAATAAAAATTGAAAGAAAAATTAAGTTTTCCGAATGAGGTAAGTAAAGGTGAGTGCTTTTAATTTATTTTGTATTAATTTTTAAAATAACAATAATTTAACATTTTAGTTAGCCTTTTTCATGAGAAAGAGTATAATTATCACGAATTTCATTAACAGATACAATTATAAAAAAAATTTCGTATTTATGCCTTTTAATATATTTGGGGTGTGCTGACACCCCATGGCTGTTCTCGTGGTGCGTTTCGCGGCGCCTGTCCTGTCGGGTTAAGTTGTTTTGGGTAAACTGAAAAAATAGGACCAAACCGCTCAGAGGGTTAAAAACATTTATTCAAAACAATTGTAATGATTTTTCATGAACAGATCCCAAATACTAAAGATATTTCATATTTTTGCACAGCTGTTTTTGTAAAAAACTCGGAAACGAAATATGTTCCTATTTTAACTAGTGTAACAAATCTATTCTAATGTTTATTCTTATTCCTTGTTGAGTAATATTTAAAATATGTATCTTTTTAAATATTGGAGGTAATCACCCTTATCTAAAATGTTCAAAATGATTTTATTATTGTATGTAACTTCCAGGATAATATTTTGAAATATTCTCCTTAATTAGGACAATAACTTTAAGCGAACTTTAACGAACTCGTCACCATAATCGTTGGACTCATTTACTAAATTAATAAAATTAGATCTGAATTACTGTTACATTATTTTTAATACATTAAAATGAGAAACCATTAAATAATGAAAAATCTCTAAAACATTTTAATATTTATAGAATTTTGACGGATATATTTCATTGATAAAAAAAATAGAACAAAAATCTTTAATTTAAAATCCTATTCCACTTTCAAAGCAATGTGCACGTATCTTAAAAATCGATCTAAGAAAACTGATTTCTTAGTTCAATCTGCATGCATTAGATACTTTTTTGCATATTATGAGATTATCACAAGCTTCTTCCCGATCTTTTGTATTTCATAGCATTGAATTTTCTCGAAACATGTCGATGAGAAAAAGATAAAAGATATAAAGCGAACAAAATATTTTATTTACAACAAAAGTATTTTTTCTTTATTCTTTGTTATCATTGAAGTTTTGTTATTTTTCAAAACAGTCCATTTGTATTCCGTATAAATCAAACATGGAAATTACACTGATATGAAAGCTTAAAAATTTTAGATATAGATAATTTACATTCTGTTTTTAAAAAACCTCCATTATCTTTCCCTGATTTATTTATTAAGTATAATAAACAACTCATTGTTCTTTTTATCTTGTGTCATTATATTCTCTTTAATTTATTTGAATTGAAAATTCTCAATAGATTTCCGATATAATAAGGATAACGTTGAATTATTCAAACAATTCTAATGTTGAAATTTGTTGTTTAACTGATTTTAGTACATGTATTATTTAATTTTTTGTGCTTTTTATCAAATGGTGACCTTTTATAAAGTTGGCACTTTAAAAAAGCTATTCCCTTCTGAACGTTACTGAAAAAATACAGTTATTTCATTCATTTAAATTAAGTTAATAAATGTTCTTTTTCTAATTAAAAATCAAATCGAAATTAAATAAAACCACACTTCATGTTTGACAGTATTTGTTACTTTGAAATGTGAAAAAAGTAAAAACGCTTCCGTTTCAATAATTCAATTAAAAAAATTTGAAAATTTCAATACTATAATCTTATAAAAAATGTGACTTTTTAACTTTCTACTCTTATCCTAAAAAGACTATTGCGTATGAAAGCATACAAATTTCTATTTGGATTAAGAAATATATGATACTGACTTCGAAGTAGGCATTATTTAAATAAAATAAATACTTTAAACACAATTTAATTTTTAAATAGGTCAAAATTATTCAATTACGTACGTTTTATAGGATAAAAAATTAACCGTAGCAATTTAACTATATTTTGTAAGTGTATACTTAATTAGGTGTCCAATCATTATTTTAATTTGACTAATTCGGTAGGCTTCTTTTACAAATTTTATTATCTGAATAAAACTTCAAAAAGATCCATCATGCAGTTTTCTTACAAAAAAATCATAAAAAAGTGCTTTTTTTTGTCACCTAATGTAGAAGGTCCCATAACAATGATTTTCTTATAGCGTCTAAAATAAAATAAAACTTTATACGCTAAAAAATTCCGGAAATCAGCGACATTTTTTTTTTTTGTTTTTTGTTAATCATTACATACAAGCTGATTTTCAAATGCGTGAATATTTTTATTTAATCAATCTCAGAAAAAGCCGACAGCTGTGGATACGATTTGGATATAAAATATCCCCAATCAAAGTGAAATAAATGACATTCTAATCGCATAAAATGCCACTGGTCGTGACGAAGCTGATAGACTGGAGGTACTGAGTTCTAACCCAATCGCGCCCGTCGGCCTAATCGTTCGGAGTTTTCCGTGGCTTTCTTCGAACCTTGGATTTCCTTGCGTAAATACAGGTTAGGTTCTCTTGGTAAGACCCCCATGGATGGCACTCCCTCCCCCTCAAGGCTATATATCTCGTGGTGATAATTGGCCGTCATAAACACAACCCAACTAACCAACCACTGGTCGTGATAATTCATTCAATTTTCCATTATAAAGTAATATTTTTGAAACATGGAAAGTTAGTGTGTTTTTAGAGGTTTGTTGTTAGTGTGTCTAGAGGGGGTTTGCTAAGGTAGCTCATAGGGGGAAATCAGAAAGTCTAAGCTTTGTGTTTTACTGTTTATTACTTTATTCATCATAGAAACATGTTGACCAACAGTTAAATTTATACGAAACAAGGGAAATTTGTATCTTTAGTAAAATTTATATTGAAAATAATTGGGACAATCATATTGATACTTTATGTTTAACAATTACATTTTATCTAGAAATTGATTAAAAAGTGTCTTCTATAAATGCTCCAACGAAATGCAAACTTCGTGTTAAAACTCAATTTGTTCAAAGCGATTCTATTAAAACTGGATACTTAAGTACATTTACACATTATAAACTATTTTAAAGCTTAAACACATTCACTTTTATATTCCAACACATTAAATTTCCAGAAATATATTTATTAAAAACAGATCAATAACATTAAATAATTAAAGGTTTAGAATTTACAAGAATGATTTTTTTGGCAATCTTATTTTCATTATATTTCATTTTACTATGATGTCTATCACATTTCAAATCATTCACCTCCATTCCATGAATGTCAAAGATAAAAATAACACTGTTACTGCAACTGAAAAATAATGTGCGTGGTTATTTGAAAACCTGTTAACCACTGAAACTCATTACAAATTCATTACTCATTTAATAAATACCATAAAATTTTATTATGTTTTATATCATCATTAAACTCCAGATATTTTATTTGTAATTAAGTATCTTTATAAAGTTTGTACATAGTATAATTTCGATTGATTTATCCATAAAATTTATAAAGTAATAATCTGGGAGCACGGCAGTGCGTCCGCCAAGTTCGCACAAGCCGTAAGCTATCTTTTCCTGAACCATTTCGGCATACTTTTCACCCCCTCATAACGTCGTTTTAGGGAGAGATATAGAATTTTTTCTTTTATACACATGTTCGTATGGTCAAACTGAACTAAGGTTCCACGATTTCATGTTTCTATATTTAGTAGTTTTCGAAATCAAGCAGGACGGTCGTTCTGCCAAGCCAAGCTGAAAAAAAATGCTAACCCCGCCAAACAAACGAACGCCAAGAATAAGGCAAGACACCGTAACTGCTTATTATACTGATGACAACTTCTCCATGTTAAATGAACGAAATATGCCAGCGTAAAATTTCCCATATCAAAAGAAGCAATCATCGCAGAAAAATAAAACCAACACTAGAAGGACCTAATAAAGAAGATCTTCAATTTGAGATCAAATGCATCCTCATAAATTAATTATAAAAAGAGATATAGATTTTTCAAAATAACGTCGAGATACTGAAAATGACAGATTTATTTTCTTCGTCACAACTTATGTTTAAATCGAGGTAGAGACTTAAATAATGGACAGAAAAAAGTAAGTATTAAATTTTTGGATAGATATTTACTCAATCTACGTGCTTTTATAAAATTCAGCTTTAAAAACATTAATTTTCTATTCATAATTAGCGAAAAACTGTTAATTAGTTCTAAAGTTTACAAATTATGCCAAATAGCGATAAACCCGCCAAAATATTTTAGAAATCTTATACTTTTCTTTTATATTATCCTTTTGCATTGATTTCATCGAGGATAACTATGGCTGAGATTCAGATAGATTTTTCGCTGTTAGCGAAATGAGTTTGACCAATCAGAAGCCTGCATGTTTGAGAATATTTGCTGTTTGTGGATCCCGGCCTATGTCATGAAAGTTTTGAGTCATTTTTTTTAGTGCCGTGGATGAAGTGCAATGTTTGTAGAAATGTAGGCTAGGATCCAGATAGATTTTTCGCTGTTAGCGAAACGAGAATCGCCAATCAATAGCCTGCATTTCTGCAAACAGCGAAAAGTTCACAAAAATGCTGGCTTCTGATTGATGAATCTCGTTTCTCTGACAGCCAAAAATCTATCTAGATTGCGCACAATGGAGGATATTCCAAATATGGGTTCGAGGCTGAAAAAGTCACGTGATACCGGTAATTTATCCAAGGAACTTCTATCTGATAAGAAGGGAAGATACTACTACTTTGCCTCATGAACCGTTTCGGAACCGAATTGCACGGATTTACATTACACGTCTACGGAGCCTACCCTTCTTTACGATAGAAGTTTTTACCTTGACCACGTGATCAAAATGTAGATGGAATATCCTCCATTATGTTGAACACAATTTTGCATTTCCACATCCAGGTAGGGTATTAATTGTCATAACAACAATACATATTCGAAACTATTTAAGGCACTGATTCTGAACTCCTTTGCTATACCTTTCAATATTAAAGAAGTTGTTGTTTCCATAGTAACAGTACTTTTCTGTATTGCTTTCTCTAAAACACAAATATAGAAATTTAACAAAGAGCGCTCAGAATCAACACCATAACAGAGAGCCTTCATACATAAGAGTGGTGATATATGCACAGGAAGCATGCTCATTTCAAGTTTTTGCCGAAAGTATGGCTACAGCGTCTAGAATACCTTGTGTGGAAATATGCTATCCAAACAATGCTAAAAATTTGTATCCCTTAAATGTGCGACGATACTGCTAAAATCCCAAGTATCGATCACAGCGACATCTGCGGGATTTAGTATTACATTGTATAGACTAGCAATATCTTGCAGTTTGAGGAAATATCCTGCAGCTGTCGCCGTGATCTGTATATTTCAGCAGCATCATTGCACAGTTAAGGTATACAATATTTTAGTATTTTAAAGTATTACAGGGATAACCAATTTCCACACTATATATACAGCGCCTAGAAGATACAGTGTGGAAAACGGCTACAAAATAGTGCTAAAAAATTGAATCCCATAAATGTACAACGATGCTGAATAACATGAAGTCGATAGTAGCGCCATCGTAGTGATTTAAAAACGATAGTCATTCTAAAAGAGACTCTTTAACCTATTTCACGTCATTCCTTAACTAAATTAGCTTATAACAGACCAAAATATCTTATATTTATAGTTTCCGATATTTAACATTCTATAATTTTTGAAAACTCAGTGTTTATATTGAAAAGAGTTACGAGATGGCGCTCGTATCAGCATATTGCCGCTGAGCATTGTTGGAGATTTATGGGATAAAAGTTTTTAGCACTTTTTAAAGCATTATAGGAATAGCCGTTTTCCACACTGTATCTTCTAGGCGCTGTACTATAGCTCCGTTATAGGCCTAGATTATATGTTGTAGAAATCGACTATACCAGCAATACTTAAAAAAGCGCGGAAATAGTGAATCCCTTAAATGTACAACGATGTTGAATTCCAAACAGTCATTTACAGCGACATCTGCAGGATATTTTTAAAGAAGAAAGAGACACGTGTAATGCACCGCTATAGCGTCTAGAATACATACTGTGGAATTTTGCTATCCAAGCAGCGCTAAAAAGTTGTATCCCTTAAATGTGCACTGACGCTGAAATCCAGGGAGCTGATCGCAGCGACATCTTTGATAAACTTTCAAAGTAAACATCGTATTATTACAGCGGGCTTGACGCCAAGCACATAGGTCAGATGTATGTTAATAAAATGTAAAAAAAAAAAACGCTACAGCGTCTAGACCAAATTATAGCGCCTAGAATATATAGTGTGGAAATTGGCTATCCCTGTAATACTTAAACTAGTTGGATGTGCCAATCCCAAAACTTTCTTCTATCTTATACATCTTAATATTTCAAAACCTAGTTACACATGTTAATACTTCAATATTATTAGTTCAATACTATACCAACTTTGATTTTCATCTTAAATTTCTGCTCAAGTCAATTAAACGGACTAAAAACGAGTTAATCTATATCATGATATTTGTTAAAATTATTAATTTTTCCTTATTCTGTCGTTATCAGCTGTTTGCGAATAGCCGGCATAGCAGGAAGCGAGTTCCCGCCGCTGCATGAGCCGCCGATGCACAATAGAACTACGAAAAATCAAGAAAAGTATACAAAAATCGCTAGCACGGAGCACTTTTACCGCGCAATATTTCCAAATTCAAGGAGAACCTGTTGGCCAAAGCCAAAAACAAGCACAAACACTTTGGTTCAATTGTATGTATAATTTTATACGCTGTTCGATGGTACAGTAATGAAAATGGCACAGAGATCGGAATTATAGCGCCCCCTTCTTTCGGAATTTTTTCAAGTTCAGGGAGGACTTGTTTGCCATAGCCAGAAACATGCACAAAAAATTTGGATCAATTATATGGATAACTTCATACACTTTTCGATGGTACAATAATGAAAATGGTACAGACATCGCAATTATAGTGCCCCCTTCCGGCAGAATTTTTCCAAATTCAGGGAGGACCTTCGTGACACGACCAAAAATAAACACATAAAATTTGGTTCAATGCTATGCATAACTTCATACACTTTTCGGCGGTACAATATTCAAAATGGCACAAAAATTGTACAAAAATCGCTATTACAGCGCCCTCTACGAGCAATTTTTTTTTAAAAATTAAGGGAGGACCTCCTTGCCATAGCCAAGAACTTAAATTTTTTTTTGGTTCAATTCTATGCATAACTTCATACACTTTTCGATGGTGCAATATTCAAAATCGCACAAAAATCGCTATTACAGCGCCCCCTAACGGCGAATTTTTTGCAAATTCATGGAGGACCTGCTTGTCATATCCAAAAACTTAAAATAAAAATTTGGTTTAATTCTATGCATAACTTCATACACTTTTGGACGGTACAATATTCAAAATCGCACAAAAAACGCATTTACAGCGCCCCCTACCGGCGATTTTTTTCCAAATTCAGGGAGGACCTGCTTGTCATATCCAAAAACTTAAACTAAAAATTTGGTTCAATTCTATGCATAACTTCATACACTTTTCGATGGTACAATATTAAAAATCGCACAAAAAACGCATTTACAGCGCCCCCTACCGGCGATTTTTTTCCAAATTCAGGGAGGACCTGCTTGCCATATCCAAAAACTTAAAATAAAAATTTGGCTCAATTCTATGCATAACTTCATACACTTTTCGATGGTACAATATTCAAAATCGCACAAAAATCGCTATTACAGCGCCCCCTACCGACGAATTTTTTCCAAATTGAGGGAGGACCTGCTTGCCATATCCAAAAACTTAAAATAAAAATTTGGTTCAATTCTATGCATAACTTCATACACTTTTCGACGGCACAATATTCAAAATCGCACATAAAACGCATTTACAGCGCCCCCTACCGGCGAATTTTTTCCAAATTCAGGGAGGACCTGCTTGTCATATCCAAAAACTTAAACTAAAAATTTGGTTCAATTCTATGCATAACTCCATACACTTTTGGATGGTACAATATTCAAAATCGCACAAAAATTGTTATATCAGCGCCCCCTACCGGCGATTTTTTTCTAAATTCCGGGAGGACCTGCTTGCCATAGTCAAAAACTTATAATAAAATTTTGGTTTAATTCTATACATAACTTCATACATTTTTTCATGGTACAATGGCGACAGACAGACGGACAGACGGACAGACGGACAGACGGACGGACGGACAGACGGACACACAGACAGACAGACATTTTCTATAAACATGTTTTTTGGAATCTCTGACCCCTAAAACATGCAAATCCGTCGAAAACCGGAAGTCGAAAAAAATTTCGATTACAATACTTTCTTCTATTGAAGATAGAAGAAAGTAAAAAGTGGTAAAATATTGTATCCTTAAATGTGCAACGATGCTGTTGAAATATACAAATCGCAGCGACATCTGCAGGATATTTTTCTATAACTGAAAGATATTGCTAGTCTATACAATGTAATACGAAAATCCCGCAGATTTCGCTGCGATCGACACTTGGAATTTTAGCATTATCGTCGATCATTTACGGGATAAATTTTTTAGCGTTAGTTAATAAAATATTTCCACACTAGGTATTCTAGACGCTGTTACCAAATCGTCATGAAGTTTTAGGAAATATCCTGCAGATATCGGTGTGATCGACTCATTGGATTTCAGCATCATTTGAAATTTAAGAGATCCAATATATTAGCACTTTTTAAAGTATTACTGGGATAGCCGATTTCCACACTATATATTCTAGGCGCTGTAGCACCGCGGTAGCCTGTCTTTTTCGTTTACCTCGGAGTAGACATAGATGAAGTCATTTGTAGCTGTTCCTAAACTGTGGCCAACAACATATAAGGCCAGTTCATAACGTCACACGGAGTTGATTATCTGTACACGGCAATGGACACAAAAAAAATCGGCTCGCAGCTTTGTACTAATCATCGTGTAAAGATGATCCAACTCTGAGACTAACGAAAAAGACAGGCTACCGCGGTGGGTCCGATTCTTCTTTTTTTACAGACCGCTGGAGTCACGTGATGCACCTCGAATGCACCAAAGAAGGTGCGTGAAAAGAGCATCACGGACTCCAGCGGTTTGTAAAAAAAGAAGAATCGGACCCACCGCGGTAGCCTGTCTTTTTCGTTAGCCTCGATCCAACTGCGTGTGACTTTAAAACATCATGAACTGGCCTATTATGTCATTGGTCGCGCTAACACCCTCCCTCCTGCGTCCACCGTATATAGCGGTATCTTGTACTGGAGACTGCTAAATGGGCTGCTATCGGTCAAAATCAAGAGAGAAAGGGGCAGAAGAGAGGGAAATAACTCTTTTTTTTGGTAACTAGTTTTTCACACGGGAAGATTGACATGTCTGTCATGGTGGTGAAATACGCCAAAGCATCCTAAATATCTGAGAAAGTCTTGACTCGCGTCACGAAAACATCACACAGAGCAGGCAAAGCAAAGAAACAAAATCATTCATCGGCTCGTGAATATGAACGAGCCAATGAATGATTTTTCTTCTTTGTTTTGCCTGCTTTGTGTGACGTTTTTCTGACACGTGTCAAGTCTTTCTCCAGCGTTGAATAGGCCGGGATCAAGATAGATATTTCGCCATTAGCGGGATGGAATTGATCAATCAGACGTCTGCATTTTTCCGAACTTTTTGATGTTTGCAGTAAACACCGAAAAGCCTGCAAGGATAAAGGCTACTGATTGGTCAATGTAATTTTACTAACAGAGAAAAATTTATCTGGATCCCGGACATTAACTTTGGTTGGTTAAAACAATTTTGAATAAAATCAAATCAGGAAGCCAATGTTTGTTAACTTTTCTGGTTAGTTTAATTGAAATCTTGCTCGTCTATTACTGAAAACTGAGTTACCGTACTTTGGACAAAAAATTGAATATGAGTACACGACTTGTGCATATGTCACCACTCTAACACAGTGTTGCCAGATGGGCTACTTTTTTTAACTCAGATACTTGATTGGCACCACTTTTTTGAAATTGTTAAATGTGCCTTATTTAATGACATATTAATTAAGGCGAAAACAATGGGAATTTTACCGTTTATAATAAGTGCTGGCAATCAAGAAATCTGAATTAAAAAAAAGTAGCCCACTGGCAACACTGCTCTAACATATAAATATTCTGTGTTATGACCATTATTCTAAGTGCAGTTGGTTAAATTTGAGTATCTGGGCATTAGAGAAAGCAATAGTGGCCCACTGTGGCTGAGTGGATAAGACACAATGCCGCTAATCGCTTGAGAGCGTAGGTGGACGCAGATTCGAATCCCGCCGTGATCCGCATGTGATATGATGTATGTGTTCAATAAATCAAACAAACAAACAAGCAAGCAATAGTGAAAGGTACAGTTGGCATGGAAACAACGAATTCTTTAATTCGTATAGAAAATTAATGAATAGTAGTAAATGACTCAAGTTTAAAATGTAGGCAAATGGTCTGGAAATATCAATGGCTCCCATCTAGTATTTCACAAAATTAATTTAATAGATTCACATGATGTATAACTTGATGCAACTCTTAACTAATGAAAATTCTGCAACAAGACTTATGTATTAGATGTAAATTTCCAACTGGGCGAAAAATGTCCGGACCAGAATTCGAACCCGGGATCTCCTGGCTGAAGCCGCCAGTGCTCTGCCATCTGAGCTATCCCGGACGATTCTGGTCGAACTTTTTCACCCAGCTAACCTTGAAAATTGCAGCATCTGGTCTGAAACCTGGTTCAGCTCAACAGAATAAATCTCAGGTAAGACTTATGTAGGTAGATCTTTTGAATGAATAATTCAGAATTCTGAGAACAAAACGAAGTTCTTAAGGCTCTTCCTCACACCCCCCTCAAAAAAGGAAATACGATAGAAAGATATAAGAATTTGGATAGCTTCAATATGTCTGTGATCTTTTGTCAGAGTTCAGAAAAAGAGTCTGGGCATAAAAAAAAGACAAATTTAACGAACGATAAGACTATAGATTTCAGGCAATTTTTAACCGAAAAATATTTAATTCTAATGTATTGCGGCTTTAATAATAGACTATTAAAGATAATCAATTTAGGGGAAATTTTATAGTAAATTAATATCCTCACATTTATGCAAATAGGTATGGATAAACAGACTTGAGTAAAATTACATATTTATTCTTTCTTCTCTATAACACGATCTAAATGAAGATGAAGCTATATGTACAGTTTATATCTCTAAATTTTTAGATTTTTTTTATCAAAAATGTTCCTTTATTATGTCTAGAATTGCTAGATTTACAGATCTTCGATTCTTTAGATGCCTGCGGGTTTTCATTCTCGGATTAACCGTAGGTATTTGTAAAGGTAAATTTATTTTGCAAAACCGTCAGCAAAAAAAGTTAGAAAAAACAATTAACTGACAGACTAACTGTAAATATATATTTTATTTCGACTCTGTTTTTTACTAAATTTTCATCTTTCGTAGAAAATTTTAAGGAGATATAAATTGAGAAAGACTGATACTTTGAAAGAAGAAATTGACTTTCCTTACTTTTAAATTATTAATCAGTATGATAAATGAATGATAGGTAAACAAAATGTATAATATTGTGTTTGCTCCCTGCTTATGGACTAATTTTAATTTGAGCTAGTAGAATTATTTCAGTTATATATCATTTGTTTTAAAAAAAGAACTGATATCTACTAAAAAACAACTTTTCAAAACTAAAAAATAAGCCAAGCAAAAAAAAAAAAAAAAAAGAAAGAAAAAAGAAAAGAAAAAAGGTGAAAGTTGTGGCTAAAAAATAGTGTGATATCAAATTTCCAAGCTTATATTGCGGTACTTATTTAACATTTTTTCATAAAAATTTACCATATGTAAGTCGAGTACCTAAGTATGCGTTGATAGAAAGCCTTTTCTCCTTTACTAAATACATCATAACGTGTTTCTGAAAATTAATTTTTTTTAAATTATGCATGATGGGCTTGGCGGCCATCTTTCCATATTTTACACAAATTTCTAAGCACTCAAGCTCGTAAAATATTTGCATTATTAAGAATTTCGAAGTTATAGTTTTAGCTACAGACAGATAAATTAAGAAAGTTTTTTATTTTGAAAAAACAAATTGATTTTTACTGCTTTAACTAATTAATTAACCACCCTCCGAAAAAAGAGAATCATAAGATGAAACCTGAAGTTACTTCAGCTTTATTTTTAGACACAAATTTTTAGGCACTCATTTCCATAAATTAAAAGAATAAAATGTTTGCTTTAGTAACAATTTCGAACTTCCAATCTTAACAATGAACTTGTGTGCTTAGAAATTTGTGTAAAATATGGAAAGATGGCCGCCAAGCCCATCATGCATAATTTAAAAAAAAATTAATTTTCAGAAACACGTTATGATGTATTTAGTAAAGGAGAAAAGGCTTTCTATCAACGCATACTTAGGTACTCGACTTACATATGGTAAATTTTTATCAAAAAATGTTAAATAAGTACCGCAATATAAGCTTGGAAATTTGATATCACACTATTTTTTAGCCACAACTTTCACCTTTTTTCTTTTCTTTTTTCTTTTTTTTTTTTTTTTTTTGCTTGGCTTATTTTTTAGTTTTGAAATGTTGTTTTTTAGTAGATATTAAATTCCGAAAAAGCGCTTTTTTGTCACTGACTCACTTCGCATCATCAAATAACTAAGGTACTTCTAAAAGACGTAGAATCATGAAATTTCACAAGTAAGTCGGGTTTGTAGCACAATTAACCAGAAAAATCAGAAAACACAGAATTTCCGCCTCTAAACCCTTCAAACAGGGGGTGTTCATTTGGCCGTAAACAGTTCCTTAATACATTCAATTGTGCCAATGTTGGTCGCCAAAACTCGATTCCAGAGTTTTGAAGAGTGTCACGTGATTTTAAGCAGAATAACATTTTATATATATGCTTTTCCAAAGATGTTTGTTAAGTAGAAAAAATGAATATACCTAAAAGTTTTAATCAGCATAGGTTATGATATATTCACGATATTAAAACAATAAAACAGTTAACAAAATATAAACCGCAATGCGGTACGTTTCCGATATAGTAGCCCTGACGAAATACAGAAAATAGCCTTGACGAGAAAAGAAATTTGATAATAACGTATTTTCTGGCAACCTATTTACTGTGTCATATATACACAAGCAATTTTTTCCGTATGCATACAATTTATTTAATATAAGGAACCCGTTTATTTATTTTTAAATACCAATATAAAAAATTTGTATATAAAAAATAATATTTTATACATGTATAAATAAAACTTTTATATGTATATAAATACATGGTACTTCTTAGTTATCCCGTCGACCAAATTACTGTCGCCAAATTGTAAGATTAAATGCTAATAATGGTTTGCCATTAATTAATTGTAAGATTAAATGCCAATAATGGCCAATAAAACCATTAATTCGACGTTTTATTCATATTTTTATTAATGTTTTACTAATTTATTTGTTCTTTCGTTATTTAAAATAAAAATTATGTCAGTAGGTATAATTTGGCGAGTGGTTTGGCGATTTATATAATTTGGCGAAATTGGTCGACGGGATAACTAAGAAGTAACAAATACATATATAAATAACATAAAAGTTCATCAGGTTTGTTTTCATAGTTGTTTATATCATTTGGCAACACATCTCAGTTTCTAAAGTCCGAATTGCGCCATGATTTAAAAAAAAAGCCAAGTGGAAAAATATCCTAATTCCATATGAAAGTTTAAAAATCTCCTTTTAATTAAATGAAGTGTGTAACTAATAAACTGTCTTTAACGATGTGCAACAGATGCGGCGTCCGAAGTCCGCTGCTAATGTTATTATATTGTATTATTAGCCTACTTACTGTTAATTTACTGTTAATTTTAAATCTGTAAAAGAAATATTATAGTTATAGATAAGATATGTTGGTCGCCAAAACCCGATTACAGAAAATTAGCCTGAGTTATAAAAGTGTTACATGATTTCAAGCTGAATGAATTTTTATATGCTTTTACAAAAATCTTAATAAGGCAAATCTTTCAGTTTATCTGTCCATCTTTTTTATCTTTTATTTCCTTAAAACAAATTTTATTAAAGACCGGGAGGCGTCTGCAAAGATCATCATTTCATCGAGTTGACGGTTGAAATTTTAGGATTAGTTAAATATCGATTAGCGTATTGAAATGTAACTGGTCTGCCAAGTCATATCTTTGTGGAAACCACCTACAGACCCGATTTAACGGGTTAATTGTTGGATTTTCTATTGCGTTTTCCTGCACTCATTCCTCCATGTTTCCAAACTTTTGGATGCAGGAAAATACAATAGTAAACCTATCAGTTAACCACTAAAATTAGGTCTTCAGGTGGTTTTTACCAAGATATGACTTAACAGACTAGTTGCATTTAAATATGCTAATCTAGATTTAACTAATCCTAAAATTTCATCTGTAAACTCGATGAGGTGATGGTGTGTGCAGACGCCTCCCTGTCTATTATAAATGTCGGAATTCTAATCTCAATAGCACTCGGGTCAATCTGGCAATTATCCTTACTATTTATTGAACACTATTCCTTTAAGTGCGTTTTAGTGATGTTAATGAACTTATGCATATGCATATAATACGTAATACATTTGCATCATACATATTATAGGTATGTGTATAATACATAATACATATCCATCATTATGACGTCAGAATAAACAAAACATTTTTTGTCGCCAAATTTGAGAATTGACATGATATATTACCAAATTTGGCGAAACTTTGCTAAATGTCGCCAAGCTTGGCGAATATTTGACGCTAGTGGCTATTTTTCAATGAATTAATTATTAATGCGAGCCATCTATTTTTATTTTTCCGCATATCATCTGGATAGTTAAATGATATAACGTACTAATATTTTCAAAGTGCTAATAGTTTCGTCACTGCCCAAAACCTCTGCTCTTGTTATTATATTGTACTGTTATTATACTTACTGTGACTATGTTGTTAATCTTTACACCGCTAAAACTTCTGTATTATATAAAGAGAATTTACGGAAACTATTAAAGCATTGAAACTGCCAGTTCTCCTTATGATTATTATAATTCTATAATATGTAACCTGTTAATCGATATGTAAGTTAGAATGAATCTTCTATAATCTGGTTCTACACATTTTAGTTTTCAGGTTTCGAATGAAATTAGCTAAAATCTTAAAACCATGGCACATTGACTAATTCTTCAACACGATCAGATGAGAGGAATGATAGATTTTCAAATGGATTATGGCAGTGAGCCGGTAGACCTTCTATTCTTCCGTAATCGAGTCTATTGAAAAGGTTAACATGAAACAAAAAGATATTAGCATCAATATGGTTTAATGCAAATGCAGATATTGTCAAAGGATTTCATAAGAACCATTTGACTTGTACCCAGTCGTATCAGTTAAAATACAACAATTGGCAGTGAGCCCAATTAAAAAGATTACTTAATAAGATTAAAAATTTCCGCATTAGAGAACGAATCGTAACTGCTAAAGAAACATGCATAATAGTGAGTTAAGAGATATTTGTCACGAAAGATGAAATACATAACAACACGAAATATATGATGAGCTTCCATGATCGTAAAGAGTTCTTGATTTCTCTATCAAAAGCTTCCGACTTTGCGAATGAATGGGCAAGTAAATTAAATTATGAATAACAGTAAAATGATGCAACGTTTAACATGGAATTAATACGGTAAATACTGCTTGCTAGAGGCGGCTAATACTTTAATATAAAAAGAAATAAAGTATAAATTTGTAAAGCTCAATAAAATAAATTTAGGTATGTTTATGTTAGCCGGGCGAAAGTGGCAAATCGCCAAATACTGTTCCCAACTCCATTGTTCATATTGCATTCATTTCATTTAAGGATATATACTTTTCAGTCATCTCATTTAAAATAGATGCATTTCCCTCATTTTATTTAATAGAATATTTAACATAGAAATAATTAAATAAATAAATAAGAAATAATAACATAAACCAAAATATTTTATTTGAAAATCAAAGCATTGTTTCTAATTTACACATGTGAAAAATGAAAACTGCTATTGGCGAAAAAACAAAAGGCTAATGAGGAGATTTGCTCCCGGTTAACATAAAAGTACCGAAATTTAAGTTTTTTCATATTAATATAGTTTAGAATAAAAATCTTGAAAAAACATACAAAAAGTAGTGATCTCCCAACAAAAAGTTTTCGGGGGAAAAAAAGCGCCAAGTTCTCCTTAATGTTTAGGCCAGAAAAAGTAGTGATATCTGAAGTTCGCACAAGTTAAAAGCCAAACATCCCAAATCTTTCATTGAAAATGGCTTCCTGCGACTTGGCCGTTAATGCCTTCAAGAGAGTTTTTCAAATTTTAAAATATGTACAAATGAGCTATATGTCAACTACATTTTTTGATTATTTTAGGCATTTTCTGGCACAGAGTACAGAAATAAAATACACATTTGAAAAAAGCATTTAAACAACTTCAGTCTATTTAAATGCTTAGAAGTTAAAAATAACAAAATACTTGTATTCAGGAGATAATATCCCTAATTCCTAAAACATAATTAGTATCAGCTTTTAACAGTTTATAAATCGAATACCTCTTAATGTATGCAAACAAACTGCAATAAATGTTCAAACGAAAAAAATCTCTTTCGTCAATACACAAGATTTCAATATTATACAATAATATATAATGTAACATATTGTGAGATTTGAAGTAAGTAAATTTTGTTTTATTTCTTGGGTTTTACGTTAATGACTTTAGCTTTAGACCGTAGAAAATGGCAATTAAACCACAAGTGGAGTAAATGATCTGTAATCAAAACTAATGTTTGTTGAAACTGAATGGTAGTTATCAGAAATCTTTTACTTATAATGTCTTTATGTGAATTTGCCTCTTTGCATTCTAATATTACTTTTAATATTTAAATAATTCATAAATGCGTAATTGCCAATCATTAATTTTGAAATGCTGTAGAAGGCATTAACGGCCAAGTCGCAGGAAGCCATTTTCAATGAAAGATTTGGGATGTTTGGCTTTTTACTTGTGCGAACTTCAGATATCACTACTTTTTCTGGCCTAAACATTAAGGAGAACTTGGCGCTTTTTTTTTCGCCCGAAAACTTTTTGTTGGGATACGTAGTTATTTTTTAATAACAGAGTTAATTTCAATTTAACTTGTCGTTTTTTCCTTTAAAAATATTTTAAAGAATAACTTTGTTTAAAGTTGCATATGTTTGAATATTTGATTAACACACAAAATGCTTGTCTAGTTGTTGGATTTTATAAAGGGAATCTTAACGGAAATCACCAAAAACCCTTAAAATCCACATAAACCTTGGAAATCGCTAGAAGCATCCTGCAGGTACATATCGAACATGTCTAAACGATTCCTACATATATAATGCATATTTATTTAATATTTCATATATATTTTTTCCAAAATAAGATTTCGGTTTTGTGCGCTTCTCTTATATAATATATAATCAAAGTTAAAGAATGGTTAAAGCATTATAATATGGTTTTAATAAAAATAATCGGTAAATTTTACAACTTTGACAATTTCATACTCTTAACATCATCGTAACGAATAAAACCTAAACTTTTTTTGGAAGCAGTTTGCATCAAATATACGTATACATCACATATACATAATCACTTATTTGTAAAATCAGATAACATTTTTGTAATTAATTTAAAATAGAATAGTTATGAAGATTTGTATGTAAAAATAGCAATTTGCTCTGAAAAGGAGTTCTCATTATTAATTAACACAAACCGCAGAACCTGATAATATACAAGGAAAAAACTATATAATTTTTTTAATAAAGCAAAAAAAAAAAAAAAAAAAAAAAAAAAGAAAGAGAAAGATGAATTATAAAAATGAATGTATTGCAAATTTCTGCAGAAACTATAATGAAAATTACTAAATTTTCAATTAATTTACAGTATATTTCAAGAGATACAATAATGGCAAAGAACGAAACACGATAAAACGATATGTTGAACAGAGGTTCAAATATTTTATTTCAGGGCGAATTATAATATTATTTCTAATTGCATTTTTTCTCCATAATGTTTCATATCTTACTTTTTTTATATTAAATGGAATATTATATTTTTTTCATTACAAGAATTCAGAAGTAATATAACATACAACGCTTATGATAAAATTCGGCTTGAAAATTAATGCTTTGTTTTCATACACTGAAAAAAAAAAAAAAAAGTGCCAGTTTTCCGGTAGGAATCGGAAAAGTAGTTGCCCTTATCGTACCGGAATAATTTCCGACCTAGCTCGGAATAAAATCCATAAAAATAAAGAGATAGTCAGTAAAACGGTATTTTACGGATTTTATTCCGATTTTACGGATTTTATTCCGAGCTGGGTTGGAAATTATTCCGGTACGATAAGGGCAACTATTTTTCCGATTCCTACCGGAAAACTGGCATTATTATTTTTCACAGTGTACCAAGAAGAGTAATCTGTAATTATAACTTCTAAAATAGCATTTACATTTTAAATATCGTAGACAGTATATTTTTACAAATATTGTATTACATGCTTAATGTATGTATGGTTTCTCCCAATATATTTATTTTGTAGCTGAAAACGGCTTATTCTTTAATCAAAAACGAGGAACTCCGCCATAGAGAAATCTGCCATTAGATATTTAATTAATTTTCTGTTTCAAAACTTGTTCCGAGTTCTTTTCAAAAACTTTGAATGACACTCGATGAAAACTATTTCTTTAACTAAATAAAACTATCTAGAATTAACTGTATGAATTTTTAATCTAGAAAGTATTTCATATAGAATCGATTATACTCTTCAATACATTTATTTACAGATTTCTGTACTTACTCTAAAAAAAATCGAAATAAACGTGAATTGTAGCCATAACAAAATGGATATTGGCATAAAAATAAATAAAATGAACTGAGTTTGTAATAACTAATATCATTATTAAACTAAATACAATAGAGATAATGTATATTTCAGAACACAAGGAAGTTTACTGTTAAAGATTGTATACCGATTGCGTGATTAAATGCTTAACAGTTTTGACAACTGAAAATTTTGATTTTATTTATTTATTTTATTTATTTATTTATTTATTTATTTTTTTTTTTTTATTTTTTTTTTTTTTTTTGCATAGATAATGAAAATATTTTATTGTCTAAAAAAGTAAAAGTATTAATTAGATGATTCTCAAAAATATTAAAGTTAATATTAAATAAAAAATCACAGCATCGAAGTCTTAAAAAAAAAGTCCTTCCGGCCAGTGCCGGGAGGAAGAGGTAGCTTTCATATTCCTTATTTTAAAAAAGCCAACTTATATTATGGAAACACACGAAGCTCAATTTAGTGGAAACCGAATATAGGAGATTCAATACTAATTTTTATCAATACTAAATCATTATGAATGAGAATTTCGCGAAATTAGTCAGCTTTATGCAAGCTGCTTTTATTTAAAGTAACTTATATTTGGCTGCCAAATTCGGCGATTTCTTAAAGTGCATGCCATTTTAAGACAACATGGTGGATGAGGCTAACCAATGAACTTGGTCGAGACCTTAGTAATTGCTGTGCACATGCTCACTCACATCGGAATCGGTTGATATATACGAGTGCTGTCGCAGGCAAAAAATCAGATTTTTCAAAATGTCACCCACATTAGAAATTGAAACTGCTATATCTGAGCCATTTTTTAAGATAAAGTCAAACAAAAAATGCTCCTGAATCCTTATATCAAGGTCAAATACTTAAGAAAGAAACCTTTTTCAATTTCTAATTTTTTTGCTCCTCACTTTAAATATAATTTTTTTTTAATTTAATGGCCGCCATTTTGAAACAAGATGGCTGATGAAGCTGGCCAGCGAACTTGGTCGAGATATTGATGTATACTATCCACATGCCTGCTTCCATCGAAAAAGGCGAATACGTGTGTTATCCCGTGACAAATACAAGATCGTTTCAAAGTGTTAGCCATGGTAGAAATTCAAAGTGCTATAATTCAACCATTTTTTAAGATATAAACAAAAGAACACATTTTCACAAACAAAAACTGCTCCAGAATCTTTGTATCAAGGCCAAACACATAAAAAAAAATCTTTTTTATTTTCCAATTTTTTAATACCACATTTTAAATTTTAAATTACATTTTTTTAAAAATGGCAACCCTTTTGAAACAAGAGGGAGAATGAAGCTGGCCAACGAACTCGGTCGAGACATTGGTATGTACTATGTACAGACCAAGTTACATCCAAATCGGTTCATAAATACGCCTGTTATCGCGTGACAAAAATCAGGTCATTTCAAAATGTCAGCCACAATAGAAATTCAAAATGCTATAACTCAGCCATTTTTTTAGGTATAGACGAAACAAAACCTGTTCCGGAATCTTTGTATTAAGGTCAAACATATAGAAAAAAAAATCTTTTTCATTCTCCAATTTTTTGGTATCTCATTTTAAATTTTAAATTTTTTAATTTTTTTTAAATGGCCGCCATTTTGAAACAAGATGGCGGATGAAGCTGGCCAACGAACTCGGTCGAGATATTTGTATGTATTATGTACACACCAAGGTACATCCAAATCGGTTCAAAAATATGTCTGTTATCACGTGACAAATATCAGGACGTTTCAAAATGTCAGCCACGCTAGAAATAAAAATGCTATAACTCAGCCATTTTTTAAGATATAGACGAAACAAAAACTGCTCCCGAATCTTTTTATCAAGGTTAAACACATAAGAAAAAAATATTTTTTCAATTTTCAATTTTTTGGTACCACATTTCAAATTTCAATTTTTCTTAAAAATTTAAATGGCCGCCATTTTTAAACAAGATGACGGATGAAGCTGGTCAACGAACTTGGTAGAGACATTGGTATGTACTATGTATAAACGAAGTTACATCCAAATCGGTTCATAAATACGCCTTTTATCGCGTGACAAAATTCAGGACGTTTCAAAATGTCAGCCACGCTAGAAATTCAAAATGCTATAACTCAGCCATTTTTTAAGATATAGACGAAACAAAAAACTGCTCCGGAGTCTTTGTATAAAGGTCAAATACATAAGAAAAAAATAGTTTTCCATTTTCAATTTTTTGGTACCACATTTCAAATTTTAAATTTTTTTAAAAATTTTAAATGTCCGCCATTTTGAAACAAAATGGCGGATGAAGCTGGCCAACGAACTCGGTCGAGACATTGGTATGTACTATGTACACACCGAATTACATCCAAATCGGTTCATAAATACGAGAGTTACAGTGTGACATAGGTCAGATATTTATATATATATATATATATATATATATATGGATATACTTCATAATTCCCTCCGGGGTTTTGAAACGTTATAGTAAAAAAACGAAGACGAATATGAAAAAAAGAAACATATGAAATTATTCCGAAACTATTCAAGTTTTACTTACATACATTACAGGTGTTCTATGTGTGAACCCTCGGTCACACGGCATACATCAATGCGATAGTCCAGTTCCTGCCATACTCTACTCAACATGGTACTGTCTATGTTATTGATAGCACGTGTTATCCTTTCACGCAGGTCAGCTAAATCACGTGGCATAGGTTGTACAAAAACCTGGTCTTTCACATACCCCCACAAGAAAAAGTCACACGGTGTTAAATCCGGTGACCGTGGAGGTCACTTTAGAAGAGGTACGTCATCTTCAGAAGCTCGTCCAATCCATCGATGAGGTAAGTGTGTGTTCAGGTATTCACGCACATCACACAAAAAATGGGGAGGAGCACCATCTTGTTGAAATACGAAATCATCCTCATGTTCCTCTAACTGCGGCATTAGCCGCAGCTGCAACATATCCAGGTACACTACAACGGTAATGGTCTTCTCTGTAGAAAAGAATGGCCCATAAACACGTGAGTAGGACATAGCGCAAAACACGTTAACTTTTGGGGAATCCCGATAGTGTTCCACTACAGAATGGGGATTTCCAGTGCCCCAAATGCGTACGTTGTGGCGGTTGATAGTGCCACACATGTGAAATGTGCTTTCATCACTAAAAGTCAATTTCGACATTAGTGTTTCACGTTCATGGACATCAATGCAAAACGTGAAACGAGAAATGCAATCTGCTGGAGTCAACGCTTGCACCAGTCCCAATCTGTACGGCTTCAGACAAAGACGTTTTCGCAGAATTCGCCACACTGTTGGTTGAGAGATCCCCAATTCTCGGCTTCCGCTAGCGGTTGATTTCGTCGGGCTCCAAAAACGTTTCCCGTACACGATCTACGGTGTCCGCAGATGGACCAGGCCGACCACTTCGTTTCCTGTCACATAGGTATCCCGTTTCTTTAAATTTCCGGTACCACACATGAATTGTTTTGTCAGTTGGTCCCTGTTTTCGATATTTATTATGAAAGGCCCGTTGAACTGACACCACTGATTCAGATTTTGCAAACTCCAACACACAAAAAGCTTTCTCTTCGCCTGTAAACGTCATTTTTCTTTACTACAACTGATTTCAATACAGATGTTACTGCCATCTACCGGAAACTAATTAAATTAAAACTTGAATAGTTTCGGAATAATTTCATATGTTTCTTTTTTTCATATTCGTCTTCGTTTTTTTACTATAACGTTTCGAAACCCCGGAGGGAATTATGAATGACCCTTATATATATGTATATATATATCAATTTTGAACGGAGGGTGGTTTCGGGGTCTGGGGGTCATGATCGATGAAAATATACCAAATTTTTTTGAATTCGCTTTCCTCCGAACGGCTGCAATAGGTAGCTTTTTGTAATGAAAGCTACCTAAAATATGTCAAAGAATATAAGATGTAATATCCATATTTTTTTATGATCATGTATTGTTTGATACATTGGAAATAGCTGGGAGCGGAGATAAATTTAGTACAGATATAAATTCGTGCTGAATTGTACTATATAGTATAATATACTATATATAGTATAATAACTAGCGTAAAGTATTGAAAGTAATCTCCCTCCGAATATAAGCCCTCATACATGTGAATATTTCCTTTTTTGAAAAATTGCGATTTATAAGCCCTCTTCTTCCAGTTTTATTTTCTGTCGTTTTCAATCATTCTGTTTTCCCAGGAAATTTCTTAAGATTTTTGTTTCCATATATTCTCAATGAATATAGTTTATGCAAATTATTTTTATCTAAACTCTTTACATATCATTGTATCAGAATGACATATGTTCTGTATATTACACTATTAATGTTTTCCTAAATTTTTATGCACTAAGATTTAATAGATATTTATATTGAGTTTAAGTTAAAAAAAATCATATATCTTTCATATATAAATAAATTATTTTATGTAAATTTACTTTATTAATTTATTATTTTTATTAATAGAAACTGCTTAGCTTCTATGGAATGGCATTTTAAAAGCAAAAAGTTTTAATTTGATCTCATTTTATTTTGAAAATTGTATAAATGCCGTGAAATTTCCCAAACTCCAAATATACGTCTTTCCAATTTTCTTATCATTTTTACAAAAATTCCAGTTATAACAGCCGTTAAAATCATTAGATTTTTCAGTCATTTAAAGGAGAGGGGGCTTATTGTCGGTAATTTACTGTATATGCTAACAATAAATTAGATTAAAATATGCTTTAGGTTTTTCAAATAATTAACTTTAATTCTAAAAATTTCAAAATACCATTCAGTTCCACGTATTATGTTCTATTAGGCGTGAAATTTACCATTCCTTGCTAAAACTGGTGTGATAGCATTAGATATTCTGCGTAGCCAAGTTGAACATTAGCAGGTATTTATAGACGACTATATAGGAATATTTACAGAAAACCTTAAAAACTCTGTGAAATCTTTAAAATCATTTTAGTTTATTCTTACAGGTCGAAATCGTACAAAATGCTTTCACTTATCTTTGACTTCCTCATTGTGTTGCTGAAATGTATACTTATGGATGAGAAAAAAATGGTTTATCCATAATTTTTTTGTCGTCAAATAGACGGTGATATGAATTAAAATAGTAACTCACCTGAGATTCGATATTCTTTAAATTTCTGTCAAAAGTAGAAGCTTAGTGTTTCTTTCTATATTAATGATGATAATTATGAAATAAACATCATAATTTTGATTATTATTGATAACATTATAATCTCATAAAGAAATTTCCATTCATATTTCGATTCTAAACTAAATATTTACTTCAGACAGTCAGTTTGAAGACTATTGTAGAAATAATAAGTATGTAAAGAGTTAATCACAAAATATTCAGTTACATTTTACATCCATTCACATATCGTCCAATAATTATTTTTTCAAGCTAGTTCTTAAAGTGATGGTAGTATCAAAAACCCTAAGGACAATTATGGATATTCCGTATATTTAAAAAAATTAATACTTTAATAATTTTTTGTTACAAAATATGTTTTTTTAATTTTTCTAAATTTCAATCTTATATATATTTTTAACAGATAATGATTTTCAGAAGCAATTAACTATGTGTACTCAAAATTACAGATCACTTCGATGCGTACTTTTCAATTATTCTTAGATAACAATTAGCACAGCTGTTTGGGGGACCACCCAGGCTTTGGAATAAAAGTTCATAGAAAAGTCAAAATGTACAGAGATCTCAATTTTTTATCAGTACTTAAATGAGGTACTTGGTATTTTGTAACACAACAAGTATTTTCCATTAAAAAGAAATGATACACAGAAATGATATTCGGCTGTCATAATTACGCGTTTGTATGTAAAATTACAAGAATTGTTAAAATTCAAGTTTTGAGACGGCCAGTGTTGCCAGTGGGCTACTTTTTTTTTAAATTTCAGATTTCTTGATTGGCATACTTTTCTTGAAATTGCAAAATTTGCCTTATTTAATAATATATTAATTAAGGCGAAAACAAGGGACCTTATTTGATGTACCGGTTGCCGCCGTTGATATTTGAACAGCTCAAACCGTCCACGATACTCAATAACATCGCAAACTATTATGCTTAGTGTGTGTCCAGTTCGTCTTTTGATATAACTCCGGAAGGCATTCATCTCCACTATTTTGTCTATGGTAGATGCGGCCAACAATTTATCTCAAATTAAAGCCACATCCATCGGAAAAGACTACTTGTTTTCAGTCACCACAGCAATTATTGTGCGACGAATCTCGCATTCTAGCCGCATACACCGATAATTTTGCTTAAGGGGAATCATGTACAAAGGATCTATTCAACCCAGTCCACCGTGTAAAAGACATCAAGGAATTGTTTGAGCACACATTGACACGCCTGTAGGAATGCCCCAACGTTCTTCCAACTGTGATTATGAAACGGAACACGTGCGGATCAGGTGCGTATCATACTATGTTGATGCAACATTTCGTCGTGTATGCCGGATTTCCGACTTGTTCGGTACTCTGGAGCTCAAGGCTTCCACACTCGTATCACACATTCTACATACAGAGTGCCTTTTGCAGGATACAAAAAAATCCCATTCACTAAGGAAGGTCAATCGTCCCCATTCAAAACAACTTAACTTTCTCATATGGCGCCTGTGTCGTCGTTGAGGCATAAGGAATTCTGAGGTGATGTTCATAACTGCCAGCAAGCCATACACTATTTTTAAAGCTTGAGCTATAGCTGCATGTTTATGCAGCTAAATCAGAATTTCAGTGAGCCCTATTTATTGTACTTACGATTCCGTTTTTGAGCATTTAGGTTCTTCCAGCATAGTCAACAACGATGTGATCTTAGTGTATGACGTTGAACATGTCAATTATCATATATCAGTCTACTTGTTTTTACTGCGGATACTAACGCTATAAGTTTTCTTTAGCTTCTATTATTTGAATGCCATAGAGTTTGAACTGTAATAGACTGTTTACCTTTTTCTGAACACGTTTAGTTTATAATTTTAATTTTATTTATTTTAATTTAATTTTATTTTATTTTTTAAGAATCGTAAAATTGTTAAATACATTTTCTTAGCTAACTTTTACAAATGGTCATAAAATTTCCCTGCATAATATCACTCATATATTACACATAAAAGAACGCAAAATACGTCACAAAACAAGCTAACTTTAGATCGTAGCCACTTCCAACTGTCTAGAAATACCAAACTTTACCCTGCAACTAGAGCTAACAGACAAAAATAGCGAAGTAATTGTCAAGCGTAAATATGTGCAAACTGATTTCTCATTTCAGTCTTTTGCAATGAAGGTTAGATAAATACAAGCGTTTAGTGTAATAGTTGCGTAAAAGTACGAAACAGAAGCATTTGAAAGCATATTTAGGACTTTTGCAACTCGCTCTGCTAATTAATAGGATTTTCTTGTAAAACCGAGGATTTTCCATTCTTCGGGCTGTTTCAGTAACATATTTCTTTAATTCAGGATTTCTGCTCATATTCATTTAATGGGGGATAACATACCCGTTTATTCAGTAGTAAAATATTTTTTATAAAAGTAAACAAAGAAATGGTTTAACTAAAGAAATACATTTAAATTTGAAACTAATACTTCTCAAACACGAAAAAAGAGTGCCACTTTTGTCCATAAAACTTCATGAGAAGTAGAAAAGAATTAATTGAAAACTATATATATATTTATATACCGTTTTAACTGGTCAATAAATATTAATACTATAAAGTTTGTGAGAAAGTTAAAATAAAATCTATTATATCTTAATTTTTAAACAATTTTGAATGGAAATCAAATGCATGGTGTCTAACGGCACAAGGAAAAAGCATTAGGAAAGTTTATTAAGTTAACGCAATTACTCATTAATCGATAATAGAGTTTATTGTTGAACCGTTCGTAAAGTATCTAAACCTGGAATTTCTTTTCCCGATATCAGAGTGATATGCATGCTTGTATTTCATGGAGTATAAATAGAATGCTTTGAAAAGTGATAAAAAATAAAACAAAAGAGAGTATAGAGTGAGATAAGTCTGTTGTAAGTAATTTTACAGCTTCTTTTAAATCATGAATATTCATTTTTTATATTATTAATCCATTTCTTATTGTGAAAATTCAAATGTTAATTAAAAAGTAATAAACGAAAATTGAACCTTGTAATTAACTCGCGACATCCACGAAAATTAAAATATGAAATTTTAACAAAAAAAAAATATATACTTTAAATATTGATTTTTAAGATATATGAATTGTATTAAGATATAAATAGAATTTTAACTTGCAGGATTTTTTTTTTTTTTTTTTTTTTTTTTTTACACGAGATAATTAAAATTGGAAGTAAAAAAAAATTACTTTAAGTATGGATTTTTAAGATGTATGAATTGTATTAAGATAGAAATAGAATTTTAAATTGGAGAGGTTTTTTTATATCATAGATAAAACATGTTTTTCGAAAATGAAGTTTTTTTTATTATTGATAAAGTTATCCCGAATATTTTTATCTAAGGGAAAAAATGAAAGTTAAATAGCTTAGTTCATGTGTATGATTATTTTTAATTTAATGTTAGAAATTGAAGCATGCAGTTTCAATCGATTTCTGATAAGATTCTTTTACATTTGAAAGTCATATTTTTCAATTAAAGTATCTTGTATCCCTGAATAGATAGTTTGTTTAAGAGAATTAAATTGTGCTGGTCTTTCATAGAATATATAAAATGTTTTTTTTTTTTATTTTTTATAATTTGCAGGAATAAAGTAGTAAATGCGTACTTGAGTAGTAATAACAAAGACGAAAAATAAATTAGTAATTAGTAAAAATATTGTCAATTGTTTTAATTAAAAGATAAGGTTTATTAAATTTTAGTCTACCTTTTTTTTTTTTTTTTTTTTTTTTTTTTTTTTGCATAGGATTTTTACTGTATAAAGCAATGTTATAAAAAGAAAATACTTACCGTGTTGAAGAATAGGATATATATACCTTCTTCTAATTTCTTAAGTTCTAAAAAAAGAATCCGTTTTTGAACCTAAAAGACAACATTAAATTATGAAATGTTTAGATTAAAAAAAAATACTGATGATGCTTTTTTTATGAAATAAGGGATAGTTTTTAGATAAATATAACGCTTTCATGTTTTTTATATTATCTGCTTTCCGCCAACAACAACTGAAAAAATAAATAAATTTATGTACAGTGATGAGGCCAAACGAATTTGCTGTTAAATTATGCTTTAAAGAATGGAGTTCCAATATATAAAATTTAACTTTTGCTTACTAATATTATATTGTCTGAGATTAAAAAGCAGTCGAATTCTAAATTAATTGTTCCTGATTCACACATTTAGTGGATGTTTAATAAATAAATAAAATACTCAAATATTTTTGTAATAAAAATGTAATAAAAAGGCACTTTTATAATCTATTTTTAACCTTATTCCTCTGACATTTATAAACATAAACAAAACTCCTTTCTGATCTTACAACCCATCTTTAACGCTTGAAGAGTTTTACCTTGTGAATCATGTACTGTTTACAAGGTACACATAGAGTAACAAATTTCTTTTACTTTATATTTACTCTAAATAACAGTTTTTTATAAATTTACTAGGAACCTCTGCCCACTACATTCTCCGTGCGCCAAACGCCGGATTTTCAACACATTGCGGGCGTTGCATTCTTGTTTATAAATCACTCATTGTTGGAAACATTTTGTAATCTGACCTAATTATAAATTTAAAATTATTTAATTTAAGAGTCTTTTTATAAATTAAAATGTCATATTACAAAATGTTGTAACATCTGGAAGAAAAACTATAATCTACTAATGAATTTGGTTAAATTAACACACACACACACACATATATATATATATATATATATATATATATATATGTGTGTGTGTATATGTATATGTATATACTAAGGTGCTCTGTCATCTGCTCCCTTTTCGTGGTATCTCCGGGTGTTTTGATAGAGCCACCCACGCTTTGCAAACCTGTTTATACTTCATCAAATGGTGTTTACATACTGTAAGCCAACTCAATATCAAACTGAAATTTCTTTTATATAAGAGCATAAATTTAGGAGATTAAAACGTAAATGGACGACATTTTGTCAGGCTGACTAATTACATGCATATTGTGTTTGACTGATTTATGTAACAACTTGTTTGGTTCTTTAATATGAAATACAAATGCAATATAAATTTGTAGTTATTCACATATTCAAAATTTAAAATTTTGCTTAAAAAAAAAAATATGCTTCAATTCTAAGTAACCAAAGCTTCCGGTCTGGGCAAATTTAGTGCTAGATCAGACATACAAAAGTGGAGACATGCTACGAATATCGAAAAAAATGATGCACAAATAAAAGATAAAGTCATTTTTTTATACTAACATTTAAGTAATTTCATTTATTTCAAAGGCATATCATATATATAAACCGGATGTCATGAGAAAGCTAGATTTACTTAAAATGGGAATTTAAATATATAATTGTTCTAGGGTAACGTGCGAAAGTTTAATTTATTGAAACATTCAAATGACTACAGAGTGCTGAAATAATATGAACTTGAATTTAATTATTTGAAGGCGTTGAATTCTGCAATACGCGATAACTAGCTTTTTCAAATACACCAAGATGACAACTTAAAAGAAGCAGTTTATACAATATTTTTAGAACATTTCAATTATGCCTAGTATAGTTTGTTGCTTTGTTAACCGTTTCCAAGTCAATGCTTCATCAGTGATGAAAAAGAAGATACTCCTTCTTTTCTGATTTTCTGAGTCTAAAGTTATTGTTCTCGTAATAAGTAATTTTTTTTTGGTATCTCACTCAGTCGAACTGTGGACAATAATAAACACAGAGGATTATGTTATTTGCTGAACACTCATGCCATACTTAAAATAAACGATGGTATTTAAAAATGTAAATCCTATATATGGGGCATTATCACAAACTTTTGACTTTCATGTCAATGTATAATAATTTTTATTTTAATACACATTTTTGTGTGTTTTTTTTTTCATATACTGGAGAACATACCATTGCATGATTGCACAACAATATTAACGAGATAAATAAGTTTTGGACGATATTGGGGGTCCAGACACCTGGAAAAGTCCTATACCGCCCCGTGAGCCTGATGCTGATTTTTAAGTTTGGAGTTGTCTGGATAAAGTTGTTTCAATAAAAATCACTTTATGTAATTTTTTTTCTGAAGCTGGAACTATCGTTTTACATAAATATGTAGCTAATAATTAACCAGCACAGATTTTTAGGGTTGTTATTATTTTTTAATCTCTGTCCATGGGTTTAGATTCCTTACCATCCCTCTTCTAAAATTATACAAAAAAATAATTTCAGACGCAGCCACAGAATTTTTTTCAAGTTTTTTCTCATGCAGAAGTATGCTAGAGAAATAATGTCTAAAATTCTTTGGCAGGAAATTTTCTGTAGAATTTAAATCAACATTTAAATATCAATTTCAAGCTTCGTGGCTTTATTGGTAGTGTCACCCTCCCCAAGGTTTATTCCTGCACTTTTCGAGGTAAAAAAAAAAAAAAATAATAATTTAATCCAATGTTAAAAACTGTTTCTAAAAATCAATGAACATTGTGGCTATCACTTAGTCTTAACATGATTTTCCTAAAAACAGGTGGTAATTTTCCTTACCGTTCTATCCTTACCGTCCCTTTTTTTACCAGTTAGTCCCTTTTCTCCTATATCATCACCTTTTTCTACCTTACCGCTTCTTCTTTAACACCCCTTTAAGACGATGTTATACAAAAATTCTGTATTAAAAGTACTACATTGTTATTATTTCTTATTTGAATGTCCTGTGGGTACTATGCAAATTCATTATGAGTAAAAATTCAGAAGAAAATAAAAAGTTATAGGGGTGAAATGGTAAGGAAAATTACACTCGCAAGTTTAACTTAAACCTCAGTTAAATAACAATTTTTTCGCTGCTGACCATTTTTTCTTTATTTTGAATCATTAAGGACTTCGTCTATCAGATTAAAATGTTATTTTAGCAAGTTTAATTTTGTCAAATTTTTCCCCTAAAAATTCAAAAGATTGTGAGAATGCCCCATATATATATATATATATATATAACCATTATATAATATTACAATTCATCATCTCTTTTTAATAGAGACCAAAAACGATGATGAACTTCCAGCATCAATGGAATTTCTTACATAAAGTTATTATGTATCTACATATGTAGAAATCAAAATGATAATAAAATATGAAAATGCGCAGTTGCAGCAATAAACTTAGCGCATAAAAATTAATCACTTTGATAACGTTGCAAAACATTTAGCTAACCGAAATTATGTATTTAAAAAAATATATAAGATATATTTAATAAGAATTGGCTTTTCAAAAAGAATTTTAGCAATTCAATATATATGTCGAAATTCTGTCGAATAATACCTAATTTACCATGTTTTTATTTCCAGAAATAATATAGTGCTGTTTTTTATTCACAGATATTACTTCATAACGATGATGTTGAGAGCTTTCCTAATGACCTTCTATGCCCCCTATTAAGTAATATGCAGTTATTGATTTTTTGAACGTACTATTCTATGCAGGTGTACTTCAAATTAACTATGCCAAAAAATTAACAAGAACAGTAGTTCATTTATAAGGAAATATGAGAAAAAAATTGTTTAAAAAATTAGTAAATGCTATCTGACTCTTGTAGAATTACACTTTTTATCTACACAGTATTATGTACAATAATATAAAGTAATAATATGATTAGTTTGGCATTAGGGAAAGAAAAAAGATACTTCATTCATAGGATAATTGCATGTGAAAAATTATAACGTTATAAAGGAAACGTTTCTTTCCAATAATGTATGAGCCCATAATGCCCATAATCCTCTTTTAAATAAACATAGCTTAGTGAGCACAATGCAAATACTTAAAGAAAAATACATGCTGACATCTTAATGATCATATATTACGCCTCTTATGTTCTTAAAATGAAAAGATACTTAGATCAAATTAAACTTTTAAATGTTTCGTTAAACTTTTAATTAAAATAATGTGTTTTAAAGAGGAAACATTTTCATGAAGAACTGTGAATTTGATGATGGTATTTAGTTGAATGTTTATTCTTTTCGGTAAAACAATAAAGAAAAAATAAATGAGCTGTTAAATTAATATAGTAATATATTTATTTATGTATGAAACAAAGAAAATGATTTTTTATTCTATTATCTACACTAGAGGATCGTACCCGGGTTTCCCGGGTTAAAGAATATAGGTGAAACATTTTTTTTTTTTAATTGAAAACTAATAATTTTTTTATGTGCAATAATTTTTTAGATTGCCAACTTACATTAAAAAAGCATTTTTCATATGGAAAATCCGAATTATACAATCAAATAAATTTTTAAAATTTATCAAAAGCGATATTTTCGTATTAGGCGCATGCTAAGAGTTATTTAACCAACATTTTGCTACTTATGGAATCCGTTTATATTTTGATAATTTCAGAGCGTATACATGTCTGTTAAATTTGTGTTTTATTTATATTATTTTATTTATTTATTCATAGGGGAATTTTTTTAATGGATATTAGCCGTAAGAAAATGAACCCTTTTATTTTGTTTTAAGGGCAAACGGATTAATCTTTCGTAATCGAGCTTCGCACGATATAGATAAATTTAAAAATATTTAATGCTTTAAAATTGTTTTCGAAACCTTGGACAATCAGTAAACTGGGATGAACTTTGGAAACAAATTTCATTTGAAAAAAAAAATCCTATTTTGTGATCTAAAAATTTAAATTGTACTATTACAAATATGTTAGATTTGTATTTTTACAATATTTTTCTTTTATTTATTTATAAAAGAAGTCCTAATTTCTTCAATTTGTCTTTCACAAATATGTAAGATTGGTGGCTTTCTTAATATTATTTTTTTATTTGTTTATAAAGGAAGTATTAATTTCGTTATGCAAAAGTAGTCAGAAACAAATGCTGAAAGAATATTGTTGCTTTATGTGCAAAATGTTAATTATTATTATCTATTGAAACCGGTATGTAATAGGATAAACTTAAAAAAAATCATGCTTAAAAATTATTTTAGAAAATATGATACATCAGTCAATCAAGATATAGTTTTTAAACAAATTGAATTTGAAAGTAATATTTTTCCCTATACGATGAAAATTGAAAATGTACGATGGTCAGAAGATTAAAAAATTTCAATAGCGAAAATTTCAAGCCCGAAATTTGATCGTGAAGGGCTGCCATTCGTAAAATGACGTCAGCGTTACGCACAGATACGTTTGTTCTTTATAATATAAATAGATACTTAATCAGTAAAATATAATAAAGATCAGTTATTAGGATGTGGCTATCAATTGAGGCTCTTATGCTTGGTGTTACGGAATGAAAAAGAGCGATTTTCACCTTCTCAAAATTTGCATACGCATTTCTCATATCGATATTCATCATTTTTACAAAATTTGGATCTTGTCTAATCATTTAAAAATCATTTTAACTCAAAACGTGAAGTAACGATTGCCAGCAACATCTTTTATTTGAACAGGCGCACCCTTTACTTGAGATTCTAATCTCAATTTCAGAGTAAAAAGTTTAGTAATTTATTTTTTTAGACGCATTTGTGTTAAAATGTTTAGTTTTATCTAAGAAAATAATCGTTTTCTTTTAAATATGACTTCATTTTCATTTAAATAAGGCTTTCGCCTTGTGGCTGAAACTTAGTATCAGTACACATGCAGAAGGAAAAACAATATCGAAAATGTATGAGGAAAAATGCGTGTTTTCAAAGCAGTATTTAAAAGCAGTCATTTTGCGTTATTATGCCGCTAATATAATATTCTGCTCCTAATGGAATTTTGCGACACTAAATCCTATACAACATTTTTTATCAACAATTTTGAATTTTTGTCTGAAAATAATATGAATAAAGATAAAGATACCTCATTATTTCTCTCTTGTCTGCAATAATGGAAGCTATCGAATTTTCACCATTTTGAAGAAATTTCATAAAATGCTTTTAAAATTAAAATATAAAAGTGGGGACATTAAAAAAAACAAAAAACAAAAACAAAAAAAAAACAGATAATGCTATTACATCTACAAATGAAGAGCTTTCAGTTAAATATATATATTACAAAATTTAAATTTTTGCGCCAAATTTAAAGTATTTTATGTAAATTTTCCTTTTTCAGTAATATTCTGTATATTATACCGGCTTATTAAATTAAAACCCAAGTCTATTAATCTCTAAGATCTTAATTCATATTTATTCCAAATTGCGTAAATCTAAAAATGGCTCGATTATTTATATTTCTTTAATAAAACTTTTATTATTTAAATTCCTATTAAATTCCGCTATTAAATCCCGGTATATCATATTCCCCTTAAATCTTTATTTAACTGCTAAAATATTATTCTGTCTTAAAGAAAAAACCTACTTATTTCAATTTATTCTTTTATTTAAAATATCCAGGTGTAATTAAAATATTTCAAAGATTAAAACTTCGCAGACATAAATTCATTTCTTTTATCGTCTGAAGAGGGAAAAAGGGGTTATTTTTGCATAATCTCGACTACAGATTTTAACATTTGTTTATGCTTTAGATAGCTGGTGCGAGGATATAAGAATTTTCTGGAACAATCATCTCAGCAGAGTATAAATACGAATGGCGGGAACCAGAGAGAAGGATATAGCATATAGTAGAGGAGCTGTGAGTTTAGAAGCTTTTTAGTTTTTAGCATGTAGAGGTGAACGTGGTGGATTGCAGTCGTAGCAAACTGGATATTCAATGTGATTGCTCGATGGAGGTAGTAAAATGTTGGATGAATACTGTTTATTATGTGAGTAGAATGAGGAAGCAACGGTATCGTAATGGGTGATAGATGTTAGATATTAACGGATTAAAGACTAGAACGCAGTCAAGAGATGGAGTGATTTTAAACTAATTGTGACAGGAAGAATAGACTTTATTCTTTTTACCATGGAAGGAGAGAGCATCTTCCCTAGATTTAATCGAGAGTGTGGAAATAAAGTGAATAATGTTCCAAGCGACTGCCTTATGTTAATTCTTCATTTTTCTTTAGTATTTTAAAACCAATTGGCTGCTACCTGTGTTGTGTAGGAATGGAAACCCTCATTTTTTTTTTTCGACAATACAAACTACTTGCCGTCAAAACGTCACAGATATATATATTAGTAAAATTGGTTCAGCAGAAAGATCAATTCAGATGACTAAAAAACACACTCGTGTTTTAAATATATACATTATATAAAAGTAGGAAAAATTGAATTAAGCAAATTATGTTATTTTGATAAAATTATAGTAGAATGTCCTAAAGAATAGCATTGAAATTTTATTATTCGAGAGAATTTTGGACAAAAACTTCAGAAACATATTATTTTAAACCACGAATTATTTGTTTGCTTGTCTAACTCGGCGAAGCAAATGCATCCAGGCGAGAATCATCAATTTCTGTAATATAAATCGTTATTATTTGCATGTCACTTCTCTTCTATAAAGACACTCTAAATTTTTGTAAAACATTGCGTTTTATCAGCGTGTGATTTCGATTACATTATTTTCAAAGGTGAAGCATTTTCATCCTGTGAAGAATTTCAAAGCAGCTGGGTTGTGAAAATGACGCACTTCTACAAAACATAATTCAGATTTAAGAATTAGAATACACGTTTTTTTTATAAAATGAAGTCATTTGCATCCGCTAAAGCAATCCACTTTTACAATCCAGTCATAAACTTTGTCTATAGAAAAGTATGCATATGACGTCATTATCACGGAATAACAGTCAATATTCTTGACATAGCCCATATTTTAATTTCAACTTTTTTTCAGATTTTATGAGAAAATGCCTACAAAAAGATAAAGTATCTCCTATTTCTGAAAATCTTCCGTTTATTTTCAATGGCCTTAAATAGAAACGGGGTACTTTTGTTGTCACGATAAGAAAAAAGGTATTAAAAACTACAAAAAAATAATATCTCAAAAATAAATTGAGATACAGTTTTCAAACAAATTGTATTTAAAAGAGCATTTTTTTCCTTATACTACGTTGTAAAAATTTTAAATTTGCGATGTTTAGAAGTTTAAAAATTTGCAATAGAGAAAATTGCAAAACAAAAATTTTATTTCAAATTTCAAAGTGTTTCCATTCGCAAAATCACGTATGCGTTACGCAGAGATATGTTTGTCCTTTATAATATGGATTTATTAAATAAATAAATCTTATACAATCGACAATTTTTATTGTATAATATTTGTATAAAAAAGCAATTTTCACTAGGCTAAAGTGTATTTCACGTCCCATAGCTATGTACTTTGTATTTAAAACTATATACAGGGTTATTCAAAAAACGCTCACAAAATAACATGGCAAATCAGACATACAACACGAATAAAAAATCACATAGGAGCGTACAACTTATTCAGTCACCCACTTATTTAGTCAAAAATACTGGATGTTTCATCCTAATTCAATTTTTGTTGACGGTCATAACTTTCAGAAAACGAAAGTATATTATAATAAAACACTTAACAGACATGTTGACCTTTGTTGTAAATGTGATAACACCAAACAAAAGTGGTAGAAGATTGCATTATGCACACTAGCAGTATGCACTTGACGCCCACATTTCGGGCTGTGATTATCAATTAATATGGTATCATCGATCGCTTGAGCAACATGTTTTTTCATGATATTTTCGTGATGATAGCCCATTTCACACAAAACAAGTTACATATCGTTGCATTTTTATTACAATGTTTTCATTTTTCTGGAAATTATTAGAGTCAACCCGAGTTAAGTTGTGATGAAACAACCTGTATTTGTAACTAAATATGGAGTTTGTGATCCTATGTTCCTACGTCATTTTTTATGTTTGTTGTATGCTCGATTTGCCATGTCATTTTGTAAACTTTTTTTGTAATTACCCTGTATATTTCCATATTTTCAGAGATTTCAAACTAGGTGTTAAAGTTTCCCGTTACAGTTTAGCGTGGATATACAGGTTGTCTATAAAATAAACGTCCCTACTTTAAAGTTGTCTAGAAACGAAACTATTGGTCAGAAAGTTGTGAAATTTTGTGACGGACATAATGAAAGAATGGGAATTTGTTTGATCGAAAGAAAATTTTAGTTCAAAATTTCGTCACTTGAGGGCATTTTATAATGGATTACACATTTTTTAAAGTTTTTACGCTTTATTTTTGTCAGATTAAATAAGACAGATACACAGATAGCCCCTGAAAAAAATTAAGCGTAAAAACTTTTAAAAATTATTAGTGTTCGAATTGAACGAATCGACAAACTTTGAAGAAAAAAAAAAATCTTCCTATGGCAGCCGCCATTTTTTCTCAGTGCTCAGGCCTATTATTCAGTAGGCGGTGGCTATACGTGTAATTAATTTTAAAACGCCCTCTGGTCGCGAAATGTTTAACTAAAAATTATTTTTCACTCAAACAAATTCCCATTCCTTTGTTATGTCCGTCACAAAAGTTCACAACTTTCTGACCAATAGTTTCGTACGTAGACAACTTTAAAGTAGGGTCGTTTAATTATGGACACCCTGTACTTTTAAGAATTGTTTTATGAAAATTATTATAATTTCTGAAGATCCCGATTATTATTTTTTTTTCAGATTCCAATTATAAATTTCAAATAGTTGTACCTCAATAAACATGATTTCGTCTCATAAATTATCACAATGAACGATTGGAATCTTTTAGTTTATTTCGTATGTATTTCACTACTTGTGTGAGGATAAAAAGTGTATATTGTTTACATTAAGCAACCATTTACTTTACGAAATTACGTGCTCGCGAAATGCAGAATTTATCAATCTTATCATGAATGATATTCCTGATAGTTCACAAATGTCTGTTAGGAAGTTGTTCAATTTCCTTAATTTACCAGAAAGTAACACATCAGGTAAATAAATAGTTGACACAAAACCAGCAGAAGTTGCTAGCGTACATTTCAAAGATGAATGCATCTGTATTTCTCGAAAGTTCTATGAGTGTAAAATTTACACAATACTGTCTTAAGGGAAAGCTTAATATCTAAATTCCTACTGCTTATTTGTTTATGAAATTCTTGTTTAGTCAAACGTTTAGCGTAGTTGATACAAGTATTTTGTGGACCAATTATTTAAGTTCCACATATTATATATTTAAAAAATTAG
Organism: Maratus speciosus; assembly: GCA_963932465.1. NCBI lineage: Eukaryota > Metazoa > Arthropoda > Arachnida > Araneae > Salticidae > Maratus > Maratus speciosus. Next base: position 595,213,340 of record OZ010789.1, on the reverse strand, counting down.
ATTATTCCGTTTGCTGTTAGCAATGAGATGATTTTAAAATGCGAGCTATTTACTTGAAATTAAGAAACTTTTTATAATGTAAATACTTGTTTCAGTTAAACAAGAATAATTTTCGCATTCATTTGTTAGTTTCTATTCTGAATCTTCCAAATTCTGCATAGTTTCTATGTACATAAACATCAGATTATTAAATTATTAAATGAAGTTCTATAGTGTGTCTTTTTCTATCAAATTCAATGAATTCCCCTGTATTCATTGAAGTTTTCTGTGTGTCTTTCTAGAGGTTTAACGTAGAATAATGAGAATGATTTCTGGTTCGTTAATCGGCTTTTCTTATTAGGCCAGTCGTAATCGAATAAAGGAAAATAAAAGACATTTAATCTTGCATTAATCTGTTGGAGATTTTCCGGAAATGGAAATTTCTTTCCCTAATCAAGATCTTGTTTTATACATTTCCAACATATGTTTTCCTTTAAATATTTTTTATCCGAGTAATGAAAAAATGGACTGGTTAAAACAAAATTACTTTCTAGATAGATAAATATGCATATTTATTTATGTTGTCTACACTGTAAAAAAAATTCCGCAACGTTCCTGGGAAAAAATGGGCAGCTGAGTTGCCCATTATTTCCAAGAAACATTTCTTGAAAATGACTGGAACTTTACTGTATATGTTAAAAACTTTCTACAGAAATGCCAGTAAGTTTCCTGCGAAATAACATGAACATTTCTGTTGACAGCAAAACATTACTGACATTTCACAGCATGCGGGATCCGCAGACGATTTTTACATTTCCAGTTGACAATTTTCGCTTTATTATCATTATTTGTTAGAATGAAAAAATATTTTGAAATTGACATCAAAATTATTATTTATAATTTACACGAAAAAATAAGTTTTCAGTTAAAATTCAATAAAGTAAATATATATATGATATATTGTTTCAGAACTTTGCTTAAAATATAAAAATATATCAATGTAAATAATAATTAGAAAAAAAATCTAGACATAAAATATTTTGGATTTTCGTCAGTAATTACGTTAGTTTACAAGTTAGATAAAATACATAATTTTTCATGAAAAAAAACCTAAACGTAATTGAATAATTTTTCCGAAAAAAAAAAATCAAATTTGCAGCAATTCAAAGTGTCAAATATATATGAAATTTAAATCAAATTGTAATAAAGTGTTAAAATATAAAATTAATTAAAAAAGAAAAAAAAAGGCCGGACGGGTCGGACGGGCCGTACGGGTGGCGTGCGAGCTTTCTGCGTCCACACCACGAAAGACACGTTGAGCGCTGCAAACTAATGGGTATTTGAAACGTATGCTAAACCTCGGCATCTAATTTCTGAAAATCTAAGGCCCATTTGAAGAAATCCTTTCACAAGAATAATTAGAGATAAGAACTCTAAAACATACTTTAAATTAATCAAAATCGGTGAGAATCATGTTTGATGATCCCCTGGTTAATGGAGATCCAAATAATAGGCATATTTTTTTTACACGGTCTGCTCGTTAATCCCTTCGGGACGGGAGCCTTTTACGAATTTTTTAATCTTTTGTCACCGCTTTTTAAAAACAGAAATTTGTGTGTTCTTGAATCGAGAAAATGCGCTGATTAAATAAGGCAAATTTTACAGTAAAATTTTACTGGTGAGGAAAAACAAGGATTCTGAGGGTTTGATGCGGCACGTATACGTATCGCTCGTCCCCAAGGGGTTAAACATTCCACAGACAAGTACGAGAGATAATCTCTTAGCGATGTCACAGAGGTATTGTATTTTCATCTGAATTGTCTTGACAATAGAGACGTAAAGGATTATGTCGTCTATTGATTTATTTGCATTCCATATTGATTTTTTTACATTCATTTAAGGAATTCGTTTTCGACACTCGCGCGCGAGCAACGGATTATAGCAAAAAAATAATAAATGGCGGCCGCAGCGTTTTGCTGTTTCCAAATTTTGTTCAGGAACGTTTCAAATAAGAAAACCAGAATTTCACAGGAAAGAGCTAAATTATTCTGAAAACCTGAGAAAAGGCGAAACGTTCCTGGATTTTACATGTAACGTTACCATATTTTTTCTACAGTGTACGTTTGTAAAGAAAAAGGAAATTATTTTTTTTTTTTTTCAGTGGAATACATTTTTTTTTTTAAATAAATTTTCACAGAATGGTAGCTGCAGGCAGGAAGTTACTGTCTACTGACATGTATGTACATTAGGATTAATCAAAATGAAACTCAAATAATATCACTGATATACTCTTTTGGTAGTATGATTTTGTAGTATAATTTTGAGTTTAATAAAAAACGAGCACTCTATATTGTTCACTGAAATCTTAATAGTTCCTTGTCGAAATATTAAATTAGTCTCTAAAATTGTAAATTGTTGTTTAGTAAATGTATACTAAATTAACACCTTGTAATAACATACTAATCTTAATTGCTAAAAAGCATAAATTAAAATTTGGTACTACTTGGGGACTCGGGTACAGTCGAAACATGTAAACTGTTGAATAAATCTATTTTTACTGTTTTTTAAGTTTTAATATATGGCTTTTGGGCAATTAAAATTAGTAAATCTGTACGTATTTAGTAATTTATTGCATAATAGTTTTTTTTTATTAAAAATATAAAAGAAACTTTACCATTTAATTAACATGAGATTATTAAAATGAGATTCACGCTTAAAATCAATTTTAACTGTCAAAGTAGTCTGTCATATATTAAACATCTAAAGTATATACATTCTTCAAAAATAGGACGATGGTTTTGTATAATTCATATAAAAATACATTATCTGATTTAGAGAAAAAAACTAAAGTGTAAATCTTACGCAACAGTTACGTTATTAATCTTTCAAAAAATATCATTTTTTTACGTTAAAACTAGTTTCTTCTTTTGTGGAAGGTTCCATCTCTTTATATGTGGTTGTCGGCTATTTAGGGCAACTCATATTAAAACATCAGTCAAACGTCACGAAAATTCCGAAAGATTCTTGCGATACAGTCAGTTGCTTTCTAAACGTAGCTTGCAGACCTGCCACTAGCGGCTATTATTATATTTTATTTGAACCGCAAATGAAAAAATAAATGCATTTTGTGGTATATTACTTCTGCCCACGTTCTTAAAAGAACTTTTGGTTTCGAGAAAGTGGTGCCAATAAAATATAAAATAATTGCCAGCAAGCTACTTTTAGAAAGCAATTCACTGTAGCTTCAGAAACATTCTGAATTTTTGAGATATTGGACTGAAGTTTTTATATAAGTTGTCCTAAATAGCTGACTACTAAATTATGAAATAAAATTTTCAAAATATTCCGCGCATGCTCCGTTAAATATTATTTCATGCAAATGTCTATATCTCTTCATATCTCATGAGATATTCAATATATTAATGTTTTAATTGTAGTAATTTGTAGTAATTTTTTAAGTTTTTGGAAAGTGGCCTTAAATTATGTTGATACCTTTGTATAATGTAATCAAAAACGTTTTTAATTTTTCACTGAATGTTAGCATCTTCGTGAAAATATGTGCTATGCTTACACAAACGCACACAAACATTGAATAGGATCGACATAGTCATTTAATACAGTGAGAGACTCTTTTGAGCCTTTTTCTGTTAAATTAGTGAGTGCAAATATTAATTTATTATTAAATATATTATTAGCTCCTTTATTGCCTTCGCGACTAAATCTTCATTGACATGTATGAAGTCAAACATGTGTTTACATTTGAGAAGTTCAAGAGAAAGTCTTTAAGAATTTCAATATGTATACTATAAAATGTGTAAATACTAAAGCGTCCTGTCACTGGCCCTCAGTTTCGGGACATGAGTGTATAATCTATGAAATCTTTTCCTTTTCTTAATCCAGACCACGATTATGTGATTTTTAAGTTCTTTATTTCTCAGCAATCATTTATCTATTTATTTAATTTTGACAAATATTATGTTTCCAACTTATTGCTTTACATATAACGTGAAAAATGGGCTTTTTTACTTAGTGAAGTGTACAACAGTTATCTTTTGCTGCGATTTTAAGTATCAATAAATTTTCTGTTCACGGTTGTGACTCAATTTATTATGCCTTATTCAGTTAAAAAAATAGTCTACAAAAATATTTTATAAACTGCCACTTATATATCTCGAATTTAAATTGATGTTATTTTTAAAAGTACTGAAATGAAAGTAAAATATTTGTCGTAAAAAAAAATACTTTATAGTCTCAAAAAAATGTAGGATTGTTAGGAGTCCACGGGCGTAATTTGTCATGCTCAGTGGAAATATTACTCTTTAATGAAAAATGACAGTTGATTTTTGTTTATTTTTGATACATTTTATGAATATAATACACCGCATTTTCATTACTACATTTCAAATAAAACGTACAATAAAACTACATTTTTAAATGTCACCGTTTCCGAAGTTAAATTTTTAAACCTTATAATTTATGTGTTAATGTATATCGTTACAACTTTTAACACTTTCATGCAAAGTTGAAGGATGTTTATGATTTTGGTTTGTCTGTCTGTCTGTCGTCGCTCTAACTATCGTAAATATATTATTGACGTTTACCATAGCAGGATCCCTATTTCAAGTATATAGTTTGTAACATGTTTAATTCATTTAGAGGGACAGACAAATTATTCCGTTATGTTACGGCCAAAGGGAAAAATCGTTTCAAATGATTTTTAATGATGTTACAGGGTTTCAAACATAATAAAATTTATATCTATTTAAGAAGTGCACTAGATTATGTATTCTGTAGAATATGCGGAGCAAAGAATAATTGTTATTCATTTACAGAGCCACGAAAAAGAAATCCGTTTCATAATGACATAGGGGGGAGGGAGATTGTTTGTGGCGAATTTAATTATGTGAAACTATTTAGTATATATTGAAATTGATATACGTCGCTCAGGTTTACTATAAGTTATCTCATATGTAATACAAAGTGCATACTGCATAGCATTTACAGGGACACACAAAAGATTCCAGATACAATATTGTGTCCGAAGTACTGTATATTAGCGATGGTTGCTGGAAATGTGCATTTAATTATGATATGCGCTTTTATGTTTCACTATATTTAAACGTACTATATGGTAGGTTCAAATGCTATAATTCAAATGCAGGGAAAAAAACAAAGAATTGATAAGGGTTAATGGGTATGAACAGAAATTGCTTACAGATGGGTTTTAAATGATTTATGCATTTTCAAGCTGAACTGCATTACTTTAATAAGAAATGTTTGTAGGGTTCTGTGTATCATAAATAAAACAATATACAGGTATATACAGGTATACTCGTAAAGAATTGGATTCACGGACGTATATCGATGATAATTTCTGGAAATGCGATTTCAATAGATTTAAGCGGACAGTACATTTTTAAAAGTCTTAAAAATCGATTTTTTTAATCTTTAAAAAGATTATGGTATCCTGAATAAGATGATACCAATTTTTTAACTGTGTGATAATTATTTACTGAGATATTAGGGAAAATGTAGACATCACCCTTTTTTCCGAATTAACAGCCCTACGACTACTGTTATGGCGGCTTGTTTACATTTTTTTCAGAGCAATACTAGAGCAATACTTTGCTGATTTTGTAACAGTATTCCACTTCTTATTAGTATTTATTAGTTTTTTAATGTAAAAGTATGCAAAATGTGCTTCAGAACAGCATCGAAGAAGGAGTCAGTTTAATGGTAATCGCTATACAAAATACGATGATATAAATATACTCTAATGTGCTAACTCATCTTATAGAAAACTGAAAACTAGTAAATTTGATAGTGATTTTTGTTTCAGTTGGCAGTTTAGAATACGGTTTATTGACATTAATATATATTTTTTAATAAACTATACGGATTTTTGTCCAGCAAAGTATGTGAATCAGATATCGAAATACGAGAATCCCTATAAAATGGCCTATATTTTACATTAAATAATTTTGCTATATAAAACGTGCACATTTAATTCACTTTACAATCAATGCTAAACAAAATTTTAAGTTATATGTTCAAAATTAATTTTTTGGAATAGTAAATGCTACATTTTTACAAATTACAAATATTTAATTTTTAAGCATGTTCCTATATTCTACAGCATATAACAAATAATTTTACATTTATCATTTTAAACTAGCATCTAGTTTTATTTTTGATACTGAATACAATATATAATTAGTAGTTTTGCTTCCTTTATTATATATTTTATATTAAAAAAATGCAGTTTAATCTTTAAACACATTTTTTCTTAAAATGGCATTTTTTTACTTTTGCGCGCATGATATCTCCAAAACTATTTCAAGTAGAGCTTTAAAAAATTTCCCCTACATAAATATTTATATTATCATGAAAATGAACTAGGATTATAAAGCTGTGTTTAGTATGAAAAAAAAAAAAAAATATGTGATTGACTGCAAGTAAAAATTCATAGTTTTTCTATTTTTTCTAATTAAATGTTAATTACTCTTTATCTATTTAACCGATTACAAATATCCTAATTCAAATTATAGACCAGAGTGTCACACTGTAAAAAAAAAAAAAAAAAAAAAAAAAAAAAAAAAAAAAAAAACGGACTAAGAAACGGAAATACTACTGGCAATCTAGACGCCAGTACTATTTCCGTTTTTTTACGGGGATTTTTACCCATAAATTACGGAAAATTTTCCTTTTTTCTGATTAAAAACGGAAAATTGTCTGTAATTTATGGGTAAAAAATCCCGTAAAAAAACGGAAATAGTACTGGCGTCTAGATTGCCGGTAGTATTTCCGTTTTTCAGTCCGTTTTTTTTTTTTTTACAGTGTATCTTTAATTTAAGATAAAGTTTATGCAAATACAATGAAATTAGCATGAGATATCGTGCGCGTAGTAAAATGTTGTCTACTGTAAAAATTATAAATAGCACTTTGAAAGTGACCCCCCTGAATTTTTTAAAAATTATAATATATCAATATATTTTTTTTAAACGTACTTCAATATCACGTAAATATACTCAAAAAATTTTGTGTTTTAGCCTGGTTAGCTTCTTTATAAAAAAAATTGCTAAACTCATGACAAATTTCGCATGTTTTATGACCGTTAAAAGTGTTCTGTCCCCTTAAGAGAGTTTTAGTTTGTATTAAATTTTAGCTACATAGTGGTGCGTAATAAAGGAACTGGGTAAACTGTAGGGATGTACAAAAGTATTCACGAGAGTTTCTGCTCTCGCAGCTGGTAGACGGAAGGTGCTGGGTTCGAACCCAATCGCGCCCATCGGCCTAACCGTTTCGAATTTTTCGTGGTTTTCTTCGAAACCTTGGATTTCAAAGCGTAAATACGGGTTAGGTTCCTTTAGAGAGACCCCCCACGAAGGGCAACCCGCCCCCTAGGGCCTATATTCTTCGTGTTGATAATTGGCCGCCATAAACGCAACCAACCAACCAACAAAAGTATTCAAGTACGTTTTCATCTATTAGTGTACATTGCTAAAAGAGAAATTTCAACATGTTATGCGTTTTCCTGCTAAACTATTGTATATATATCAGTCTACAGTTCAAATACAGGGCTGTTCAATTGAATTGGAATGCATACTTGGCTATGGACGGTAACAGCTGAAATGAGTTTTTTAACTGTTTTATGCGTTTTCTAAAAACATTTCTTAGTTATCTTATTTAGCTTATTTCCTTAAAGAACGAAATTTTGTTAAAGCATTCAGGAAGTGTTGGAAAGTGTTTCATAATCTATACTTAATTCATGATTTTTCTTTCTTGTTTTAACTTGTTTAAAAAAAATTGTTTTCAATTGAGCAGAGTTTACAGAAGCATGTCTAATCATACTCTAAGCAGTAAAATGCTAATTTATCCTTAATTTTATTTACTATTATTTTAAGAACTATATTTAAAAGCCAAAAATATCTGTATGAAATTATAATATCAAATTTTAATTATGAAGCTTTTAGACTTAGCAATGCTGTTATCAGTATTTACAGTTAGAAGTATATATTATAGTTACTTTTTCTTCAATGGCATTTAATGGGTCTTTCAATTAGTGTTTAGTTTAGTGAAAGTTGGTTTAATTGTTTTAGGTAGATTTCGTGTGAAATACTACCTATTACATTCTCCCCTATGTTGGGATTTTTGAACAACCTTTGCAGATCTACACCGATCATGTCCCACAGAACCCCAAACTACTCTCAGTAAAAACTTTATATAGCTATCTATCTATCTATCTATATATATATATATGTGTAATGAATCAGCGCTACTCCCGTTGTTTCGGTGTAGATCGGGCCGACCGTAGGATCGCTCCCTCTGAGCTTCTAGCATCGTTAGGTAGTCGCCGTGAGTGGTATCCGAGAATTAATGAAAGTTTATGTGAGTCTCTGCTTAAAGAAAGACACAGTGTTTTCGGGGACCTGATTTATTAATCCTGTGTACATCCTTTTGAGAAATCAGGCCCCTTTTGGCTTGAGAGCTGTTCATTTACTTCTTTATGGACATGTGACTCGGGAGATAAGGACATCGCAAAGCGATATTTGGAAAGCAAAGTTGCGTGGACTTAAGGCATTCTTTAGTTGGTCAAAAGCTCTCTCCTGTGACCCGTGCAGTGGTATAAATATTCTGTATTTTGCATTATTCCTGCTAGGGGCCGTCGAAGTCAAAGGAGGCGTCTTTAAACTATAATTGGTCGTTAGCTGAATGATTGACTGCCCTGGATAAAAGCGGTGGCTCGAGTTCGGCCGATTGAATGCAGCAAGACTTACAAACTGCACTTATTCAGCAAAAGTATTCTTATGAGATGTGCCAAAACGATTTTTGAAAGTTATAAGCAGCGATGCTGAAAAACTAATTTACCAGGGGCTAAGGCGTTCAATCAACTGAGACACAATTACTAAAGCATTTTTAAAGCTTTAATTTTAATTTTTAAATTTAAATTTCTGTTACTTAAAACGGGGATTTCAAATTTTAAAAGGGGCAAAAAGTGGATTTTAAATTTTAAAAAGGGGCTTACCTTTTATCGTTTCATATATATATATACTAGCAAACCCCGCGGTTTTGCTCGCGTAATAGTTGAAATATGTCAAGTGATATTTGCATGACTATTTTTTCAATTAATACTATTAGTTCACACTCTTCCTATATTTATTTATTTATTTATTTATTTATTTATTTATATATCTTATTTAAATTTTCAATCGTTAATAAAATACTCATTATTTATCCTATCAAGTTGAAATAAATTTTTTAAAACTTGTACTGGATGACAATTGATGTTAATACAGTTTTTTCAAATATTAATTAATTAAATAAATTTTAATTAATTAATTTTAGTTTTGCATGGGAGACAAAATGGCGGCTATTGGTTATTGAAGCATATAATGCATCTTCATATCTATAAGGGGAGTTACCATAGAGGGGACCATGTTCTGTCACCAAATACCGCCAAGTTTGTCGCCAACTTGGCGATATCTCTAATATTTCGCCAATTTCCCATTGACTTCTATTGTAAACTTACTTGCTTATAGAAAATCAACAAATTGAGATATTTTAATGCAACAAAAACTAATAATAGCTTAACCCCTTCGGGACTGGAGCCTTTTACGGAATTTTTAATCTTTTTTCACCGTTTTTAAAAACAGAAATTTGTACCTTCTTGAATCGAGAAAATGCGCTGATTAAATAAGGCAAATTTTATAGTAAAATTTTACTGGTGAGAAAAAGCAAGGATTCTGAACGCTTCATGCGGCACGTATACGTGTCGCTCGTCCCCAAGAGGTTAAGGGATAATATTAAATTTTTCTGTGATGACCTAAGTAGGAATTGACTTTAAAAACAAAATTTTTATATTACTTGCTTATTAGAAGATCACTTTTTGGAATAATTCAAAAATTACAAATTAAGCCACAGTTTGACTAAACTTCATTATAAAAGAACAACAGACAGAAATGAGATTTTAATTAATAAGAAGAACTAAAACTAATTCCAATTAAATGATAATTTAGAAAGCATTTTGAGACTTTTATGCTCATTTCAGTATTCATTTGAAGTTTTAAATTTTTTAGAAACCATCTTAACACATTTACATGTTAAAATTAACCATCATGATAAATTCCAAGCTTCTTGTCTAACAGTCTACCACCTCTCTGGTGTTAGTGGCACCAACGTAAAATGCCGAAACAGAGTTGAAATAGAATGTCTCGAAAAATGTTGAAACAGAGACTGTCACCATTAATTTGCCAACATTAGATCAATATCTTCATTTTCTTCAATTGACGTATATTTCACCTCCTGTAACGTAGAAAAAAGGAAAGGATATGGGGCATTCTCACAATCTTTTGAATTTTGGGGGGGGGGGGGGGAATCTGGTGAAATTACACTTGCTAAAATAACATTTTAATCTAATAGACGAATGCTTTAATGATTCAAAATAAAGAAAAAATGGTCAGCAGCGAATTTTTTTTTATTTAACTAAGGTTTAGGTTAAACTTGGGAGTTTAATTTTCCTTACCATTTTACCACTAAAACTTTTTATTTTCTTCTAAATTTTTAATTATAATGAATTTGCATAATACCCACAGGACATTCAAATAAGAAATAATACAAATGTAGTACTTTTAATACAGAATTTTTGTATAACATTGTCTTAAAAGGGTGTAAAAAAAGGGACGAAATGGTAAAAAAAGAGACGGTAAGGATGGAACGGTAAGTAAAATTACCACCTATTTTTAAGAAAATCATGTTAAGACTAAGTGATAGCCACAATGTTCATTGATTTTTCGAAACAGTTGTTAACATTGGATTAAATTATTATTATTTTTTTTTATTTACCTTGAAAAGTGCAAGAATAAACCTTGGGGACGGAAAGGCTACCAATAAAGCCACGGTGCTTGAAATTCATATTTAAATGCTGATTTATATTCTGCAGTATATTTCCTGTCAAAGAATTTTAGATATTCTTTCTCTAGCATACTTCTGAATGGGCAAAAACTTGAAAAAAATTCTGTCGCTGCATCTGAAGTGATTTTCTGTATAATTTTAGAAGAGGGATGGTAAAAAATCTAAAACCCAGGGACAGAGTTCAAAAAATAATATCAACCCAAAAAATGTGTGCAGGTTAATTTTTAGCTACATATTTATATAAAACAATAGTTCGAGTTTCAGAAAAAAATTAAATTGAATTATTTTTATTGAAACAATTTTATCCAGACAGTCCCAAACTTCAAAATTAGCATCAGGGACACGAGACGGTAGATGAGTTTTCCATGTGTTTGGACCCCCAACATCGTCCAAAGCTCATTTATCTCGTTAATATTGTTGTGCAATCATGCAGTGGGATGTTCCCAAGTATATGAAATAAAAAAAAAACACAAAAAAGTGTACTAAATAAAAAATTATTATTCAGGGACATGAAAGTTAAAAGATTGTGAGAATGCCCATATTCGTCTATTAACGGAGAAATCCTGGTTGTTTCTATGAAAATTCTCATGAATTGTATTTCATAGAGTGTACGTCATACTTAAGGGGGATGGTCACTCAGCTTCTGATTACCCCTTACTAATATAAAGTCTATGGGCATTTGATGCATTCGTATATTTAAAATATCTCCTCAGGAAATTAATATTTTTAGCTTCTATTTTTTGTGTACACTTCCTAAAAGATGTCTCTTTTTTTCTTAGTTATCGAAATATTTCTAAAGTATAGAATTAATTTTATATGAAATATTTAGCTCTTACTCACAGTTCGCCCGCTTTTAACATGTAAAATATTATATTCAGCATAGATTTTAAAAATATTTTGAAAACTAAGAAAACAAGAGACATCCTTTAAAAAGAGTATACAGAAAGAAGACGTTAAAAATTTCTAGAGGAGATATTTAAAATATACGAATGCATCAAAAGTCCATAGACTTAACATTATGGAGGAGAATTCCGAAGTTGAGTGACCAGCCCCTTTAACTGCGATTTACCTAAACGTATTTTCTATAATGAGTGTTCTTATGTCGCTTGTTTACATAGATTAGGATACAAAACGGACTAATTTTTTTAATGTTATCAAAAGAATATTAAAAGAAATACAGTATGTTGTGTAATAACATTATTATTTTTTTTATTTTTTAAAGATGTTTAATATTTATTTGTGGTTTCTTTGTCAAGCATTAAAACTATTTACAATAAATATGATTATAAAAATAATTCAAATTTCTTAATTTCTCCCTTTTGCTTTTTTTCTACAAATGTACGTACAATATTATGTTCAGATAATTACTGTATAATTGGAATGATATATTTGTAACGATTTTATGATTTCTTCTCTCTCTCTTTAAACCCACTGGTTATTCTAAGGTTTCTTTAAATGCCATTATATATCTAACAAAAGCGCATTTCAATTTAAAATGTACGCATATGTTTCATTAAAATGAAAAGCACAACTTATTTTTTAAACAAGTAATACATTCTTCTATTACATATATATAATCCAAACGGAAATTTCGTTCCGAACGCCGAGATTTCGAGTTCTACCGCATGGATTTTTACGGAACTTATACCGTTAGATAGGTATCGTTCCAGGGAAGGTTTTAAGCTATAACACATCATTCTACCTAGATTAGTTAAGAATTATTACGGAAAATTCTATTATTTTGGACTTTGTTACTTCATATTTCCTTAAATATCTGGGCTCCTATTGGTCGTAGAGCTTAGATCTCACGCCAAAAGTAGCTCCAAAGCACCCAAGCAAACTTTTCCCCTAGATTATTTTGCCGTCTTCCGATTTCCTCTAACTCTATTAGATGCCCGCGTAGAAGCCCCTTTAAAATATTTTTCGTAGTAATTTCAGCAATTATCTTAAATTATTGGTTAAGACCGCCACCCTCCCGATTCATGTATCTACGGAAAGGTTGCATGAAGGAGTTTCGTTCAGATACGCTTTCGTTAAGAATAGAGCGCGCTCCCTGGTGGTGGAATGTGGAACTAACATAACGCGATATTGTTAAAATTAGGAAATCTAACAATGCGATCTGTTGTAAACTTTGAGATAGTTCATAACACATAATCTATTATCTATTCTATTATATATATATAAAATCTATTATCTATTCTATTATCTAATCTATCTATTATATATATATAATCCAAACGGAAATTTCGTTCCGAACGCCGAGATTTCGAGTTCTACCGCATGGATTTTTACGGAACTTATACCGTTAGATAGGTATCGTTCCAGGGAAGGTTTTAAGCTATAACACATCATTCTACATAGATTAGTTAAGAATTATTACGGAAAATTCTATTTTGGACTTTGTTACTTCATATTTCCTTAAATATCTGGGCTCCTATTGGTCGTAGAGCTTAGATCTCGCGCCAAAAGTAGCTCCGAAGCACCCAAGCAAACTTTTCCCCGCGATTATTTTGACGTCTTCCGATTTCCTCTAACTCTATTAGATGCCCGCGTAGAGCCCCTTTAAAATATTTTTCGTAGTAATTTCAGCAATTATCTTAAATTATTGGTTAAGACCGTCACCCTCCCGATTCATGTATCTACGGAAAGGTTGCATGAAGGAGTTTCGTTCAGATACGTTTTCGTTAAGAATAGAATGCGCTCCCTGGTGGTGGAATGTGGAACTAACATAACGCGATATTGTTAAAATTAGGAAATCTAACAATGCGATCTGTTTTAAACTTTGAGATAGTTCATAACACATAATCTATTATCTATTCTATTATATATATATAAAATCTATTATCTATTCTATTATCTATTATATATATAAAATCCAAACGGAAATTTCGTTCCGAACGCCTAGATTTCGAGTTCTACTGCATGGATTTTTACGGAACCTATACCGTTATATAGGTATTGTCTCAGGGAAGGTTTTAATCTATAACACATTATTCTACCTATATTAGTTTTAGAATTAAGACGGAAAATTCTGTTATTTTGGGCGATAAGGTTACCATTTTATTTCTTGGCGAAATTCATCGTTGATAAAAAAAAAAAAAAAATTGAAACGGCTATTAAACCTCGAAAAATAAAAGAAAAACTGTTACTAATTTTATTTAAATGAAAAAAAAGAAAGAAAAAAAGAAGAAGAAAATTCGTTTTAATGAGTGATAATATTAAAAAAACGGAAACATTTAATCAAAACCTGAAAGAAATATTTGTAATGCTTAAAAATTAATTTAATAAGAAATATTACACTTGATGCGCAATATTTGGCTCTTTATTGCTTGCGTTAGATATGGAAGCGAATCTGAAAATTTGATTAGATAAAATTTTAACGACATTTTCTTTCTGTTCTGTTCTTTTCTTTTTTTTTATATCTAATTGTCCCATCACGTGAATTATAGAAGAAACAAGCAGATGTAATTGTGAGTCACATGTGTAATTACTATTTGTTTCTTTACAATTTTTTATTTTTCTTTTGTCGCCAAACAATGTGATTTTAAGCCAAAAATGCATAAGCATGACATTAGCTTGAGGATGTTCTCAGAAATGTTGTTTTTTTAGGTGAAAGAGATCATTTTTTGAGTACATTTTCATATTAAATTGTAACTTATATAGATATCAGTTAATATTTTAAAAATGGAATCGAATACTTAAATTTCAGTGTGAATTTCTGCCACACATACATATTGTAAAATAATTTCATACTTTTTAAAATGTTTTTCGCCGTAATTCCGAAGGCATGTGATATTTATAAACTCGAACTCAGATCAACGAATATTACCCATTTTATTTAAGCAAATATTATCTATTTTCTCAAGTCATTTCGCCAATTTCATTTATAGGAAAATTCACAGATTCGAAATCTAGGAAATAAAGATAATTTTTAAGGAAATTTATGTTTTAATACGTTATTACTATGGAAAAATTCAACATTTTGAAAAAAAAAATTACAAGTCTTTTGTAATTCGTCATTTCTTCTTCGTCTTTCTTCGTACTTTCTCCTCTGTTATGTAATATTTCAAATGATATTGGACTAATTTTCGATCATCGATTCACCGCAAAATCGCATATCTAATATAGTATATAAAATAAAGTCTGGATTAGGGGACTAATTAACGCACAGCGCAAACTACTGAACCTAAAATCTTGAAAATCGTGGTAAAAATACTTCTTATGACATAAACTTCTGCTAAGAAAGGATTTTCTAAAGTGTCACCCCTAATGGTTTTTGCACGGAGAGGGGAAAAAAATCGAATATCAAAATTATGCGTCAAATGATAGCATATTTTAATGTAGTTTTGTATGCTGAATCGAATGCTACCAAATAAATTTTTATAAGTCCAACAGTTCATGACACATTTCACATTTTTCTAATTTGGCGGTGTCTTTGGCATCTAAACCTCAAAATATCTATCATTACATCCGTTACTCTAGCAACGGAAAAAATTCAAATCAACCCTTTTGGCTAAAAAATAAAAACGGCTCTATGAGTTTGAAATAAAAATGCAAGCATCTTAATTTAAAAAAAAATAGTGATTTTATGTAAAATAAAAGGGAAAAAATTACTGAGAATTTAGCGTTATAAAACAAAAATGGAAAAGGTACTACTTAGATATTCCGTCGACCAAAAATCTATCGTCAAACTATAAGATTAAATGCCAATAATGGTTGATCGTAAATATCAAATTCACTTGAATTTAAACAAACTAGACGTGTTTACGTCATCAAGTGATTTTAATTTCTACGTTTTATTTGTATTTTTATTAATGTTATACTAATTTATTTGTTATTTCGTTATTTAAAATAAAGATTATGTCAATTTATATAATTTGGCGAATGGTTTGGCGATTTATATAATTTGGCGAAATTGGTCGACGGGATAACAAGTAGTACCAATGAAAATATTTAAGTATGAAAGCAATGTTTGTAACGGCTTAAAAATTATTTTCATATATATAAACTCGGTTTATGGCGTCAGATGCCGCCATTCGAAGAATCTATAAGAGTCTTTTTCCATTTTTTCCGGTCATAGGTTCCTCAATGAAAGAAATTGGAATTGGAATAATATTGTGCGATTTATAAATTGCTCCTCGATAAGAAGAAAAAATGGGTACATTTATAACAACCGTGCGCACATCTCGCTGATAGCATTTTTAAAATTCCCAGTAGCAGTAGTTACATTTTGCGGATGTAAATTAAAAATATTTTTTTGCTTTTAATTATGGCATTATTTCCTGTTATTGTTTATCTTTTCAGTTTTTTAAATGAAATTAGTATAAGGCATGCATTTTAAATTAAATGAGTGAAAGGTTTGTGTTTTAAATGAAAGTAATAAAATAAGAATATGCTATGAAAACAATCTTTATTGATTTATTACCTGCGCCCGGCTGACATAAAAGTATCACAAAAGCCACATATTCACTTTTCTTTGAGTAGTTGCTCATGAGAATTCAAGTTAACCTTCCGTAATCGGATACTTCACATATTGGATACATCACAGCTTTAATGTTGTCGTTTTTGTTTGAAGCGAAAACTTTACTATGAATTCTATTACACAAAATCGCATCATCATCATCTACTATATAGTTACAACGGAAATTTGTATTTCATTCCGATTGTTTATAATACTTTCGTAGGATATACCACAATTAGTTAGGTAATAATTTTAGAAAGGTTTTAGTGTATACATATTGTTCAAGGGTACTTAGTTATAGAGCAACAGTAAAGGTTCAAAAATTAAGTGAACCTGATTATGAAAGTTTAACCTTTTTAAAAAAAAATCTACAGAACATATTTTGTTACAAGTGGCCCTGTTGCATGACTTTTAGGAATGGTGTTAGTATATACGATTTCATTATATGTTGATTAGTTACAGAGCTATTAATTCCTGTTGTCATAACGGTCTCATTACCCGACCATAAGTGCGCTGTTTATAATCAACTAAAACAATTACTTCTTAATTGCTAAATTTTGTCCAACGCTTAAGATAACATTATATCGCAATGGCGTTCGCATCGTTTTCAGTAATGCGCAAGGTCAGCTGAAGTTCCATATTGTTTAAAATACAAGTTCAAATTCACCATTTAGTTTAATCCAAGGTTCATTTGGAAATATTGACCAGCGCAGCGGGCATAGCCTGCTAGTTTCAAATGAAAATCAAATTTCAAATTATTTTTGCTTAAAAGGCGCAAAGACCAACTTAGT
The DNA here is from genome assembly GCA_963932465.1 of Maratus speciosus. Taxonomy (NCBI): domain Eukaryota; kingdom Metazoa; phylum Arthropoda; class Arachnida; order Araneae; family Salticidae; genus Maratus; species Maratus speciosus. The sequence goes on along the minus strand of OZ010789.1, from coordinate 595,196,198 downwards.
GAATAATATTCCATGCCGGGAATCGAACCCGGGTCATCAGTATAGCGCACTGACGTTCTACCGCTAAACCACATGGAACGATACCCAGCCTGGAACTTCTCACTATTACAAGTTGGCAAGGCTACAAATGCAGCACAAGATGGAATATTTTCCGTGAGCCACCAACATGGGGCAAACACAGACACTTAATTAAATCCAGCATTCGTTCCATGTGGTTTAGCGGTAGAACGTCAGTGCGCTATACTGATGACCCGGGTTCGATTCCCGGCATGGAATATTTATCACTAAGTTGGTCTTTGCGCCTTTTAAGCAAAAATAATTTGAAATTTGATTTTCATTTGAAATATTGTATTCAAGGCGAATGTTTCTCTCTGGAAAAATTTCCAAATATTAATATAGATTCATCGATGATGGATTTAATTAAGTGTCAGTGTTTGCCCCATGTTGGTGGCTCACGGAAAATATTCCATCTTGTGCTGCATTTGTAGCCTTGCCAACTTGTAATAGTGAGAAGTTCCAGGCTGGGTATCGTTCCATGTGGTTTAGCGGTAGAACGTCAGTGCGCTATACTGATGACCCGGGTTCGATTCCCGGCATGGAATATTTTTCACTAAGTTGGTCTTTGCGCCTTTTAAGCAAAAATAATTTGAAATTTGATTTTCATTTGAAATATTGTATTCAAGGCGAATGTTTCTCTCTGGAAAAATTTCCAAATATTAATAAGTAATACATTCTTTTAAAAGAAAATCTGTTATATACTTTCATTTAGTTCTTTAAAAATTTCTAAGTACAACATGACCTGATTTATTTTCGCGTTAAGTAAAAATAATATTCACGCATGATTAACCCAATCTTCGTTACAAAATATCATAATAAAATTTTACTTTTTTAAAATATCATTATGTAATATGCTTTAATAATTCTTTGTATGAAGAAAAATATGCATAGTTTTTTAATAAAATAAAATATCGTTCTTTGATATGAAATATTATCAAAGAAAGTTCGTAATCCAACATTTTTCGATTTTTAAATCATATTTTAATTAAAAATATTATTGCCAATATTTTTGTAAGAATATAATTAAAATGTCAAGAATAAAATGCATGACGCTTCTATTGTTTCAAAATTAGAAATTGTAAATTAATACGATGTACTTATTATATTTCGATTTTTTGGTTAAAAGTAATTTTTTATATATAATTAATTAAACCTCAGTAAATTACGAAAAATTGCTGCAAATATTCAAAGTATTTTAATAGGATTACATTTTTCTATTTTGATAATTTAAAATTAGAATAAAAATTTTAGTTTCTTATGTTATTTAATATGATTTATATTTTATATTACATATTTTCATTAAATGAGTTTTTATAATTAATATTGCCATCTGTTTCAAAGAAAAAACAAATTTTTAAAACACCAAATAAAATAAATTAAGACAGACTTGAGCACAGTTAAAAAATAAAATTTATAAAAAATATGCTTGAAAACAATTAAAAATCAATTTGTAGACGTTTCGCCAAGCGACACATGAGAAATCATCACTACAAAATTTCCATTGCATAGCAAACGGTGGAAGAAATCAAGAACAGTTAAAGTTAGTTATTTTAAAAACAGACAATATTCCCTAGGGACAGAATGAGCTTCATTCAATTCAAAGTATTCACTTGAAACGAATCACATCCCACTAATTGCGAACGCCAGAATTTTGAAATCGGGTTGCAACAGCTATCATGGTAGATTACTCCTTGAGGATTGGCTCAATCAATTGCGATCGCAGACTTTGAATGAAACTCGTTCTGTCCCTAGTGAATATTGTCTGTTTTTAAAATAACTAACTTTAACTGTTCTTGATTTGTTCCTTCGTTTGCTGTGCAATGGATATTTTGTACTGTCGATGCCTCGCATATCGCATGGCGAAACGTCTACAAATTGTATTTTTAATTATTTTTAAGTATATGTTTTATAAATTTTATTTTTTAACTGCGCTAAAGTCTGCCTTAATTTACTTTATTTGGTGTTTTAATGGTTTTTAAATTCAGACGTTAAATGCACATATACTGCAAACGAATTTTTTATGACTAATTAGACAGGAATTTGTGACTCATGCTAAACAGAACTAAGCCGTGTCACAATATTTTGTGTTTTGTGATACATTAAATTCCTTCAGTACACTACAGGGTGTCCCTGAATAATTCATAGGACAAACATGGAAGGAAGTTAAACTACACATAAAGAAGAAATTTTGGTGTAGCAATGAGGAATTGGAAATGAAAGGTTTCTGCGAAATACAAGAAATGCAGAGGAAACGAAAACACGCATTTTATTGTCATAGCAACTACAGTAAAACACCAAATAAAATAAATGTATGTTGGAAAACCTACATATACTGGTCAATATACCAATTTCAATTCAATATGCCCTTTCAGCCATAAAATAGCCGTTATTAAGACTTTAGCCTTCAGAGCCATAAAATATTGAAGTTCCAGTCATGATTTTAAAATAGAGAAACGTAAAATGTATCGCGTCGGTTAATAATAGCTATTCTATTGGTCTTGTTAAAAAAATCTTTAAAAATACTTTACATTTTGTAAATTCTACTCCCCCCCCCTTTTTTTTAACGTAGTAAAACAAGCTCCTTTATCTGTCTCCCTTATTATAAGAGTATTTCTGATAAAATTTCTGGCATTCTAAAATCATTCATTATTGGGGTTTCATTTAAATCGATTAATAAATTGAATTCCTTTTTCAATAAGCATAAATTTCAATATGATAAGTCTAAATTACCCTGCGTCGTTTATATTATTCCTTGCAATAGTGTATATATTGGTGAAACAGGTAGCTCATTGGAAATTCGCCTAAAAGAACATACTGGAGCTTTAAAAAAAAAAGGCAATTTGAATTCAAAAATTGTCCAGCATTCACTTCAAACGAATCACATTCCGCTTATTGCGAACGCTAGTATTTTGAAATCAGGTTGCAACAGCTGCCACGGTAGATTACTCCTTGAAGGTAGGTTCACTGAATTGCGATCGCAGACTTTGAATGAAGCTCGTTCTGTCCCTAGTGAATATTGTCTGTTTTTAAAACAACTAGCTTTAACTGTTCTTGATTTGTTCCGTCGATTCCAATGCAATGGATTTTTTGTAGTGATGATGCCTCGCGTGTCGCTTGGCGAAACGTTTACAAATTGTATTTTTGATTGTTTTTAAGTATATTTTTTATAAATTTTATTTTTTAACTGAGCTCAAGTCTGTCTTTTTTTTTTTCTTGTGTGTGTTTTAATAGTTTTTAAATTCAGACGTTAAATGTAAATATACTGCAAACGAATTATTTATCACTTATTAGACAGGAATTTGTGGACTCATGCTATACAGAGCTAAGCCGTGTCACAATATTTTGTGTTTTATGATTCATTAAACTCTTTCAGTAACGTACAGGGTTTCCCTGAATGATTCATGGGAAAAACATGGAGGGCAGTTAAACTACACATAAAGAAGCAATTTTGGTGGAGCAATGTGGGATCAGAAATGAAAGGTAACAGGCATTTTATTGGCATAGCAATTACAGTACGCTCTTAAATGTGACACCGCTAATCTCTATGCATACCTGAAGCGTCTAGCAAGTCTTTGGCGTACCCTTTCGAAGGTTCCCGATATCTCATTTATGAAACACCAGTAATCATCTAACCGGAGCTCCAAACATTCGGCTTATGGATTAATGCTCCTGTGGTAAGAAACCCTCACCATCCAGCAAAACCCAGCCGCGGAAACGAGCCCAAAAAGGGCCATTAATTAGAAATAATAAAAAGCATATCAAAAGCTACACAACATGCCCTAAATGCTTCGCAGAACATGATAAAATAAACGAAAATTTCTGGCCACTGGCAACAGATATAATAAAAATATAAATTGAGATAAAATTAAAAACATATGAATAGCTACTTTAAATACAATTTAACATAATATAGAATACGCACAAATTCTTAAGTAAAGAAAAAAAACTGAACTGAAGAAAACTGAGTTCTACGTACCAGTTCAAAATTAAGTCCCGTATTACAGCAAAATTCTAAAGTAAGCAAATAGTGAATTTTATAGTAATACAGTTCATCGAAGAACGTATCGAAAGCTTATGCAAATGTCTCCATGTAAAGAGATGACTAAAATACATTATAGAGGTTTATGTAGATATCTACAATTTTTATACATGTAACCCCATAATTCCATATAGAAAACACGAAGCAGAAGTAGAAGAGTTGAATTCGGAGAAACCACAAGTCCCCTAGTAGTGGAATAAGTGCAGAAGTCATCCAGGAACAAACACAGAAGTTTGTGCTAGAGTCAAGAAAAAGAACGAGGGACGACATTTATACAAGGGAGATCATGTAGGAAGGTAAGGTCAAAAACATGCTCAGAACTGCATAAGAGACACCATATAGATTTATATACTGACACTGTCAATATCTATTGTCAAATCAAGTAATGACCACAACAGTTTATGCATAAGTCTCCATGTAGAAAGAATGATACAAGAGACGCCCACAGTACTTTTTGAATGTAATCAACAATGGCGCTCGTTCCAAGAACAACCACATTATACCCTCATATAAATCCAATAAGTAGCGGTAGTTATATAAGCACAAGAATAAAATTAAAATATGTATAGAGTTAAGTTGTAGTGCTCAATTAATTTATATTTAAACATATATATATTGTGTTCTTATGTATCGTACTTTATTATTGTACCTTTTATTAACATTACTACTAGGTTGAGCAAAAAGTTCTGGGAAAATTGTGGAAGTTGCGTTGTTATGCGCAAATTAACAACAAAAGCAACAAGGACTATTCTTTAAAGTAGAGACCATCATAGTCCACGAATTTTTGCCTCCGTTCTGCCAGATTCCGGATTTGCTGGTTAAGTTTGTCGCCGTTACCAGCACCTTCATCCTCATTAATCTCATCGACGGCTTTCAGAATCGTTAGGCCTTTTCTCTAATAATGCCGGGTCAACACACGCAAATCGCATTGTTCAATTGCCATTTTGGAGCCAAAGTTGCTGAACTCCTATGCATATACCATTGGTACTCCTATATACAATACAAATTCTGGTAACCATTTGATTAAAAATATTCCAGAACTTTTTGCTCAACTTAATATAACTTAGAGATAACTTCACTATAATAGACAGGTTCCTCAGGTATCTATACACACGGCAGTGTGTCAGTCAAGTTCATCTGGCATACTAGTGTGATATATTACACGATTTTAGTTACATAAGCACAAAAATCAAATTAAAATAGGGATCGAATAAAGCTGTACAGCTCATTTGGTTTGTTATAAATATGACATATATGATAATTTCTTGGTGCAAATAAAACTGACCACAAGTTTCGTCTAAGAGTTTTACTCTGTCGGATGAAGATTGTGCAGTCATTATACTGCATCTTCCAAATATATAATGGACAACATCAACACATTTATTGCAGCCACACTTATCATTACCTCTTTTCTTAATCTTAAATACATACGTTGGAAAACTCCAATGTCACGTCACGAAATATGCTACGACTTGTTTACTTAATCTAAGTTAACTCTGTTCATAGTTAAGTATGTGTTTCTCTACCATTAAGGCTCGTTTCCCAATACAGTTACCATTTCTGAAGTACATTATTCTTAAAAAAAACATTTAAATATAAGATATGGGAATTTCAACGCTTGCTTCCATGTCAAATGTAATTTGGCGAATAAGTCAGCTCTTTCATTACTTAAATGACCACCATGTGCAACCAACCAATCCAACCAGTTTCAAAATTTCTGGCACGTCAATTCTTTAATTTTTCCTGAATACTTTTAACTATTTCTTATGAAAAATATTTTAAACTAGCAGAACTACCCGGCGTTGCCCGTGTCAATTATGAGTTATTTTGATACAGAACTGTGATTGCTGCTACTGCCTCATCGTTCATTTTCGAACCGTCTGTAAAAATCATTGAGTTTATGGAAAGAGGATTAGCATTCTTTACTTTTTCTTGAATATTAATGTGGGTATCTTGAATATTAATATGGGAATATTAATGTGGGTAATGAAATAATCTGACAATCACATGTTAAAATATCAGGCACAACTTCATCTCTTGTGAGAATATCATTATCAGTTTGAATATTGACATTACCATTTAGTAAATTGTACTTGTTATAGGAGTTTTTTTACTCTATGTCGATTGGTGGAATACCTATAATCACGCATAAAGTATATTTCGACACTGATCTGTAAGTTTTAATTATAGGTAATAAACCCATCCTTTGGCACGAACTCAGCCTTTATAGACCGAGTGATCGTAGGTCCACATACCACATTTCCTGACCATATCCCTCATACACAAGAAAAGTGACACATCTCGCAAAATTTCAATTTACGTTTTATTTCATTAATTGGTCTATCATAGGTGCGTCTTGCTTCACAGACACTTTCATAAGTGCAGTTATACTGAAAATCGCTTTATTACGCTACATATCTATTTGTGACCACAGAAGGGGGTTGGATAATGTCGGGAGGTAAAATTACCCAACCCTCCAAACCTCATCCTACGTCTTCCTTGCTAATGTTTTTTTTTTTGTGCTTTTATGCACGCCTTTACTCCTGCATGAGGGGATAAGTACTATAATTTCATGTTACAGTACAATCATGCAAATTTTCATTTGTCTCTCCTGTGAATTTTACTTTTGTCTAGATGTGTCGCTTTTCATGCGGATGAGCGATATGATATCTGTTTAGCTATAACCAATTTTAACCATTATTTTAAGTAGATGGTATTGAGACCTTTGTCACGATATCCCGTGTTCTTGATATTTGTCGTAAAGTTAAGAATTTTATCTCTCATGTTACCTAGGTGCGCCATCTAAACCTGCTATCTAAGTTAAAACCGAGGTAATTAATATTGTCTTTCGCCAAATTCGATCTTCGTAGCAGTCTCAAAATTGGTCATCTATCATCTAACGTAAAAGATCCAAAAGCATGGCTTATGATTTAACTACACTAATTACAAGTTTTACATTTTCATATTCAGATTTAAAGTCTTCTACACATTCATTAATTTTATTTTCCAAACCTTGTCTAGTATCACTACCCTCTTGTATTACTTTATTACCTACATATGATATTATGTAACACTTGATATTATGTTGACTACATTTATATGACTTGATCAGTTTTTCAGCAAGAATTGTCCAGATAAGAAGACACAAGCAAGACTCCTGAGGACAACCCGTATGAATATCAAACCATTCTATGCCAGTAATGAACATAAAGTCGATTAATGTATTGCTGCTATAATTTTTTAATGTACATTTCAAGTAATTTTCTATTGTTAATCAATCAATAATTTCAGAAGTAATATACCACTCAAGAGAATCAAAATCTCCTTGAATAACTAATGAGATAAGTGCACAATATTTATAGTCCATCAGTATACTGTTCACACAATTCTTTAAGACAGACTGATCTGTAACGGTGCTACGCCTTTCTCGAAAGCCAGGCTATTTACAAGCTAAATACCCGAAAGCTCTAACCTAGCTATAATTCTGATCTTTAATATATGCCCAAGTATTTTCCCCATTGTAGGAGGTAGTGTGATGGGGCTGTATACTCTAGTATCAGCAGGATCTTTATTCCATTTCCTAAAAAGCACCACTGAGCCTTTCTTTTACACTGAAGGAATGTGACCTATTTCTAGGCATTTATTATACATCGCAGTCATAAGCATTGTAAAATTGTTACACAATTTCTTAATTACAATCGCATCCCAGTTATCAGCAACCGGTGCTTTGCCAACTGCTTTTTCGGAAAGCATACATTTTAGTTCCCTTTTAGTAATTGGAGCAAAATCGCCATCATTTTTAAAATTACTGGCAGAGATGAATCAGAAAATCTGGTCTGTTACAGAATCCATATAAAAGTGTTCTCAGATATTTTGAAACGTCGTTGTACAAAAAGGTGTATTTGTATTTTTGCAATAGTTAAGCCATGATTTTTCTTATAATCTTTAACATTTATTTATATATGTTTCTATTCTTTACATGTAAATCTTTATATTAATTCACATCAGGGTTATTTATATATCGACTGTACATAGCGTTAAGTTTGCTTCTTTCTATTTTAAATTCATTTGTGTACCAATTAATTCTTGTTTTGTGAGAAATCTTGCACTTTCTAAAAGCTTTATCCATTATAATTCCCAGAATCTCAGAAAAACTACGCTCACCGTCAATAACTGACAGAATAACTGCACCTCTCTAGTTTTTAAATGATTATTAAATTTAAAGGAGATTTTTTTCTTTGTTTTATAACGAAGTAACATTCGCTCAACTGCACTATAGTTCAGATTGTATCAAATATATCTATGATCGCTGTATAAAAAGTATTCACAAGCTCAGTCAACAGTCCAGGTGTTAAGTTTGTCACTGATATTAATACCATCAATAGTCATGTCTGCCCTTCCTGTTATCAGGAACGTACGTGTAATCAGCATCAAAGTCATTAAATATTCGCAAATTATTGATTCCTAAATAACTCCAATAAAACATCTAAGCGTTCGTCATCTCTTGAATAGTCATGTGCGTTTGATGGCACGTTAAATTTACCATCTAAAAGTAGATTACTACAGTCTGTGATAAGTGGAAGCCATGCTTTAAACTCTGCATTTAAATCTCCAGAAGGAGCGGAATAGTGCAATCCAATTGTAAAATGAGGATCATGTACAATAAAATTAATAGAGACAATGTTATCCATAGCAAATGGTTTTACAAAAACGTAATCTGCGTTATTAATTAAAATTTAGGCAGTATGGTTAAAGGAAAATTAAGAGCGCCAGTGCTCTGGTATACCAGCCATGGAGCCATCAATGATATATGCATCCAAAACCAATCTAAAGCCAAACTTATCTACACAACGTTCAAGATTATCATTTGCATCAAATCTCATTTAAATTGATTTGAAGACTCATCAAATTAGAGACACCGACACTAGAGACCCCAAGGTCACCTATAAAGTCGACGTCGAAAAGACTACTACGATATTTCACAAAAGATGGGCATTCAATTCTATCAGCCCTATGAAAACTATCAGCATCCGATTCATTAAAATAGCAGTTACTACATGTAATAAGAGATGATTTGCGATGCTTGATATCGTGTCCACCTGCTCATTTAACACAACTAAATTTTCTTTTGCATGGCCTAGTACATGTCCATAAGATTGACATTTAAAGCATCTTTAATTGGTGTACTTATATTTTTCGTATTATTCCAATGTAATAAACCATACAATAACATTCCAATGTAATAATATTACCTACTTATAGAGAGTAGTTATTACATCTTTCAAATTATTAACTTTTCCTACCTCCCTACATATAGCTTTAACACTGTCCTTTATCTCGCCTACCTCATCAACCACAGTTGGTGTAATCACAACTGAAAGTCATCCTTTTACCATCCACTCCAGATCCACTCCTCACTGGATCATCCGCATGATCCGTTGACGTCAGTGAAATTTTTGCGCTAATGTTTCAAATACCTTGTTATTACTCTCCATATTTTTAAGCTTTGTGGCATTTAGTATATTTTCCTAGAAAATAGCTATCGATCGACAAGAGATATGTTCTAGTACTTTCTTAGTCAAATTAAGAATACCAGCAGTGTTTTTACCCTGTTTATTCTTCTGAGTATCCAGATATTCATTTATAGGGTATCCCAAAAGTTTAAGTTATTTATTTTTAATTTCTCCATGAATTGTATTAACCGTTTGGGAAAGTTTCAATTATGTCGTATGCAACACAATATTTTATTATACGATGAATGTTTGATTTAGTAATTTGATCAAGATCTTAAATAATTTCTTCGAAAATTTTGAACACAATATGATTTCCATTTTTTTTTTTTTCATTTGCATTGTTTAAAGTTTGTATGTATTTATGCATATGTGGTATTCATATTTAATCCCTTGTATATGGTTTTGATTAAAAAAAATCCAGTTACATATAAAAGTACATGAAAAACAGGCTGCAAAATGCACTATATTAATTGGAACAATAAATGACTAAATTAATTTTCAAATTAAAATAATAAAATTTTATTAAAAACATTTCAGAATATAACTTGTACCTAAAACGATTTAACATAATAGTTAATAAAACAATATTGACATACATAACAATATCTAACATTGTAACATGTACATAGTTACTTTACGTCATCATTCTAGCTAAAACATGCTAAAAATGATAAAAGTAAATTTAAAAGGCATGTAAATATTTTTTTCTTTTCTATTACATGTTTCATCACATAAATCTTTACTTTTTCAATGTTAAATAATAGAATTAATGTGCACAGATGTCCATTTTTATTAAAGTACTTGCTTTCATGAAACAACATGTGATCTCGTAAATTTTGTTTAACATTTTGATTTTTTAAAAAAATACGGAAATAATTTTTATCAATATGGATTTTGACAAACTCGCCGTTTGCTTGATGAAAGGTGTTGATCGAAATAAAGGTATTTATACGACATTTTAATGTCACTTTTATCACTTTTAGCATGTTTTAGCTTTAGTTTAATGATTATAAGTGATTTTCTTACATAACACGTACAGGTTGTGGAATGTAATGCCCAGTTATTAATTAATATAGTTATTGTACGAAACCCTCTGTGCGCAAGTAATTCTCGCACTTGAGAGGTTATTTTTGTTAAAGACTAATTATTTAATCTAAAAATAAAATTACATAGCGTAATAAAAGAATAAATTATAAAAGATAATGCAAAAATAAAAAATCTAGAGAAAAATTATGCATTACACACACTTTGATTTATGTGTTTTTTGTCTAGTATTATAATACACGGACCACTAAAAGTTCAGGAACTGTGACCGAATGCTTTCAAATGTACACAGATGCCGAATATCTACCAAAATTCTTGTCGAATTGTCTTGAACTTCAAGGATATAAAGAACATGTTTGGCTTCCTATTTTTCAGTGATGGTTTAATCGCGGGGATAATTACAGTGACAAAAATAAAATTAATAACAAAATGTTTGCAATCACACTTGTAACAGAAAATGCTAAAAATGGTTTCTCACTCTAGCAAATGACTATGCGGGACCTGTTTAACGGTCGCGTGTTTTTGTCTAAGCATAGCACGCATATTCGTGAATATGCTAACGTTTCCGTGAAAAATTCAAATTTTAAAAAAATATAATACAGAGTTTTCAACCCAATTTAACACCACTTACTTAAAACTTCAAAAAGAATAGTAGAAATAGTATACTGCAATACAAACATGAGCATATTGAAAATTTTATGAAATATAGGAATTTGTGTGAAATAATTTTTAATAGCGCATGCGTGAATGTTTTTAAAAATTTTGTTTGATAATTTGGTAGCCAGCTATTTAGGTCAACTCATAGAAAACGTGCAGTCAAATATTTTGAAAACTCAAAAAGATTCAGCGAGCTGATTAACAAATTGTTGAAAACACTGTATTATAAAGCTACTTTTGGAAAACAACTTCATGATATTTGACTGTACTTTTTATATACCGGGTGTCCCAAAAATACTGTTCGATTTTAAAATTCAATAATTTCCAAACGGTGACAAATAAGTAAAAGAAATCTTATAGGAGGGTTATCTATGATCTCCGGAGTTTTTTACTGTGATTCTTGTTTTTAGTTCAAATTTCAAACAATAGATGGCGCTGAGAGCAATTGGCGCTCAGTCCAGACTCGATATTTGGTATTTCGGGATCCATTCAATACATTTTAATCTCTTTTTTCCGCATGGAAGAAGAGAGTTGCCGAAAAATCGAGCATGGATTTAGCGGTTATTGCTTGCAGCTCGATCTATCGATGCTATCTGTAACTAAAACTGAGAATCGCAGCATAAAAACTCCTGACATCTTACACAATACTCCTGCAAGAATTCTTTTAATATCTGTCACCGTTTGCGAGTAATGGAATTTTAAAATAGAACAGTCATTTTTGAGACACCCGGTAGGTTGTCCAAAACTGCTGACTACCAAATTATGAAATACAAATTTTGGATTATTTTTCACGCGTGTGTCGTTACAAATTATTTAATACTAATGCCCATATGGGCATTAGTATGACATATATTTCATCAGATATTCAATAGATTCATGTTTTAGACGCAGTATACTGTTTCTACTGTTCTTTTTCAAGTTTTCAGAAAATGGTGTTAAATTTGATTGAAAACTCTGTATGCAATAAACAAAACACATTTGAATTTTTCACAGAAATGTCAGCGTCTTCACGAATATGCGTGCTCTGCTTACACAAAGACTCGCGACCGTTAGACAGGACCCGCATAGTCATTTGCAACATTGACAGACCATTTTGAGCATATTCTCTTATGTGTTTTATCGCAAACATTTTATTATTATATTTATATTAGGCCTCCTAATAGTTTCCCGCTACTAAATCTTTACTCAAAAATGTGAAGTCAAACATGTTCTTTACATCTTTGAAGTCCGAGGAAAGATTGTCAAGGATTTTGGTAGATATTCGACAAACCTTGTGCAATCGAAAGCATCCGTTCACTGTTCCTTAAATTTTGGAGACAAGTGTATTACAGATAATTTGACTCATGCAACATAAAAATCTTCTATAATTAATGACACTTCGCTCGATGTACATAACAGATAATTCACTATAACATTTTCTCTTTTTTACTTCGGAATTTAACTGTGGTTGTAACTTTTTAATTTTTAAAGCATAAATTTATTTAACATAAGTATTATGACACGTATATACAGGGCTATTACAAATGTTGGACCCGAATTAAAAAAATCATATTTTCGAAACTACTGTGCATATTAAAATAAGAGATATATGAATTTAAAAAGAAATATACCAAGTTTCTTTCAGCTACAAATGTTCCATGTGTGATCCTCTTGTTACATGGCATACGTCCAATCTGTAATCCAGTTCGTCCCAGACATTTTGTAGCATCACTCTGTAAATGATTGTTAATTCTGCACAAGTGCGTTCATTAAGTTGTGACAGTGTCAAAGACATTGTTTATGTAACACCAATTGAGACACTAATTGAAAACAAAGTGTTTCGAACATATAGAACACATTTGTGAAGTTTTCAGAACTATTGACAGAGTGATGCTACAAAATGTTTGGAACGAATTCGATTACAGATTGGATGTATGTCGTGTAACAAAAGGGTCACACATCTAACATTCGTAACTGAAAAAAAAACTTAGTATATTTCTCTTTAAAATCATGTATCACTTATTGTAATATGTGCAATTGTTTCAAAAATATGATCTTTTTAATTCGGGTCCAGCATTTGTAATAGCCCTGTATTAGCATGCGCTGCAAGCAAATGATAAAGAAAAGTTTTCTGAGTCACTTCAAACTATGTAATGTACTTTTCCTATTTTAAAAAGATATTTCAAGAAAACTACAATTTATATTTCTTTAGATCTCCATACATCATACACTTAAATTAATGTTTAAGTTACGATTAACATAATCCGTATAGTTAGAAGTTTGATTTATTCTGACGCAACACTAACGAAAGCATGCGTTACGAGAGGAAATTTATAACAAGGATTTAAATCATCGCTTTCTAATGATAGGTTATTACAGAGAAAGTGCGATTAGTATTCCGTGTGTGAATGTGCATTTACAAAACAAATTTACGAAAGGAATTTAATTATTGTATGATTTATTAGATAGGATTTGCATGAATATTATTGAAGTTTTGAAATAACATATTTAGTAGGATAAATCTACGTGAAAATTAATACGTTTGATTAATGGGGAAATATTATTTTCAGGAACATAATATATTTAAATGTGACTCATAATGTATACACAAAGTCATAAAGAATATGTTATTGAATAGAATGATTTTTATCTCGTGAATATTTTCCTGTATAATACTTAAACATAACAATGGCATTCCGTCAGCATTTTACTTATAACATTTTAGATCTTGTAAGAATTTTTTAAACGTATTTTGCAAATGAAAACCATATCATATTATATTATATTAAAATATTGGTGTTTTAATCAATATAAACATCATGAAATTCCACCACGCACCGCGTGAACAGAAAATCGATATAAATTATAGCGCTCGTAATATTAATCTGAAACAAAGTAGCTACGAGTTTTTTTAAGACATTGAATCAATTGAATGCCTAATCTAAAATTGATAAGTCGAACATTAGAAAAATGGCAGTTATGTTTACTGAATAAATTCTAGTATATATGTTTTTATTTCAAGAGCAATTTCGATTTTATGCGCAATATATCTTTCACAACATATTCTCATTTTTTAATAAGATTTTCGCTATTTGAACTTAGATCTAAGAATCTTAGATAATTAAATCACACTTGATGAATAATTCTTCAAGTATCCTTCCTTGTTTGTAAGGTAAATAAATTATTCTTTCAAAATTAGTGGTATTTTTACTTGTATTTTTGCCCTGTTCCAAACATTATTTATTCAAATAAAGTATGTAATAAAATTTGATCTAAATTACATGTTAAAGCTAGCAATATCATTTTGCAATTCTATATATATAACTCAAATATAAAAAAAACTCGTGTTAGAATGTGTATTTTTAATTTAGAAACCGTAAATTTAGAAGAAATATCTTTTAGAAACCTTCCAAATATCTTTTTAAATTATACTTTTATTATCAAGAAACTTTGATCGGGAAACGCCTTTAGCTGTTTTTGCAGCAAAATCTACTTGTCTCTGTTGACAGAAAACGTTCTTTCCACCAATTTATAATTATTCTCATTGTGGATTCTAACAAAACAGTGTCTGAAACTTAATTTAAAGATAACAATGTTTATGAATTTTAAAACATGTAAAGTATTTCTGCTTGAGGTTTTAGAACATATTTTCCGTTCCTATAATAGCATATTTGTCAAGCCTGATATTGATATATAATAAAATTTAGCTTTATAACTTGATTATTTTTCTTTTGGGGAATTGCGGCTCCCCAATGTTTGAAGTTTATTGGAATGAAGTATTATAAAATAATTTATGTACTACATGTGAAAGATTTTATATGTTAAAAGAATTAATTCAATAAATTTTGTAATTACCATTTAGGACTAACAAACTATAAACTTTCCAATAAAATATTTTCCATAAATATTCAGAAATTGCTTCTCCCAATCCCAATCACCCAAAACAGAAGAACCACAGCTTTGTCCAGATTATGCAACGAAGAACCGTTACGGATCGATTTTAAAGATAGCAAGTTAATTTACACATCAAGATTTTATTTACCATCCATAATCCGAGAATCAATAGAGATATTTTTACGCAACAAGAATATTTGCAATGATTCAGTGTCCCTAGATTTACCTAAAATTTGGAAAGAGATGCTATATAATTTTAGTACCAATAGTAAAAATTAATCCACGCTCGCAAATAGCAAGATAATTTTATATTTTGTTTTATGTTTTGCAATATTTTTCATTATGCATGTTGTCTCGTGACATTATTTACCATGTTATTGTTTTGTTAAATTATATGAAAACTAATCCACGTTCACAAATAACTAATTTAATTTTAATTTATTTTATGTTTACAATATTTCATTATGCATCATGTCTCTTGACATTATTTACTATGTTTATTATTTTTAAATTATGTGAAAATATTTTCTATCGTGTATGAATTTGAAAATGTCGCCGTTGGTGCGACGAAACGATCGTCAATCTTAATAAATGATATTTTATCACTTTATCGCATTATTTTACTTAATCTTTAATGAAGTTAACTAAGTTTAAAAATCTACACCATAATTCTTAATACCTCTTCATTTCATTTTCATCAACTTAACTCCATGTGTCAGTTGATTTCTATAAAAATATTTTGACATATGAAATATCATTCATTGAAATTACGTTTCATTTATTTTATATTTTAAAAAGATGCATCTGTGGAGATATAAAAAGCTATTATTTTCTTTGTTTCTCTAACTTCCACTTTTGCATTTATAAATGTACAATATGTCGAATAATATTAAATTCAGGTTATAGGAAATAATACAGGGTCATCGAAAAATAATGCCTAGATTTAAAAAAGTCATAACATCAAAACCTTTTATGTTAAATGAGTAATTCTTTCACTACACTATAAATGGTGAACGCAAGTTTGGATTTAGTTCACCAGAATTCGCTTTGGTGTCTGTGTTATGCGCAGATTAGTTGCGCAGTCGTCAAGGTCAGCTGACACGCCAGACTGCCGCTGCTCAGTAAGATGTCAACCGTGCAACAAAACGCACAGAGCGTGATTTGGTATGCGGAGTCAAAGTCAATAGTCAGTGTACAGCGGCTTTTTCGGAGAACTTATCCAGGTCAAACTTCTCCTGATAACAAAGCGTCGCCTGACCTTGAAGACTTCGCAACTAATCCGCGCATAACACAGACACGGAAACGGAATCTGGTGAACTAAAACCAAACTTGCGTTCACCAGTTATCGTGTAATGACAGAATTACTCATTTAACATAAAAGGTTCCGATGTTATGGTTATTTTAAATCTAGGGATTATTTTTCGATGACCAAGTGTTTTTTTATGTTTATTATCATAATTTTGAATTCATGCTTTCTGTCATTTCTAATATCTCGAAGATGAAAATAACATTTTTAATGAGATGACACTTTGTAAACAAAGAACAAAATGTTTTTTCAAAGACAAAATATATTTCACTGTCAGTTTTACAAATGAACTGTTCAACGAATTCTCACACACTATTTTTAGATGCTTTTATTTAATTCATTCTGTTGTCTATCTGGGTCATTTCTTAAAACTGTATGTATCATTTTAATTAATTTTTCAATGCATTAGCGGTGAAATTACTCAAGAAATTGATGAAAAGTAAATACGTGATAATTCACGTATTTACATTGCTAACTAAGCGTAAAACCAACAATTCGGGCGCACTTTCATTGCTGAAAATTAATTGAAAAATTAATTAAAATTATACGTATGTTTCCAACTATGATGTGCATTATTTGCGTCTCCTGTTTTGCTGCAGGGTTGTGTGCCCATGTAGAAATTTCCATCATTTCCTGTGGTTGCAGCCTTTCCGGCATATGTGAGTGAGAGTTGCCAGGCTGGGTATCTTCCTCGTAGCTCAAATTGTAGTACATTATGGCAATTCCACATAACATGGGAACTATAGTGTAGACCCTTGAGGGGCGGGGGCATATACATTATCCCACTTAATTTTAATCAAGATTTGCACCAGAAACATTTAATTAAAATTTATCTTTCTAACTTTGGTGGAAAAAATAAAAAAAAATGCTTTTTTATATTTTGAAACAAAATTTTTCGAATATTCCGGTGTGAGTTCAACATTACAGAAACGCAATTGCTTGCACCTGAAATGATTAATGGCTAAAAAGGGAAATGTAATGTGAGTCAAAATACCATGTAACGTTAGTCACACTCAAAATTTTGATTGATATAATTAATTACTATTAAAACAATATTATTTTTGTGTATATCATAAGTTGAATGTGTGTTGTACTCTTTGAAATACTTCTTTTTTACTGTGTTGTGATAAGTGAGGAGAAATTCTAGGTCTTCATTAACCCATAAAACTTGACTTACTTTTTTTTTTTTTTGTAATGTGAGTCACAGTACCAAATTAGGGTCTGCATACCACCTGTTCATTTAAAAATTTATTACATTGTTATTCTTAGTCTCTTATTGTGCCACAGATATCTATGAAGAACATTTTTAAAAGCAAACGTGATATTTCTTCGATATATAGAGATTTAATTTTGAAAAAAATGTGTCAAATGGTAACGTGAGTCACATGGAAATGTTCATTAGAGCGTTAATCCAATGATCCGGTTTCGATTCACGTCTTGGACATTTTTGGTTTTACGATTAATTAAAACGTGATAATTCACTTATTTAATATTTATAAAACTGTTTTAGGTAGCTTTCATTACAAAAAGCTACCTATTGCAGCCGTTCGGAGGAAAGCGATTTCAAAAAATTTTGGTATATTTTCATCGATCATGACACCCAGACCCCGAAACCACCCTCCGTTCAAAATTGATATGTATATATGTATATATATATCTGACCTATGTCACACTCTAATTCTCGTAATTATGAACCGATTTCGATGTAATTCGTAATTCGGTGTTTACATAGTGCATACCAATGTCTCGACAGAGTTCGTTGGCCAGCTTCATCCGCCATTTTGTTTCAAAATGGCGGCCATTTAAAATTTATGAAAAAATGTAAAATTAGAAATGTGGTACCAAAAAATTAAAAATTGAAAATATATTTTCTTCTTATGTGTTTGACCTTGATAAAAAAATTCGGGAGCAGTTTTTGTTTCGTCTATATTTTGAAAAATGGCTGAGTTATAGCATTTTTAATTTCTAGCGTGGCTGGCATTTTGAAACGTCCTGAATTTTGTCACGCGATAAAAGGTGCATTTAAGAACCGATTTCGATGTAATTCGGTGCGTACATAGTACATACGAATGTCTCGACCGAGTTCGTTGGCCAGCTTCATCCGCCGTTTTGTTTCAAAATGGCGGCCATTTAAAATTTTTAAAAAAATTTAAAATTTGAAATGTGGTACCAAACAATTGAAATTGGAAAAATATTTTTTTCTTATATATTTGACCTTTATACAAAGATTTCGGAGGAGTTTTTGTTTCGTCTATATCTTAAAAAATGGCTGAGTTGCAGCATTTTGAATTTCTAGCGTGGCTGACATTTTGAAACGTCCTGAATTTTGTCACGCGATAAAAGGCGTATTTATGAACCGATTTGGATGTAACTTCGTTTATACATAGTACATACCAATGTCTCGACCGGGTTCGTTGGCCAGCTTCATCCGCCATCTTGTTTAAAAATGGCGGCCATTTAAATTTTTAAGAAAAATTTAAATTTGAAATGTGGTACCAAAAAATTGAAAATTGAAAATATATTTTCTTCTTATGTGTTTGACCTTAATAAAAAGATTCGGGAGCAGTTTTTGTTTCGTCTATATCTTAAGAAATGGTGAGATATAGCATTTTGAATTTCTAGCGTGGCTGACATTTTGAAACGTCCTGATTTTTGTCACGTAGTAACAGGCGTATTTATGAACCGATTTGGATGTACCTTGGTGTGTCATAGTACATACAAATATTTCGACCGAGTTCGTTGGCCAGCTTCATCCGCCATCTAGTTTCAAAATGGCGGCCATTTAAAAAATTTAAAAAATAAAAAAATTAAAATGAGATACCAAAAAATTGGAAAATGAAAAAGATTTTTTTCGTATGTGTTTGACCTTAATACAAAGATTCTGGAACAGTTTTTTTTCGTCTATATCTAAAAAAAAATGGCTGAGTAATAGCATTTTGATTTTCTATTGTGGCTGACATTTTAAAACGACCTGATTTTTGTCACGCGAAAACAGGCTTATTTATGAACCGATTTGTATGTAACTTGGTCTGTGCATAGTACATACCAATGTCTCGACCGAGTTCGTTGGCCAGCTTCATTCGCCATCTTGTTTCAAAAGGGTTGCCATTTAAAAATAAATTAAATTTGGAATTTAAAATGAGGTATTAAAAAATTGGAAAATGAAAATATTTTTTTTATGTGTTTGGCCTTTATACAAAGATTCCGGAGCAGTTTTTGTTTCTGAATATTTGTTCTTTTGTTTATATCTTAAAAAATGTTTGAATTATAGCATTTTGAATTTCTAGCATGGCTAACATTTTGAAACGATCTTGTATTTGTCACGCGATAACACACCTATTCGCCTATTTCGATTGGAAAGTACACATCATTACCTCGACCAAGTTCGCTGGCCAGATTCATCAGCCATCTTGTTTGAAAATGGCGGCCATTAAATAAAAAAACATATATATATTTAAAGTGAGGTGCAAAAAAATTAGAAATTGAAAAAGGTTTCTTTCTTAAGTATTTGACCTTGATATAAGGATTCAGGAGCATTTTTTGTTTTTCTTTGCCTTAAAAAATGGCTCAGATATAGCAGTTTCAATTTCTATTGTGGGTGACATTTTGAAAAATCTGATTTTTTGCATGCGACAGCACTCGTATATATCAACCGATTCCGATGTGAATGAGCATGTGCACAGCAATTACTAAGATCTCGACCAAGTTCACTGGTTAGCCACATCCACCATGTTGTCTTAACATGGCAGGCACTTTAAGAAATCGCCGAATTTGGAAGTCAAATATAAGTTACTTTAAAGAAAAGCAGCTTGGATAAAGCTGACTAATTTCGCGAAATTCTCATTCATTATATTGATAAAAATTAGTGTTGAATCTCCTATATTCGTTTTCCACTAAATTGAGCTTCGTGTGTTTGAATGATATAAGTTGCTTTTTTAAAATAAGGAATATGAAAGCTACCTCTTCCTCCCGGCACTGGCCGGAAGGACTTTTTTGACCTACTTCTGTCGAATGCGTTTTTCACAAATGTTGAACATAAGTTCATTGATAGATGGCAATCTAAGAAAATATCTTTGCCATTAATAAACGGGACTCACATCTTTGCATCTCCTGAATACTTATTAACATCATTACACTATATTGTACATAAACATTTCGCTACACCACGTAAAAAAGCCACTGAATTTATTTTGCTTTATATTATTAACAATTGTATTACATTGTAAAAACTAGTCTTGTATGTTTTGGCGTATTGTTAGTGTATTTTAATAAAAACAATGGATTTTCGTCTTACCCCCGTTATTGTACTTATACTAGGGCTTCCCTCAGAGGGCTTGTTGCAAGTAAAGAAAATGAGATACTATCTTTTATTGGCCATATAGTGGTTACTAATTCAAATGATGAAATATCTAGATTAGTGAACCTGAAAAAAAAATCATATCAATTTTAAACCAGCTCTTTCCTCTGTTAAGGGCCCTGGCAAGAGATAGAATAGCCTAGAAAAGGAACATATTTACAAGTACTTTCGGACAACTTATTCGCTGTTTCATACCGACATTTTTGCATTTTTTAAAATACATTCATAAACCAGTATAATAATTCTTCAGCTTTATTTTCATGGTCGTTTATATCATTTGACAAAAAATCTCACTTTGTTAATCTCGAATTTCGTCAAGCTTTTTTAAAAAAGCAAAGTCCATGTAGCAATGAAATTCCATGAAGGGAATTAAACACATGGTTATAAAGCATTTAGGTGAGCGCAATTGACAAATCGTCAAATATTGTTCTTATCGCCATCTTTCGTAATGCATTCTTTTAATTTAAAATACACACATTAAATAAATTTATAAACACAATTTGATTCATTTAATTAAAAAAAATAATAAGTAAATAAATAAAAATAATAAGAAGAGATAATAGCATAAGTCAAAACATTTATTTCAACATCAACACAAGTTACACTTGCGGGGGAAAAAGACGGCTTTTGACAAAAAATAAAAATAAAACACTCTTGGCAAAATCTGAACCGGGCTAAAAAAAATGTACCGTGATTAATTCAAATATTATAGGAATATTCCGTAATTTGGTTTTCAACCAATATCGTATTTTAAAAAGCTTTGCTTAACTCCAATTAAATTGCATTGCTGTAACGTTTTATTTTTAATTTATTTTTATTTTTTATTTATTTATTTTTATTTTTTTTTTTTGGGGGGGGGGGGGGGAGCAGAATGCGAGATTGCATATATTTACATTTAAATTTTAAACTTTTGTTTATGTAACGGTTGCTTGTATGAATAATTAGCACACTGATGATCGAGCTTCACCCGAAACATATGTAAAAAACTGCTTGTGTTGTATGTGTGCTTAAAGCCCTTAATACTTAGCTATTATAACTCCCGTCCGTTATAACAATGTTGCTGTTATTATTACTCTTGTTTGACGTCAACCTTGCCTGTGTATCTGAATACGAATTATTGGTCATTTTTCTTGCACGAAGAGTGGTTATAACATAATTGTTTCATTTTGAATAGCATGTACCAATTGCAATATTGATACTTTTAAGTTAGACAAGCGCAGGTGATAAATTGAAAATATTTTTTTCCATACTATATTCATCTTGCATTCATTTCATTTAAAATATAAAGATTTTATTCACTTCATTTAAAATACGCGTTTTTAACTAATTTCACTGTATTTTAACAACATTACTTTGCATTGGCGTTTTTTTTAAAAAACCTTTATGCAGTTTTGGCTTCAGAAAGTGAGATTTGTTAAAAAAAGTTACAAACCTGATAATTTATTACAAACCCGATGAACGTTTATGTTTATTTTTTATAAATAAATATAAACCTTTTTGGCACAGATGTCACATACGCACCACGTTGGCACGATTTGTTTCTGACACCAATTTGGCGAAAACTTCGTTTTCGAATACCAGTTACCTATATATTTTTAAAAAGGAAATAACAATAAATAAAAAAAAAAATAATTAATAACTATAGAACAAAACATTTTATATAATTTAAAAAAAGAAAATAAAAGTAAATAAACAATTTATTAATACATAAACAACAACATCTAGGTTACCATCAAGCAAAATAACGACACTTTGGTGCCAGTTAAATAACCCGGTGCGTATATGACATTGGCATCAGAATAAAATCGCGCCAACGTGGTGCGCAGATGACATCTGTGCATAAATGTCTTGTTTATACTAAATTATTTGTTTAAATCTTTAAAAAATTGCTTGGGTACATGAAATAATGAGTAGGTTACCAGAAAATATGCATGAAAAGTTTACTTCTCTCGCCAAACCCATTTTCTTTACCTATAAGACGCCTATTCTGGAAAAGTACAAATTTCGGTACTTGTTAGTTATCCTGTCGACAAAATTACTGTCGCCAAATTGTTAGATTAAATGCCAATAATGTTTGATTGTAAATGTCACAATTACTTGACAACACGTGTTAATGTCATCAAGTGATTTTAATTTCGAAGTTTTATTTGTATTTTTATTAATGTTATACTAATTTATTTGTTCTTTAAAATATTTAAGTTATTTAGAATTAATATTAAGTTATTTTACAAAAAAGTTATTTAAAATAAAAATTATGTCAATATGTATAATTTGGCGGGTGGTTTGGCGATTTATATAATTTGGCGAAATTGGTCGACGGGATAACTAACAAGCACCCAAATTTCATTTAAAATACTAAAAATACAAAAATAAATTAATTAAGAATAAATGATGCCACAAATAAAAATTGTTTATTTAAAAATAAAATAACTGTTTCAAATTTTCACACGCAAAATATAAATGTTGGTTGCTTTTGGCGATTAAAAAAGGCTATTGGGTAGATTATCGTAAAATCTGAAATCCTACGTTATTATGGCTTTTTTCTTTGAAATAGAAAAAAAAATCCAGATTTGTTTTCCTGTTTGATTAAATTTAAATATTTATTTTTTTTGCACTTTAATATTAGTGCGGGCATATTTTCTTTTTCCATGTACTATAATTCGGTTTTATACGTAAACATGCCGCCGGTGAAAATGACATACATTAAATTTCCGTGGCGTATGTAGATAAATTGTGCTTTTTTATCAGATTTTTTAATATAATTTTTAAACGAATTGGAACTTATTTTTCATAATAGGTTCCCTCATGTAGGTTACCCATTCAGTAGGTTACCCTCATAGGTACCTTCTGGTAAAACCAGAACCGAAATCTGACAAATATTTTTTGAGTTATGCTTGACGAAATGTTTTACGAAAGGTTTTAATATCCATCGTAGCGGTTTTTGACCGGAAAGTAATACTGCGTTGTGTATTAGCCCTCGCTTCGCTCAGACAACTATAAAGCGAAAGTTGTGGTTCCGAAGAGATCACCCTTGTCATTCCTGCAATATTCATTTATAGGCAAAGCAGTACCTTATTTGAAGAACGGAACAAGTGTAAAATTTTGAAATCACACATGTAACGCATTGATTCTCCTCAAAATATCCAAAGAATTTCCCTGTAATTGACCATCCAATGTTCAACTATTTTCCGTGCCATCATTCACTAGGGTATACCTCCAAGAGAAAAATGTCTTTTTTGTTTTTGGTGTATGTAAAATTTATAAGAACGGATTTAGTTCAAATTTTAAACAAAAGTTCATTGTTGATGTCAAAGAAATTTTAAGAAATTTCAGAACCGTGCTATATCAGCGTTAGAACAGGTGCGAAATTACCTTTCACGTTCCGATTGAAATCATAGGTTTATTTTATTAAAATTTTGCGTATAAGTCCATTGTCGATTATACCGCAGTATTTTTGTTGTTGTTGTTAAAAACGCGTTATTTAAAGTCTTAATTTATATTTATATTTCAACATTGTTCAAAAGTTTGTTCGAGCAAAACTTTTATCAGAGCTTCAATGGAAGTATGGAGTACATGGAGTACGAAAGACATTTTTTTAGTGGTTTTAACTGCTGATACGTATACATTAATTTAAGAGTTTTTGTATTATAACTATATGTTATGGTTTCAAATAAATTAATAATCCAATAAAACTAATTGTATGTGCTAATCCCAAAACGTTCTTCTATATCATACTTCTTAATATTTCACAAAATAATTATAAATGCTAAGACTTCAATATTATTAGTTCAATACTATACCAACTTCGATTTCGGTCTTAAATTTCAGCTTCAGGCAACTGATCGGATTAAAAACGAGTTAATCTCGATCATGACATTTATTAAGATCAATAGTTTTTCGATATTCTGTTATACATGAGCTATTTGTGAATAGCCCCCATAGTAGGATGCGAAGCTTCTGTCGCTCAACGAGCCGCCTATATGCTACAGAACTACGAAAAATCGAAAAAAAATATAAAACAGTCAATATTACAGCGCACAATTCCAGCAGAATATTTAGAAATTCAAGGAGGACCTGCTTGCCACAGTCCAAAACATAAATATGAAATTTGTTTAAATTCGATGCAAAACCTCATACACTTTTTGAAGGTAAAATAATGAAAATTGCACAAAAAAATTGCTATTACAGCACCCCCTTCCTTCGGAATATTTGAAAGTTGAAAGAACACCTGCTTGCCATAACCAAAAACATACACAAAAAACTGGGTTCAATTCAGTGAATAACTCCTTACACTTTTCAAAAGTATAATGGCGACTCACGGACAGACAGACAATTAGTATAAACATTTTATTGGGGATCTCTGACCCTTAAGACTTGTAAATACATCGAAAATCGGATGTCGAAAAAAATTTCGACTACAATAAATGATAAATAAGTACACTTAAACCTATTTCAGTTTACATAATAATAAAGTCTCACATAAACTATTTAAGATAACTATTTTATTTCAAACCATTTTATACAGAACGAAAATACATAAATTAGAAACAAAAATATTATAAAGAAAAAATAAATACAAATAAAATAAATTTAAAGTAAACTAAAATTACCTAATACATTTTATGAATTAACACTTATAATAAAATTATTTGAGCTTTCTAATTTGTAAATTAACATTTACAAGAATCCCGAATTATAAAGGAAAATGCAATCGCGAAAATACTAATAAAATATATATTTTGCATATAAGTGAATGAATGTAAATCCTAAAAAATAAGACATTGTTTGTGAAGTTAATTATTTGCAAAAACATTCTCTAGCACGATTGCACAATCTGTTTTAAAAAATTCTCAGCAGAAATATTCCGCAGGAAAATGTCTAGATTAATAAAGCATCTTAGATATACCATTTATTTAAATATATGGAAGTGCAAAAATTATAAATTTACTCACATTTTCTATCATAAGAAACAATCAGCTTGATTAATTTGTATTAAATTACATGAAAGAGAAATATTAAATTAAGAAAAAATTATTTATTTCTTGGGTGATAAGAATTTTTTGTTAATGCTTGATAGCATGCATAAAAAACAAATAGAAAGATGCTTACGAGAAAGACAGGTGTGACATTGTTCACTGCCAAAATTAATTATTAAAATATTGGAGCTTAGTTTGTCTTAGTCAAGATAACTTTTTATGAATGATGATTATTCTTAAAAAATAATTTATTATCTGCTAGCAGAAATGCATATTGATGTAAAAATTGAAACATGGAAGTTTCTGAAAGTAATCATTTCTCTATGATGACTTTTTACACTTTATTTATAAA
This sequence comes from Maratus speciosus, assembly GCA_963932465.1. Taxonomy (NCBI): domain Eukaryota; kingdom Metazoa; phylum Arthropoda; class Arachnida; order Araneae; family Salticidae; genus Maratus; species Maratus speciosus. The sequence continues at coordinate 595,170,024 of OZ010789.1, read as the reverse complement.
GAATAAATTATATAGTCATGCTGAATAAATTAATTTAGGTCTTCTTAAAAAAAGATTGTTTAGTCAAATTATTAAATTTAAAAGTATTTACAAGCCCAGATGCATATAACATGCATATACCCTTTCTTATGATGTATAAAAATTTCAAACCTATTGCTGAATTTAATGTTATAACATGTAATTTAGTTAACACGAAAGGCAGCTTCACATTTTTGGTAACAATTTTATTGCCAATGATTTTGATATACAGGGTGGTTATAATTAAACTTCCCCTATAAACGGCATCCTACAGCGAAAACGGGTGAACGGAATGCAACGAAATTTGGTATATAGACTATACACGAAATACGCTCACGAAATTTCGAAAAAAAAATTTGTTCCAAAATGTCCACCAGGGGGCGCCTTTTCCGAAAAAAAAACATTAAATGTAACACAATAAACGACCAAAACGGAATAAACTAAAAAATATTAACAATCCAGAACAAGAATTATGTATGAGTATTAAAATGTAAAACCGGTTGTTTTGGCGCTTTATTAAGTTAAATTTAATGTTTTTCCTGAAAAGGCCCTCTGGTGGACTTTTTGGAACTAATTTGTTTTTTCAAAATTCCGTGAGAGCATCTCGTGTATAGTCTATATACCAAATTCCATTGCATTCCGTTCACTCGTTTGCGCTGTAGGATGCTGTTTATAAGGGAAGTTTAATTATAATCACCCTGTATATTAGGCTGGGAGGAGGCTGCACACACCATCACCTCATCGAATTAATGACAAAAATTTCAAGATTAGGCACAGCTCATTAAAATCGGGTTTGCAGGAGTTTTCCACCAAGATGTGATTTAGCAGACATGTTGCATTTTAATCTGAAAATTGATTTTTAACTGATCCTGGAATCCCAGTCGTCAAATTGAGGAGGTAATTGTTCGTGCATCTGCTTGCCGGTCTATATGGCAGATCAGAAAATAAAAGAATGCTTCTTTTCTCATTTTCAATGTCCAAAGGAACTGTGCGCGAGATTAGTAAAACTTGCTTTGATATGAAGCGTTGAAATTACAGACAGTAATAAATACCAGAGAGTTAGTCAATTTACTGATCATGTACGTCATAAGTGAAATAAATGGCGTGATCTAGCTTCACTACCCGTATGCATATGTTGATTATTTTAGTTATAAAATTGAAATTACTGTTTGATCTCACGTATAAGCGGACGACACTTTTCTAAATGTCAAAATATTGGTAAAATTCTTGACGAGCGTATATGCGGACCCTAACAAAAATTGCAATGTGTTTTCATACAAAATCACATTTTTAATGAAATGGTAAACAAGCAAAAATAACGATATAACAAATTAATAAGCATCAAACGAATCCTTCACATTCCGAATCACTATCCGAATGTCCAAAAATAATGAAGTCCGGTTCCGTAGCTTCTTTGTCATAATAATCGGACTCAAGACCTGATGCATTTTCATCATTACTTTCGTACAATCGTCCTCAGTGTCATTCATTGCATTGCTAATATATCACTTTTTAAATGATTTCACAATCATCTATCCTGGAATTCACATCCACGCATCTTTAACCCAACATCTTCAACCCCGACATCGATTCCATCTTTGTTTCAAATTGCAATCCTTTGTTTTTTGCTTATGTAGCAAACACATCCACTCAATTCAGATTTTTCGCAATCTACTAATGTCTTTAAATGATTTGTTGGTGCAAACATGAATTCGCTTACGCCAGTCAGAAAGCTCTGTGCCTTAGAACTTTTCTCCCAAAAAACTGACCCGCATGTAAGCCGACTCACCCTTTTTAAAAGACAATTTTTGGTCAAAACTTTTCGGCTTATATGCGTGTATTTACGGTAGACAAAAAAATGTGCATTAAATACGGATTATTAGTCCCCTGTACGGTATGCTATTTCTTTCTCCCAGCTTATTTTGTCTCCAAAAAATAACGTTACCTTACTAAAGCCAGCAATAAACAAAGAAGATGTATCAGTGTACGATTAAATGCTCTATAGGATTTTTTTTTTTAATTTCTAAGCATCGCACATTTTAAATTTTATTACCGTCGAATTGGGAAAAACAGTACTTTTTAAATGCAATTTGTTTGAAAACTGTATCTCCATTTATTTTTGAAATATTCATTTTTTGTAGTTTTTAGCACCATTTGTTTAATTTTGGCAACTCAACTATTCCATTTATATAGAAAGTAAAGAGAAAATAGTTGAAAAATAGCAATTATATCTTTTTGTTGCCATTTTCACATAACAACCGAAAGAAAATGTAATTAAAATACGGGCTATTATAAAAATATATAAACAAATAATTTCTTAAAAAAATGAGCTATTATAAACTATATTTAATTTCAAATATTTGTAGACACTTCAGTCCTGACGTTTTGGTTGGAAACTGACTCCAAACAAACGGATGCTATGCGTCATTTCTTTTTAAATATAAATCATGGAAAAAGTTACCTGTACATATCAAGTAATAACACACTTAGATGTGAGATATAGGTATAAGATATAGCTGCAACACACAAACAAAATAGAAAAAAAACATAGAAAAACGTTTTTTTTAGAGTCAGTTTCCAACCAAAACACCATGACTGACGTCACGACTGAAATCGTCTATATTAATATTACAAACAAATGAATGCCTATTAATCATAAGATAGCCGTTTTTTTTGTCAAGTTTCTTATGTATACGATAGTGACATCCTATGCATGCTTTAATGTAGATGTTAGAGTATGATACCCCGCTAATTTTTCGTTTCCGTGCTTTTGTACATATGTTGAACTACTTACTACCTGAAATATTTTGTTTTATTCAACTGTGATGCTGTTTTGAGATAGAAATAATTCAAAAGTTGCAGATTTCGAAACTTTTGAATATTTAACAGATTATATCTGCTAACAGCATCGATATCCCGGTAAAGTTCATATTGCTTAGTTTGTCCTAATAGTAAATTTTCATATTCTATAGGAAATATTTTGGGGTACTATTGCTTAACTAAGATAATAAGTGCAGAAAACGGACAAAAACGTCCCTTTGATTACATTTTGTGGCAACATAACAATGAAAATTAACAATGCCCCATCGAACCAAGTAAATTTTACTAAGCATATAGTGTTATACTAACAGTTTATGACAGACGAATTTTTGGATGTTGTTGCTTTCCTGAGATATAGCAATCCAAACATACTGACATTTCAATTTTCATGATAAAAGCGATTCATGATCTTGAAATTTGACAGGATTCTACAGGAAACAGGAAATTCTTTCAGATCCTCAAAATTGCACAATATCCATTAAATATTCCTTCAACATAAAAAAAAAAATCAAGTAAAAAATGCAACTATCAAAATATCACATTTTTGTCAGAATTTCAAAATATAGGCTCTTAAGAGTCGATCGTAAATGTGGAATTCTTAAGCAGATGCGTATGATGTCATTTTACATAAAATAAATGTGTGTGCTTCAAGTCTTAAAATTGAAATACGTTTTGTACTATTTATATACACATATTTTTTTTTTTCATCAGGGGCGACACTAAATTCTGAAAAAGCAGAATTCCTGTTTTCTAGTTTTTGTTTTATTTCTTGTCTCACGTCATTTTAGGGTTAAAGTGCGTCGGGTTGGGTTCGGAATGGGGTTGACTTCCAAAATAATTTTTCAGTTCGTGAAAGTGCTCTTGACGCATGGATGATTATAATTTAAATAACAATAGAGGATTGCCACAAAAATTCGCTGGTATCAACTCATTTATGCCTAGCGTTCCATTTTTGGAAGCTTCGAATTTTAATAAATTTGCATAATTTTCTTCTTCTTTATAACATGCAAATTATATGAAATGATTATATATAAATGTATTTACTTGTTACCAAAAAATGGTAGCATAAGATGGGTATTTATTTGCTTAAAATGAAGGCTTTTTTCGGAGTTTATCAATTTTTCATTTTCAAGATGGCGAAAAGTAAAAAGTAAGTTAATTTTTGTTTTTTCTACCAATTAACCATATAAATAACTAGCTTGTAGACTTTCTTGAAATAAGTATTTTAGATAGCTTTCATTACAAAAAGCTACCTATTGCAGCCGTTCGGAGGAAAGCAATTTCAAAAAATTTTGGTATATTTTCATCGATCATGACCCCCAGACCCCGAAACCACCCTCCGTTCAAAATTGATATATATATATATATATCTGACCTATGTCACACTGTAACTCTCGTAATTATGAACCGATTTCGATGTAATTCGGTGTGTACAGAGTACATACCAATGTCTTGACCGAGTTCGTTGTCCAGCGACATCCGCCATTTTGTTTCAAAATGGCGGCCATTTAAATTTAAAAAAAATTAAAATTTGAAATGTGGTACCAAAAAATTAAAAATGGAAAAATATTTTTTTCTTATGTATTTGACCTTTATACAAAGATTCCGGACCATTTTTTTTTTTCGTCTATATCTTAAAAAATGGCTGAGTTATAGCATTTTGAATTTCTAGTGTGGCTGACATTTTGAAACGTCCTGAATTTTGTCACGCGATAAAAGGCGTATTTATGAACCAATTTCGATGTACTTCGGTGTGTACATAGTACATACCAATGTCTCGACTGAGTTTGTTGGCCAGCTTCATCCGCCATTTTGTTGCAAAATGGCGGCCTTTTAAATTTAAAAAAAATTAAAATTTGAAATGTGGTACCAAAAAATTAAAAATTGAAAAATATTTTTTTCTTATGTATTTGACCTTTATACAAAGATTCCGGAGCAGTTTTTGTTTCGTCTATATCTTAAAAAATGGCTGAGTTGCAGCATTTTGAATTTCTAGCGTGGCTGACATTTTGAAACGTCCTGAATTTTGTCACGCGATAAAAGGCGTATTTATGAACCGATTTGGATGTAACTTCGTTTATACATAGTACATACCAATGTCTCGACCGGGTTCGTTGGCCAGCTTCATCCGCCATGTTTAAAAATGGCGGCCATTTAAATTTTTAAGAAAAATTTAATTTTGAAATGTGGTACCAAAAAATTGAAAATTGGAAAAATATTTTCTTCTTATGTGTAATACCTTGATAAAAAGATTCGGGAGCAGTTTTTGTTTCGTCTATATCTTAAGAAATGGCTGAGTTATAGCATTTTGAATTGCTAGCGTGGCTGACATTTTGAAACGTCCTGATTTTTGTCACGTAATAACAGGCGTATTTATGAACCGATTTGGATGTACCTTGGTGTGTGCATAGTACATACAAATATCTCGACCGAGTTCGTTGGCCAGCTTCATCCGACATCTTGTTTCAAAATGGCGGCCATTTAAATAAAATTAAAAAATAAAAAAAATTAAAATGAAATACCAAAAAATTGGAAAATGAAAAAGATTTTTTGTATGTGTTTGACCTTGATAAAAAGATTCGGGAGCAGTTTTTGTTTCGTCTATATCTAAAAAAATGGCTGAGTAATAGCATTTTGAATTTCAATTGTAGCTGACATTTTAAAACGGCCTGATTTTTGTCACGCGATAACAGGCGTATTTATGAACCGATTTGGATGTAACTTGGTCCGTACATAGTACATACAAATGTCTCGAACGAGTTCGTTGGCCAGCTTAGTTCGCCATCTTGTTTCAAAAGGATTGCCATTTAAAAAAATTAAATTTAAAATTTAAAATGAGCTATTAAAAAATTGGAAAATGAAAAAGATTTTTTTATGTGTTTGGCCTTGATACAAAGATTCCGGAGCAGTTTTTGTTTCTGAAAATTTGTTGTTTTGTTTATATCTTGAAAAATGGTTGAATTATAGCACTTTGCATTTCTAGCATGGCTAACATTTTGAAACGATCTTGTATTTGTCACGCGATAACACACGTATTCACCTATTTCGATGTAGGAAGGCATGTGGATAGTATACATCAATACCTTGACCATGTTCGCTGCCCAGATTGATCAGCCATCTAATTTCAAAATGGCGGCCATTAAATAAATATACATATATATATATTTAAAGTGAGGTGCAAAAAAATTAGAAATTGAAAAAGGTTTCTTTCTTAAGTATTTGACCTTGATATAAGGATTCAGGAGCATTTTTTGTTTGTCTTTACCTTAAAAAATGGCTCAGCTATAGCACTTTCAATTTCTATTGTGGGTGACATTTTGAAAAATCTGATTTTTTGCATGCGACAGCACTCTTATATATAAACCGATTCCGATGTGAGTGAGCATGTGTACAGCAATTACTAAGGTCTCGACCAAGTTCACTGGTTAACCTCATCCACCATGTTGTCTTAAAATGGCAGGCACTTTAAGAAATCGCCGAATTTGGCAGCCAAATATAAGTTACTTTAAAGCAAAGCAGCTTGGATAAAGCTGACTAATTTCGCGAAATTCTCATTCATTATATTGATAAAAATTAGTATTGAATCTCCTATATTCGGTTTCCACTAAATTGAGCTTCGTTTGTTTGAATGATATAAGTTGGCTTTTTTAAAATAAGGAATATGAAAGGTACCTCTTCCTCCCGGCACTGGCCCTAAGGACTTCTTTTTTAGTTGAGAAATTATGTGTTCAAGCCTATTTTTTATGCATCTTTGTAACGTTCAAAATGTAGGGCGCTAGGCACGAATGAGTATATACTTTTATTAGCCATTTAGGGGACAGTTATTTATGTAAAGTCTTTTTAAAGATGGTTATGAAACGAATTGTTTTTAATCCTCAAATACACTAATTCTTAGTTTATTATTACTAATACATATATTGTTATTAGGCTCTGTAAAGAAATATCTATATTTTTTTAGTAATACTTAAAAATGCGAATTATAGCATATAATATAAAATTTAAATATTTATTTTATATAAATATAGATAAAACGTATAATTCTGCATATTATATTATTACACATATTATGCATATTCTCAAAAATAGTACGTTTACATTTTATCAAATAAATACAAAAATGTTTTAGGATAATTTTTTTTAGTATTTTTCCAATTCATTTTGGAACATTTTAAAGTGATTTTAACAACAAATTTGAGAAAATAAATATTCAGGCATAAATGGGATAATAATACCTACAAATCGGTTTTATTTTATTTAAAACTAGCGAACTTGCCCGGCGTTGCCCAGGTACGTCAAAAAACAGCAGGAATTAAGAAAAATCTCTGAAAATCACAATAAGATATCGCGAAATTTTTTTTAATCGCTTCTCAAATTCTGAAAAGAGAAAAAATATACATATATTATGTTCGAAGATTGTAAGTTGATTCCTTTCACTAATGTGGAAAAATAGTAGCAAATCGCTAAAATACACTAAAAATCACATACAAAATTCTCGAAAAATTCGGAAATTGCTATACGAAATCCGAATAAACTTTATTGAAATGAGGGCAGAATGTACTTATATGAAAATGGAATATCAAAAAATTGCAGCAGATGGCGAAGAAACGTAAAAATCGCATTAAAAATCACAAAAAGTTCAAGAATCACGAAAGTCAAAATTTACTATAATTGGATAAATGTTTCAAATCTAATTCCTTTGACCTGTGGGCTCTCTTAAAATTTATGTTTTGGAAATCATGCTAAGTATTAGATCATGTTACTTTTATTCATAATTAATTTACTTGGACTCCCTTAAATATAATTAACATAATCCCTTAAGTTAATATTAGTTTTTGTTAAAAAATCAAAATATCTCAATTTGTTGATTTTCTGTAAACAAGTAAACCCTATTGTTTTACAGTGGAAGTCTATCGGAGTTTGCCGAAATATTAGAGATATCGCCAAGTTGGCGTCACTTTTGGCGACTCATTTTGTCGCCAAGTTGGCGACAAACTTGGCGTTATTTGGCGACAAAACTGTATCCCGCCTACGGTAACCCCCCTTATATGTATGGACATGCATTACATGCTGTTCAATAATCGCATAAAAAATTCGCTAAAAATTCCAAAATCGCTACACGAATTCCGAATAGACTTATGAAAAGAGAACAAAATTTACTATATTGGGTTAAAAGAAAGAAACCGCATTCTTTTTCCTAATGTGGAAAATCGAATTAATATAATCCCTTAAGTTAATATTGGTTTTGGGTCACGGGTTCGATTCCTGGCTCTGGCTAATTTTTCACTCCAGTTGGGTTTATTGAATTTATTGTTTGTATGTCTGTATAATATTTATATATACCTTTAACTGTTGAATGCAGGCGTTATTTATGTGTGTATGTGTGTTTTAATATATATTATAGTATGAGTGTTTTATTATAAATATTAGTTTTTGTTGCATTAAAATATCTCAATTTGTTGATTTTCTGTAAGCAAGTAATCCATATTGGTTTACAATGGAAGTCTATGGGAATTTGGCGAAATATTAGAGATATCGCCAAGTTGGCGTCACTTTTGGCGACTCATTTCGGTAGCCAAATTTGGCGATATACCCCCAAGTATATGCGACAAACTTAGCGGCATTTGGCGATAGAACTGTGTCCCTGTACAGTAACCTCCATATAGGTACGGAAATACATTAAATGATGTTCAATAATTGCATAAAAATTTCGCTAAAAATTCAAAAATCGCTGCATGAATTCCGAATAAACTATTTGACAAGGGAACAAAATTTACTATATTGGATTAAAAGAAAGAAACCATATTCTTCTCACTTGTACGGAAAAAATCGCCTCGAAATTTAAAAAAGTGCTAAAAATCGCAAAAAAAAATAAATAAAAAAATCTAATCAAAAAATTGAAAATCGGGCTTCGAGGTGCAAAACTTCATATATAGACGTACCTTTTCCCCAAATTTTGTAGCTCTACGTGCAGCGGTCTCTTCAGAACACCGGCGACACACTCATGCACTCACTCGCACACAAACTTCTTTCTTTATTATTACGAGGTGGAACCCGCCGAATTTCGACGAAAGAAAATGTTTACAAAGGAACTGTCACATCAAATTTATAATACATCAACAACAATAATTAGAATAAAAAATCCATCTTACACTTGTTAATTTAACTCTCCAAAGACATATTTTAACCTAAGATTAACAAAATATGTTTTTCATAAACTTCAACTGTTAAAATTATTGAAAAATTAAACTTAATTCATATAAGTCATCAGTAAAATATATAATCAAGATAAGTAATTTTGATTAAGTTATTAATTGATGCTTGGTATTACGGAATGAAAAATCCGCAAAAATGATTTTATCTTGACATAATCATAGACTTTTTCTACCTTTACATCTAAACCAAATCAAGTCATTTTTCACGTTTCACATCCATATTAACCATTAAAAACATTTTAATGCGCAATAGGTTATTAATAAATATATTTTCAAGCTTGAAGTTACGTTTGTCAACTATTACAACTTTTCATATTAAAATTCCCAATCGTGATTTGAGATCTTGGTATAATCTCTGTACCTGCGTGTAAAAATTCCAGAAATTTATAACTTTTAGACGTATTCAAGGGGAAATATCTCGTTTTATCAAATAAAATTATCGTTTACTTTTAAATATGACGTCATTTTCAGTCTCTGAAATATTTTGCCTATTCACTCAAACTCAATATCAGCGAAATGAATAAATAGTGAAATATAACAGCATCATTAGGGTCTTTTTTAAAGCGTAACGTCATTTTCTGTTCAAATTTTTAAAAATGTATTTTTAATATTAATGAGAAAATGGCATCAGCAAGAATGTAATCAATAAAGATAACTAATCCACTTTTAATAGAAATGAAGTACTTCAGTTGCCATGATTAGAAAATTGGTATTAAAAACTATAAAAAAATTAATATCTCAAAAATAAATTGAGATACAGCTTTCAAACAAATTTCATTTAAAAGTGCATTTTTTTCTGCATACTACGGTGTAAACATTTAAAATGTGGGATGTTTAGAAGTTTAAAAATTTGCAGTAGCGAAAATTGCAAAAGCAAAATTTCATTTCAAATTTCAAAGCGTTGCCATTCGCAGAATGACGTATGCGTTACGCACAGATATGTTTGTCCTTTATAATATAGATAGATCACTTGTATATTTTTTAAAACCCATGATTATAACTTCGTGAAAAACTTAAAATAATTTAATAAGTTATTGGAAGTTTTATCAATTAACATGTATAACACATGCGTTAAATGTTAGAAAATTGCTTTCAAGGTAAGATTTTAGTTTAGTTTATATTAGAAGTTTTTTTCAGCGCAATGATCTTTTTCGTATACTAGTCCTGCTTCAAGAATTAATTAAGAAAATTTTTAAATTAGTAAAATCACTAAAAGCCTTTCGTATCTAATTCATTTACACAATAGCATTAAGAAAAAGTCTTAAGCATCTAAATTTAAAGTCTCTGATCGGTACGAATTCAATGTAAATATTTACAGATTCGTTTGAGTTACTGATGCATGAGACGTCACTATAATTTTCTAAATAGAAAAGATTTAGCATGCTCAAAGAAAATTATATTTGCTCCATTTAACATTGCATAAATAGAAGTTATTTCAAATGAAGAATATCTTTACAAAAGATTAAAACGTATTATTAAAATCAATAATTTTATATAATTCATAACCTTAACGCATATAAACAAAAATTGCACACATTTATTTCTTATATATAAATATTGTAGAAATTGCATGCCATTTTAGAAATTTTTAGAGAGCGTTTTCACTCCAATGCTGTCTATTATATTTCGAAAATTCTACAATTTTAACTTTCGTGTTTTTATTATTATTATTATTATTATTATTAATTCTTTTTTATTATTAATTTTTTATTAACTTCCACATACACTGAAATAATCAAAATAAATACGTGCTGCCATTTAAATATCATATATGACTTCAAAGTTGTTACTGTTACATATCCTTTTTCAATTTTCTTTCATATTTAAACAATTGTATACTTTTTTAAAATAATTATCTTGCTAAATATAACATAACACGTATTGCTATTATTCAGCAGCATGATTATTATTATTTTTTTTTATTAAATGTATGTCTTTTAATATTTGCTTTTTTTCAAAGACTTACAGTGGTGGCCAAAATTGTGGGCACTTTTGGAAATTTTTGTGTTTTCGAAATTTGTGTGCAAATAGAAAATGTTACGTTTCACAAAATGCAAAATCTGATACATCATATTAAGAAGAATTTAATACTGATTTCAATACAAAGTCAAAACAGAATATTTGCAATAAAAAAAATCAGAGGCAATAATTATCGAGATATGTTAGATAGTGATGATTAAGGTCTGGATTATTTATCAATATATCGACAAATATCGATATTTTTAAAATATCGCAATAACAGTATCTAAACCTTGACTCTATTGATATATCCCAATAAAATAACGATGTTTTGAGCTTACTGGAATACTGAACACGAGCCTCGAAAAAAGTGCGTAGACTATCTCAAAATTAAAAAATAATAATAATGTTTTGCTCACACCACCACGGCCCCGAAAAAAAAAAAGACCAATATTCTATCAGAATTTTTTCACCCTCCATCCTCTTCAAAAGAGATAACCTACCTCGATTATCTTTTTTGCTGATTATCTCTAGAAATATCCCAATCATTGCTATATTCCTTCGATGATAACTTCTGAGTTTAATTCACCACCTGTCTGCGTAATACTCAATAACACATATCGTACTTCTTTCTCTCGTCGTTGTGATTGGTCCACTAAGGTGGTCACAATAAATCCATTTTCGAATCTTTTCTGGGGGATCCCCCAAAAAGTTGCCAATAGACTAGAAAATGAGATTTGAATGAATTAAAAACACATTACTTTAAACTTTCATTGTAAAAAGAAAATTTTATTAAAATATTCTTGGTGCCGTTTGTAACTTTGGAATTAAAATTAGGTAGTCCCGGCATACGACCACTGCGCTGGAAAGGACTAAGGCATAGATAAGGTGGCTTTTGAAGAATCTTGAAAAGTTTTACTACACTAGGGGGTGCTGCCCCCTACGTGCTACGCTCGTCAACCCCCGTTCAGACACCGCAGACTCTAAAAGCACGCTGATTTGATCGGCTTAAAATATATTTCGGAAGATTGAATTATAAGTTTAAAAACAGTGGCGATCTCCTTATAAACCGGTTTCTATTCATTTCTCTTTGATTGGGGAATTTTAAAGCCAAATCAGCGGCTGTTAAATGATACAATGGCTGTTTCCGTCTTTGATTTAATAAAATCAGTTCACATTTCAAAATAAGCTAATATAAAATGAATTAAATAAACAGAGTCTTTGCCTCCCGGTATTTTTTAGCAAAGCGAAAAGAAAGTTCTTTTTAATGACACTTTAAATGTATCGTTTTTAATCTGACGTAATTTTCACTAAACTTTTCTTTCTCCTTTTACTATTCACGTGAAATAATTTTGTTAGAAATGAAATATTATTTGCGCTATCCTAATAAAAATAGTTGAAAATGTCATCTTAAAATATTACATAAATGTCTCGGGCAATTTTTAAATTCAAGCTGTTTTGCAATATTATTTTTTGTTCATTTTACGTAATTTGTAATGTGACGTAAATGTGACGTAATTTCTCCTATTTAAGACTTCTAACGCATGTTAATGAATTTATTATTATACAACATTCTTTCACTTTTAAAATTTACGTGTAATATGGTTTTTATGATAATTTTCAATGAGTTCCTGCTTTTTATATTTTCTTGTTTATAATAGTCACGTGTAAAATAAATTTTTAATTTGAAGCAAATATTATTATTTCCGCTGTTTATACAGTTGTCAACAGTTTAAATTAATACCAATTTCTAAATTGGGTAAAAAAATATCTCTCGAAATGCTGAAAATTTAAATTTAAAATAGAAATAAAACCTCAAAAAATGAGTCAAATTAATAAACTGAGTGCAGTCTGCACACCGGGAAATTCTGACGCATAAAATGATCTAAAAATGACTAAATGCCGATGGACAGTTTTTGCTCCTATAAAACTTTTTAATGGAACGATTTTGTCCAACTTTAGCATTAAATATCTCTTTAAATATTTCTTCGATTCGAAAACTGTCTGCATCAGCGTGATTATCAAACATTTCTCTTTAATTCCACCGATTTTCATATTTTTGTATGCAATATTTTGCTTAATATTAACGAAGAAAGACCTCCGGTCACAAAAAATTCAAAACCTGTGGCGGCGGCGGCGGTGACAGCGGTAGTTACTTTTTTTTAGAATAGAGAGATTCAGATACAACTTTTAGCAAATGCTGTTTAATTTTTCGTCTTTTGTTAAACCGGAATTGAAATCTCAGGTTACTTTTCACCCCTTTCACCTGTGCTATTTACAACTTTAAAACCATTCACCGTTTTCTTGCTTTCAAATAAGATTTATTTCCACACCATACATTGGGATCAGTATTTTTTAAAAAATGCTTATTAATATAAAATCTCTTAAAAATTTTTACAGTTTGAGATGGAATAAAAGCATTTACTTTTTTGTTCAATAAATAATTCATTTCGTTGAAACATTTTGTTGCTTTTAAATTCCTATCATCATCATTTTTTCTTCAAATGACATTCATTTTACATCCATGCTTACGTTGACATTTTTTTCCAAAGTCTCTAAAAATGAAAATGCAACTTGATCCGAGTTAAGATACCAAAGACGGTTTATCATTTTAGCGAGTGCTTTGTCTTCAACCTATTTATCTAGGAGCACGGCAGTGCGTCCGCCAAGTTCGCACAAGCCGTAAGCTACCTTTTCCTGAACCATTTTGGCATGCTTTTCACCCCCTCATAACGTCGTTTTAAGGTGAGATATAGAATTTTTTCTTTCATACACATGTTCGTATGATCAAACTGAACTAAGGTTCCACGATTTCATCTTTCTGTATTTAGTAGTTTTCGAAATATTAAATTCCGAAAAAGCGCTTTTTTGTCACTGACTCACTTCGCATCATCAAATAACTAAGGTACTTCTAAAAGTCGTAGAATCATGAAATTTCACAAGTAAGTCGGGTTTGCAGCACAATTAACCAGAAAAATCTGAAAACATAGAATTTCCGCCTCTAAACCCTTAAAACAGGGGGTGTTGATTTGGCCGTAAACAGTTCCTTCACATTCAATTGCGCCAATGTTGGTCGCCAATACTCGATTACAGAGTTTTGAAGGGGTCACGTAATTTCAAGCAGAATAAAACATTATATATATATGCTTTTCCAAAGATGTTTGTTAAATAGAAAAAAATGAATATACCTAAAAATTTTAATCAGTATAGTTTATGAATATGATATATTCACGATATTAAAACAATAAAACATTTAACAAAATATAACCTCAATTCGGCATGTTTCCGATATAGTAGCCTTGGCGAAATAGAGAAAATAGCCTTGACGAGAAAAGAAATTTGATAATAATGTATTTTCTGGCAACCTATCTACTGTGTCATATACACAAGCAATTTTTTCCATATGTATACAATTTATTTAATGTAAGGAACCCGTTTATTTATTTTTATATACCAACATAAATAATTTCTATATAAAAAACAATATTTTATACGTGAATAAATAAAATATTTATATGTATATAAATAGTACACATATAAATAACATAAAAGTTCATCAGGTTTGTTTTCATAGTTGTTTATATCATTTGGCAACATATCTCAGTTTCTGAAGTCCGAATTGCGCCAAGATTTTTAAAAAACGCCAAGTTCCCTATAGTGGAAAAATATCCTAATTCTCATATGAAAGTTTAAAAATCTGCTTTTAAGTAAATGAAATGTGTAACTAATAAAGCTGTCTTTAACGATGTGCGACAGATGCGGTGTCCGAAGTCCGCTGCTAATGTTATTATATTGTATTATTAGCCTACTTACTGTTAATTTATTGTTAATTTTAAATCTGTAAAAAAAAGATTATAGTTATAGATCAGATATGTTGGTTGCCAAAACTCGATTACAGAAAATTAGCCTGAGTTATAAAGGTGTTACATGATTTCAAGCTGAATGAAATTTTATATGCTTTTACAAAATTCTTAATAAGGCAAATATTTCAGTTTATCTGTCCATATGTCTATCTTTTACTTCCTTAAAACAAATTTTATTAAAGACCGGGAGGCGTCTGCACAGATCATCACCTCATCGAATGGACAGCTGAAATTTTAGGACTAGTTAAAAATCGATTAGCGCATTAAAATGCAACTGGTCTGCCAAGTCCTATCTTTGTGGAAACCACCTACAGACCCGATTTTACCGGTTAATTGATGGATTTTCCATTGTGTTTTTCTGCACCCATTCCTCCATGTTTCCATACTTTTGGATGCAGGAAAATACAATAGTAAACCTATCAGTCACCCACTAAAATTAGGTCTTCAGGTTGTTTCTACCAATATATGACTTAACAGACCAGTTGCATTTTAATGTACTAATCTAGTTTTAACTAATCCTAAAATTTCAGCTGTAAACTCGATGAGGTGATGGTGTGTGCAGACGCCTCCCGGTCTGTTATAAATGTCGGAATTCTAATCTCAATAGCACTCTGGTCAATCTGGCAAATATCCCTACCATTTATGGAACACTATTCCTTTAAGTGCGTTTTAGTAATATTAAAGAACTTTATACATATGCATCAGACATATTATACATATGCATATAATACGTAATACATTTGCATCATACAAATTATAGGTATGTGTATAATAAATAATACATATGCATCATTATGACGTCAGAACAAACAAAATATTTTTTGTCGCCAAATTTGAGAATTGACATGATATATTACCAAATTTGGTGACACTTCGCTAAATGTCGTCAAGCCTGGCGAGTATTTGACGTTTGTGGCTATTTTTCAATGAGTTAATTATTAATGCGAGCCATCTATTTATATTTTTCCGCATATCATCTGAATAGTTAAATAATATAACGTACGAATATTTCCAAAGTGCCAGTAGTTTCGTCACTGCACAAAACCTCTGCTATTGTTAATATATTGTACTGTTATTATACTTACTGTGACTATGTTGTTAAGCTTTACTCTGCTGAAACTTCTGTATTATATAAATAGAATTTACGGAAACTATTAAAGCACCGAAACTGACAATTATCCTTATGATTATTATAATTTTATAATATGTAACCTTTTAATCGATATGTACCGTTAGAAGGAATCTTCTATAATCCGGTTCCTCGCATTTTAGTTTTCAGGTTTCGGTTAAAATTAGCTAAAAACTTAAAACCATGGCAAATTGGCTAGTTCTTCAACACGATTAGATGAGAAGAATGATAGATTTTCAAATGGATCATAGCAGTGAGCCCGTAGACCTTCTATTCTTCCGTAATCGAGTCTATTGAAAAGGTTAGCATGAAACAAAAAGATATTAGCATCAATATGGTTGCAGATATTATCAATATTATTATTAAATGCAGATATTATCAAAGGATTTAATAAGAATAATTTCACTTGTACCTAATCGTATCAGTTAAAATACAGTAATAAAATACAATTAGAAAAGATTACTTAATAAGATTAAAAATTTCCGCATTAGAGAACGAATCGTAACTGATAAGGAAACATGCATAAGTGAGTTAAGAGATATTTGTCATGAAAGAATGAAATACATAACAACACAAAATATATGTTGTGCTTCCATGATCGTAAAGAGTTCTTGATTTCTTTATCAAAAGCTTCCGACTTTTCGAAAGAATGGGCAAGTAATTAAATTATGAATAACAGTAACATGATGCAACGTTTAATATGCAATTAATAGAGTATATACTGCTTGCTAGAGGCGGCTAGTACTTTAATATAAAAAGAAATAAAGTATGAATTTATAAAGCTCAATAAAATAAATTTAGGTATTTTTATGCTAGCCGGGCGCGAAATGGCAAATCGCCAAATACTGTCCCTAACTCTATTGCTCATATTGCATTTATTTCATTTAAAAATATAAACTTTTCAGTCATCTCATTTAAAATAGATGCATTTCCCTCATTTTATTTAATAGAATATTTAACATAGAAATAAATAAATAAATAACAAATAATAACATAAACCAAAATATTTTATTTGAAAATCAAAGCATTGTTTTTAATTTACACATGTGAAAAATGAAAACTTTTGGTGAAAAAACTAAATGCTAATTAGGAGATTTGCTCCCGGCTAACATAAAAGTACTGAAATTTAAGTTTTTTTTATATTAATATAGCTTAGAAAAAACTAGAAAAAACATACAAAAAGTAGTGATATCCCAACAAAAAGTTTTCGGTAAAAAAAAAGCGCCAAGTTCTCCTTAATGTTTCGGCCAGAAAAAGTAGTGATATCTGAAGTTCGCACAAGGGCACAAGTTAAAAGCCAAACATCCCAAATCTTTCATTGAAAATGGCTTCCTGCGACTTGGCCGTTAATGCCTTCGAGAGGGTTTTTCAAATTTTAAAGTATGTACAAATGAGCTACATGACAACTACATTTTTTGATTATTTTAGACATATTGTGGCACAAAGTACAGAAATAAAATACACATTTAAAAAAAAGTATTTAAACCACTTCAGTCTATTTAAATGCTTAGAAGTTAAGTATAACACAATACTTGTATTCAGAAGGTAATATCCCTAATTGCTAAAACATAATTAGTATCAGCTTTTAACAGTTTATAAACCGAATACCTTTTAATGTATGCAAACAAACTATAATAAATGTTCAAACGAAAAAAAAATCTCTTTCGTCAATGCACAAGATTTCAATATTATACAATAAAATATAATGTAACATATTGTGAAATTTGAAGAAAGCAAATTTTCTTTTATTTCTTAGGTTTTACGTTAATGACTTTAGCTTTAGACCGTACGAAATGGCAATTAAACCACATGTGGATTAAATGATCTGTAATCAAAACTATTGTTTGTTGAAATTGATGGTATTTATCAGAAATCTTTTACTTATAATGTCTTTATGTGAATTTGCCTCTTTGCATACTAATATTAATTTTAATATTTAAATAATTCATAAATGCGAAATTTCCAATCATTAATTTTGAAATGCTGTAGAAGGCATTAACGGCCAAGTCGCAGGAAGCCATTTTCAATGAAAGATTTGGGATGTTTGGCTTTTAACTTGTGCCCTTGTGCGAACTTCAGATATCACTACTTTTTCTGGCCGAAACATTAAGGAGAACTTGGCGCTTTTTTTTTTACCGAAAACTTTTTGTTGGGATCAATTTTTCTGTAGTGAACAAGTGATTTTATTATTTGCAGGTCTTAGATTGGCGTCCAAAGTGGGAGTGGGAGTATTGAAGCATGCTTTTACATAAATATTGATTTAAAATAAGCAAAGGTCTCTAATACCTTCTTTTTCTAAATTTGTTATTGAGAGATTATCTATGACAATATATTTTGAGAGAATAAATGGCCTATGTCTGACATGATTAAATGCACCAGGTGTTCTGAAAAAAGTTTTACAGGAAGGAGTACTATAAAAATTAAACAAAGTTGGATAAATTCTTTATAATCATCCATGAGCTGTTAATTTTTAAAAGGTCCTGTAAGAAAACTTGAAATTTCTTCTGAATTAACTATTTATATCTAGTGTTTCATCTTCAATAGCATTTTCATACTTACT
The DNA here is from genome assembly GCA_963932465.1 of Maratus speciosus. Taxonomy (NCBI): domain Eukaryota; kingdom Metazoa; phylum Arthropoda; class Arachnida; order Araneae; family Salticidae; genus Maratus; species Maratus speciosus. Next base: position 595,151,463 of record OZ010789.1, on the reverse strand, counting down.
CTGGTTTAAATTAAACCAAGCAATCAGAATTATTTTTTTTAATATCTGGCGGAGGAGCAGTGATTATGCCTACTGTACAATCAAAAACAACTTTTAGGATAATTTCTAAATTATGGTGGCGACATGGTAAATACAGAAGACTTTTCATTCAGCAATTGCTATAGAAATGCAGGTTCCTCTGAGGCGACCGGTGTTTACTGCAGCTGTATCAAAACATATTGCCTGGATTTTACCAACTTCCTTCCACTGTTCTACTGCTGAAAATACAGCTTTCGCCTGAATTATTCTGATATTACTTTAAAGAAGTGTAACTCGTAGTAACTGTTCTTCATCCCCACAACTAATTAAAATTTCTATCCACAATACATTTTCCTCATTAAAAATTGGTGAAGCAGTTTTCCATCCCAGTGAACAACAGTTCTTTCTAAACCGGAATTTTAAAATCTGTTTTTTATTAGCTTAGTTCTTTGTTTTAAATAAAAATACTGGTGTAAGTGCAAACAGATATCAAACATTAGTTTCTTTTTTTACAATATTTCTATTTTGCATAGATATATATACATATTTTAATTATGCTGTGTGAACATACAAGGTGTTCAGCGAATAAGATCCTTATTTCAAAATTAAATATCTCAAAAAAAAAAGATCAAGAGAATTATGCGGTAAACGGATTATTTATTAGCTAAGCTGTAAAAATGTTATACAGAAGTTTCAAAATTTAGTTGAAAAAAAAACGTTAACAGATGGCGCTGTAATCGCAATGCCTATAAATTGTTCTTCGAAGTCCAGAACACAAGCGTCTTATTCAGTGGCGTGGCGTGAAAATTTTCGGTGGTCATCGCAATTATTTAAGTTTGTGGTGAAAAATTATTAACTCTAAAATTCAATGGTTGAATGTTCAAAAAAGAAACTTTAAATCTTACCTTCACTTATACATGAACTCCAAATGTTCTGCTAAAACTGGATCGTAGAGTTTTAAAAGCTTATTAAGAGTTTTAAAATATTGCTTGGTCATCGCCGCATCCAGCGATGACCGGACGCCACGCCACTGGTCTTATTCCTAGACGGCTCCCTATGGAAGAACTTAAATTTGAAAAATCCGCTTTTTCGTCGGATTGATGTGCAGAAGTGGAGACACCTGGTCACAGAATTATGCATCAGCTTTAATCTTAGAGAATAATAAATAGAATTTTGAATAAAAAGTTTAGAAATCATTATACAATAGCGGTCAAAAGTATTTTGACAAAGGTAATAATTGACTTAAATAAAAGAAATAATAAAATATAAAAATCAATCATTTATCTTATTTAACCATATGCAATGTTTTACAGAATTTTAGCAAATGATCTAGAGTCCTTCAGGGGTCGGATTGTACCCGACCCGAATGCGCAAATTCCATTTTAAGTCAACCCGCAGCCCGACCCGAACTCGACAAAAAAAATTCCTCGACATGCAACCCGGCACGAAGCCGTAAAAATAATTTTTGGAAAACCGCAATCCGACCCGAATCCGATATATTTCAAGCCGCACTCGACCCGAACCCGCAATATTTCAACCCGCAACCCGACCCGAACCTGCAATGAAAGAAAAGTAAATCATGTTTTAATTTCATTATGAAATCAATTCTACAATTGCAGCTCTAATACAGTTTTTATATTTTTCATAGAAGAATTAACAAATCTGTATTCTTTAATATTAAAATATAGTAAAACTTCTGAATAGTGGACACCTCGGGATTTTTAGAGTCAAACATCGGGTCGGTTTATCCCGAATTTTGCTTTTTCTGCGCGCAATAAATCTAATTTTCTTTTTGCAGGTCGAGGTCACACTAAAAAAAGTCTTGCGACTCATATATAAGTTTTTGCCACTGAGATTGTTACTCAGATTGCCACTCAGATTGTCAAATTTTTGCAACTTCGGGCCGGGTTGCGGGTCGAGGAATTTTTTTTGTCGAGTTCGTTTCGGGCTGCGGGTTGACTTAAAAGGGAATTTGCACGTTCGGGTCGGGTACAACGCAACCCTTGAAGGACTCTAGTTCATTTGGTAAAGTTCTGTAAAACGTTGCATATGTTAAATAAAATAAATGATTGATTTTTATATTTTACTATTGCTTTTATTTAACTCAATTATTATCTTTGCCAAAATACTTTTGACCGCTACAGTATAATGATTTCTAAACTTTTTATTGAAAATTCTATTTATTGAATTTCTTTAAGATTAAAGCTGATGCATAATTCTGTGACCAGATGTCTCCACTTCTGCACATCAACCCAAAGAAAAAAAGGATTTTCCAAATTTTCGTTCTTCCATAGGGAGCCATCTAGGAATAATACGCTTGTATTCTGGACTTCGAAGAACAATTTATAGGCATTGCGATTACAGCGCCATCTGTTAACACGGTTTTTTTCAACTGAATTTTGAAACTTCTGTATAACATTTTTACACCTTAGCTAATAAATAAACCGTTTACCACATAATTCTATTAATCTTTGTTTATGAGATATTTAATTTTGAAATCAGGGTCTTATTCGCTGGACACCCTGCATATCTGTATTATAAATGACAAACATATCTGTGCGTAACGCATACGTCATTTTGCGAATGGCAACACTTTGAAATTTGAATTAAAATTTCGGTTTTGCAATTATATCTACGGCAAATTTTTAAACTTCTAAACATCGCACATTTTAAATTTTAACACCGTCGTATCAGGAAAAAAATGCTCTTTTAAATGCAATTTGTTTGAAAGCTGTATCTCAATTTATTTTTGAGATATTAATTTTTTTGTAGTTTTTAATACAAATTTTGTGATTGTAGCAACTTAAGTACTCCATTTATATTGAAAGTAAAGGGGAAATAGTCATGGTTTATTATTTTTATTGATTATATACTTATTGATGCCATTTTCACAATACAAATAAAAGTAACTTTTTTATAATTTTTGAACAGAAAATAATGTCAGACATTAAAAAAAAAAAAAAACACGCATTTTTTTCATAAATTAGTTACATTTCAATATTTTTACATTACGCTGATACTGAGTTTGAGACGCTAGGCAAAATGATTCAGTGTGTAAAAATTATGTCATATTTAAAACAAAACGATCATTTATTTTGATAAAACTAAATATTTGTCCAATACTAAATGGCCGATACTACGACAACTAAAGGCAAATTTCTGAATTTTTTTTTCGCGGGTATTGAGATTAAAACTTAAAGTTTGTGTGAATGTTCACGTGAAAAGTTGTATCGGACAAACGTGACTTTAAGTTTAGAAATACATTCATTAATAATCTGTTGCGCGTTAAAATACATCCAAATTGTAAAATTTGTGAAGTGCGTATGTAAATTATGGGAATGTGAAAATAACGTACAATTTAGATTTCATGGGGGGAAATTTTATGATGTGACAAAGCGAAATCCCTGTTACTGATTTTTCATCCCACAAAAACAAACATGAAAGTCTCAATCGATAAATTCATCACAATTAATCATCTTGATTACGTATTCTAATAGAGTGTATTTTTTCAATAATTTAAGCAGTTGAAGTTTGTGGAAATAATATTTTGGTAATTTTAGGTTAAAAATATTATTTGTTTTAAGAGTGAGACAACCAATGTTAGATGAATTTTTTATTGTAATAATTTTTGTAGGTTTATTATAAATTCGATATGACAGTTCCTTTCTAACATTTTGGTTCGTCGAATTTCGACGGGTCCCAACTCGTATGTATAAAATACTGATTTGTTGCTTTCTACATCTGTTGGTACTTAAATTGCTACTACTGTGCCATTTTTTTCGAAATTAGCAATATTTATATTGTTAAAGAGTTTCAGGTAGTTATCGCGATATATCACCAATATCGATATTAGCTCGTTGATATTCCGCGATATTAAATTTCTGATATCGTCCAGCTCTGCTGATGATTACAGCGAGTTATCAGTAAGTAGGGTAGCCTTTATTTTTCATTACAGCTTCGCATCGATATTTGATTAAGCTTACGAGAGTTTTAAGATCTTCCTTCGCTATTACATGACTGCAGGAAGAATTATATCATCCATCAATTCCCTTTTACTTGATGGGCGCCTCATTCGTACAAGAGTTTTCAAACGGTGCCACAAGTTCTCAATAGGACTGAAGTCAGGAATGTTTCCTGGCTATGACAACAATTCAAACCTCTTTGTACTAAACCAATCTTTCAATATTTTTGCTGAGTGACAAGCGCAGAATTCTGCTGAAAATAAATGAAGCATTGTTGGGAAAGAGATACCTGATTTAAAGATATAAGTTTTGGTTCTAGAAAATAGTCTAATGTATTTTCTTGCATTCAGTGTCCCGTCGATTGCATGAAAGCGACCAACACCATCTGCTTACATGCATGTCCAAATCATAACACTAACTGGGTTCTTCCCAGTTGCCTAGGATGAAGTTGTTCTCCTATTCAATGCCTTACATATTTCCGCCCATTAGTACCGAATAACAATATCTTAATTTCATAAGTCCATATAACTTGTGCCCACTGATCATCTGCCCAATCAACGTGTTCCTTTACCCACTGTAGTCTTTTTTTGCGGTGCTGTAAATTGAGGTAAGGCTTTTTTTCGTGGAATGCTATCTCTTAGCCCAACATATGATAATCCTATCCTGACTACTCTTGAACTGACAGAAATACCAGCATGATTCAGTACACTTTTGATTACCGCTGAGGATATTATTCTATAATGGGGACATAGTCTTTTTATTCTTTGGTTATCAATAGATGTGGTGCACCTTTTTCGGTCTTTTACTGTCTTGTTTTTAAGGCGTTTGTCTCCTGATATCGTAAACAAAACTTTCGACTTCAAATGTGCACACTGAACCACCCAACTGTCTTGAAATTTCAGCATTGTAAAAACCACATTCTTGGAACACTATAATCTTAGTTATCATTTTAGGTGTCCAATCTACTCTTTTATTTGATGTCATTGCTTCATGACTAAATATTAAAAATATTTACAAAAAGTACAACTAAAATATTAAATTGTTTAACACAAATTCCTACTTGTAATTTGATTACATAAAAAAGTCTTTTTTTCTAAACAACCCGCGGCGATACTTTGAAATGGGTTTGCCATGTATATTCTTTTCACAGAAGAATTATTCTGTTAGTGCCTAATGAACTGTTGTCGTGACAGTTAACGGCTGTTTTAGTGAGTTATTAAATACGAACAATTAAACAAATTAAAAAAAACGGATTTACACTTATGTCCTTGTGTGTGTATACCCTCCTTGTGTCATCGAATTGTGTATGAAGTTATGCGTAGAGTTGAACTAAATTTCATATATATGTTTTTAGCTATGGCCAGCAGGTCCAACGTGAATTTAAGAACACTCCGGAGAAAGGGGGCGCTGTAATAGCCTTTTTGTGCCATTTCTGACATTGTATCAGCGAAAAGTGTATGAAGTTGTGCGTTGAATTGAACCAAACTTAATATTTTTAACCGTAGTTATTTTTAACTGGAAGAGGGGGGAGGGCGCTAATATATCGATTTTTCTCGATTTCTCATAGTTGTGCTCACATCGTCTATTCATGCAGCTACGGGTCATTCCCATATAGCTAACCAGGTGATGCTCAAGCAGATGACGTACAACAAAATATGGAAATTTTAAGTTTTATGATCGAGATTAATTCTTGTTTACTCCAATTCCTAAAATGAATCAGACATTTAAGATAAAAATCAAAGTTAGTGTAATATTGGCCTAATAATCCTGAAGTTTTAACACGTGTAACAACTTTTTGAAATATTAACATGTATGATGAAGAAGAAAGCTTTAGGACTGGCGCATGCGTTCTTTATAATGGTCTCATTCATCTCCAATCTGAAAATTGTGTGCCTTCAATTTTTCTTGAAATATGGAATTAAATCAAGATGTTATATTCACAATCTCTTCAAATAAAAGCAAGGCACTTTTAAATTTTATTATAGAGTGGAATTACGAGATAATCCTTATTATTTTTCTGTGGCCATATTTTCCCTCTGTAACAGAATAATAGAGTTGAGACATCACACAAATTGCACTAAGCATTTTTGAACAAATAGTATTTAAAAAATCATTTCAAATGCAAAATCTAAAAGCTTTTAAGATTTCCTTAGATCACTATAAGTATTTGGCATTATTTTCAGTCTCATCTTCATCGTATTGCTGTAGGAACAGTTGTGAAACATAACTACAAAATAAGAGTTTAATGCAATACTTGATTTAATACTTAATTTTATTTTTATTTTCTATTTTGCTATAGCTATTCGAAAATTACACAGTAAAAATAATACATTAATATACCTTGAAATAATATTTATTTTAAAAGAATCTTAAAATTTAATTCTTAAGGGAATATTAAAAGACATATTGTTCAACTATGAATATTTTCCAGTCATATTATCCTTCTATATATAAAAAAAAGTTTTTATTTGGAAATGGGCCAATGAAAATCTGCGTAGATATTCCCGGCATATCGGCATCCAATTTGAATGCTTAAGCATGGCCATCCTTCGTTAATATTAAAAAAAAAACTGTTGCATACAAAAATATGAAAATCGGTAGTATTACAGAGAAATGTTTGATAAACACGCTGATGCAGACGGTTTTCAAATGGAAGAATTATTTTAAGAGATATTTAATACCAAAGTTGAACAAAATCGTTCCATTTAAAAAGTTTTATAGGAGCCAAAACTGTACATAGGACTTTAATCATTTTTAGATCATTTTATGCGTCAGAATTTCCCGGTGTGCAGACTGCATTTAGTTTATTAATTTGACTCATTTTTTGAGGTTTTATTTCTATTTTAAATTCAAATTTTCAGCATTTCGAGAGATATTTTTTACATAATTTAAAAAATTTTATTAATTTAAACTGTTGTCAACTGCATAAACAGCGCAAACAATAATGTTTGCTTCAAATTAAAAATTTATTTTACACGTGACTATTATAAACAGAAAATATAAAAAGCATGAACTCACTGAAAATTACGTTATAAAAACTATATTTACACAATTTTAAAATATTGTAAAATAATAAATTCATTAACATGCGTTAGAAGTCTTAAATAGGATAATTTACGTCACATTTACGTCACATTACACTTATTACGTAAAATGAACAAAAAATAATATTGCAAAACAGTTTAAATTTAAAAATTGAGCGAGACATTCATTTGATATTTTAAGATGATCATAATATTTCATTTCTAACAAAAGTATTTTTACGTGAATATTAAAAAGAGAAAGAAAAGTTTGGTGAAAATTACGTCAGATTATAATTGTCAGATTCAAATTATAATTCAATCTTCCGAAATCTTTTTAAAGCTGATCAAATTAGCGTACTGTTAGTCTGCAGTGTCTGAACGGAGGTTGACGACCGTAGCTCGTAGTGGGCAAAGCCCCCTAGTTATAGAAATAAAAGTATCTTTATTGGGTGCACATAGGCAAAATCATGCACAAGCTATCGGACACGCTCCAATTGCACAGCCTACGGAGAGTTTACCAGGTGGAGTACTGTAGAAAAGCGGAATATTTTCACCTCTGCAACGCCATCTATTTGTATCGCATTTTGACTCAAGATTGTTATGCCATGTGCAATTTGCATCAAAGGCGACCCATTATTTTGTCACTCTCTGTTGTTAAATTATCCATGACTTGTGTACAAGTTACCCTTGTCTACCACTCATTTGATATCTAAAACCCATGTATTCCATTCCATCGGTATGTTCAATAGGTGTACGGAGCAGTTTCAGTTCAAACAGGCGAAACTACTTTAAGTAACCGGGAACATAGAACTCAATCAAAGTAAAGCTCACATACTTCCCAACATTCAACTAAACTTCCGTAAAATGAGAGTTAATTTGACACAGGTTATACGCGATACTAACCAGAAATTTTATTTGATGTATCAATATATATTTAACATCATGTTTCTCTATGAAATCTATTTAAATTATTTTCTTTAGTAAATTTCCGGTCCGAAACATGTTTAACCTGGGTCAATTTAACTCGCATTTTACGTAAGTTTAAGGGAAAGTTTTTATAATTTAGAAATATACCTTCCTTTAAAACTCTGCAGAAATACCTTTTCTATCCCATTCCAAACTTCGATTATACATTATTTGATTTGATTTGAAAATATATTATGGTATTAATAAAACGTATGTACTAAAAAATGCATAGAACCTTTTATTTAAACATTTTAATATCAAACAGAATAAAAATACATTTTTCTTTTTACATATTTAAAATATTCTTCTTGATGTTATGATAAATAACAAGGGATTTATGTAAATGTAGTTAAAAAGATTATTAATTTCTGTTTCAAGCTTAATTAATTGAATATATATTTTTTAAATCTTAATTAATGTATTTTTTATTAAAATTATATTTTCTCCTTAATATATAAGTAAAATGCCATCGTTTGTTTTTAATCAAAAAGATGCTAGTATCTAAAATCCATTCTTTTATAGAATTTTCCCCGTAAAATTGATCTTTGAAGCTTTTCAAACGGAATTAATTTTCAGATCTTTCAATTTACTTTCCAGATAAATTTTAATCGCATATACAGTCGATTCTTTATATAACGAAATCCATTGTTCCAGTAAAAAATTCGTTATATAGAGAATGAGTAAAAATGTAATGAGTAAATTTTGGACAAAATTTATTTTTGAGGTGTTTAATTAAGAATTTGAAATGTTTGAGTATATATATTAACCTAATATTGTATTTCTTAATTATTTAAGTACTTTCAAAAATGAGAACAGACATTTATTTGAAAGCATAATAAAAATCACTTAAAGAAAACTTGCATCAATTGTAGACGAAGAAATCTGCAATTTTTCACTGTTTTGATTTCAAAATTTCTACACTCTCGAAAAAATTTTCGCACTTTAGCAAGGAAGGAAAAATTGTTTCGGGAACATTTTCCTCCATGTGAAGTCCTCTCCTTATAACATCAAAAGAACTCATCATTTCACTGCATGATGTTTTTTTCTCTTGTTGTACGTTTTCGTTTACATGCTCGTTGTCACTCTCACAATCATTATTCATAATGCCGCTTAAAATATCCGCAGGAAATATCACTATCCGCAGGATACTGCGTAATAGTGAGATTGTCATCCATTTCCAAAAAATCAGAGAGAGTAACATTTTCTTCGATATTTCCGCGTTCCTTAATAAATTTCCTTTTCTCTTTTAAGTTTGCCAAAGCCACGTGTTCTTCCTCCCCAGAGTCCGCATTATTCTCCAGTTTAGAAACGCCGGCCTTTTTGAAGCAATTGTAAATTGTTTCTTCAATTACATCAAATTTCCAAGCTTTATAAATTTCCGCTATACACTTTCTAAGACTAATGATGTCTTCGGTGGAATCATTTTTTCCAGTAGCTATGATTATTTCTTTAAGAATCTTTTTCTTATAATGCACCTTTAGATTTTTTATTATTCCCAAGTCCATTGGCTGCAGTTTTGATGTGCAATTGGGTGGTAAGAAAAAAACTTCAACATTTTGCAGTTTTTCACCACAGTTTTGTGAGTGAGCTGGACAATTATCAATAAGCAAGGCAATTTTTTGGCGTTATTTTCTCATTTGATTGTCAAGTGCTTTTAACCATTTGTCAAAATTTTCAGTGGTCATCCAGGACTTTTTATTAAAATCATAGTTCACTTCTCAGGACTTCACGCCTTTAAAACACCGAGGAAATTTCCTTTTCCCAATGACCAGCATCTTTAATTTTTCTTTCCCTGTCATGTTAGCACTCAACATAATAGTAATTCTTTGTTTGCATTTACCTTCTTTAAACGCCAGAGTCTTGTTTTGGAGACACTTGTAAAAGAAACCTGTTTCGTCAGCATTGAAAATGTTTTCAGGAGCGAATTCTTTTAGAATTTCTGCTACATTAAGGCTCCAGTTCTCCCATGCTGTCACCGGAGCATCCGCACTTTCACAGCAGATATTTTCATGGAATAACCCATGTCACTTCTTGAACTTTTCTAGCCAACCAATGCTGTCTTGGAAGTAAGAGTGCCCGAGAGATGAAGCATATTCTAGAGCCTTTTTTAAAACCGTTAGTTCCGAAAGTGGTAGATTCCGGTCCCTTATTCTTTTACTCCACTTAAACATTGCTTCGTCTAAGGCCTCATATTGGCACGTCCTCTTTCTTTTTCGCGCCGAACCTAGATCCGAATTCTGCTCGGTGATTATTGTCTCTCTATTTTTTATGATTGCTGACAGAGTACTTGCCGGAATCCCAAACATTTTTTGCCACATCTTTTTTCTTTCAATCCCTTATCGACTTCTTTCAAAATCTCCACTTTATCACAGAGAGTTACGCGGTTCCTAGGAGACTTTTTTGCAGAAGCAGTAAAAAAACGCATTCAAATAGATTAAGTTTTGTGAATCTTTCATACTAATGAAAGCCAAAAAAATAAACATCTACTCTAACCTTAAGGGTTGAAAACAGTTGTTTGGATAGATGAAAATTTATTCTAAATGATGACAGTGATCTGCTCTCGTGGCTGCAGCTATCGAGGGAAGATTTTCCATTCTACCAATAGCGTGCTTGCGCCTTCGTTCCCACCCGGTTTTTTGTGGACCGCATCAGGTCACGTGTCATGCCAGTGGATTTCGGGGGATTTCAGGCAGTGAATATTATGAATATCGACTTGTTTGTGCTTGATTAAAAGAGAGTTTATTTTTCTAATTTAACCTTCTGAATGATCTTCGATATCATTCGTCTTAAACGTCAATTACCTCACTGATCCCGCTCTTATATGTGTAACAATTCACTTGACACTCTTTTAAGAAGTATGTTGGAAGGTGTGTGGGAGGGATGGAGTGAGATGAATTTGTTGGACATAAAAAAGAAGGAGTTCAAAGTAGAAAAGTAACATAAAAACTCAGCACTGCACGATAAATCAGAAATTAGTGATGGAAAATTGATTCCATAAAATTAGGAAGCTTTGTTAAAACTGAATAAATAAAGAACATTTTATAAAAAGAATTCGTTATATGGAAAGAGCTATTTCGCTGTATGGAGGCTGTTTTTAATGAGATCATGGGGAAAATGGACCGTTCTACTAAAAAATCGTTATATAGAGAAATTCGATGTATGTAGTTTCGTTATAGAGAGACTCGACTGTATATACTTTATTTTGAAATATATTTAAAAAATACTTTTTTCCTGTTTTATTAATATGTTCATACATTTTCATGAATTGCGAATAAGACGATAAGATAATTTCCCGGAAAATATATTTTGTGCTTACATTCATTGCACGCGAGCTCACTAAATTAGGAAAAATCTCCACACTTCACAATCCTCCTTCCCACCCCTATCCAAAAATATCCAAAAAATTAAAAAAAAAAAACAAAAATTGAATTCTGCTTTTAGAAAATTAAGTGTCGCCCCGGTGAAAAAAAAAAATAAATATACATAGTACAAAACATATTTCAGTTTTAAGACTTAAAATGCACACTTTTATTTTATATGAAATGACGTCGATTTCCTCCGCTGTAGAATTCCACATTCACGATCCAGTATTAAACGACATCTACAGAAAAGTATGCATATATCGTCGCTATGGCGGAATAATACTCAAATTTTGCAAAAAGCGAAGCGCCATTCAGGAAACATGGCAAGGAATCGGTTATCTAAAGATTCATATGCTCTCATTTGTTTTTAAAATTACTATGGATACTGAAATTAAATATCTATTCATATAACATCGAAGTCTCTGTGTGTCCCTAAGAATTCCGCTTGGAACGCCTCTGCATTCAACGCGGTCATGTTAGGATTCATGTGGAGAAATCGGTATGAGCTTCACCAATGAGTAATTGTTCAAAAGTACTAATAGCAGACACAATAGGTTACCAAAATAGAGCCAAATTTTGGCTAAATTGTCAAGATATCACAAAATTTGGTGACAAAAATAAGTTGTCGTATATGACGTTGGCTTAGCGATAGCTGGCTAATTTGGCGAAATTGACATTGAAACCCACTATTTTTTCACAATCGAGTTCATCGAAATTTAATTTTAACTCTGTGTATTTAAGGGTATTTTTTTCAAAATCTATGGGGCAGAATTTAAAGTTCAATGTTCGGAAATGTTCCTCTTTACATCTTGAATCCGATGCTACTAATGAAATAACCGTCACTAGACGGCGCTGTACAATCTTACCTCCTAACTGTCATATTTTAATGTGCTTTACATTGCAGAATACAGAAATTAAATTCTCGGTGTTTTTCCAGTATAGGGGCCTTGGCAAATTGAGAAAACTGTATAAATCTTTATACCTCATTTTTCGTCAGTTTTGATGTTCTATCTTTCTAATTATTTACAACAGCTCCATGTTTTATGAGAAATCATTCATTTAATTTTTTTTTTCAAAACTTGAGAAATGTTATTACACACGGACTAATACAGTTACATTCTTTCAGCTTTTCGACAGAAATTAAGTAAATGCGAAGAAAATAAGTCACACAAATATTCTTTAAAATATATTTCTATAGTAGCCGATATTCTTGATGTAGTACGTATTTTAAATACATTTTTTTTTGTTAGGAGAAAATGGCAACAAAAAGATAAAGTCATCTCCTGGTTTTCCTTTCCTTTCTACAGAAATGGAGTACTTCTGTTGCTTCCATTATAGAAATTTCATTAAAACCTACAAAAAATTAATATCACAAAAGCAAATTGATATGCAGATTTCGAACAAAATGCCGTTAAAAGTAGTTCTTTTCTCCTATACGAAGGGGTAAAAATCCAAAATATGCGATGTTTAGATATAGAAAAAATTGCAGTAGATTATCAATATTAATACATGGGAATTATTCCAGAGATAAACTTTCGCCTTGCATACAATATTTCAAATGAAAAAGAAATTTCAAAGTAATTGCTTAAGAGGCGCAAAGGCCAACATAGTGAAAAAGATTCCATGCCGGGACTCGAACCCGGGCCATCAGCATAGCGCACTGACGTTCTACCGACTAAACAACATGGAACGATACTCAGCCTGAAAAATTTCTCACTATTATATGTTGCCAAGGCTACAAACGTAGCACAAGATGGGATATTTATCGTGAGCCACCGACATGGGGCAAACAGGAAGCTTAATTAAATCCAGCATCGATAGAAACTATATTAATACATGGAAATTATTCCAGAGAGAAACATTCGCCTTGCAAACAATATTTCAAATGAAAAAGAAGTTTCAAATTAATTGCTTAAGAGGCGCATCAGTATATGGAAGATTCATGTTTACCCCATGTCGGTGGATCACGATAAATGTTCCATCTTGTGCTACGTTTGTAGCTTTGCCAACATGTAATAGTGAGTCCCGGCATGGAATCTTTTTCACTATGTTGGCCTTTCTGCCTCTTAAGCAATTACTTTGAAATTTGTTTTTCATTTGAAATATTGTATGCAAGACGAATGGTTCTCTGTGGAATAATTTCCATGTATTAATATATTTTCTATAGATGCTGGATTTAATTAAGCTTCGTGTTTGCCCCATGTCGGTGGCTCAAGATAAATATTCCATCTTGTGCTACGTTTGTAACCTTGCCAACATATAATAGTGAGAAACTTTCCAGGCTGGGTATCTTTCCATGTGGTTTAGTCGGTAGAACGTAAGTGCGGTATACTGATGGCCTTTGTTCGAGTCCCGGCATGGAATATTTTTCACTATGTTGACCTTTGCACCTCTTAAGCAATTGCTTTGAAATTTGTTTTTAATTTAAATAAAGATTATCAATATTTAACCGTACAATGATACACCTGCTTCGTTTTTCGTGTCGTTTATGGTTAGGTGTAACGTTATTTTTTAGTAGTAACGACACTTTGATTGTTTTCTAGAAGAAATAGTACAACAGACGCTAAAACAGAAAAAACTTTATTTATCGCATGATAAATTGATAAATTTTTGTCGTTTTATTATATGTTATTTTAGCATTTTGGATATTTTTGCGAAGATAATAAAAGAATAATGTGTTTAAGATAATTCTGAAACTCCCTGCTGAAGAATGTTAAAATTTATGACACATTTTTGGCTCATTTATTGGTAAATATATGAAACTGGCAGGGATAGTGATAAAGTGATTTGTATTCAAACAGTTTTTTTTTCATTTTTCGATAAATGAATTAAATATAGAATTAAATGCGATTGTCTTTTTATGACAGCTGCTTTTTTTCCCCTTTTCCACGCTGTCTCATGGGGAAATTCATGTTGAAACTTCCACTTTGACAGCATTTTCTGAAGAAGCCGTTGCCTTTACAAAAAAAAAAAAAAAATGGACAAAACAGATTGATTACAAAGGTCTCGAATAAGAGCAGCTGAAATTTCTATGCACTTTCTAACAAAAATTAATAAACAATTTTGTTAGAAATTAGCCAGTTTGGATTTGAGAACAGCCTTAAATAAATATCTAATATAAACTTTGCCAAAATATGCTACTTTCATTTTTTAACAATGATTGATTTCTAAATATATAATTCTTTGTTCTCCTTTCACATTTTAAACAGGTGATTTTCCAGAAAAATATTAAGAAAGAAAAAAGAGCGAAAAAATTGAAAGCAGTAACCGTCATACAAACTTTTTTGCGCCGAGACTACAAACGTTTTAAGTTTTGGGGAAGATTTATTTAAATACAGGTTTCCTTTTAATATAACAAATGAAATATGTTTTTAAATTTTATTTTATGCTCTACTTACGGAATTTTGGCAAAAAATTAAAGATTTTGCTTTTATATTACAAAAAGTTAGTGAATAGTCATTACCATCGATTTTCCTTATTTTAGATTTCTTCTTCAATGTGTATCTAGAATATAAAGATTTTGATGTCTTCATTAAAATAAGAGACATAGTTTGATATTATCTCAACTCATTTAATAAGTTAAAAGAAATAGACTTTATCAATAATGCCACAGATCAATATGAGAAGAAAATATCAAAAACCTTTTCCCTTACTTTCAAAGAAATTGTGTGTTTCATCATTATAATTTAGTTTACAATAAATGCCATTATAGCGTGTATTCCTTTTATTTCATTTATGGTCTCCAGGAAAATGTCATTTACATAATAATGAGCATTACGATTTCCATAAATGGTAACATATTTCCTCAATGTACCTATTCGGTCCTATACCGTTTTTAAATATATTTGAATCTACTCCATTATAAATGAGTGTTTCTATGCGTCAAATTTATGTAACTCTGCAAATGTTTTCTAAAAGCTTAATTTATGAGAAAATATTTCAATTTCATTGCGTATTGAGGTAGCAATTGTGTTTAAAAATATTCTTATTAAGAAAAATTCGAATACTATTGACGTTCGAACGTAATGCTTATTGATTTGTCGGTTTTTGAAATTTCTGTAACCTTTCTTGTAATTAAAGTTAAAATTTCGCTGATGCCCAGATGCAGGGCTGCCATAGGCGACTATTTTTTATCTCCACCTCACACCACTTTTTCAAAACAAAAATTATTGACATGCTTTTTGAGAACATTTGAAAGAGAAATATACAGGGCTGTTGCAGGTGTCTACTTTTCTATTCTATTCGCACCAGTATATTAAAAAAATTAATTTTGTGGTATATTTCTTTTACAAATGTTGTAGGGTTCTCGCTGCCGCTCGCCATTGCGCCAAATCACGACAGAATGGTTCATTTGGCGTGTAAACGAACAATAAGATTCACCAAACTGCGACTGCTAAAGTTCTACTCTTTTTATGTGTGCCAGCGCAGTTGAGATTCTGATACGCGTTACTGAATGATTGATGCCGCTTTTCATGTTCAATTGCATCGTGCCATTTACATTACTCTATTTGTAGAGATACCGAGTTTATACCGATTCAGTTTAGTAACAGCCAAAGACACAGTAAGGATTATGCAATTGAAATTTCTCTATTGTCAGTTGACCTATGCGCCGGTGTCGCGAACATTAAAAACACAAACAAAATTAGTCGCATCACATCAAGCGCCAAATAGAGAAAAGTTTTGCTGGAATACGGGTTGAAATTAGCCATTTACCTTACTATTTATTAGTTGTATGCAAATGCAAAGTATCCTTGATTGATCAATCTTTTCTCTCTGTTAGTCGAAATTTCATAGCGGTCATATTTTCACAACGATAAATCAAAGATCGCTGTAGTTTTTATCTAGGCTGCTAAAAGAATGTCTGAAACATTTACAAATTTGGAGACATTTAGAATGTACTTATTTTTAATATTTTCTATAACAGATACTCGAATTTCTATTTTATAAGGAATTGCAAAAAATTAGGTTCTTTTAGAACGTATTGAAAAAATGGATACAATAAGGGGTTAAAGATAGATTTTTCAGTGTTTCACACCGAATCTATTTTGCTAACATTTTATTTCATTTGGCTACTGTTTTTTATTTCTTATTCGCCAAATCGCTAATGTTTGTCAAAAGCCAGCGAGAACCCTAGTTGTTAAACTGTATGTCAGTATTTTTAGTTTTGAGAAGGTGGTGCGAAGTAGAATTAAAAAATAGTCATTTGTGGCAGCCTTAAATATACTACAAAATCTGTTTTTTTTTTAAGTGTTGCAAATAGAATTGAAAAACAGTCGCCTGTGGCAGCCCTGCAGATGGAATTTCCAGGTAGCAGAATCACAATTATTTTACTCTAATTTGTAGAAGCAACCATCGTGTTTCGGAATTTTGTCATGAATCGATTGCGTTTTTTTACAATCTAAGTTACAGTTTTAAATGAGGAATTATATAGAATTATTCAGTTGATCTTTCTTGAATGAGTTACTGCTTAATCCGGTATCATTTCGAAAATATATCTATTTTAAAATATTATTTATCTGATTTCTATTAATTAGTACAAAACAATTTATACAAAAGACTGTAAAGAATACTTTCTTTTATATCCTGATGATAGTTTTCAACTATTAGACGCCAAATTTAACCGTACAGGAACTTAATATTTTCCTAAAACGTTACAGTTAATAAACAAAATATCCTTCTTATCTCTATCTTTATAATCTTTAAAATACGAGGATCTAAACGTTTTAAATAAACATAAAACATTATTTATTTAGTGTGGTGAGTATAATGGTGTTTGTTGGACTCTTTAAATAATTAATATAGCATAAAATATCGCTTATATCATACTATCTAAGAAAACTAAAAGAAAGGGTCAAAGAACATAAAGCAGATATATCATTTTTTCGCCAATCCACAGCTCTGATTCTCTTAAATTTTAATCAGAATATCACAATAGATTTTGATCAAGCAAAATTTTAATACCCAACCTCAAATTACTACGCATCCATTATTAGAAAATCTATAGAACATTTGTATAAAAGAAACCAAGTGTGTAACGACGTGCTATCAGACGATATCGCAAAGATATGGTTAAATATCCTGAAAATAAATCCTGAAAACTTAAACACCCAATAATTTCCCTCTAAGTAAAATTAATGCGAAGCTACTACTACTACTTCCCATTTAAAACAAAGTGACATATTAAAATGAATAGAACATTCAAATAAATATTTAACTCTACACAGGCTTAATCTAAAGATTTCCTTCGTCTACTACGGTAAAGCTACTCATTTAAAAACAAAAGTGACGTATGTGAACGAAGTGATATATCAAAATTAATGAATCGGCAGTTAAATATATTTCCCTCTATAAAAGTACTACTACTTTTATTTCCAGCTACCGTAATAATGATAGAATCTCGCATTTCAAACGAAGTGAAGCATTTGACATGAATAGAACGGCAATTAATGAAAACATTCACTGACAATGGCTGCGGTTGTTGCAGACCGAAAGTTGTCAGAAAATTAAATAAAATGAATATTTTAACCATGTAATAGTTTCAGTATTATTATCTGTTACATTTTCATTAAACAGAAAATTATAAATATATTTCAAAATAACAGACATTACATTACTATACATCAAACAGATAACTAACATTAAAAACTAAAAGGAATTTAAAAGGACGTTTCGGATTCATTCTGAATCCCTCATCAGTTAATTCCTAACGTAAAAGTCATACTAAGGTGTTAAAGTTCAACTAACTGAAAAAATTACATCAAGTTGCCAAAAGAAGAAAATTATAGTTAAAACAAAACTGAATATTCTATTTGTAGAGATGCAGCCTCGTTAATTGCAAAATCAGCAGCTCTAGCGTACCACGCTTCAAAAAAAGAAAAAACACGACTTGCATAAATGCTGCAGGTGGATCTAATTATAAAAGCATTCTCAAAACTCAGAAAATGATCAGTTTCCATGGCGTGATCAACAATCTTAGATTTTTTTTTTTTTTCTAAAAGCATGTTTATGCTTCTTAAGTCTTGTTTCAAGTGCACGGCATATTTCTTCTATGCAGGCTGCATTACATGCTCAGGATGAATCCAAATGAATCCGAAACGTCCTTTTAAATTGCTTTTAGTGCTTTTATCGTTTTCATGTATTGTAATGTAATGTCTGCTATTTTGAAAAAAAAAACTATAATTATGATTGTATTTAGACTTAGTTGTTTTGTTTATATCAAATGAATATAAGTTGCTTAACGTTCATACTTTGTAGCTTACACTGTCTTAATTTTTAAAATGTCTTTTTAAAAAAAAAGTGTAGAAGCCATTTCATTTTTACAAGGTATCCATCTAGGTTTAATAAATATTCTGCATTTCGTTTTCAAAACAAAATATAATCCTTAAAAAGTCTTTTAAAACTTCAATAAAATTTACAACTATATAATTTCCTAGAATGTGACATAATTCTAAAGCGTTATAGCAGAAGTATTTTTCAAACATATTTGCAAAATTTGGAATTTCAAAGTGAGTTTTAAAATTCCTTTTAAATTTGAGTATTTTGTAGCAATTAAAACTGCTTAATTTCCACATTTAACTCGAGACATTACATTCTTGAGAATGCATGCTTTTACATTACACTTTAAATACTTTTCATATTTTGCCAGTCTAATTTACTTAAACAGAAAATATGCAAAAGTCCAATTAAACATTAAATTGTCTTCCTTAATGTTCAAGTTTCAAGGAGAATCTTTAAAACAACATTTAAGTTTGAGAAAAACATAAAACTCATAATTAACTTAAAATTCTGAGAAATTAACATAGAAGAATAGTAGGAAAGTTCCATAATTTATAAATAACTATTTTATTATTTGAATCATCAAAAATGTGTCTTGTTAAAATAATTTTGTTAGTTAAGATTATGCAATTAAATTTAATTATAAACCTTCATCTCCTATATTGAAACTTCTAATATTCAAAACACAATTGAAAGAAATATTTTATTTCCAATGTAAATGCATATAAATATAAATAGTAACTCTAGAAATATAACTAACTAGTTCATATCTAAAAATATAAATAAATGTATGTATGTATCTACATTATGTTGGTTCTTATTTTTAAATTTCAAGATATCTTGTAGATAGCCCTCTTAGTTCATTCTTTTACATAAATAAATAATTTCTACAAATATATAAATTAATCTATAAATATTTATGCCTTAGGAGGTTAAAAAATAACAAGATACGGTTACATAGAAGATTCCGCGAAACTATTCTAACTTGTACCTCACATCATTTCTTAACAAAATAATTGTTGCAAACAACAATGATTTGAAAGAGTGGATTGATACAATATCCAAAGCGAGCGATCCTAGAACAGGCTGCGCACTTTTCAAACTTTATCTTCGTATTTGTAAAATAATTCAAAAATATTTTTTCCTTTAATATTCATTACAGAGTCTTATCCAGAACCGGTCCAAGCAAGTTTTGTACATTGTTATATGCATGTAAGAAGATATAACGCTTTAATTGATCTGAAGTTATTAATAGATCTCAATAAAGTAAAAAAAATAATAACTGACTTTAATAACAAAATTAAAATTTCCAGAACATTTTTAATGTATCTGAGATATTCATATTATAATTCATTTATTATATTCATTGATTATTTCTTAATGCATTTCACGTAACATGAAATAATTTCTAAAATATAAAATTAGAGGTTTTCCCTTCTCTACTTATACCTGCAAGTAAAGTATATGAGTCAAAATATCATCTTACTAATAAATATGGTCCACCAATAGTTGATGAATAACAAGAACAAGAACAACAACAAAAAAAAAAAAAAAAAAAATCTTGCTACAAAAGTCACCAATAAAGCTTCTCCTACCTGTAGTATAATGCGGTTAAACGCAACTGAAGTGTGCAAAAAAGTGTTCTAAATAGACAAAAGTGTTGAAGCGGGCATGTTTTTTGGTTTTGCATCCTTTCTCCGCACCCACACCGCGTCTCACGGTGTGCTGAAACGACGAATTTTCTTCACATAAGAGAAATTTGTGTGTATTTTCACCAAGCATTATCAATTATTTCTGCACTTTGTGTAAATCGCACAGCGCAGGAAAAAATGTAGTATGTTTTCCTTTACCGGCTATCCCCGTTTTTAAAAATATATGTATTGGAGAAATAGGTCAAAGATGTGAAAACACAAATAAATAACTGATGATTAAAAAATGTATTATGTCCAAGTTTTCATATTTTTGTAAATTATTTTTTTAGTCTTGTGAGGAATATTCTAAGCCTAATTTAATGTAAACTATTTGGGCTTTTTACGTATGTGAGATTTTTTAATTATTTATATATTTTATATTTTTTCGTCTTGTAAATTCAAGATTCCGCTGTATTTTGCGAAAGGGCCTCTACTATCCTCTTCTGAAATCATTTGAGGAGTGAGAAACGTTGGAATTACATACGCCTATGTACGATCTTAGCAGTTAGCGATGTTTGGTTAAATGAAATGAAAAAAAAAGCCTGCTTTTGCACCACTGTCATTAAAAAAAAAAGATACATTTGTTTGCTTTAAATAAAGAGATATATATTTTAAATAAATTTGTGTAAAATTAAAAATAATCGGTCAAGTACGAGTATTACTTGCTCACAGGCGTTTCCTACAATAACTATATTACTTAGTAACAGTAATATTATAAAAAGTCGTTCCTAAAATAATAATAAGACATTGAAAGAAATATACAACCTAGTGTTGGTTATAACTACTATATATACTGCAAAAGTGTTGCAGGTGTTATCACGTAAATTATCACATTTATTCGCATCACCATGCCAGTGACTTGTTGTGTAAAAATTTGCTTTAATCGTTCGAACAGGGAACATAATAAATCCTATGATAGATTACCAGGCATTCCAAAGACAGATAATATTATGAGAAAAAAGTTGTGTGAAGAAAGGCGACAGAGATGGTTGTCATTGCAATATTGTGTGGATTAATTTTACGATTTTTATTATGAATTAAGTCACAATCACATGGAATTTGTTATTAATTCATGCACAGAAATGTATGCTTACTTTTCCAATAACAAGATGAAAATCTCCGATTTTCAAAGAATGCACTTCTCTTACCCAGTTGCAGGCAAATTGTTTATAAGATTCAATGATTTTATAACACCTGAAGTCTTTCGCAGTATAAAAACTTTGCCCATAAACTAAATAGTTTACTATGTCAAAATAACTAACGTCAGGTAAATCCGCTACATATTTCTTCAAATCATTTTTTTTTCAAACTGTATGGATCTACACCGGAAATAACACTAATTTTGGAAGCGTATAGTTCCGTAGCTTTAGTATCATTCACTTCTTGGCACATGTGTCATATACGCACCATATTGGCGCGATATTTTTCTGACGCCAATTTGGTGAAAGCATCAACATCATAAACAACAACATCCGGGTTACCATATCATGCAAATAATCGACACTTTGGCACCAGTTGAGTAAACGTTGCATGTATGCATTGACATCAGAAAACAATTGCGCCAATACGGTGCGTATATGATATCTGTGCCACAAAAACAAAGTGGTTCGTCTTACGACCAAAGTAGAATTGACGTAGGAGTACGGAGTACTGTATTATTATTTGTTTGCCCACCCAAACCGGTTGCCGCGGGTGTTGCCAGGTTTGCGATCATTTGGTTGAAACTGATCTATAGTCTAAGAGCTAGAAACATTTTCATCACTTGATTTTAGCAAGGCTCATTTTTCTATATGCTCTTCCGTTTTATGGTGTAGTACGTATGCGGACGGTCTGGCAAACGTTGGGTACGTTTGCCAAAAACGGGATACGTTGCGTTTACCTGCGGGAGAAGGAGTTATGCAGGTCTAAAAACTTCAAAATTTCGTCATGAAACACTTCTGACTATCCTTGTGCCTTTCAAGGCCAAGGTTGAGAAAGGTTGTATGAAGGAATGTCTTTACTTTGTTGGCTAGAAAAGAAGAAATATGGCTTTTGGGATTAAATAATCCCACGCGTGTACAAATGTTACATTTCCAAATGTTCATTCGTTACGAAATAACACACACTAAAATACTTTTACTGTAAGAGTGAAATAAAAGCTACCTGCATATGTTGATGAAAGTGTATTAAATGTAATTACTGTAAATTTTATAAAATAATTCATGTTTTAAAGGGTAAAACAAATCTTTGCATATTTTCTAAGGAAAAAAACCCGACATTTTTACAGAAACTGTTATAAAATCGGAAAATAAATATCAAACGCTTGATTTTTCCCTAAATTGAAGTAGTACTGATGTATTTTACAGTATGGAGTGGTAGACTTGTTTTTAAAACGCTTTTAGCCAAAAATATAATTGGAGACAAAATGAGGTGAGATTTACCCCCACGCGTGTGTTAACGTTACAAAAATAGATGTTCGCGCTTACGGTTCAGTCAGTTATGCACTAAACGACACCCGGTAACACGCGCCAATTGTCTGTAAGCTCAATTATATAATTTATCCGTACCAAATACGCCAATTGTCAATAGACTCTTTTACGTAATTTATCTCCTTAATTAATGCATACTTTGCAAAGGATACCTACTTTTCAATTTTCCTGATTTTTTTATCAATGGTTACAGTTAGATGTAAATATGTTAGCCATTATCGCGATATTTTAGTTTGATCTCCGAAATATTATTATAAATATCCGATATTAGTAATATTTATGATATTATTTACAGGTGTATTGTATAATATTTTCAATCACTTTTGATCATTTTCTGCATTCAGTCGTTTTCAAACTTTTTTTATTTTAAATTCCTATTATGTCCCAAAAACAGAAATTTTTCTTTTTTATAGTTTTTTCGCAGTTTTAATTCATTTCTTATGACTCTTTCTTACCCTAGCTTTTTGTGTGTTTGAGGGAACCACTAGAGGAGCGTAGGTACATAGCTGAAAAATTCAAGAGATCACACTATGTATAAAACTTAGTCTAAGGACTAGTCTGGCGGACAGTCCTGAGTAAAGTATAGGCCAATATCCCAATATGGGGTTTAGCAATAAGTATGGGATCCTCAGAGCTCTTGAAATACACTAGTGAACGAATGTTTCTGTTAGTTTTTGATTGGGACAATTAGTTGGGCCGGTTAATTGGGATCGTTGGTTGGTTAGTTGGGGCGGTTGTTCGGATAGTTGAAGTTGGTTCATTAAGTTCCTGAAAGGATCTGAAAAAGATGTGAAATGACATTAAAAAAACTGGTGGAACTAGAGAGAAAAGTAAAACTCGATCTAAAAAGGTTACAGTAAAAATTTGTCAAAGAGTTTCAGTTTAAAAAAGTAAGTAGTGTGTAGAAAAGTAATGGAATCAGATTATCTGTAAACCTCATGCAATTACCAAAATTTTTGTTGATAGCTGAAAATGTGGACTGAGCTTTACTGATGCCTTATATTCAAAATCATATTATCCACTCAAAATGAGTACTGGGTATAGTAAACAGAATGTGTAGTTATGTGCTAAAAAATTTCTGTCAGGCCCAGAATTGTAGACATGGTTGCATCAAGTCAAGCTAAACACCACAAAGCTAAAAGAATGTAAACCATGAAATAATATTTTAAGTATAACAATAATATATTCAAGTTGTTTAGGAATTGTTGTTATTAACATTTCTGACATAACACATCTAGCGTAATAATTTTTATTTCATGTAATTACTGTGAAAAAGGAGCCTTATGTCTATGGACTTAAGCCAGACAAGCAGTTAGCATGTGGTTGAATCGTACATGCTTAGGTTTCTGGGCTTACTTCGGGCTTTGATCTCCCAGGCTTATCAGTGACGCCTGGAATGAAATATGGTCCATACTTCGTTCTGTACGATCTCTCCTGTTCTCGCTCATTTCCAAATCAACCTCTAACCTGTTCTTATGAACCCAAATTTTTAAACTGATTATAAATGATTGGAATTCAGAATGAGTTAAAAATGTCTTTACTTCTGTGATTGATTTTAAGGCACCAGTAAAGCTCAATCCACACTTTCAGCTATCAACAAAAATTTGGATAATTTCATGAGCTTTACAGATAATCTGAATCCATTACTTTTCTACGCACTTCTTAATTTTTAAACTGAAACTATTTGACAAATTTTTACTGTAATTTTCTAGATAGAGCTTTACTTTTCTCCCTGGTTCCACCAGATTTTATATCATACATCTTGGCATCACTTGGATGTACTTCTGAATGTGTCGCCCTATTTCATCACTACGATGCATACACAAATTAATCGCTCAGTCAGTTTCTTCCATTATCTTCCATTTACAGTTAGAATAACAGCATGTATTTATTATTATTATTATTATTATAAATGTAAGTATGTTTTTTCTTTTTTTTTTTGTTATAAGGGTAATGGATAAAATATAAACGCATAATTTAAATTTATGTACCGTAGAAAAACAGAAATTTATTTGTGTTAAAAATTGTAAATAAAAAGAAACTGTTGTAGATTGAACAAATACAAACTGCGTATTTTCTTTTCCTTATCATTAAATCTGAAAAAATTCTAAATTAAAACTCTCTCTCTGTAAACAAATGAATGCGTAAAAATGTGCTTTTATTTATATTTGTATTTTATATGTATTTATTTATTATATGTATTTGATTATCTATCAGTTTTAAAGTTCCATTTACCGAATGCTTTTCGGTTTTAAAATATTCTTTTTTCCGTCTTATGTAAAAATTGGCTTTCGGTGGACCGTAAAAACCTTTCCGTTTCCGCGTTAGGCAGATTCCGGCTTATGGAGCACGTATTAATGTTATTTTCAATTTATTCACCGGGACTTGAAAGTCTTTCCACGATAGGCAGATTTCCGGCTTACACAGAGTCCGCCTTAGACAGATTTTACAGTATTTTTACTGTCTGAAAAATTGTCACGATATAGTGATATGTGAAACTCTTAAAGGAAAAGTTGAAAATAAATAAATACATTTTTATAGAAACATAAAAAAAATGCTTACTGCTTCAAAGAGGACAAGTCCTCGCAACCTATGTATTCCGAGGCCCGCACTTAACCGACTGAGCTACGGATGGTTCGTAAACTTTCCACTAAGCGTTGATCAGAAGAAATTAAGCGCACATACAGTATATTACAGTACATGTACAGTACATATTAAGCGCAATACAGTAGGCACATTTTTGGGGAAAATCCCACAAATGGTGGAAAAATATAGTCCGATTTTTCATGCATATTATAAAACGAATAAGAGTCTTAAAGTACTTAAAGTACTTTAGTCTTAAAGTACTTAGTCTTAAAGTCTTAAAGTACTTAGTCTTAAAGTACTAAGTGAGCATTAGGAAATATGTACACATTTACATTCGAAAAACACGTTTTTCTTTAATATTTTTAACAATATCTGAACTTGCAACCTTAATTTTGAACACAAATATTAATGTGAGTATTCATTTTATTCAGAATTTTAAGCTCTACAATATCTGTATTGGCAATTTTTTGATGTAGTTAGCTGTTTTGAGATATATTTAAGGTAATCTGGTCTCTCCTATCTTGAAGCCCTTGATTAGTGATTAAGGTAAAATTTTGAAATGGAATTGGGATCTTAATTTTGAACAAAAATATTAATGTGGGTGCTCATTTTATTCAGAATTTTATGCTCTGTAACATTTGTATTGACAATGTTTTTGATAGACTTAGCTGTTTTGAGATATTCTTAGGTAACTTGGTCTCTCCGGACTTCAAGCTCTTCATTAGCGATTAAGGCAAAATATTGAATTTAGAATTGCGACTTTAATTTTGAACAAAAATACTAATGTCGGTGCTCATTTTATTTTAAGCTCTACAGCTTTTGTATTGACAATGTTTTTGATAGAATTAATTTTTTGAGATATTGTTAAAAATATTAAGGAAAAACATGTTTTTCGAATGTAAATCTGTACATATTTCCTAACGCTCAATTGTTACGAGGGGGAAAACATAGAATATTCAGTTTAGACCTAATCGGAAGGGATTAATATGATTTCCAGTTTTCCCCTCTTCCAGAGTTCAACCCTCTGACCACGGGGCTAAACTTTTAAAGTAGGATTGTGGCCTTAATATTCAACAAAAGTATTAAGTTTAGGTACTCATTTTATTCAGAATTTTAAGATCTACATCATTTGACATTTGTATTGACAATGTTTTTGCGTTGTGAAATGGAAAGAGATTGCAGCTGTCAGAAAATTAATATGTAGCTTCATAATACATATGCGTTTAACCGTCTGAATTTCAGAGTATAGCGCGAGGAAGAGGCACGAATAAAAATGCAAATTCAGTCATTTTAATGGTGGGCGATGAAGCAATAATACAGAAAATGTGCAGCTAGGGCTCTACAATGTTTTTATATTAATCGAAAGCTGGAACGTCCTGTAAAGGATGCATGCATATGAGAAAAATATCTCAAAGTTGAATGTGAAGACCAAATTACTAATTTTATTTTATTAAAACTAATGAGTGATTGAAAATTAAATTAATTTAAGTAAATGTGAGGCGTGTTAGGAGTACAAGCGATACATTTTTAAATATTAGATTTAATATAGAAACCTTACAGGGGATGCGTGCTACCTTAAGATAAACGAATTATTAAATTAAACTGTAAAGTGAATGCGCAAGGGGGGGGGGGGACTTGAAAGATAATATATAAGAGAATAACTGGTATACCATCTACAGTGATAACGTTTTTACATATTTGAGATCTTCCGACGAAAACTTTCTCCGTGCTCATCATTTACAGAACTAAATTTCTCCGTGAAAAAATTGAGATGCGAGTCCAGAAAATGTCTTTTAAGCGACATATTGCAATTCAAAGCATTATATGCTATTAGAGGCTCGTTAACCCAACTCTATAGCTATCACTCTTATGATTACCCAGAAAAATTGCAACGACGTTTTTGAAGCATTGCCATGTGAATTTCTCAAAACGTTCGAATCGTCTTCAAATTTCCGATTTTTTATTAATTCACCGATTTGAAGGTCCTTTGAAAATTCCTTCTTGAATTTTAGCATCACTTATTCTGGGGGATTTATCTTTCAATTATAAACCTCATTTCCATTTCAATCCATCGACTTTGCGAAATTTTTATGAGGCATAATATAGTATAGAGTTGCGTAAGATATAATCATAAGGCGTTACAAGAGGTAAATGTTTTACACTTTTATGTCTTGGAAAAAGAGATTTACGATAAAGGTATATTTTTTTATTATGTTTATTTGGTCAGTCCCTGATGTCTTATCGCATAAAAAGCTGCAGAAATTTGTATAACCTAAATACGGTCCAAGTAGTAGCACAATAAGTTTTAAATCGCCCCAGATTTGAAAGAATATGTAATAAACTGGAGATTTTCGAGGCTGCTCGTATGAATTAATCGGGGTAATACCAAAAATAAATTTGACCTATTCAAAAGAAAACTGAGGGTGATTGAATGAGAATAATTGCATTTTTTTAAGAGGGTAGGTAGTCAAAATTTGATTACTTGTGGGAGATCTGTTGGTATGACTTCTCTTAAGGCGTGTTTTAGATATAGATTAAAATATAGATTTATAGATATCTTAGGTATCTAAAAAGTTTCAGGTCTAACTTTTTTAATTATTTGATGTTTTTTTTTTCTTAATATCGGATATTTTTATGAAAAGGAAATCTTAAAATATACAGGTTATTAGATACGAAAAAAAACAACAACAATAATATAGAATTCCTTCCTATCGATGGTCATACAGGAAGACAGAAACGTTGATTTTCGTAATTTTTTAATGTTTATTTAGCTTTGAATTTAATTTTTAAACACCATCCAGTAATTTTGTTATTTTTATTCTCATGTTAACACTGAACTTTAAATGGTGCAAATGTCTAGCTCTTTCATTATTTAAATATATGATTAAAAAAAAATACTGCTGAGGATCTAAATATCTAGGGATATTAAAAAAGAACTTAATGAAAAAATATTGCAACATAAAATATTTAACTTACGTCGTAAAGCGGTAGATTTTGCAAAATTAAAGCCATTAGATTACAAGAAGTAAACAAAATATGATCGTAAAAATTACCTTAAGTACACATATCAGGGAAAATATATGTTAAAAGAATTCTATCCATTCAATAAATTAATTTTTAATGGAAAAATAAATTATATTTGCACTAATCAATTCTAATGAAGTTTGATGAAGAATATATTCACTTCCGATATTTGAGAAAAGTATTAAGAGTTATTTCCGGAAAGAAATATTTATAGTAAAATTTGCTTATAAAAACATGTCTAGACATATATCATGTTATTTTTGTATCTGTAGAAATCTTAGCTCACAAGAAAACGTTTCTTAAAAGCAAATTCGATTCGATGTGAAATTTGTCCTTATTAGATTGGTATTGGTGGGAAAAGAATAACAGAATACAAACAACTTATTTTAAATTCTATAAAAAATTGTCTTCATATTTTTAGGTTCTGATTACATAAATGGTATTTTATACTAATCAATGTATACGAGTGCGTTTTATTGGAAATATTACTGATCTAATGTAATGCGAAATATAAGGAAATTTTGAAACTTTGTTCCCTTTGGGCTGTGAAAAGTGAGAATTTATTACCTTCTGTTTAATGTAATTATAATATAACTTTATTATTAATAACTAATGCAATGGTTTAAAAAATAATTACTCTTCAAAATAGCCACGTACATTTTTTTCACAAAAACAAAAAGTAATATCCGTCAGTTTAACCCTCTTCAAAATAGCAGAAAAGTGTTAAGGAATTATTTTTTCTGTATATCTAGCTGTATGCTGCCTGTACGCGCTCTAATAGCGTAAATATAATCAGATTGCCAAGCAATTGATATTTGTTATTGGCGCTTACTATGGAACGTTCGGAAATGAAAATAGTAGAATTTGCTGCTCATTTACAAAAATATTTACATAATTTGCATAATTTACAAAATATTACACTATTTTAATATAAAAAAATTATATATATCGCTGAAGTGTACAACAAAGTGCTTACTGTTCAATATTGTCTACGTATCGGAACGTAACCGTTAATTTTAAACGACATGCAAAATAATTAACTACATTCATGCCTAAGAAATAGCTTATGCAGTATTATTGGAAGTATGTTTTCAGTTGTGGTACGCGTTTTAAAATTTAACAATTGTTTTGCATGTTATTTAGTATGTATAAATTTTATAGATCATATACAGGATTGCACAAAAGATCTGATCTGAACTTCCGTTTATTGACTGAAATTGCTGAATGTTAAATATCCACGATTATATGCGTTTAAATGAAATACCTTTCCGTACTATTTAGCAGAGGGGAAGGACCAAATACCGGCTAGGGTCCAAATACCGGCTACTAGGTGTTCTGAGAACAAAGCGCAGCGCAGCCTAGCGGTGGTAGGCAGAGTTTGTAACTTTAGTTGAGAGAAGAAAGTTATGAAAAGTACGTCGCTGAAGTCTGTGTCATTTACAAATAGTAAATGCAAAAGTGTGGAATCTACGTAATCTTGTACATCAAAAGTTTTTCAGATATGTGTTTCTCATTTTTTTTAAAATATACTGATCGTATATTGGCTTGAATTGTTGATTAGGTTATTTTCTAGACATATTTAGCTCTCAATTGCCATGCGCACATTATTGGTATTTTATTATATGAATGAGTAATGCCAGTTTTAACTTAACACGTTCACGCCGGCGCGGTGGGTCACACTCGACTGTCTCAGAGCTGCCAAGTCTTTGGCTGTTTGGGCACCAGTATTTTAATACAGAAAATGTTATTTTATTTAATTAGAACAATTGGGCGATTTAAAGAAACAATATTTTCTCTAATATAATAGTGGTGTGAAAAAAGCCGGAGACTTGAAAACTCTGAGACAGCGACAGTGACCCACCGCGCCGGCAGGAACGTGTTAAACATAGCAGTGGTTCGAATACCGGCTAGCCGGTATTTGGTCCTCTCTCTGTCGCTCTGCTTGAAGGGGAGGAAAATAAATTAATTTAAATAGTTCCATAATTAATAAATTAATTTAAATGGTTCAGAAATAGTTCCAGTCCCATTTCGCAATATGAGAAAAGCAATCATGGCCGTAATTCTTCAGGTCCGGCACTGGTTACCGGATCTCTTTCCAATAACGCGCTGTTGAACACTACAAAATTGCCGGTAATAAATGTGAAGAGAAAGAAAAAAAATGACGGAATAAACCAGGCTAAAGAGGCAAAAATTTGATTTTAACCTTCTCGCTGCACAACCCGAGATTTCCTCGGGCAAGGTAAAAGTAGCAAAATTTGCGCAACCCGAGATTTCCAAGGGGATGCATTTTTAAGAATAAAAATTCTTAAAAGACGTTCGTCGCGAAGGGGTTAAATACGCAATTTTTGAAGCTATTTTGATAAACCAATTACGCAGCGAGAGGTTTAAAAAATTGAAAGAGGAAAATATTCAACAAAGGAAGATGATAAATTTGTGTCTTCTGCATGGGTGCTTTCTCTGTGGACAAGAATGGGGGAGGGGATTCTGGGTTCAATGTTAAGAATGCGATATGTGGGCTGATAGGGACTATACAGACGCAGAGAGTGATATTATGTTTTTGATTTTTTCAGATAAAATAATTCTCATTTCAATCAGCAAGCTTTTTTTCGTTTTACTTGTTAAAAAACAAAATTAGAAACATAATGGGAAGAAGACTTTGAGAGATAGTCGTAATGAATTTTGGAAATTTGACAAAAATATTTATTTATTAAAACTTGTGTATTTTGTATGTGCATAAGAAATGTTATTAATCAATACAATTTATTAAAATAATATTCTTATTGATTAATAATCCTCATTAGCTCTATTTGTGTGATCTTTTGAAAAAAAAAAAAACTTAGGTAGCCGGTATTTAGACCCCATTTTAAAAACTCAAAATTTAAAGACTTTTGGAATTTTGCTTTTTATAAACAGAAAACGCCTTTTAAACTCATTTTTTTTTTCTCTAAATAGGTGTAAAACATGTCAAGGCACCCTGTTGTCCCTTTTTATTTTATTAATTTTGAAAATTGTATGATCTACATTGAAAACAAAAGTGGTAGCTGGTATTTGGACCTTTTCCTCTATGCATACAAATTTAAAATACATGCATAAATATATATACAAAAAAATAGGATGTTTCTCGTACAGGTCATGTTAATTCCAGAAATCGGGTTTTAAATGCGTTATGCGTTTTCCTGATTGTTTATTTTTATATTATCTTTCACCTTAATAAACATTAAGTTTTTTCAGAGTATTCTGAATGTTTTGAAAAGTGTTTCATACTATATGCTGTACGCATGATTTTTCTTTCTTTCTTTCTTTATTTATTTAGAATTAGTATGAAATTTTGCATTAAATTTGTTAACGCTATTTTTACTATGCCTTCGTGGAATCGGAATTTTGTTCCTTAACCAAAATGGATAACAACGCCTCAAGCTATTTAATTTAGACGAATCTATAATCAACATCGATTTTGGGCTACCTTTGCACAAAGAAGAACCTTTTTGAAATTATGTACATTAGGTTTGAAAATAAAATCCTTATTTTAACCGTTACACTCAATACCCGTATAAATACACTAATTGCTGCTATTAATTATTTAAATGCATACATATGTTCACATTAAATATTCAGACTTACCCTCCCTTAAGAGTGTTATTTCCTTAAGTCGCAACATTTTTTTAGACAAAATTGCATTACTGTAGTCAAAGAATCTAAAGAACTAGTTCAGTTTTTCAGGATGTGAAATGCGTAAAATAATGAAACTGATCAAGTCTTTTTTCCGTCAAAAGCTCGGCGAAGTTTACAATAGTCATTGCTGTTTTCGGTCTACATATTTCACATTTTTTTTTTCAACAGTTTAATAAGGTGCATAAACATTCATTATGAACACATACATTATGAACCAGAGTCTATATTGAAATAAGAAAGAAAAATCATGTGTCGAGCATAGATTATAAAACACATTCTAAATAATTCATCAAAACTTCACTGTTTAATATTGTGAATGATGATGTCTAAATAAACAGATAAGAAAATGCAGAACAGAATTGAAGACATAATTTAAGCAATTTCGATATACAGCTGGAAAATTACCAGAAATGTTTTGTGCAACCCTGTATATGATCTATAGAATTGTGTACATGCTACATAATATGCAAATGTTTAGTTAAATTATGAAAAACATAAGTAACTCGAAAATTTCCTTTCAATAATTTATGACAATACACATGTAGAATTCTTTCGTGCAGCTCTATATATGATCTGTAGAATTTATATTTTGAGTTACATACAAAATATTAGTTAAATTTAAAAAAGCATGCCAAAATTGTAAACTGACTTCTAGCAACTATTACTCAAATACAGCATTGTAAACGAATAATTTTGTGTGTCCCTGTAAACCTACGATAAAGGATATGAAAATAACAGTCTTTAGTAAGCATCGTACAGTGCACCTCTATGATGTATATAAATTTCAATATATTTGGAATAATGTAACATCGTTAAAATAAACTGCAAAAAATTTTTCCCATTGGCCATAATTTAACGGAATCGTTTTCAGTGCCCGTGTAAAAAAAATATTAATGCTACACATTTCATTTTCAATACAGAACATACCAGGGCAAATCTCAACGACGTATATCAATTAAGTGTCAATCCGAGTATATTTAAGAAAGTTAAGGGGCTGGTCACTCAGTTTGCGATTTCCCCTCACTAATGTAAAGTCTATGGGCATATGATGCATTCGTATATTTAAAATATCTCCTCGGGAAATTAATATTTTTAACTTCTATTTTTTGTGTACACTTCCTAATAGTACACTACAATTTTGTGTACACTTCTTCTTTTTTTCTTAGTTCTCAAAATATTTCTAAATTACAGACTTAATTCTATATGAAATATTAAAATCTTACTCAGAGTTCGCCCGATTTAATACATAAAATATTAATTTTAGCATACATTTGAGAAATATTTTGAAAACTACGAAAAAACGAGACATCCTTTAAGAAAAGTACACAGAAAAAGAGATGTTAAAAATATCAATTTCCCGAGAAGATATTTGAAATATACGAAGGCATCAAAGGTCCATAGACTTAACATTACCGACGAGAACTCCGAAGCTGAGTAACCAGCTCTCTTAAAGTGAAACAGACAGGCGACAGTCAGACATCAGACTGACAAACCGAAGTCATAAACACTTTTCAACTATGTAGGATAGTGTTAGTAAAAATATTCTAAAGAGAAATCATTCACATTTTGTTTTACAAGTTTTGCAAATTCACCTTCAGCAACTGCCGCTAATAAAAGGAACGGAACGTGAATCCTTTTGTGCAGCTCTGTATACAATGTATATGAATTATACAAATCGAGTAAAATACAAAACATTAGTTGAAATTAAAATCGCATACCGAAATTGAAAACGAACTTCCAGTAATTATTGCTCAAAAACAGTAGAGTAACAGATTTCTTTTTGTCCCTGTAAATGAACGACAGATGCTATGAATGCCCTATTTTATAACAATCATCTTCTAGTGCAACTCAGTCATTTATATTAATTTCAATACGTTTCAAATAGCTTAATGTGCATAAAATACTCTGCAAACGATTTTTCCCCATATACCATAATGTAATAGATTTCTTTTGAGTGCCCGTATAAATGAACTATTAGTGCTACACACTTCACATACATTACAAACCATTCCACCGTAAACTTCAAAGATATGATTAAATCGCATGGCAATCCTAGTATATTTAGGTGAGTTAGAGCAAGGACAGACAAACGGATAGACAAAACGAATGCATAAACACTTTTCAACTCTGTTAGAAAGTGATAAAAAAGATACAAATAAATGTTTTCTCGTATTCTCGTTCCATTCAATGACTCAGTGGTAAATCTTACAAATGTGGTTTAATTGAAATGTCCATATATCCAAGAATTCAGGACATTTGTTTTCATGTTCATGGGTGAAGGGGAAGGGGGGGGGGTTAGAACTGATAAATCACTGCATTTGGAGCGAGTTTGACAGTATCAGTCAAAAGTGGATTGTGGAATTTCTTCTCAAATCCAATATTGGATTGTTATAAACTTAGAAGAATGTAAAATTTTTAATATACATATATATATATATATAGAATATTTTTAAAATATTTTATTAAAAATAAACACTAAAAAATAAAGCATAGCGTTTCCGGATATTTTAGTTTTAAAATTATTTGTCTTTAAAACAAAGAGCTTGTATTTATAAAAAAAAAGTAATTATTATGAAACATACTGAAACTTAAACATTTTAGAAGAAAAATGGTAGATCGCTGCAAAAATAAGGAGTTAAAAATAAATTTGAACAATTTCAAAAACGAAACTTCGAATTAAAAACTATTCATGTAGGGCAGACCGGGGCATGTTGGCCATAGGGCGCCGTATTCCCATCCGCGATATTTGTACAAACTATCCGATAGACAGAGTTACTAGCTGAGCGACGAGCGGTCTTATCACGCCTTCTTTCACAAACAACAAGGTCATCAACGACAAAGCAATTAAACGAAAGTCACGTAAGATTATTAGCCCCCGGTATGCTATTCCTTTCTCCCAGCTTATTTTGTCTCCAATAAATAACGTTACATTGTATACGCCAGCCGTAAAACAAAAGCCGATGTTTCATTGTGCGATTAAATACTCTACAGCATTTTTTAAACTTCTAAGCATCGCACATTTTCAATGTTTATACCGTCGTATTGGGGGAAAAATAGTACTTTTTAATGCAATTTGTTTGAAAACTGCATCTCCATTTGTTCTTGAAATATTAAATTTTTGTAGTTTTTAGAGACATTTTTTTCATTTTGGCAACTTAAATACTCCATTTCTGTAGAAAGCAAAGAAAAAATTGTATGAAAATAGCAATTATATCTTTTTGTTGCCATTTTCTCATAAAAAATTAAAAAAAAATATTAAAATACGTGCTATTTTGAGAAAAATATAAATGAAGGATTAATGATAAAACATGGAGCCATTATAAACTTTTGAAAAAAAATTATGGCCCTTTTTTTCATTCTGACAAGAAAATCAAAGTTTTAACTTTTTACGGCTGCTCTTTCATCTTCACATAACGCTTCATTTATAATGGCTGTTTCATAATAATAGAAGCCACAAATCCACCAGATGAAAATGAAGTAATGGAAATACGCGTGGCGACACTAAATTCTGAAAAAGCAGAATTCCTGTTTTCTAGTTTTCTACTCATTTTTCCAAAAATATTAGCAGAATATTTTGATATGACGAACAAAAAAAAAAAAAAACAAAAAAAAAAAAAATGGCTATATGGGGCGAGTTAGACAATTCAAACTGGAACATGCTGGAGCACAATCAAAGAGTTTTTTTTTTCTACATTAATAAGCCTAAAAGTGAATGCAACAAAATTGTTGATTTTGGTGTGTTACTGGACAGATCGGTACGAACTAAAAAACAAATAGGACCAGAGGGGATTCAATGAACCAGGTGCAAGCGTTGGGTATACAAATCATGTACCACTGGGAGCAGGATATTTTATATTTCCATTTAAGATGAGGATGAGAAAGATTTCGATGAAGGTTTCATTCGATGAGTTTTGTTAAAAAAATATCTTTTCTCACTCTTTGTAACTTTTAATCTAAATTACGATTACATTTGATATTTTATGTGTGTTTTAATTTCCGTTTGTGATCCGAAAATTAAATCAATTTAGATGGTCAAAATACGTCTTTCGATGAAGCAGGTTGGTCCTGTGACTTAATGTCCGTCTGAGTTTCGTATAGAAAAAAATAATTAATAATTTTAAAATTTTCTCATTCGTGATTAAGCTTTAAG
The DNA here is from genome assembly GCA_963932465.1 of Maratus speciosus. Lineage (NCBI taxonomy): Eukaryota > Metazoa > Arthropoda > Arachnida > Araneae > Salticidae > Maratus > Maratus speciosus. The sequence continues at coordinate 595,115,266 of OZ010789.1, read as the reverse complement.
ATGTGCTGATTTTACAAACTAAGAAAAAGTTAAAAATTTTAATAAAATAATAAAACAAAAAAAACTAGTTGGATGTGCCAATCCCAAAACTTTCTTCTATCTTATACATCTTAATATTTCAAAACCTAGTTACACATGTTAATACTTCAATATTATTAGTTCAATACTATACCAACTTTGATTTTCATCTTAAATTTCTGCTCAAGTCAATTAAACGGACTAAAAACGAGTTAATCTATATCATGATATTTGTTAAAATTATTAATTTTTCCTTATTCTGTCGTTATCAGCTGTTTGCGAATAGCCGGCATAGCAGGAAGCGAGTTCCCGCCGCTGCATGAGCTGCCGATGCACAATAGAACTACAAAAAATCAAGAAAAGTATACAAAAATCGCTAGCACGGAGCCCCTTTACCGCGCAATATTTCCAAATTCAAGGAGAACCTGTTGGCCAAAGCCAAAAACAAGCACAAACATTTTGGTTTAATTGTATGCATAATTTTATACGCTATTCGATGGTACAATAATGAAAATGGCACAGAGATCGGAATTATAGCGCCCCCTTCCGGCAGAATTTTTCCAAATTCAGGGAGGACCTTCGTGACATGACCAAAAATAAACACATAAAATTTGGTTAAATTCTATGCATAACTTCATACACTTTTCCACGGTACAATATTCAAAATGGCACAAAAATTGTACAAAAATCGCTATTACAGCGCCCTCTACGAGCGATTTTTTTTACAAATTAAGGGAGGACCTCCTTGCCATAGCCAAGAACTTAAAATTTTTTTTGGTTCAATTCTATGGATAACTTCATACACTTTTCGATGGTGCAATATTCAAAATCGCACAAAAATCGCTATTACAGCACCCCCTAACGGCGATTTTTTTGCAAATTCATGGAGGACCTGCTTGCCATATCCAAAAACTTAAAATAAAAATTTGGTTTAATTCTATGCATAACTTCATACACTTTTGGACGGTACAATATTCAAAATCGCACAAAAATCGCTATTACAGCGCCCCCTACCGGCGAATGTTTTCCAAATTCAGGGAGGACCTGCTTGCCATAGCCAAAAACTTAAAATAAAAATTTGGTTTAATTCTATGCATAACATCATACACTTTTGGACGGTACAATATTCAAAATCGCACAAAAATCGCTATTACAGCGCCCCCTACCGGCGAATTTTTTCCAAATTCAGGGAGGACCTGCTTGCCATAGCCAAAAACTTAAAATAAAAATTTGGTTCAATTCTATGCATAACTTCATACACTTTTCGATGGTACAATATTCAAAATCGCACAAAAAACGCATTTACAGCGCCCCCTACCGGCGAATTTTTTCCAAATTCAGGGAGGACCTGCTTGTCATATCCAAAAACTTAAACTAAAAATTTGGTTCAATTCTATGCATAACTTCATACACTTTTGGATGGTACAATATTCAAAATCGCACAAAATTGTTATAACAGCGCCCCCTACCGGCGATTTTTTTCCAAATTCCGGGAGGACCTGCTTGCCATAGCCAAAAACTTATAATAAAATTTTGGTTTAATTCTACACATAACTTCATACAATTTTTGATGGTACAATGGCGACAGACAGACGGACAGACGGACAGACGGACGGGCGGACAGACGGACGGACTGACAGACGGACAGACGGACACACAGACAGACAGACATTTTCTATAAACATGTTTTTTGGAATCTCTGACCCCTAAAACATGCAAATCCGTCGAAAACCGGAAGTCGAAAAAAATTTCGATTACAATACTTTCTTCTATTGAAGATAGAAGAAAGTAAAAAAATATTGAAGAAAAAAGGTGTCAACAAGTCCCGGTCTACCGTAATGTCTTAACTATATTTACGGAAAAGAAAGTTATAGAAAAATGATTCTTTATACGTTAGAGAGGAAAATGTTTTGTTTTATTTATAAAATAATATTATTTGCTCCTTCTTTTTATTAGTTCAAAAGCAGTTAAAATACATATTAACGTACACACATAAGATTACGATTATATTTAAAATTTTTCTATTTCAATATTATACATGTTGGCTGTGAGGATGTTGTAATTAGTGTTTCAAAATTTGACGGATTTTTCATTCAGAAATTCCGAACGCATACCAGAACGTTTTAAATATTTTTTTTTCTTTTCATTTATTCACCCAATGTCTGTTACAATATATACTGTTACGCACTATTACCATATAAATAAATAATAACTATTCAAACTTTCTTTCGAAAATTTGGAGTTTCGGAATAAAAAATCCTCAAGATTTGCCAACACTTGTTGTACTTTTGTTATTTATTCATACCAATAAAGATTTTCATTCAAGATTTCCTAAAAAATATATTTTTTACTATTTAATTAATTTTTCAACTAATTTTAAGCAGTGAAATTACACTTGAAATTATTGAAGGAATTATCACATTGCTAACTAAGCGTAAACCAACAGAGTGAAAATTGCCCATGCCGGGAAATCGAACATTTCGCCGGGCAATTTTCACTCTGTTGGTTTACGCTTAGTTAGCAATGTGCTAATTCATTCAATAATTTCAAGCTGACTGAAAAGTAGTTGAAAAATTAATTTAATTGTATATTCACCGATGCTGTGTTCATTTGCGTCTCATGCGCCGCAATATTGTGTGCTCATGGAGGCTTTTCCATCTAGTAGCTGCGGTAGCTGTCTTACCGACTTATGTGAGTGAGAGATGCCCCGCTGGACATCGTCCTCGTGGCTTAATGGTAGAGCACTGGAGCGCTATTTCAGGGGCCCTGGTTCGATTCCCGGCTTGGGCAATTTTCATTATGCTTAGTTAGCAATGTGATAATTCATTCTATATTTTTTATTTTATTGCCACAATTTAATTAAATTAGATGACTGTGTGATTAAAAGATTTTTCGTCATACATATGTGTTGATATGTGAATGTGTGAAAAATCCTGTCATGTAATGTACGAAAGAATTTTTTTCCTAATGAACATTTGACGAAACGAAATAGGTGACAGTGAAGTTGCATTAAATGTTAAATTCCAGTTTTGATTCCCCCCCCCCCCCCCAACACACACCAATGAGATGTTGTCCCCTTCAGAAGATCTGAGATGTTCTGTTTTAAATGGTCAAATAGTGCAATCCTCCCCCCGAACGGAACTCTATAACGTATCCCTCTGAGCCACATAAATTTCGTTAAATAAATGTCGGAATTTAACGCTGCTGAATGCTCATTGAAACATAGATTAAGTAATTCTAGTACAGGTCAGTTTCAGAATGGACTCAACAACGTTTCATATCATTAAGAATATTTAAAGCTTGCATAATATGCGACATTAGTTACCTTGATATTATTTCTGTGCAAACGCATTTGAGTGAAAATATTCTGTAATTAAAAGAGAAGACATTAAGAAAAAGAAAATTCACATCATTTTCTTATGTTATCTTAATACTAATTATTTTTGGAATAGAAAAGATTCAGCTCATTAAAAATATTTAAAAGCTTGCATAATTTGCGAGTTTAGTTATCTTGATATTATTTCTGTGCAAACGCATTTGCGTGAAAATATTCTGCAATTAAAAGAGAAGACATTAACAAAAAGAAAATCCAAATCATTTTCTTATGTTATCTTAATATTAATTATTTTTGGAGTAGAAAAGATTCAGCTCATTAAGAATATTTAAAAGCTTGCATAATTTGCGAGTTTAGTTACCTTGATATTATTTCTATGGAAACGCATTTGAGTGAAATATTCTGTAATTAAAGAAGAAGATCTTAACTAAAACAAAATCCACATTAGTTTGTCCTCTAATCTTAATGGTAGTTATTGATAGGACATAAAGTTTTCAGCTCATTAAGTACATTTAAGAGCTTAGGTACCTTGATATTATGTCTGTGTAAATACATTTCATTGATAAGATTATCTAATTAAATGAGAAAACAAAATGAAAATCCACATTAGATTATCCCGTTTTCTTAATACTTTTTTTTTTTTTTTTTTTTTTTTTTTTTTTTTTTTTTTTTTTTACAGAACCTTCCTTTTAAAATTAACAAAATTAGATCTAAATTACTTTCTTTAGAATCAGATTGTATAATATTATAACTGCTGCATTAATTTTCATATTTTACGAGCAAAATTTTTCTAATAAAGTAACATAACAATTAGCATTTGTATTTTTCAGATATGTGTGTAATAGGCGTATTAAGAAATTCTAGTATAGGCCAGTTTCAGAAAGAATTCAGAAAGGTTTCAGCTCTTAAGAATATTTAAAAGCTTGCATAATTTGCGAGTTTGATACAATTTCTGTGTAAACGCGTTTGAGTGAAAACATGCTGTAATTAAATGCGAAGACATTAACAAAAAGAAAATCCACATTCGTTTCTAATGTTATCTTAACATTATTTTTGGGTCAATAAAGTTTCAGCTGATTAAGAATATTTAAAAGATAACATAATTTGTTAGTTTAGTTACCTTGATAATATATATGTGTAAACATAATTGATTGAAAAGATTCTGCAATTAAAAGGGAAGACAATAACAAAAAGAAAATACGCATAAGTTTCTCCAGTTGTCTTAATACTAATTATTTTTGTACCTGAACCAGCTTTTTAAAATTAACAAAATTAGATCTAAATTACTTTTTTTAGAAACAATTTATAGAATTTTACAGTTGCCGCAATGCTTTTGAATTAATTGCCAAACTCTAATAATAAATGGACATAACAATTAGCATTTGTGTTTTTCAGAATTTTCCATAAGAGTCGTTACAATAAATATATTAATAATTTTTAAATGTTAAAAACTATTTTAATTAATCAGTAATTATATTAATCATTGAGAAGTTAAACGTGGAAATATTTGTCTTTCAGAACACATTTTCCGCTGCATCTAAAAATATATTCAATAACACATCTTTATTAAAAAAATCCATAAAATTACAATTCGTAAGTTAATATGCGTATTTATTTCAATGTATCAAATGTATTTCAGAATTTAAACTAATTGACAAATTAATCAAAGTAAATTATGTAAGCCGACAAAACCTTTCATATTTTCTAAAAATGAGTAATGTGTGCATTTTATACAGCATTTATGTCTGCATTAAATGTTTTGGTGTTATCGAGATATATTTTTCTGTTTATACAGATACAATTTATTGATATTACTTCTAAGTTTTAAGTGAAGAAAAGAAAAAAAGAAAGAAAGAAATATCATAAATATTCAAAATGCCTCATTCACACAAAAAAAAAGGTAGGATAATTGGAAATGTTATTTTATATTAAGAAAGGTGTTTTTATAAGAAATCCAATATCTCGTTGAAAATTTGATTCTGTGTTTAATCAGAGACGGATTATATTATCTTCACACATTTTTCAGAATGTGAAATTCCAATGCTATTTTTACTTTATTTTTCAATGTTACAGAATCAAACTCATCTGAATAAAATATTGTTACTGCAAATAGGATTAAAAAAAAAAATTCTATAATTATCGGACGCAACAAAAGTGCTTTGAGTTATACATAAAAAGAATATACTTAGGATAGCCAAATTCGTAAGTTTTTGCATTTGCTCGACTGGAGGGATTTCAAATGTAACCGATATTAACGATAACAACTAACGGTCATTAGGAGATCTGTAACAGGTATGCACTTATCCGGTAATTACAATTGAACGTTTACCTCGTTGATTTGTCTTACATGGAACTGAAAAAATGCGCATCAGTAGATGGATAAGTCCACAAACAAATGATTATTTCTTAAATCATCAAAATTAAATAATAATGTCTGTCGTTTGGATTGCCTTTTTAATAACTGCAGTTGCATGTTAACTTTAATTTAGCACAAATATTTATGTCATATAATTATGCTTCTTTTGTTGCATTTATTAAGCGTTTTTATTTTCTTAGAAATTCAACTGCTTTATTGAATACATAAATTGTAATTAATTTTCATATCAATTTTTAAATTCTTCTCAGTAAAGAAGATAAGATTAATTTAATATTTTTTTCTGTAAGCAGTTAGAGGAATTTGATCGAGTTTTCAATTGTTACCTTTTGAGTGTGATAAATTTAATTAATATCTTTATCAAGAGAATAATCCCTATTAAGAAATATATCACAATTAAGAAATATTATTAATTATATCGATTAAATATAATGTGTCATTATATAGCATTTACACTCCTTCTATTTTAAATTTGCCAAATAATTAATTATTGTAAAGTATCAGAAAAAGTTCTGATTCTTGTAAATAGTAAAAAATGCAGAAAGTTCAATCGATAATTTTTTATTCAGACAAATGTATATATACACACGAGAAAATAAAAAAAAATAGGATGAGACTAAAGTTAATTTGCTTTTATAATATATTCTTTTTTAATTGGATAGATATAAAATCAACAGCAAGACATTATTGTGTATTTTCTATTACAACTACCCAACCTGGTAATATTTTATTTAAATGAAATAACATATCCTAAAGTCCGAATCTGAAAGGAATAGAAGTATTTCGAACTCAGCTCTCAGCTCTATCAGTGTGAAATCAATTTTACGTCATTGCATTTAAGAACGCTGATATGCATATTGATTAAAATATTGGCAGAAGCACAATGCTACGTCCTTTAAATATTGATTATTTCACTATTTTACTGCGCATGGATTAGTCAGTGGCGAAATGGAAATATCGGAAAACACAATTTCCATTTCTTATAATAATAACTAGCCTAAAAATTACCTGGTTAGTGCTATTTACATATAAAACTAGTTGGATGTGCCAATCCCAAAACTTTCTTCTGTCTCATGTCAATATTTCATTATAGTTAGTTTTATTAGTATTTTTATTAGAATTAAACTTAACTTCATACACTTTTCGATGGTACAATATTGAAAATTGCACAAAAATTGCTATTACAGCGGCCTATTCCTGCAGAATTTTTCCAAATTCAGGGAGGACCTTCTTGCCATGTCCAAAAACATACAAAAAATTTGGTTCAATTCTATGCATAACTTCATACACTTTTCGATGGTACAATATTCAAAATGCACAAAAATCGTTATTAAGCGCCCCCTACACATGGACTGACAGACAGATATTTTGTTTAAACATGTTTTTCTGTGATCTCAGACCCCTAAAACTTGTAAATCCGTCGAAAAAATTTTCGATTATAATACTTTCTTCTATTGAAGAGAGAAGAAAGTAACAAGGGGCAGGGGATAATTCTATAATAAAAACTGTCCTAATGATTTGTTAAAATATTTTTAAGGAGAGTAATTGTACGCTTGGGGAATATATATGGAGTAGTGGTATTATTGAAACAAATCAAAGTTTTCAGACGATTCTCAGAAGTTAAATTTGTAAAACTTCGTTGCATATACGTACATTGAGATTAGATTGCGAATTTGTCACACATTCTATAAGAAGTATTCATATCTTATTTGACTAAAAAGTATGTTTTAAATAATTACTCTGTAGCAAGGCTTTAAATATTGCTTGTATTGTTGTGAAACCTGGAGCTTAGTGAACGGAATAATACGCCCCAAACACTTAGAGGGTGAAATATTCTCAAAGTAGCATGCCTAAGTAATTATTCACAGTACTTAGCTACTGTTTCTGAAGAAAAATAATTATAGAAAATCTGGAGATAAACAGTCTCAAGATAATCTATCAAGTGAGAGTAATTTGCTTCTCATTTTACACCTTATAAGAGATAGCTCACAACATGTTATCGCAAGAAACCTCTTGCTATGATCTGCTGGCTAAGGACGTACATTCTCAGTAGAAGATATAAAACAATATTTATTTGCATCCATCAAAGATTGTTGTACGGATGGTTTCGCATTCAATCTTAAAATACTTTATAAAGATTTCATAATTAAACAATCAATTTAATTTTTATCGATGTTGAACTTACTTTCAGTCATAAATTTAAAGCAAATGCGAATAAAAAAAAAAAACACTTAAAATAAATATGTGTATTTGCGACTACAGTCTATTTGATTTTGCACATACTAGTGGCTGGAAAGATATTGACACATTTGGCATAAGATTATTTGGTGAAAACCGAAATAATGTAAAATTAACTTTCTAAGAAATTAAATAAAAATCTAAAATGAAATTATAAATACCATAACAAAAATAAATTTCACAATAACATATTTCTATAATATTTAAAAATAAAAATTAATTCATATAAGAATATTCATTCGTGAAACGGAAAAATATTTTGAAGTAGAAAATACTAAAAAAGAAAACAGAAAAGATTAGATATCCGTATTCTTTGTTTTTTAAATTCTAATAATGTATTTTTTTGTTTACGAACAAAAGAAAGAACACAAAGAGATTAATTATTTTAAACGAATGTGTACATGAGTGCTTTCAATAAAAAAATAAGATTTAAAAAGCAAATTATAACACAGAATGTTTTATTATTTAGTCCTGAAAAACGAGTTAATGAAAAACTTCGGACATAGTTAACTAAATCCTTTGCTTTTATAAATCAAAAAAGAGAAATGAAAATTGTAAATTTTAGAGGGATTAATTTTGTATTACTTTTATATAATTTAGAAGAATAAATATGAACATGAGCAATTTGTATATTTTAAAAATAAGATAATAATAAATTAAAATAAAATACAACCATTATGTCAAAGTTGAAATTAATAAAGATTTAATGGAATTAATTTATTTTACTTTAATAGAAACTTAATATTCTTCTTAAATACAAATAATATAATATTATTATTCAGTGGCGGTCAAATGTATCCGGACAGTTAGTTTCTTTCATTTGTTTGCCAGAACGTTTCAGAGAAGAAGAGGCGAAATTGCTCCAAAAGTGGAATAGGCCAAATGAATTCTGATCACGTAACCATTATGATTGGATACAGTATACACCTGATGCAAAGGGTCGGAATTCGAAATTCAAATGTGCAAAAAGTTTCCGGCCGTTTGTCATACGTTAGTTTTTGCTATCGTTAAAGTTTTTTTTTTTTTTTTTTTTTTTTTTTTTTTTTTTTCAGTATTTGTTATATAGTCAACATGAATAACGCAGCAAAAATTAAAAAATTCCTGCTGGCCTGGCCTACAGCGGAGCTACATTTCGAAGCTAAGTATAGTAATTTCACAACAAAAACAAAATCATAATTAGAGATAAACACACTTTAACAGTTTTATCTGGCCGCTTTTGTCGTTTTTTCATTTCATTTTTATATAAGAGCTGGATTTGTCAGAATCATCTTAAGGTGGTATTCAAAAAAATACTTTTCTATGATCAACAACTCTACCTCCATCAAAAAATAGATCATTACGGTACATTATATAGTTTTTGAATAAGAGGTTCTACCAATTGGATGCGTTTGAGAGCAAAAAGGAATTTAAAAATGAGTAAGAAAATAAGCAGTTTCGATTTCACCATTAATACGATGATTTTTTTCTCCAACCGCTATGTATTTTTAATTTGTTTTTGCTGTAAGAATTGATTTTATCAAAAACTTGTCAATGTAAATGTTGTAGACAATTTAAGAAGATATATAATAAATTCATGCGGATTTTATGTCTTGTTAATTGACGAAGTTGTGGAATTTTTCTTCTTCAACTCCCCCTTTTTATTTTCGTTTTTAATTTTTTTTTTGCGGTACGAACTGATCTATCAAAAAATAGTCAATATAAAAGTTGTAGATAATATTAAGAAGATTTAGAATAAATTTAATTGGATTTGATATCTTGACAACTGGCGAAGTTATGAATTTTTTTTTCTCCCAAAAAAACCAATTTTTTGCCCCCCTTGAGTCCATTTTTAATTTTATCAAAAATTTGTGATAGATAAGTTTTCGGCCCAATTTTTAGAAGTAATAAAACTTTAAACTGATTTGATATGCACAAAAATTAAGAAGTTATGGAGTTTTTTCGGTTCTCACAAAACCCCTCCCTATTTCAATCCTTTTTGTTCGATTTTGCCCATTGATGAACTTGACCGAGATTTTATGCCCCTTGATTTTATGTATCAGTTTGGAAGAGATTTTTGCAGAATTAAGGAAGTTATCGTGTCCAGAAGAAAGTGATATATATATAAACATATATATATATATATATATATATATACATATAGATAGATAGATAGATAGATAGATAAAGTTTTTTACTGAATGTGGTTTTGGGTCCTAGGGGTCATGTTCGGTGTAGATCTGCAAAAAAAAATTCAGAAATTCCAACATAGGGGAGAATGTAATAGGCAGTATTTCATTCGAAATCTACCTAAAAATGACAAGTTTAACAATTATTGTTCATAAACCAGTGATTTGTTTGTCGCTAAAGGGCCAATCTTCTCGTGAGACTCCTGCAAAGTTATCGATCGGAAAATCTACTATGAACGATATTTTAAAAATATATAAATTTATCTCTAATCCATGGTCTTCAGGACTTGCCACGGTCTGGGAGAACCGGAAAATGACCATTTGTTTGGACAGAATTATCAAGAGAAAAGTCATAAAAATGTCACTACAATATATTCGCGGTTTATTGAGTGAAAGTATGGATGAAATAATTCGGTCTACCATGTCAAGACGCTTACGTGACGTAGAACGTTATGGAAAAGTTGGTGTTAAAAAACCTTTCATAAGTTAAAAAATATCCTTGCCGGCCCGGCCTACAGGCGGAGGTAGATTTCGATGTTAAGTATACTAATTTTACCAACAAATACTAAATCATGATTAGAGATAAATCGACTTTAATAATTTTATCTGCCCGCTTTTGACGAGTTTTTATTTCATTTTTATATAATAGCTGGTTTTATCAGAATCATGTTAAGGCGGTATTAAAAGAATACTTTTCCATGCTCAACAACTCGAAATTTTCTGGCACATTTTCAGATTTATTTCAATAGAAAAAATAACTTGATTTATAAACAATCATTTTCTCAGTAGGACAATATTTTTCGTTTCTAACACAATCGCTTCAGTAAATTTGGTTCAAAATGCCCACTTTGACATCATTTTTTGAAATATATTCTGCCTCTATCAAAAAATTGATCGTTACGGTACATTACACAGTTTCTGAATAAGAGAATCTACCAATTTGATGCGTTTGAGAGCAAAAATGAATTTAAAATGAGTAAGAAAATAAGCAGTTTGAACTTGAATACACCTTTAATAAGATGATTTTTTTTCTTCAACCGCTATGTATTTTTAATTTATTTTTGCTGTAAGAACTGGTCCTATCTGAAACTTGTCAATATAAATGTTGTAGACAATATTAAGAAGATATATGATAAATTCATGAGGATTTTATATCTAGTGATTTGACGGAGTTATGGATTTTTTTCTTCTTTAACCCTACTTTTTATTTTCGTTTTTAATTTTTTTTTTTTTTTTTTTTTTTTGGGGGGGGGGGGGTACGAATTGGTCCTATCAAAAACTTGTGAATATAAAAGTTGTAGATAATATTAAGGATATTTATAATAAAATTAATTGGATTTGATATCTTGAGAATTTGCGAAGTTATGAATTTTTTTCTTCCAAAAACCCTATTTTTGCGGCCCTTGAGCCCATTTTTAATTTTATCAAAAATCGGTGATGCATAAATTTTTGGCCCTATTTTTAGAAGTAATATAAACTTTAAACTGATTTGATATCTACAAAAATTAAGAAGTTATGGTTTTTTTTTCATTTTTCACAAAACCCCTCCCTATTTCCATCCCCTTGGTTCGATTTTGCCGATTAACGAACTTGACCGAGCTTTTAGGCCCCTTGATTTTATGTATCTGTTTGGAAGAGATTTGTGCAGAATTGTGGATGTTATCGTGTCCAGAAGAAAGTGATATATATATATATACACTGTATTGCCATTAATCACCGGCAATTTTCAATTTTAGACATTTTGTCGAATATTTAAATATATACTTGTCATATTCTTCTGGAATTTCAGGATTAAAAAGAACAGGTACGACCTCATATTTAGCAATGTCGATTTGATAAGGGGGCCGATTAGGGGGCCAACAAAAAATCAAAGAAAAAAATATTACTTGGGATCACCCTGTAAAACAAAATGCACGAAATGATCTTTCGATACCGAATATACATAAACAGACATTGTGAAATATGTGTATTCTTTTGTGAAAGAATAGCACGTATATTAATAGAGATATAGCGATTTATTAAAAAAAAAAAAAAAAAAAAAAAATTCTTGCATGTTTTTTGCTTATAACGTACAGGGTTTTCAACCAAATTTAACGCCGATATCAGAAAAATGGGCAAAATATAGCAGAAATAATATAATGCAATTGGAATATAAATATATTAAAGATTTTAGGAAATATGAGCAGTTGTATGAAATAATTTTTATCTGCGCATGCGTGAACGATAAGAAGGATCATTTTACATAATTTAATAGTCGACTCTATGGAGCAACTTATAAAAAAAATCTAGTCAAATATCGTAAAAATTCAGAAAGATATCGGCGTTAGAGTGAGCAAATTTTTAGTTGTTCTCTAAAAGCAGCTGAATGATAAGGGATTTTACACAAATTGTCATTTTTTATTAACTGACTTTGAGAAAAAAGTTAGTATTTAGTGACTATGAACGAGTAGATTTAAAAAAAATGCTTCTATTTTGATACTTCTTTTGATCATGGTATAGGCTCGTTCTGGTGGTTATCAGAGAAGAGCTAAAGCATCAATAAAAAATGAAAATTAAACAAAAGTAAAATTAGAAATGATAGTTTGTGTAAAATCCCTTACCATTCAGCTGCTTTTAGAGAACTACTAAAAATTTGCTCACTCTAACGCCGATAACTTTCTGATTTTTTACGATATTTGACTAGATTTTTATTAATAAGTTGCTCCATAGAGTTGACTATTAAATTATATAAAATGATCCTTGTTATGTTTCGCGCATGCGCAGATAAAAATTATTTCATATAACTGCTCATATTTCCTAAAATATTTAATATATTTATATTCGAATTGCACTATATTGTTTTTACTATATTTTGTCAATTTTTCTGAAATCGGTATTAAATTTGGTTGGAAACCCTGTATGTTATAAGCAAAAAAACATGCAAGAATTTTTTAATTTTTTTAAATAAATCGCTGTATCTCTATTAATATACTTTCTATTCTTACACAAAAGAATACACATATTGCACAATGTCTGTTTATTTATATTCGGTAGCGATAGATCATTTCGTGCATTTTGTTTTACAGGGTGATCCCAAGTATTATTTTTTCTTTTATTTTTTGTTGGCCCCCTAATTGCCCCCCTTATCAAATCGACATTGCTAAATATGAGGTCATACCTGTTCTTTTTATCTTGAAATTCCAGAAGAATCCGACAAGTGTATTTCTAAATATTCAACAAAATGTCTAAAATTGAATATGGCCGGTCATTAAGGGCAATATAGTGTATATATATATATATATATATATATATATATATATATATATATATATAGAGAGAGAGAGAGAGAGAGAGAGAGATAGACAGGTAGATAGATAGATAGATAAAGTTTTTTTACTGAGGGTGGTTTTTTGTTATAGGGGTTATGATTAGTGTAGATCTGCAAAAATATTTCAGAAACTCCATCACAGGGGAGAATGTAATGAACAGTATCTCATACGAAATCTACCTAAAATCAGCGGGCCCAAATATCGTTTGCCAAGGAACACAAAGACTGGTCAAGTAAGAACTGGAAAAATGTACTATTTTCTGATGAATCAAGGTCCAACATTTTTGAGATTGGTGGCACACACTATGTTCGATGACATAAGAGCAAATATATAATTCTAGATATTTTATTCCTACAATGAAGGTGATACATGGTGAAGGACACGTTATTCTGAGAAGAGCATTTTCTGGAAAAGATGTCTGTCCGTTAGCTGAAATCCGCGGAAAGATGAATGGTGCAATGTATAAGGATATCTTGAAAGATCATTTGCGCTCTTTTCGGAAGAAAAATTGTGGTCGAAACTATTTATTTCAGCATGATAATGTCAAAAGGCATGCATGCAAGCTGGTCAAGCAGTGGCTTTCGCCCAAAAAAAATGCGTTATTGAAATGACCAGCACAATGACCAGATCTGAATCCAATATAAAATTTTTGGAACGAACTTGACAAACGTGTTCGGAATTATAAATATTCTTATCCAGCAGAATTTTTCTAAAAATTGCAAGAAGAGTAAAAAAAAGTACCATAGACGATCTTTAACAGTTCATTGAATCGATGCTACATCACTGCGCCGCAGTACTTATTGCTAAACGTATGACGGCAAAATACTAATTGTAAATGTTGTTGATCACTTTTATTTTTCATCATAACACAGTTTTTTTTCCAAACTTCCCAAGATGGCCAGAAACTTTTGAGAACATGCGTTTTCCTTTGCAATCAATTTTACAAATTAAATTTATTGATATTTATTTTTTATTCCATAAATAAGTTCCTAACTATTATGTCAATAAAATGTATAAATATCACTTTGAGATTCCTCTTCATATATAGTATACTTACAAATTAACCAAAAATATTTTTGAGGCAGGAAATTTTTAACCGCCATTATATATATATATATATATATATATATAAGTTTAACTTAGCTTAAATCTATTCTAAATTATTTTGCTCATTTAAATAAATTTATGTATTTTATTGACTTAATTCTATTTACTTTCTGAATCATACTTATATTCTCTTTTTTACATTTATTTTATTGAAATTCATCTTGGGCGTATGCCTATATTTTTTTCAAAACGGAAATCGTTTGAATTAAAAATTGTTTTGTTATTTTCTTGACAATGAGCCTTTTGCACATGATTCTCCGAAAGCAGTCGCGCGTTTTCCGCCGGCTGATTAGTCCTTTTCTGAACACAGCAATCAGACGTCGAATTGGGGGTCTGCCAACCTCTGAGAGTATATCTTTAAGGGGTCTCAGAACTCTTAAATCTTCAAAATTTTCGAAATTTTCATTTTTAGGTGCGTTTTCAATTATATAAATACGTAGCACCTATAGTCGTCGTTCAGTCCGTCCGTCCGTCTGTCTGTCCGTCCGCATATAACAGAGCAAAAACTACGTAACCGAATGGTCTGAAATTTTAAATATATGATTGTTGTAAAATTTTGTCGAGCCATTTCAAATTTTATGAAAATTGGATGTATAGTTTAATTACAGGGACAGTCAAAAGTTTTTTTTTTTTTTTTTTTTTTTTTTTTTTTTTTTTTTTTTTTCTTTACATTACGGCCAATGGGAAAAATTATTGCAAGTGCATTTTAATGATGTTACAGCCTTCCGAATGGCCTGAAATTTTAAAGATATATTTTTTTCAAAATTTTGTCGAGCAATTTCAAATTTTAGGAAAATCGGATGTATACTTTAATTACACGGACAGTATAAAGTGTTCCGTTACATTACGGTTAATGAGAAAAAATTATTGGAAGTGCATTTTAATGATGTTACAGACTATGCACTTTATGAAGTGCAAAATATTATACATTCAGTACAATATGGGGTGCAAAACATAATTATAAAACTAGTTATAGTACGAACGCTCCTCATTTGCCACGTTTGACGAGCAATTTCCAACTTGTTTCATACGTTAAACTTCTATCTTTTCTGAACATTTTGATACAATTGTATCCTTGAAATTCCCATTAGAACAGAAGTTATGGCTTTTTAAATTATACCCGCTTAATAGCGGAAGCGACGTTTCCGAAAATTTGAAGTCATTTTTCTCGCAATGACGTTTTTGTGCATAACGCACAGAACATCTCAAAAACTTCAGAATATTTTTCATTAAATTCTCAAAACATATATTCCATGTTAGACTGTATAAACTAATCCTAAAATTTCCTTTTTATTGTTCAAAAAATACCGGGTGTCCCAAAAAGGACTGACTGATTTTAAAATTCAATAACTTGCAAACGGTGACAGATATTTAAAAATTTCTTGCAGGAGGTTTATGCATAAGGTCAAAAGTTTTTTTACAGTGATTTTCAATTTTAGTTCGAATTACAAACAATAGATGGCGCTGCGATCAATAGACGCTGAATTCAGGCTCGATTTTTGGTTTTTCGTGGCCCGGATAATACATTTCCATCTCCTTTTTCAGCATGGAACAAGATAAAGGACCAGAAATCGAGCCTGTATTTAGCGACTATTGCTTACAGCGCCATCTATTGTTTGTAATTCGAACTAAAATCGAAAATCACTGTAAAAAAACTTTTGACCTTATGCATAACCCTCCTGCAAGAATTTTTTAAATATCTGTCACCGTTTGCAAGTTATTGAATTTTAAAATCAGTCAGTCCTTTTTGGGACACCCGGTATATGTTTTTAATGATTTTCGAAATTTTGTATGAGCGTAATGTATACAGCATTGTATTAACAATATAAAAATGCTTTACACACAAATTTATTTAGGTCAAGGGTAATTAATGTAGTCTGAAGTATAATTAGGCATGAAAAATTTCATTCTATTTGCAAAAATTATTTTGTAATATGCGAGTACGACTTTTACGAGTAGGCTATTACCGATTTTCTGCTCGACAAATGTCTGACTGTTTGAACCGCCCTAAAAATAATAATTCTCCATTTTGCATTTTTCTTAATTCATGAAATGAAAGAAAATACATATATCTTTCATCCCAATAAAAATTGTGCGTATATCCTGTATACGCACTTATAATATATCTTAAAATGTATTATCCTATACATTTTAAGATATTAAATGTTGAAAATGGTATTTTTTTTTTCATTTATTCGAACATTAAGAGTCCCGAGACCCCTTAAATATTACACAACCAAGTTTTTATTTATAACTTATTTTATTCTTATAGCCTTTAAAAAATGTTTCATTGTTGCAGTTTCACGGTCATTTCATATATTTTTGTGAGGCTTTATAGGCATATGACAAATACTACGTTGTTTCATATCGTATACAGTTGTACGCGTTGCAGTGAATTTTTGATCATTTATAACCTGTGCTGGGCAAAGGGAAGTTTCTTTTTGGTGAATGTACTTATTTGTAATCAGAAGAGCCGTGCGAGGATTTCACACTTCAAGATTTGAGTTTACTTTGTAATACATTTATAATTAATTTATTATTAATTGCACTTTTTTTATTCACACAACTTGTTTTAAAGAAATATGGGTGCAAAATGTCAAAATCCTGTTCAAAAACCTTTCGTATCAAAATCTCTTTCAACTTTGCGTGTTTTATTTGCGCATAGAACACTGTAAAAAAAAATTCCGCAACGTTCCTGGGAAAAAATGGGCAGCTGAGTTGCCCATTATTTCCAAGAAACATTTCTTGAAAATGACTGGAACTTTACTGTATATGTTAAAAACTTTCTACAGAAATGCCAGTAAGTTTCCTGCGAAATACCAGGAATATTTCTGTTGACAGCAAAACATTACTGACATTTCACAGCATGCGGGATCCGCAGACGATTTTTACATTTCCAGTTGACAATTTTCGCTTTATTATCATTATTTTTTAGAATGAAAAAAATATTTTGAATTTGACATAAAAATTATTATTTATAATTTACACGAAAAAATAAATTTTCAGTTAAAATTCAATAAAGTAAATATATATATGATATATTGTTTCTGAACTTTGCTTAAAATATAAAAATATATAAATGTAAATAATAATTAGAAAAAAAATCTAGACATAAAATATTTTGGATTTTCGTTAGTAATTATGTTAGTTTACAAGTTAGATAAAATACATATAAATTTTCATGAAAAAAAAACAAACCTAAACGTAATTGTATATTTTTTCCGAAAATAAAAAAAAATTCAAATTTGCAGCAATTCAAAGTGTCAAATATATATCAAATTTAAATCAACTTGTAATAAAGTGTTAAAATATAAAATTAATTAAAAAAGAAAAAAAAAGTCCAGAGGTAGCATCGAACTCGGGCCGTACGGGTGGCGTGCGAGCTTTCTGCGTCCACACCACGAAAGACACGTTGAGAGCTGCAAACTAATGGGTATTTGAAACGTATGCTAAACCTCGGCATCTAATTTCTGAAAATCTAAGTCCCATTTGAAGAAATCCTTTCACAAGAATAATTAGAGATAAGAACTCTAAAACATACTTTAAATTAATCAAAATCGGTGAGAATCATGTTTGATGGTTCCCTGGTTAATGGAGATCCAAATAATAGGTGTATTTTTTTACACGGTCTGCTCCTTAAACATTCCACAGACAAGTACGAGATATAATCTCTTAGTGATGTCACGGAGGTATTGTATTTTCATCTGAATTGTCTTGACAATAGAGACGTAAAGGATTATGTCGTCTATTGATTTATTTGCATTCCATATTTATTTTTTTACATTCATTTAAGGAACTATTTTTCGACACTCGCGCGCGAGCAACGGATTATAGCAAAAAAAATAATAAATGGCGGCCGCAGCGTTTTGTTGTTTCCAACTTTTGTTCAGGAACGTTTCAGATAAGAAAACCAGAATTTCACAGGAAAGAGCTAAATTATTCTGAAAACCTGAGAAAAGGCGAAACGTTCCTGTGTTTTACATGGAACGTTACCATTTTTTTTTTTTTTTTTTTTTTTTTTTTTTTTTTTTTTTTTTTTTTTTTTTACAGTGAAAAGCTGATGTTGACATATCCATGATACTTAACTTAAAATATAATGAATATTCAGTACGCAATGTCAGATATGGGGAAAAATTATATTCAATGATACCTCATTTAGTATTTTGCGCTACATATTAATTGCGAAAAGGTATGCTGTATACAAAATGTTGTAACAAATGTAATATTTACCACAATGCTTATTTTAGCTTATATTATTCACAATGCTCATACCGCGCCAGTATAGCGTTTCCGGTCAGCGAAATTCTAAAATGGAGGGCCAAAATCACAGTCAGGTGAAATACAGCCACCTCATTGGTCGTGTGGTCGCGTGGTTTTAAGAGAGATAAGGGTGAGGATCACCAAGTTGTTTCTCCATTTGAATTTTGAAAGGAGTGAGGGGAAAAGTAATTTTGAAGCCATTGTTACCTCATTTACAGTCATGCATTACTTACCTTATTATTTTGTTCGCTTTTATTTATAATAAACAATAGAAATAACTCAATTAAGATATTTTGATAACATTTTATACAACGAGAGTGAATAATTTAGATTATAGGTTGCAACAATTTTTAAATGATATGACATCACAAATATGCTTTAATAAAAATTTAGTTTTTATTGAAAAAATACTTTTAATATCATTTAAAAATTATCTATAAATTCCGTATGGTAAAAATCTCAATAAATTTTCTTCTCTACCCCCCACCCCGCCATTTAAATCCATAACATCACAAAAAATTAATATTATTCTAGAAAAAGTCAACAACTATATATAAAAAAAAATACCTTTTTCTAGACTTTAAAATGGAAACTTTAAATTAACAAAATTATATAAAAAAATTGCACAAATAATTTTAAAAATACAGAATTTAATGTTTTAGCATTAAATGAAAAAAAAAAAAAAGAAAAAAAAGAAAAAGAAAAAAAAACCCTTAAAAATAATTCCAAAAACTTTTTTTTAAGTCGCTCCAGGCCCTCTGTCCATAAAATAAATATGGAAATAAAAAAAAAATTTCTGTTATTAACCTTTTATGTCCGACGGTATATTAAAGTGCCATTAAAATAACTTACTTGTTATAAAACTAATTTAATACATCGATTAGTAGTTATACTGTTTAGAATGAATTATAGATATTTTACTTTATCCTGTTAAAAAAAAAAAAAAAAAAAAAAAAAAAAAACAATAATTTCTTTTGCTTTTGCATCATTTTCGGTTTTCTTGACGCTGTCAGATTGGGGGGGGGGGAGGCGAAAGTTCCTGTTCGGAAATATTCCTATTGTAAGAAGTTATGTTTGTATATTTTGTAATTCTACAAAAAAAAAAAAAAAAAAAAAAAAAAAAAAAAAAAAAAAAAAAAAAAAATTAAATTAAAGATTTGAGGAGAGTTACAAATATTGCACAAAATCCCTATAAATACAATTTAATTAATTAATTTTGGCAAAATCCTTCTAAAATTTATTAAATGATTGTGTAAATCTAATGTAGTTTCAAAAATTCACAAAATATGCTTTAGAGATGAAATTTTGATAAATTCATAATTTGGGACATAAAAGGTAAACATTCTTTTATAGATATTCAATGTTTATCTTAAAAATCAAGCCTAGTTTCACGACTGCTATTCAAGTCCACTACAATGTGTTAATTTGGCGTGGACCCCGATTATGGAAATTTCCTTCATTTAATTTACGATTAGAAAAGCATGAACTTGTGCAAGTGCGTTTATTTTAAAAATCACAATTTTCTCTCCGTTTTTCTTTTTTTTTTTTTTTAACATATGCAAAAGGGATAAAAGCATAGTTTAAACAACCTTTCAAGATTTCTAAATTGTTTTTTGAAACATAAAATCATAAATAAATTAATTAATGATAAAAGTACATTTAAAAATATATATATTATATTCTTTATATTTTATTTTTTACATTTTAATATTTAAAATATTTCATTGTTGCAGTTTCACAGCTAATTGGCAGATTTTAGCGTGCATGATTTAGCACATAATTAATTCCATTCTTCTTGTAACTCTTATACAATTATAACCATAAACAATATTTAGAAATTTATCACTTGGACCCTCCTTTGGGAAACATGTTATTAATTTATAATTAAATTCTCAAAATATTAAAATGTTATATTGTCATCGAAAACACACCTGCTTTCATAATTTTTATAACCTTAGCTTACCAGGAAGTGAGGGAAAAATCGATTTAAAAATTCCAGATTTAAATATATGAACCAGGAAACAAAATAACTTATTGTACATACTATTACAAAATTGTTCATGTAGTATTTTTTGTTCTGTTTATTCCGAATGATTAAAATCGGTTTAAAAACTGACATCATTTTTTAAAATTATTTTCCATTAGGCAAAAATTTTTGAAAGTTTTTAGTATTCTAAGTTAGTTATTAAATTTTTCTATAGAAAAGTGCGAATATTTGTTTTATTTTGGATTTTAAAAGTAACATAAGGGAAAAAAAATGCAAGTTTCTTTTTTAATTTTCCTGAACGAAAAAAGTACTTCCATATTATTTAAAAATTTTTAGAGCTTAAAATCGAAATCTTTCATTCACATTTTATAAAAAGTCATCAAAATATCTTGAGTTAATTTCGATGGCTTATTTTAAATGAAACAGAAAAAAATCGCTTCAATACATGATCTTTTCTCGGAAAAAGGGAGTATTCGATGTTTCCCCTAGCGCTAGAGATTGCTCTCTGAAAAGGACGCGACTCAATGACCAATGAGGTGCTCGGATTTCACCTGACTGTGATTTTGGCCCTCCATTTTAGAATTTCGCTTCCGGTCATGCACTGCTATGTAATTTCCAATTTACTTGGTCTTCTCTATCTCACCTGAAACTTTGTAAACCCTGTGCTGAAACACCCTATATTCTATGTACACCACATTTGCAGTAAGCGCTGTGTAGTTTATCTCAGTGATATATATATAAATTTCAGTGTGTTGAAAAAACTGTATCATTAAAATACACTTCAAATGACTTTCCGTCATAGACCGTAATGTAAAGAAATTCTTATGATTGCCTCTGTAAATGAACCGTTAATGAACCGTACGCTTATTCTTCAATACCGAACATGCCATAATGATACCTAATAACATCTATCAATTTCTTGGTGAATAGACTATATTTATGGGATACAGAGCACGGTCTGGCAGACAGACATAAAATCAAACCGAATTACTAAACACGTTTTA
Source organism: Maratus speciosus (assembly GCA_963932465.1). Taxonomy (NCBI): domain Eukaryota; kingdom Metazoa; phylum Arthropoda; class Arachnida; order Araneae; family Salticidae; genus Maratus; species Maratus speciosus. The sequence continues at coordinate 595,093,471 of OZ010789.1, read as the reverse complement.
GTTTTGTTGGAAAGTGTTAAAAATAAATGCTTATTTTTTAGTCGGTTTTTGTTTTTTACAGTGTCATGACGTACCCCAGATAAAGTAGCCAATGCAAGTGAAGTTTGGTGACCGAGGGAGCCAGAGAACCGAAGTTCACCTCGGTGATATATATATAAATTTATATCACTGATAATATAAATAAAACTGTAGGTTATATTATAATGATCTACATTAAATTTATATTACTTAATATTTATATTTACATATCTATATTATGCCTATATATAATTTATATTTAAATTTACATATCTATAATATATCTACATATAATTTATATTTAAATCTACATATCTATATTATAGCTACATATAATTTATATTTAAATCGACATTAAATCTGTACCTTATTACAAAAAGGGCCAATGTCCATTTTTCTCAAATGGCAGGAAACCCAATTTAAGTTTGACACATTGCATTAAAAGTAAGTAACATTGGCCTCAACAAAATATTTTGTTTTCAATGATCTAATATTGGGAGGACTTTGGCCCGTTTAACAATTACTTTATATCGCATCCTGAATTCATTCATACATTTAACTCAAATTTCTCAATATTGGACATTGGCTCTTTTTGTTCCAAGGTACAGAAATATACAATTAATAATGTAGGTTATTAATAGTATCACTATTAATTGGAACACCTAATTGAAATTAAATAACAAAAATATGAAAACGTTGTTTATCTTTATTAACGTTCGTCTATCTTATGATATTATTCTTAGTACGTTTGACTTCGTACTTCACCAAGTTGAATAAACAAAACGCACCGCAGATAGTCTTCTCCTTTTACTTTGCAGATGCTCTATAGTGCGCTTTTTTGTAGGGCGCTTGAATTTTCATGTAATTTATTATATTTTAATAAAAAGTATTACAACGGCATATCTATTTGGAGGATAATCTTTAAATTACATAATCTACTCGTACTCCGATACAGTACGCATGTACAGAGTCATGATGAAACAGAGAAAACTAATCAAGCAGGACGGTCGTTCTGCCAAGCCAAGCTAAAAAAATGCTATCCCCGCCAAACAAACAATCGCCAAGAATAACGGCAAGACACCGTACCTGCTTATTATACTGAAGACAACTTCCCCATGTTAAATCGACCAAACATGGCAGCGTAAAATTTCCCATATCAAAAGAACTAATCATCGCAGAAACAAAAACCAGACCCCAGTAGCAAGAGATATCGGCTAAATTTCGGCCTAATACCAGAATTGTCGGCAGATGATGAGTAGTCGAATGGAGAGCTTCACATAGTATCGTCTGAACAAAATCTAGCGATTTATCTAGACAATGTCGTGGGAAAACGTCGGCAGGAAATCGTATTATTACTACAAGTCAATTAATCGGGGTTTATTATTCTTATGCATGTAATCGGCCGGCAATCGGAAAGTAATGAAAAACGAATCTTTTTACTGAGGTGTTATTGTTTGTTCCCGCTGTATAGATACCCCCTGCAGTGATGATAGGGGATGTGTGTCACGTGAATAAACTGTCCAATGCCCGCCTTACAATATCTTTTATCTCCCACCCGCTCAAAATAAGTTTTCACGTTTCAAGGACATCATTTCTAAATGGACAATCGGAGGAATATAAGGGAAAAAATATTTTCCAAGAAATGTTCTTTGGTGAGAATACATTATTATTTACAAATCAGTAAACTTAAATCTCTTAAAAACTTACAGATAGCAGGGCAATTAGTGTAAGAGTAAACTAACAATTTAAAAGCGTTTGTTTGTTCTTTATTTCTTTTTTTCAATAATAACGTATAGACATTCATACTTAAAATTATACTTAATAAATGATTAGAGATATTTGCTGTTTTGTTGATTTAGATAACTAAATTAAAAATTATAAGATCTGAAGTTTATATTATATCAGATAATATCTGAAATTTAGACTATTACAACAACAAACTATTTGCTCTAAATAAATTTTCTTAGTTATGAATTGGAAAGTTTTGATTTAAAAATTAATTTATTTAGAAATACTTCAGGTAAAGTTATTGTATAAATTGCAATGAAGTTGATCATCTTTGTTTTTCCCCCAAAAAAGTAAAAAAATTAATTTTATACCTTTTAAAAGTTTTTAAAAATGTCTGAACATTTTTTTTAAATTAAAATTATTATTAGATAAATAAATTGAAAATTATAAAAATAAAATTTAGATTTTATCAGAAATTTAGACTATTAAAACAACAAACTATTTCTTCTGAATCTATTTTCTTAATTATGAATTAGAAATTTCTGATTTAAAAGTTAATTTATTTAGAAATAGTTCAGATAATGTTATTGTATAAATTATAAAGAAGTTGATCATCCTTTTCCCCCCTAGATAGTGAGAAATATAATTTTATACATTTAAAAAGTTTAAAAAGAGATGACTGAACATTTTTTTTTAAATTTAAATAGTTATTAGATGGATAAATTGAAAATTATAAAGCCTGAAATTTAGATTATATCAGGATAATGTCAGAAATTGTCTAATAATGTCTGATAATCTCTGAAACTATTACAACAACAAACTATTTGCTCTAAATGATTGTTTCGTATTTGTGAATTAGAAATTTCTGATTGAAAAATTAATTTATTTAAAAATAATTCAGATAATGTATTGTATAAATTATAAATAAGTTTATTATCTTTTTTTTTTTTTCAAATAGTGATAAATTTAATTTTATACCTTTTTAGAAGTTAAAAAAATGACTGAACATTTTTTTTAAATTAAAATAATTATTGGATAAATAAATTGAAAATTATAAGATCTGAAATTTAAATTATATCAGGATAATGTCTGAAATGTAGACTATTACAACAACAAAATATTTGCTCTAAATGTATTTTCTTAGTTACGAATTAGAAATTTCTGATTAAAAATTTAATTTATAAAGACATATATATCAGATAATGTTATCGTATAAATTATAAAGAAGTTGATCTTCTTTTTTTTTTTCTCCAGATAGTGATAAATTTTCTTTTATAGCCTAAAAAAAAAAAAAAAAAAAAATGAAATTTTCTTTAAATTAAAAGAATTATTTAGATATTGAAAAAAAAGAAAAAAAGAAATTTCTTCCATACATAACCAAAATTTAATGAGACGCTTTAAATGATGGAATTTTCACAGCTAGGACGCAATGTTAAATGAGAATATTTTACGTTGTAAGATGCAAAATTTATCAAATTAAAAGGTATCAAAGTTCATTTTAATTAAAACAATAAATACTGTTAGACGGAAATATTTTCCTCTATAAAATATAAAAATGTTTTCATATCGAGGGCGTAATTAATTAAAAGGTAAGATATTTTGTTTAATTTAAATTCTATCATAAATATTACTGATTTTGGGATGAATATTACAGTTAATTATTCTTTGTAAGATACAATAATATTTATATATCAACAGTGTGAATCACTTATAAGCAAGAACATAATTTTTAAATTAAATGTAATTTTATTTGTATCTTACAATAGAAAATTAATTGTAATTTTAATTGTAAAATTATTTAACAGCAATATTTTGACTTTAAACAAAACAAGATTTATTACATTTCAATTGGTTACATCCTCGATATGGAAATATTTTTGCATCTTATAGGGGAAAATGTTCCCAATTAACAGTATTTATTTTTTGAATTAAAACGAATTGTTTTACGTTGTAAATACTATTTTTGCATCGTACAAAAACTTCCATTCGATATGATTAGCTAATCGGCAAAAGATCTTATGATATTGAAATGTACTCGGTAAAAGATTACCAAGTGACCAAATTATCGAAAACTAATACGCAAAGGCTTCAAAACCGACACAATTGTAGTCTGGAGGCGATGCTCGAGGGGTGATTTGCCTTGCGGACAAGAAGTCATATCTGCCGACCCCAGAAAATGAGATCGCCAGGACGAAATATAGTCGAGTTAGGACTTTCGGCGGACGTTCGGCCAAGGATTATTTGCTGTTTGGGGAAGGACCTAATCAAGAAGATCTTCAATTTGAGATCAAATGCATCCTCATAAATTAATTATAAACAGAGATATAGATTTTTAAATATAACGTCGAGATACTGAAAATGAATTTTTTTTTCTTCGTCACAACTTATGTTTCAATCGAGGTAGAGACTTAAATAATGGACAGAAAAAAGTAAGGATTGAATTTTTGGACAGATATTTACTCAATCTACGTGCTTTTATAAAATTCAGCTTTAAAAACATAAATTTTCTATTCTTAATTAGTGAAAAACTGTTAATTAATTCTAAAGATTACAAATTATGCCAAATAGCGATAAAACATCCAAAACATTTTAGAAATCTTATACTTCTCTTTTATATTATCCTTTTGCATTGATTTCATCGAAGAAAACTATGGCTGAGATTCAGATAGATTTTTCGCTGTTAGCAAAATGAGTTTGACCAATCAGAAGCCTGCATGTTTGAGAATATTTGCTGTTTCTGGATCCCGGCCTATGTCATGAAAGTTTTGAGACATTTTTTTAGTGCCATGGATGAAGTGCAATGTTTGTAGAAATCTAGGCTAGGATCCAGATAGATTTTTCGATGTTAGCAAAACGAGATTCACCAATCAATAGCTTGCATTTCTGCAAACAGCGAAAAGTTCGCAAAATGCAGGCTTCTGATTGATGAATCTCTTTTCTCTAACAGCCAAAAATATACCTAGATTGCGCCCAATGGAAGATATTCCAAATATGGGTTCGAGGCTGAAAAAAGACACGTGATACCGGTAATTTACCCAAGGAACTTCTAACTGATAAGAAGGGAAGATACTACTACACTGCCTCATGAACCGTTTCATTGGCTAGCGGGGATTTACATTACACGTCTACGGAGCCTTCCCTTCTTTACCATAGAAGTTTTTACCTTGACCATGTGATCAAAAATGTAGATGAAATATCCTCCATTATGTTGAACACAATTTTGCATTTCCGCATCCAGAAAGGGTATTGATTGTCATAACAACAATACATATTCGAAACTATTTAAGGCACTGATTCTGAACTCCTTTGCTATACATTTCGATATTAAAGTAGTTGTTGTTTCCATAGTAACAGTACTTTTCTGTATTGCTTTCTCTAAAACACAAATGTCGAAATTTAACAAAGAGTTCAGAATAGAAACCCACAATTTGGCACATAGTGGTTATTTTAAATACTCGATAAGAATAATTTCTAAAAAAGTTAGAAATTAAAAGTTCGAAACGATACAAAAACGTTCTATGAACGTTCTAAATTATGATTCATTTGCAATTGTTAGTCTGCAACAATTGCTGAATATGCAAATTGTTAGAAACATGAAATTTGACGTACTTTTTACTTATGAGGCGTAAATGATCTCACAGAAAAGTTCGTAAAATATTCGAAATTTGAATGGATGCAGGCGCAAAAAAAAAAAAAAAAAAAAAAAAAAAAAAGTTCTCAAATTGCGATTTCTGTAATATCGTTCGGGATAGTGGTCTGAATTTCGGCATGGCGATTTGTTTAAACATGTAAATGCACACTAAGAAATGTTAGTAGAAAATCGAAATGTTAAGAGGTAAACAGAGCGGAAAAAGTTTTAAGAACGGTTTGCATTATGATTTTAATGAGATTGTTTGGGCTAGGAACATAAAATTTGACACAGATGTCATTTTCTAAGCCGTAAATGCTTTGCGTTTCCTAATACATTAGAAATTTATAAGTGTACAGAAGCAAAAGAATTCTTGTATTTTTTAATCTGTGATACTGTTCGGGATAGAATCCTTAACCCTGGCATGGTGGTCACTTACAAGATGTAAAAGCTCATTAAAAACTGTTTCAAAATAAATCGAACTTTAAAAGGTTGAAATGAGTGGAAAGCTTTTTAAAAACTTTCTAAATTCCGGTTTGAATGGAATTGCTAGAGCGTGAACTTGAAATTTAACATGATTACGGCTACTAAAACGAAAATGCTCGTCCTAAGCAATTTCTAAAAAATTCGAAATTTAAGAGGTTGCAACAGCAAAAGTCATTCATAAATTAAGATTTGAAACTGTTGTGGGGAGAAACTTAAAATTTGATATGGTGATTACTTTTAAGATGTAAGTGCTCGCTAAATGCTATTTCTAAAAAAATCGAAACGAGTAAAAAAGCTTTCTAAAAATGTTCTAAATTATGATTTATTTGGAATTCTTAGCCTTAAGGAAATTGTTACGTTGTAACGTTTAAGACGTAAATATTCACCATGAACAGTTCCTAAAAGAATCGAAATTTTTAACGGCGCAGGAGCAAAAAAGTTCTAAAATTGAGTTTATCTTGATATCCTTAAAGATTGAAACCTGAATTTTGGCAAGCTGTTAATTTTAAGATCTAAGCGCTCGTTAACCTTCTCGATCCGCAGTCTGAGATATGCTCGGGCATGCATTTTCCCGTCAAATTAATACTATTTGGTTATTCCCACTAGTTATCTTTTAAAGAAAACTTTGTCTGATTTAATCAGAACATTTTCCACGATTACGATAGTTAAAAATTTCTGCTTTAAAGAGCCGGTGATAAACGATTAAAATTTTTTTAAAAGACGCTCATCGCGAAGAATTACTTACACAGCGAAAGTGTTAAGAACTGTTTCGAAAAATGAAGTCTATCTTTAAAGAGATTAAACAAGCAGAAAACGTTCTAAATAACGATTTAAATAGAATTGTCAAAGCACGACTTTGAAATTTAACATGGTTGTAACTTTTGAAACATTAATGCTTTCAGAAATAATTTCCTAATAAGTTAAAAATTTAAAACGGTTCAAAAACAAAAAAAAAGTTCTAAAATTCCAATTTTTGTGATACCGTTCGGGGTAGAAGCCTGAATTAGGCATACTAATTATCTAAAATATGTAAAGGTTCATTAAGAATCGTTTCTAAAAATATCTGCATTGTTTTGTATGTCGTCCTTCATTCTCGGATTAGCCGTAGATATTTGCAAAGGTAAAACAATTTTGCAAAAAATAAAATAAAAAGTTATCTTTAAACAGATATCTGACTAAATATCTAACAATAAACAAATATCTAACTAAAAGACCAACTATTATGTCTATATGTTATTTCGACTCTATCATTTTTTTTACAAAATTTGCATTCTTCATAAAAATTAAAATACCATATAAATTGAAGAAGATTGATACTTTGAGAATAGAAGTTAGCTTTCATTGCTTTTAAATCCTTAATTACTCTAAGAAATGAATGATATGTAAACAAAATGTACACATATTGGGTTTCATTTCTACTTACAAAGGTTCTAATAAAACTCATTTTAATTTAAGTGAGTAGATTATTTAAATTATATATAATTTGTTTAAAAAAAGAAATGATATCTACTAAAAACCAACTTTTCAAAAGTAAAAAAAAAAAAAAAAAAAAAAAAAAAAAAAAAGGATGAATCTTGTGGCTAAAAAATGGTGTGGTATCATATTTTCAAGCTTATATTATGGTACTTTTTTAACATTTTCCACTAAAAAATTTACAATTTGTAAGTCGAGTGACTTCGTATATGTTGATAGAAATCCTTTTCTGCTGTACTAAATACATCATAACGTGTTTCTGAAAATTCAAATGTTTTAAAATTATGCATCATGGGCTTGGCGGCCATCTTTCCATATTTTACACAAATTTCTATGTACCCTAATCCGTAGTTAAAATCCGAAATTCAAAATTGTTACTTAAGCAGACATTATAAGCTTTTCCGTTACGGATTTTTATTCGGAGAACTTTGAGTCTTAAAATAATAGTGACCTAACTAAAGGATTCATCTTAAGATTTATTTCGTAAAATAATTAATCATATAAAGACAATAAAAAATATTTCTTTTCACAAAATATTAGTCTTTTTCAATTTATCAGCTGTTTGCAGTTGAAAACCAAAGTTCGACATTGTTACCAAAGCACACATTTTATGCTTTTCCTTCACGGAATTGTGTGCTTAGAAATTTGTGTGTTAAGGTAATGGTGACATATCTTCGCTATTCCTCTTATGATTACATTTTTAGAGTAATTAATCATTTAAAAGCAGTAACAATGAACTTTTTTTTCTCAAAATAAGTCTTTTTAAATTTATTTGTCCATAGTTAAAATCAGAAGTTCTAAATCGTTATTAATGCAAAGTTACAGACCCTAATGCAAAGTTACCCTTTACAGACTTGAGTGCTTAGAAATTTGTGTAAAATATGGAAAGATGGCCGCCAGGCCCATGATGCATAATTTTAAAACATTTGAATTTTCAGAAACACGTTATGATGTATTTAATACAGGAGAAAAGGATTTATATCAACATATACGAAGTTACTCGACTTACAAATTGTAAATTTTTTAGTGGAAAATGTTAAAAAAGTACCATAATATAAGCTTTGAAACATGATATCACACCATTTTTTAGCCACAAGTTTCATCTTTTTTTTTTTTTTTTTTACTTTTGAAAAGTTGGTTTTTAGTAGATAATTCAATTTACTTGAACAATCTTTCGCCAAATCGAAAGATTCTATTGGCGCCAAAATGGCATTATTTTGATTGACATGGTAACTCGGCTATTGTTGTTTATTTAACAGTAAATGTTTATTTACTTTTATTTCTTTTTTTAAATTATATAAATTACTTTGTTCTATAGTTATTAATTATTTTTTTTTGTTATTTCCTTTTGAAAATAATAGAAACTAATTAAAAAATACGGTACTACTTACGTAAATAAGTTCGAGTAGTAAATCAAAATTACGTCTATTACTAATCATATAATAATATTAAAATATTTGGTACGTCTTCGTTATCCCGTCGACCCAATTACTGTCGCCAAATTGTAAGATTAAATGCCAATAATTGTTGCAATTAATTAATTAATTGTAAGATTAAATGCCAATAATTGCCAATAAAACCATTAATTCGATGTTTTATATCTAATTTTATTAATCTTTCACTAATTTATTTTTTCTTTCGTTATTTAAAATAAAAAATTATGTGTTTAATTTGGTGAGTGGTTTGGCGATTTCTATAATTTGGCGAAATTGGTCGACGGGATAAGCAGTACCAAATATTTATATGCTTAAAAGACGTTATAAAAACACATTAAAATTAAATTAAAAATCTATATTTTGTAAATATAGATAAAATATATTTATAATATAGATTTTTAATTTACTTTTAATGTGTTTTTATAACGTCTTTTAAGCAAAGAAATATTTTAATATTATGATACGGTACTACTTAGTTATTCCGTCATCCAATTTCGCCAAATTATACAAATTGACAATTTTTATTTTAAATAACGAAAGAACAAATAAATTAGTATAACATTAATAAATATACAAATAAAACGTCGAAATAAAAATCACTTGATGACGTAAACATGTGTAACTTACTTAAAGTCAAGTGCATGTGACATTTACGATCAACCATTATTGACATTTAATCTCATAGTTTGGCGATAGATTTTTGGTCGACGGGATAACTAAGTAATACCCAAAATGCATATGTAACTGGTATTCGAAAACGAGGTTTTCGCCAAACTTTCGTAAACAAAACAAAACCAAAAAAAATCACGCCAAACCTGCGGTGCGTATATGACATCTGGCCAAATGTTAAATAATGCTGGAAGAGTTCCATATTCTGTGCTGGTTTTTTGGCGAGCTTTTTTTGGCATTAAATGAATCGACGTGGTTGCGATCTTCAGCCTTTGGGGTTGCTTTTTTCTGGAATGGACTTTATTCATATGCTTTTTGCGTATCTTTTTGCCTTTAGCCTATATTTTACGAAAAAATATATAACTTTTGTTTTAATTTGACATGTATAATAAATATAATAAATACATAAAACTATATATAAGTAAATAATATTTATTTATAGGTCTATATATATTATGTATGTATAAGGTATATCTCTATACGTAATATATATATAACTATCTGCATAAACATCGTACTTTTTTTAACATGTGACATACATAACATTTATTAAACATATGTATATGTGTACAAATATTTAAAGACAAGATTTTCCGCCATCCTGAAAAATTTTATAAGACGCTAAAATGGCTTTTTGAGGTCATTTTGGATTCCTTCGCCAATCGCGCCAACCAGCACACAATATGGAACTCTTCCCAATAATACAACAAACCATGACATTTAATTTCAACTTCAAATGAATGTTTTAATTTACCACTCGAAATATAAAAAATAATGCTAACTAGCAATTTGAAAAAAAGCTATTGGCGAGATTTGCACTCGGCTAGCGTAACAGTACCAAGAATTCTTTGCGACCATGGAAACTTGTATATAATTTTATTCGATTTTTTTAAAAATTAAAATGGAAAACTTTTGGTACAGATGTTATATACGGGCCCATATTGGCACGATTTTTTTTTTTTTTTATGCCAATGTCATATACGCAACGGGTACTTAACTGGCGCCAAAATATTGTTATTTTGCTTGATATGGTAAGCCGTATGTTGTTGATTATGCTGTTAATGCGCTCCCCAAATTGGCGTCGGAAAAATATTCCGCCAATATCATATATGACATCTGTGCTAAACTTTCATATTAAAAGCGAAGAAATCAGACCGTATTTGTTTATGACAGTTGATGACTTGAACTATTATAATATAGATGAAATGATGGCGATAAAATAATATTTAGCGACTTATCACCTGTGCATGGCTAACATTAGAGTACCAAAATGGCACCTAGAGTATAAAAAGCGAAGTGGCCCGCCCGGCACTGTTGATGATAGTCACATGACTTAGGCTATTGTTATAGAAATTGTTTTAAAATACCGGGAGACAAAGACTCTGTAAACTTAATTCATTTTATTTTAGCTACTTTTCAAATGCTTAACTGATCTTCTTTGATCAAAAACGAAAATAACCATTGGATGTCTTAACAGAAACTGATTCGCCCTTACATTTTTGCAGTGAAAGAGAATAGAATGGAGACCCATTTACAGGGAGATCTGCACAGCTTTTTTTAGTATAATTCAATCTTCTCTTATATTTTTAAAACCCATCAGATTAGCGTGTTTTTAGATTCTGCGGTGTCTGAATGAGGGCTGGCGAGCGTAGCTTGCAGGGGGCAGAGCCCCCTAGTATATATATATATATTGTTAACAGTTGAATGCAGCTGTTATTTATGTGTGTTTTATTATATATTGTTGTGTGTGTGCGCGTCTTTTATTATATATCGTACATAGATGTAATAGTAAAATCTATTCATCATTGTCCTGTCATCGATGGCTGTTGTATAGATGGATGGTGACGTTCCCAACATTACAAAAAAATTGCAGACTCAGGTTTCGGCCGGAGTAGCTCAGTGGTTAGAGCAACAGCCTGGAATGCTGTGGTCCAGGGTTCGATTCCTCGCTCTGGCTAATTTTTCACTCCAGTTTGATTTATTTTTGTATGTCTCTTTAATATTTAAATGTATACTGTTAACAGTTTAATGCAGGCGTTGTTTATGTGTGTTTTATTATATTGTGTAGTGTGTGTGTGTTTTATAAGATTTATAAGAAATGTTGTTTATCTTTATTAACGTTCGTCTGATATTGATGTTTTTTATTATTATTTTCATTTATGATGTGCATTCTTTAGGTTTAAGATATTTTTTTAAACCAAAGAGTTTGTATAATCCTGCATTATTTTGCAGTTTCAAAGCAACAAAAGCAAATTTCCATCTGTCAGCAATTAAAATAAAACAATTGTTGGAAAACGTCACAGTGTAAGTGATTTTATGTCCAACATCACCTCGCTTGTGAAATGACAATTTCCTCGTGAAATATGCAACGCGTTTTTTTTTTAGTTGTGAAATATGTTCCAAGATGGCGACACTTCCCTGAGCTATGGTGGCGTAAGATCACAAACTAGCGAAGGATTGTGTAAAAGACTTTTGTTTCGAAAAGGCGACAACAGATCGCAGCACTACAGAACTTTTCTGATAGACTCATTTTAAATAGAACCTTTTTTGCTTGTTAAGCAGTCTGTATTGTTTCAAGTTTTTTACTCTGTTTTAACTCTTGTGGGCCCCTTTTTACTTCTTCACTTGAAGGCCCGATTTTGTGAGGCCAAGACGCACGGTTTTTCGTGCGTTAACTGTTTGTCTTATGGAAGACTAAGGTCTCCTACTGGATTTCCAATGTCATTACTCTTATAGTATTCATATTTAACCCTTTTACTTTATATTTTTTAGTGTGTGTGTGTGGAACCATGTAATCAAGATATTCTTCAAGAATTAAATATTTTTTTTCTCTACAACTGCATCTGCATTATTCAAAGAAGATATTTTTCACGATTCACAACATCTACTCATTAAATAAAAAATTATAGGTTGTTTTCACATGAAGGAAACCAGCGTATGTCTGCTTTAACAGAAAGGTAAGAAAATAAATTTCTATCTTTCATTATTAATGAAAAAACTTTTGGTATAACAATTTTATATTTATACTGGGTCCTTAGCTTCATGCTAATCGCGAACTCACCCTTTCTAGATATTTTAATAGATTATGAAGGCTGAGTTGAAGGGGAAAGTAAATAAATAAATAAATAAATAAATAAATAAATAAATAAAACCCAGTAATAAAAATTTGTTTATCTGATTGTGATAAAATGATGAACAAGATGCACATATGAGATATGAAATATTGAAATATATACATGAAAATAAAAATAAATGTGCATGAATAAATAACGATATATATAATATCGCAAAAAGAGTATTATTGTGAACGAATATTGATTGATTATTGTGAATAACTGATCATTTTACTTATATTTATGAATATATTCTAAGAAATTATTTTAAGAAAGTCACAAACTTCTTATAGTAAATATATTTGTTATCAAAGAATTTATAAAACTTGAATAACACGCTATGTCTGCCACAAAAGAAATTACGGCAGTAGAGAAACTAAATGATAATAATTACAATCATTGGTGTTTCAAATTAGAAAATCTGTTAATTAAAGATGATTTATTCAAATATATAACAGAATCTCCACCTGCCACACCCGATGATACATATACTAAAAACGCGGCTAAGGCGAAAGCCATAATTTGTTTGTGCATTGAAAATACACAAATTGTGCACATCAGACATTTGACATCTCCCAAAGAAATTTGGGAAAGATTAAAAAGTGTTCACCAAAGGGCGAATTTATCATCCAAATTATTCCTTTTGAGGAAACTATATTCGCAAAGGCTCAATGAGGGCGGAGACTTAAATCTACATATCAACAATATTTTAACTATCCGCGAGAAACTCGCTGCCATTGGAGAGCTCATAAATGATTCGCACATCGTGGCTCTTATGCTTTGCAGCTTGCCTCAGTCATATGCTCCTCTTATAACGAGCATGGAGGCCAGAGACGAAAAGGATCTAGACCTCGAGTTTGTCAAAAACAAACTCATCGACGAGTACTCTCATCGAATCGAATACAAAAACACCAGCACACGACCAAGAGACACAGCATATAAAATTATAAATAAAGGAAACAAAAAATATTGCAGCTTCTGTCAACGAGATGGGCACGCTCGTTCAGAATGTTACAAATTGAAAAACAAACAGAAAAACAATTACCAAAGAAGTGAAAATTATAACAGTAATAAATTTAACAACCATGCCAACTTTAAAGCCAATTCGGTAAACACCAAAAATCAACACAATGGTAGTAAAACCGACTCCTCGAATTTCTGTTTCAACAGCAAGTCAAATATAGAGGATGAGGTCAACCAATCGATCATTCCTCTCTTCCCAGTGGAAAACAATTTTGAAATTGAGTCAGTAAAAATTAACCAAACACAAACAACAGATCCAAACACATATATCATTGACTCGGGTTGTACCAGGCACGTTGCATCAGCAAAAACAAATTTTGCTACATTCACAGCCGGGAATTTTGGGAATATAACAATCGCTAATGGAAAAAGGCTTAATTCGGAAGGTATGGGCGACGTAAAAATAAAAACAGACAAAAACCACTACATTACACTAAGAAACGTATTATACTGTCCAGAACTAAAGGGCAATTTATTGTCAGTTAAGAAAGCCACTGAAAATAATATAAAGGTAATTTTCGATAAAAATGCATGTTTATATGTCAAAGATGATAATATAATCTTGACAGCTAAATTAAATGATAATCTCTACGTATTAAACCCTGAAGATGATTACGGCTATACTATAAGTACTCAAACTTTCTGTAACAATACAAATTGTATTTCATTGTGGCACCGAAGACTCGGACACAAAAATTTTGATGATATTAAATACCTTGTTAATCATGAATTAGCCAATGTGATAACAATTAACAAATGTAAACATGACACGCGATGCACCAAGTGCATTGAAGGGAAACTCTCCGCTCTGCCCTACCCTAAAGTAGCCACAAACAGAAGCAAAGACATCGGTACCCTCGCACATTCCGATATATGTGGCCCCATGAATACTGAAACGATAGGAGGGAAAAGGTACTTTATAACATTCACGGATGATTATAGCAGGTACACAATAACATACTTAATCGCGCATAAATCGGAAGCCGTTATCAAACTGAAAGAATACATAGCGCTAACAAAAAAAATAAATTTGGCAAGTTGATAAAGGCAATAAGGTCCGATAACGCAAAAGAGTATATCAGTGACGAATTTGAAAACTGCCTGATAGAAAACGGGATAGAGCGTCAATTGAGTGTTCCCTATTCTAGCCCACAGAACGGCGTTTCAGAAAGAAAGAATAGAACGATAGTGGAAATGGCTAGAACCATGTTGTCGGACGCCAAGTTACCTAAGCAATTCTGGGGGGAAGCTGTCATGTCCGCCACCTACCTCATCAACCGTCTACCAACAAAGGCTAACAAAAATAACATGACACCCTATGAACTTTGGCATAAAAGAAAACCCGATCTCTCGAACATCAAAACATTCGGATGTAAGGCATTTGCCTATGTCGACAAACCTAAAAGAAATAAATTAGATGAGAAAGCCATCGAGGGAATAATGTTGGGATATGATTTCAGAAGCAAGGGCTATAGGATATATACGGGTGAAAATAAAATTATAATATCTAGAACCGTAAAATTCTTCGAAGAAGGTATAAAAGATGAGGAAATTATACCCGCCAAAGAAAATCAAAACATCGAACAAACTCCCGCAGATAATATTGAAATTGATCTAGAAGAGCGCGACGATGATCAGAATAACACCCCGACCGACACATCCCTTGAGCCGAGAAGATCGCAGAGACAAAATCGTGGTGTACCACCTAACCGTTATGGAATAAGCGCAAACCTGTGTCAAATTCAGGAGCCAAAGTCATGGACAGACCTACAAAATATCAATGACGCAGAAACTAAAGATAAATGGCTAAAAGCCACTAGTGAGGAAATAGATTCTCTGAAGCAAAATAATACTTGGAGATTAATAAAACCTATCCCGGGAAAACGCGTCATAGGTTGTAGGTGGACGTTTAAGGCAAAAAGGGGAGCCAACGGGTCTATAGAGCGATATAAAGCCAGATTGGTCGCTAAGGGATATGCTCAAAAATATGGAAGCGATTTCGACGAGACTTACGCACCCGTTGTAGCGCATACCACCCTACGAGCATTCTTAAACGCAGCGGTGTACAAAGATCTTAAAATAACTCACCTAGATGTCAAAACTGCTTTCTTACATGGCGATTTAGAAGAGGAGGTTTATATGCATCAGCCAGAGGGATACATAACAAAAGGGGAAGAAGATAAAGTGTGTAGTTTAAACAAAGCGATTTACGGCCTTAAGCAGGCAGCTAGGGCGTGGAACCAAAAAATAAGTAAATCTCTAAAAGAACTAAATTTCGTTGAATGCGCGTCAGACAAATGTCTGTACAAAAGAGTCCAAGATGGAAAAATCGCATACATAATAGTGTATGTTGATGACATCTTAGTCGCAGGAGACAAAACAGACACACACGAAATATACACTGAATTATCAAAGCAATACGAAATCAAAAATTTGGGTCAAGTAACACAATATTTAGGCATAAACATAAAGGAAACAGCAAACGGTAATCTAGAATTAGACCAGGAACACAAAATAATACAAATCGCAGAAAAATTCAATTTGTTAAATGGTAAGCCTACGTATACACCCATGAATACTAACTACTTTAATCTAGATCCAAACGGGAAACTAATGGGAGATAACGTAAAATTTAGACAGGCTATAGGAGGGCTTCTATACATTGCAAATTTAACTAGACCCGACATAGCATCAGTCGTTAACATCCTGGGAAGAAGGAATGAATCCCCAAGGGAAGTCGATTGGCAAGCTATCGAGAAATTAATTAGATATCTGCTTACTACCAAAGATCTTAAATTCGTCATAGATAAAACAAAACCTCCAATCCTAACGGCATATAGCGATGCCGATTGGGGGAACGACAGAATAGACAGGAAATCAACCACTGGAAACTTGTTTAAATTAGGAAATAATATATTGGCATGGTCATCGAGGAAGCAGAGTTGCACAGCACTCTCCTCCACGGAAGCTGAATATATCGCTGCCTCTAATGCAGGTCAAGAGATTTCGTGGTTGTTAGACCTGTTAAATGACCTCGAACTGTGTCAACAACTACCCGTAACATTGTACGAAGATAACTTATCAGCCATAAGATTGACCGAAAACGAAAAGGCACAGACAAGAACTAAACACGTGGAAGTTAAGTATCACCACATCAGACATCTATGCCAGAATGGTATAATCAAAATAACTTATTGCCCATCGAAGTTAATGCTGGCAGACGTGCTCACCAAGCCGTTGCCTAAGCCTCATTTCGAGTGTTTGAGAAACAAGTTAAACATACTACGCTCGTCGGTTTGACATAAAAAGCGGGGGTGTTGGAAAACGTCACAGTGTAAGTGATTTTATGTCCAACATCACCTCGCTTGTGAAATGACAATTTCCTCGTGAAATATGCAACGCGTTTTTTTTTTTAGTTGTGAAATATGTTCCAAGATGGCGACACTTCCCTGAGCTATGGTGGCGTAAGATCACAAACTAGCGAAGGATTGTGTAAAAGACTTTTGTTTCGAAAAGGCGACAACAGATCGCACCACTACAGAACTTTTCTGATAGACTCATTTTAAATAGAACCTTTTTTGCTTGTTAAGCAGTCTGTATTGTTTCAAGTTTTTTACTCTGTTTTAACTCTTGTGGGCCCCTTTTTACTTCTTCACTTGAAGGCCCGATTTTGTGAGGCCAAGACGCACGGTTTTTCGTGCGTTAACTCTTTGTCTTATGGAAGACTAAGGTCTCCTACTGGATTTCCAATGTCATTACTCTTATAGTATTCATATTTAACCCTTTTACTTTATATTTTTTTAGTGTGTGTGTGTGTGGAACCATGTAATCAAGATATTCTTCAAGAATTAAATATTTTTTTTCTCTACAACTGCATCTGCATTATTCAAAGAAGATATTTTTCACGATTCACAACATCTACTCATTAAATAAAAAATTATAGGTTGTTTTCACATGAAGGAAACCAGCGTATGTCTGCTTTACCAGAAAGGTAAGAAAATAAATTTCTATCTTTCATTATTAATGAAAAAACTTTTGGTATAACAATTTTATATTTATACTGGGTCCTTAGCTTCATGCTAATCGCGAACTCACCCTTTCTAGATATTTTAATAACAATTAACGTAACACTAGATGTTCGAAAAAAATACATTTTATATCAAGTGATGTGGTAAAAAAACATTTTTATTGTGACATTATTATTATTTATATAAAGAACATCTTTCATACTTTCAATTAAACAGAAGAGCTATAGAAATAATTTTTTGAAATCTTTAAATATATAATCTGCAAAAAAAGAAGAAAATAATAAGAAAAAAGAAATTAGCTGACTCGCAAGGGTAGAAAGCAGAGCTTTGTTATGCAGTACTGTTTTTACCATTGGTATTTTCTTTTAAAAATTAAGCTACATTATGGATAGTTTTTGTCATTGTTTAATTTATTATTATTATTATTATTATTATTATTATTTTAGATCTGAGGTTACAAAAGCAAACATTTTCTTTCAGAAAACTAATTATTTCACAGTTTTGTCATTGAAAAGAAAAAAAAAAACTAACGAAAGTATATTTTTGAAGTTGTTAATTTCAATCGGTTTAAATTATGAAAAGTTAATTATGTGTCAATAAGAAACATATATTCATCATTAAATGTAAATACTTATTTAAAAAAATAAATTAAAACTCAATTAATTAATGAAATTCCAAGTTCCGGCGAATTAAAAATATAGCATTAGGTGTCTTCATTACTTGGATAGTTAAAAAAATAAATGAAACTGTATTTTGTTTTTCAAATAATATCCTTCCACGTGAAAGAATATTTTGTTCTATTATAAAAAGATACAGCAAGTTACAGCTTCATTTGATGTTATAAAAATACTTTATTTATTAAAATATTATAATTGTGATATAAAGAAATTTGAATATTATAAAAGAAATTTCTTCTTACGTTTAAAATAATGGACTTGAAAACTGACACGTATTGTACGCGGCTTCAAACGGCATCATTTACATTGCAACGATTTCACTTGATGCCCCAAGCGAATTTCTAATTATACATGCTAGCTTACAAGATTAAATTGCAATACACATATTATCACCACTGTAGTTAATTCATAAAGGATAATACCTTAATCAAGCCACACATGTACTGAAATTTAGCATATCTAAAATCCACAGGTATGAAGTTAATAAAATTTATCAAAACGTCATTTAACAATACTTATAATCATGTATTTTATTAACAGTTGATTATTCAGCTATCTATAATATTCGTCAAAAAGTTTTCTTAGTAATAATGTGAATATTTACAATTAGTAGTCAATTTCTGTAATTTTATTTATTTAACCCAAAACAATTTTTAGAACATTTATCGCGACTTAATCTAAACATAAATTATAATCTTAAGATGAAAAAAACATACAAAAATTTACAAAAATAAAATTGTGTTTATTTCCTTTTAATCATGTCTTTTGTATTTAGTTGTATATTTGTAAATATCGTATTTAACACTTTTTTTGCAGAAATCTTGCACTGTACACTATATTAAAAGCCATTTAAAACAATCTTTATTCTTTTTCATCGTCGAAACTAACTTTTTACGGGATTGCGCATGTTTTAGTGCTTTTATTAAAAAAAAAAAAAAAAAGATTAAAAACACTTTGATTGCTCTTCTGCATTAGAGCATTGTTTAGTTAAATTTCAGAACACCTTTTATGTATAAAGTAGAGGCATTTTTACTGGTTAAGCTTCTGAAATAATGAAAATTTACGTTTAAACAACTTTTAACATTGTTAACGTGTATATCAATAATGCACATTGGTGAGTAGTATTATTTACGTAATTTTTGTTTCATTAAGGATTCATCTAGGATCTGAATAACTTGGCAATTTCACTACATATAATGCACTTGATGAGTAGTATTATTTTCTTAATTTTTGTTTCATTAAGGATTCATCTACGATCTCAATAACTTGGCAATTTCACTACATATAGTTGAAAATAAAATTATGTTTATTACTAAAAATCATATAAAATGTTATTGAGTTTTTTCAGGTTTAATAATCAGTCAAAATTACTTAAACAATGAATATCATTAAAAACAAGCCACAAAAATATAAAATTCATCTGAACGCTAAAACGAATATGTAATCTTTTACAATTGATTGAAAAATAAGTGTAAATTTTGCGATTATATGTATTATTTATTTCAATGAGAAATAAACATAGTTAAATACTGATTATTACAGAAAGCACTCTACATCTTAAAATGCAACATTTCATTAATTGTAATGTTAAAGGCTGTTGATTCAATGGTTGGTTGTGTTTATGACGGCCACACTGTAAAAAAAAATCTGCAAAGTTACTAAAGTTTTTCTAGGAAACTGGGATTCCTAGAACTTTTTATGTAACAGCAACAACAAAAATTCATGTACCAGACACACTTTTGCGCCGAAAATCAAAAAATATGTAAGGTTACTAAGAATTTTTTAGGAAACTGGGATGCCTAGAACTTTTCATGTAACTGCAACTAAGGTTACATATAAAATTTTAGTAAGATTACTGTAATTTTAGCAGATTCATTTGTAAATTTACAGATTTCTGTAGCTTTACAAAAACTAGTTTTGCATCTTTTTTTTTTTTTTTTTTTTTTTTTAACAGTTACAGATGAAGGTTTAGTAAGCATGTAACTTTGCATCTGTAGAACTACAGATTTTTTTTACAGTGCAATTATCAACAGGAGGGATATAGGCCCTAAGGGGGGGGGGGCGGGAGGAGTGCCCTTCGTGGGGGTCTTTCTAAGGAAACCTAACCCGTATTAACGCTTGGAAATCCAAGGTCCGAAGAAAACAACGGAAACTCCGAACGATTAGGCCGACGGGTGCGATTGGGATCGAACCCAGCACCTCCCGTCTACCAGCTTCGATAGCAGAACCTCTCGGCCACTGGTGGGGCCCGTTGATTCAATGGATAACTACGAAGATGTAGGTATATATTGAGTATAATATTGCTTAAACATTTTAATTATGTTTTGCTTTTAACTTCTTTACACCTAAAGCAAAAAAAAAAAAAAAAAAAAAAAAAAAAAAAAAATGAGAACCTCTATTCTTTTTCTCTAAATCATTAGGAGTTTATTTATTTTAACTTTTATATATTTAAATGTTTCAACTTTGAAACAAAGTCAACAAATGAAATAACGTACGTTTATTTCCTAGCAAAATAAATGTTATTAGCCCCCGGTACGGTATGCTATTTCTTTCTCCCAGCTTATTTTCTGACATCACCAAAAAAGCAACGTTACCTTACAGAAGCCAGCCGTAAAACAAAGCAGTACGATTAAATACTGTATATCATTTTTTTTTTTTTTTTTTTTTTTTTTAAACTTCTAAGCATCGCAACTATTCAATTTTTATACCGTCGTGTTGTGAGCTTCTGGGGTCGTGCCGCGTTTCTAGATATATCCACTTAGCCCTTTACGGACCTTTTAATTGCCATTTTTGGCCACGTATTTTCCTTATGGGAAAGGTAATGGTAAAACTTAAACTAATGAAGAGTACACCGGTTTTATCTAAGACTTGTTTTTGAGTGTTGGTTATAGTCTTTAGAGTCTTAAGAGGTACACTCATGGTAAAACTTATGAAGATCTCACAAATGTGGGATGTTAAAGATTATTCTCCATTTTGTTTCTTACTAAAGATCACATTGCTATAAAGCTATTACAAAAAAATTCATAAAAAAAAAAAAAAGAAAAGAAATTACTAAATGTTATATTCTACAAATTTTTTCGATGGCAACATGTTTAGGGTAGTCATCTTCAACTTTTAGATATAAAATTAAATACTAGGTTTGCCATCTTAACACTTAAAACTGCCATTTTGTTTCTAATGGGTGTTTTCTCCATTAGAATTTTAGCACAAAATGCTAAATACCTCAAAAATACTGGTCGTAGAGGTTTTTCGCTGCGCCAAATTCAACTGCAAACCACCTAAGTGAACTTCCCCCCCCCCCCGTCTTTTCCACTATTTCGTTTAGCTCTAGCTCAATTAGGGGCCTGTAGGGGACGGGTTTTTTGGGGCGCTACTTTTCTATTGCTTTTATCTTAGTCTTTGTCACATTTACTGTCACATTTTCATTTCTTCTTTTATCCTAACTTTTGTCACCATCTTCTGCTCCACTTTTTGTCCCCCTCCCTTAACTATAACATTGGCTACTTTTTTGCTATTTGAGCTAGAGACTTGGATTTTTCTATTTTTTAGTCATTTTTGACTTTCTAACCAATCCCATTCCATATTTCACACTATTTCCCAGTTGTTAAGGATTTTCCTTAACAATGGAAACTTTTTCAATTATTAAGATAATTTTCTGGTTTTTTCTTGAATATGCTGGAGGTTGCCGTCAGTTTTGATCCCACTTAATTTTCTTTGACCTTGCTCGTATATTATTATTATTTCGTATTATCGTATATTATTAGGCTCGTAACGCGCCTAACATTGACAACTTTTTTATTTTTTGAGTTATTCTCCTGTTTTTTTTTTTTTTTTTGTTTTTTTTTTTTTCTCACTGGGATATCTCGTATTAATTACTTTCTTGATCCCATTTAACATTTTTACATTTAGCATACATTATCAACTTTTTCAATTATCAAGATATTTCTTGAATATGCTAGAGGTTGCCGACAGTTTTGATCCCACTTAAATTTTTGACCTTGCTCGTAATTCCTTGCCTAACATTGACAACTTTTTTATTATTTGAGTTATTCACCTGCTTTTTTTCAATGGGATATCTCGTATTACTCTTATTCTTGATCCCACTTAAAATTTTTACATTCAGCACACGTTATCCTTAACAATAGCATCTTTTTTCTTTCTTGGGTTAAATTTTTGGTTTCTTCTCGCACTTATTGGTTGGTCCCTGCACTGATTTTTGGCGCATTTACATCATAATTATTCATCTATACTTTTGTGTACCATATTTCTTTTCAGGCAAGTGCGGCAGGACCCTAGTAGCGTCGGGTGAGTACTGTTAACTTTCATACTTTAGTGTAATATTTAACATTCTTTTTATTTTTCTGGTCCACCCAGTCAGCCCTTACAATGTCTGTTCCTTATTTTGTCCAAGTGTGGGAAATCGGGATTGGATAGGCAATATACATGCTGCAGCAATGTTGTTGTAATTGTCTACATCAGTTCTACATTGAGAGTGTAAATATGTAAATTTGTTCTCTATTTCATTTTATTATTTTATTATTCATAACACACTATTATTCCTGTATCATATCAGATGAATTAAACTAGGAGACCATTTTTGATCACAAACACAGTAATAATCTTCACATACTGAAATTTGTTGTTACTTGTAAAAAATTATGATTGTGATTGTCGGAATTACAAAGTTGGACAGGGTATGGTGTTATTGGGAGAATTGTACAATTGATTTATATCTCTTTTTGAGTGTATGGTTTTTGTGGTACGGGGGCAAATGCACATACTTTTCCCTTTTCTTTGTTTTGATATAGTAAACTTTTACTATCATTATTTTATTTTATTTTTATTTCATTTATTATTCAAAATTTTACCCTTATTAGGCTCTTAATTTTTATCTTAGTCATTTTCGGTGGTCACGACCACCGGTTTTTGCTTTTTTCTATCTATATCCCTTTCTTTCAAAGATATGTGGTGCGGGTCTAGTGGACCCCCCCCCCCATTTATGTGTTTATCTTCAACTTCTAATATAACTCAAACGTATTATATCTTTAAATTGCTTGGCTGGCATATGATGATAGAACGTAGTATCTAAAATCATTTTAATAGTATCTTCGATCATTCTTAATAATATCTCTCTTAAAGTATTGCATAATTACTAATTGAAATTAGTTAACTAAAATAATCCCAAGTATTGATAAGCAGTCTTGTTAAAGTGGACTTAAAGTAATGTCAAGATACATAATGTATCAAAAAGGAATCAATCCAACAGTCAACTTGACAAGATTGGATATGGACACAGTAGTGAAAACAAGTACAATAAATAGAGAGGCATCTAATAATGAATTGGCTGACGTCCAATCATCTGGAGTTATTCCGGCGACAGAACCAGCGCTAATTACGAGTCATGTTGTTCAACAGTTGATAAATAAGGTCGAGGCGGTTTATCCACAACGTTATGAAGAATTTAAGGTCCTATTAACAAATCAATTAGAACATATCAAGGCTGTGGAGAAGGGAGAATTTTAAAAGAGCCCATACTATGGCATATATAACATACAAAGTTATAATGTTGTAAATAATATATATCAACCAGAAAAATATCGTATGAAGACAGCAAAGGGTGATAGAGCTGCCCAATTAAGAAAAAATGCACTATTTTTGGAATTTGAGTTACAACACATCAGAGCAATACATTATAAAGAATACAACAAAATACCATATTATCAAGCAAATAATACTGAACTAATAAACCTGCATCGGGAAATGAAAAGTGAAGAAATAATTAGCATAAGAAACAGAATTATAGAACTAAATCATAAAGAAAACAGAAGACCATATGTGACTAGTTGTCCGTTCTTCAATCATCTGCAGCTTCTGATCCTACTAAAGGAAGAGAATGATCCCATACCACAACCAGAAAAACTAAAATCAAAAACTATCAGTACCAAGAATACCCAACAAAGAAAGCAGTCTAATTTGGAAACTGCAATATCACTAGCAGAAGAAATTAATGAGGCTCGATTAAAAAACAAAGAAAAAATTATACAAAATGCATTAGGTGGATCACCACTTCCATTAAAAATACCACCATCCATAAACCAGCTAGAGTCACTATCCATCCAACAGCTCATTCAGGAGTACAATATACTATTAAATAACAGATCTAATAGTAGCTCAGAAGAAGCTAAAAAATATCTCGAAACAATCTTTTCTAAAGCAAGAAGAGATGAGAAACTTCTTATACAACACTCCAACGAAATAAATAAGGATTCTCCTGAAAAGATGAAAAAATTACGACATAAATTGGATATCCCGCAAACACAGAATGATGAACTGTCATTAAAGCTCAAAGAAAGTACAAAAGTGGAAATTAAACTTGAGAAATATTTGGAAGAACTGAAGCAAGAGAATAAACAATTAAAAATCTCCTTAACTGAGGTAGAACATAGTAAAGAACAAATAAAAGAAAGTTTTAAAGAAGAAATAGATAAAATAAAAAGTCAACAGAGGCAACTTAAGAAAAAAACTATAGACAAATTTTCACAAACAGTAAATAAATTAAAAACAACAACAACTCAAACAATAATGGAAAAAAGATCAAATGCAGAAGTAAAGATTGAAATTAAATTGGAAGAATTGAAACAAGAAAATAAACAATTAAAAGACTCTTTGGTCAAGGAAGAACAAAATAAAGAACAGATTAATGCAAATATTGTAACCCTTCAAGAAGAAATTAATAAATTAAAACGACAACAGAAGCAATTAAAATCACAAACTAGAGAAAAAATCATACAAACAGAAGTTAAGTTAAAAACAATAGCAACTCAAACAATAATGGCAAATAACGAAAATGAGAGAATAGAAGAAAATGGTGAAGGAGGGTTCATTCAATTATCCAACAGACTACAGAAAATTGAGGAGTTGGTGACGCGAAACCTGGAGTACTCTAGTGGGGGCTGTCAAGGAGTGAAATGCGGTGATGGCACAAAAACGGGCGTTCCCCCTGCTTTGCCGATTTCTAATTCTGCAATATTAATTAGAACAACCGCTAAACACATAAGGATTCCAAAACTCAAAGCATTACTTAACGAACACTTTAATAAAGTGAAGGAAGTTCCAATAATATACTGCAGAAATGCCAGAAATCCAGATACAATAATTATACAATCTAATACAGATGACAATACAGAACACTTGTTAAAAATGATAGAAAACACTCCTGACATTACAAAGTTAACAGAAATCACATATAAGTTGACTAATTACAAAAGAGTAATAATCACCGGTATTCCATCCTCAGTACCTACAAATGAAATAATATCATATCTTGAAGAAAATTTATCTGATAAAAACATCACCTTATTGAAAATTCTAAAGAGGGATAATTCTACACTACATCACATCATATTGCAATTAGAAACAAAAGCATCACAAGAACTATTAGAAAAAAAAATTATACAGGTGGGTCTCAACAAGTGTTATATTCGTTCTTTTCGCCCAATAATTAGATGCGGCAATTGCCAGCTGTATGGACATCAGACATCTTACTGCAGGAGACAGCCAATTTGCGCCAAATGTTCGAGAGGTCACTGCACTTCGGAGTGCCCTTTTGCGGGAGTTCTCTCGCAATATAGATGCACAAATTGTTTCCACTTACCTAATTATAGGAAACATTCAGCGGATTCCACTGCGTGTCCGGTTTATCAATCACACTTGGCAAATAGAAGATGTGTTCAGTAGGACCATATGGCCATATTGTCAAATATTAAATAACTCAAAAGAATTTGTAATAGTGCATAATATTAATTATTGTTCGCATATTGTACCTTAATACTAAATTTTCAGTGTAGATTTAAAAATAATTTTTGCATCATGTATCTTACATAATATCTCAAACACAGTATCATTGTACTGTAAATTTGTAGGTAATTATTATCTACAATTACTTATACTTTCATAATAGTGCATAATATTAATTATTGTTCGCATCTTGTACCTTAATACTTATTTTTAGTATAGAGTTAAAAATAATTTTGCATCATATATCTTGAAAATAGCTTTAAGTGTTGCAAATATCACATCTGTACATGGTTTAAATTGATGTTATGATTTAAATTATGTGTGAATACTGAAAATAATATAAAAGTGTTGCAAATATGTAGGTAATTGTGTTAAAAAAAAAAAAAAAAAGTTTAATATCAAATTCTAAAAACTATGCATATTTATATGTTATAATAATGAATATTTCTCTCAAATGTAATTATAGGGGTCATCTGTAAATATTTATTGCAAACACTGCCAATAATTGTCATATATCTAACATTGTTATTTCTCCTAAACTGTAAAAAAAAAAAAAAAAAAAAAAAAAAAAAAAAAAAAAAAAAAAAAAAAAAAAAAATCAAGGAGTTTCGCAGGTAGTAAAACTTTTCCCTGCCCTGGGCTTGGGGGTTACACCTAACCATAAGCCAAAAGCGGGTTCCCAGGGTGGGTGCTTACTTACTTACTTACCGTCGTGTTGTGAAAAAAATGTACTTTTAAATGAAATTTGTTTGAAAACTGCATCTTCATTTATTTTTGAAATATTAATTTATTTGTAGTTTTTAGAGCCATTTGCTTAATATTGGCAATGGAAGTCGTCCATTTCTGTAGAATGTAAAGGGAAAATAGTTGTAAAATATTAATTATGTATTTTTGTTGCCATTTATTCATAAAAACCGAAAGAACATGTAATTAAAACTCGTGCTGTTTTGAAAAATATATAAACAAATGATTTCTATTAAAACAATGGAGCTATTATAAACTATATCTAATTGTAAGTATCAATGAATCATTAGATAGCCGTTTTTTGTCGATTTTCTTGAATCACGCATCTTTTTGCTGCCTTTGTGCATTATTTCGCGATAGTGATGTGCTATGCATGCTTTACTGTAGATGTTTAAGAATAGATCGTAAATGTGGAATTTTTAAGCGGATGCAAATGACGTCATTTTACATAAAATGAAACGCGTGCTTTAAGTCTTAAAATTGAAATATGTTTTGTACTGCAGTATACACCAGCTTAATCGTGTTATCTTCTTCTGATGGACTGGTGACTTCTATTATTATGAAACAGCTTCATTTATAATGGCTATTTCATAATAATAGAAGCCATCAGTCCATCAGAAGAAAATGAAGTAATGGAAATACCGGGGGAGCCACTAAATTCTGAAAAGCAGAATTCCTCTTCTCCAGTTTTCATCCTAGTTTTGAAAAAGCCTTCAAGACAGTGTGACAGCGAAAGTAGGTAAATTTCTAAATTATGTAACTTAATTCGTTTACAATAAAATACAGGTTTAGCCTAAATGATTCATCACGGTTTAAAAAACTGCTTATTTACAAGTATTCGACAAATAAAGATGGGTGATAAACGAAAAGATACATACACTCACAAAGTTTCTGGTACATACTTTAAATTTTCAATGTGTGTACCCTTAGTCACCCGGCAAACATCCCAACGGTAATCCAGTTCCGTCCATACTTTCAATAGCATTTTTCAGTCAATGGCTTTAACAGAAGTAGTGCTGCGTTCCTGAACACGAGCAACGAGTCGGGCTTTTAAAATTGGTGAGTGTATGTATCCTGTCATGTATCACACGCCTTTGTAGGTCGTATACCTCTCAATACTCATTTTTTTTAAACCAGATAAATCATGTAGGCTAGCCCTGTATTTGGAGGATTTATAGATTATTCACTTGACTAAAGCACTAAAATTTATTATTCCATGAATTTATTTTATTCATAATTAAATTGATATTTTAAGGGGTTAATATTTTTAGATCCATATTTGTGTATTTCATTTATCAGTCTCTTATAATATCCATTTCAGGAAAAGGACGTTTTTTATTAGGACATTGCCATATTGTTCGTGAAAAAGCAATAAATGTGTATATGTAGAAATTTTTAACATCGGACTTCAAGAGGTTAAATTATGCCAAATTAATAATAATATAGAGTCATATATGATCTAAGTTAGCCTATACGTTAGTCTTAGTCTTTCCATATGATGAGAGATCACAGTGCAGTCTGTGCAAAAATATGCTCCTGAAAACAAAAATATATATATCGTAGAAATGATATCTACGATTTACTTATTTTAGTTACAGTAGAATTCCGAAAATAACCCCCCACCTAAATGTAAGTTCACTCATCAATCTTCAATAACTTACATTTTTCGAAAGAATTCCGTTTATAAGTACACCCCCCCCCCCCCCCCCACACACACACACACCATACCAAAAATCCTATGATATTATTCTGAATACTTTTGGCTTCCGACTACACGAAATTGAATAAACAAAACAAACCGCAGATAGACTTCTCCTTTTTCTTTTCAGATTCTCTATAATGCACTTTTTTTAGGTTGCTTGAATTTTCTTATAACTTATTATATTTTAATAAAAACTATTGCCCAGCACTATTATTGGAACTTGATTAAAATATGAAAAAAAATCTGTCTATTAACTACGGATATATCAGTTTTTTTAATATTAAGGAATAAACGGGTTTTGCTTTTTAATCTTTTTCATTTAATTATTTTTGCTGTTTACTTGCATCTCAATAAATTATTTTTCCCACACTCGGACAGCGCGAACTTTGGCACACATTAACTGAGTGCTTTTTATACGTAAAAAAAATAGGATTTGAGTAGTTTTTCTCTGTTGAATGATAAAATATTATTATTTAGAGGATTATTCAATTATTATATTTTGTTTATTTTAAAAATAATTTTTTTTTATAGAAAATGAAAGTATTTAAAAAATGTTTCACTAAAACACATTGTCACACACTAATTTGACAATATCTTAGGATTAGCTGAAAGTGCTTGCAGTGCTTTATATATATAATTTTAACATCTAATGTTTCTAATTTTGAAAGCCATTTGCATACTTTATCACACCTGATTAGGTTATTTTAATTTTGCGGTATTTCCTGTTTATGTACTTCTGCAAAAGGGCGTATCTTAAGGCAAATTTCCATTTCATTGTTATTGTTAGAATTCTTAAAAGTATTTTCTGCGCAAAAAAGAATTATTAGTAGTTTGCATGAAAAAAAAACGACATGCATAATAGTTTTCAAGTACCATGCCATTGTAGAATTTTCTGATAAGATTTTAATGTGGAGAAAGATTTTAGATGGAAGTAGATTTGGAATTAGTATAATAAGTTTTCTTAAAGGTCACATCGACTGTCAAAAATTCTTATAGTTTTTCGAGAGTCCTGGTTTCAAAAATGAATTTATATTATTGGTGTATTTAATAATATAACTATTTTAATTCATTATATAGATATTTATATATATATATCGTACTAGTCTTAATAAATAGCATTAGCAGAATATTTATGCTACACCCCTTCCTATAATATATTGCTGTTTTGTTGTGACAGATTAAAGCAAATGCAAATTTTTTTTCCAAATAGACGATTTCAGAACTACAAATACATATTTTATATACAATTAAATCAAACCTAAAAGGCTTCTTTGACAAAATAAGTATCTAAAGATATTTTATTATTGCTTTTAAATTGATTGTTCGATCAAGAGATTAAAAAAAAGTCTAAGAAAAAAATTTAACAGTTGCTGCCTATGTTTAATTTCTCTTGTTTTGGCTCCAAATTGATTAAAAAATTATCTTGGATATGGTATAGCATAAGATTTTTTTCTTCGCATTACAAAGAGGCTTGTAGAATAAATGCATAGTTACTCTCTTATAAGGTATACTATGATTCCGTGAGTTTTGAGTTTTGCGTTCGATTGCGATGTCCTGAAATTTGTACCAGAATGGGCTCCCTGTTTTGTCATCTCTTTTACTTTCCCAAAGTACGCCCGAATTCCATGTAATCATATTTTCATTGTTATTTTGTGTGCTTATATGAAAATTTGTATGTGTGGTTTATGTGGTTTTCTGACTTCTAGAAATACAGCGATAGGAGACTGAGTCACCTGAATTTGTTGCATCACTGCCAATGTGGAAATCATGACTTGATTTCAGAACCTTCAAATCTCCGATGGCCTGTGTTTTCCAGTAATTCGAATCTTGAAACAGAATCTTTAGTTGAGTGTTACATAGCGTAGTAAACTGTTACAATTTAGTATATCAAAATAAAAGAATATTGGAATCCACGCGATACCCCTAATAGTGCTATTCTAGACTTTTACAGTGAAATTTTTATATTGCTATTGCAGAAGTTTAGAGTAATATGTTTGTAGGGAACTGGGGTCACCTTTCTTAGTTTTTGAAATACGATCAACGATGCGATAAAATAACTAATTGCGTACGCTCTCCCCTAGGTTTTGTTACAGGTAAATATGTGTTTTTAGATTTAGAAATAATGTAGAAGCTGTATGATATTCGAAATAAAATACCACATACAATTAAACTAAGGATATGTCATCCGTAACATCGTTAAATCTATAACTTTGATGTACAAAAAATTATATACATATTGCAAGGCATTTCATGGAACTACATGGATTATGCTGAGTAATTGACAAAAAACGTATATTTTGGATGTGTTAAATTATACATATGCTTTGGTGGAACAGATTTGTGTCTTACACATTTCATATAAGTTAGTAAACACTTACATAAAATTTATTGAATCACTTTTGACGTTTTTTGGTGGAAAAAGACTGAAAGCATAACGTAACTCTTATCCACGTGTTACTTTATTCATAGTCTTACTGAAAAAAGTGGAGACATAAGTGTTTCCTGCCCTTCTGGGGTCTAAAGTTATACTTTTTTTAACTGTAACTTGAGAAGTAAATTAAAACTTTTATGTATTACGTGTAATTTGGGGATTTTAAAATGTAAAAAAATATATATAAAGGATTTGAAAGATATAGAGAGCTGAAGGTGATGTATTTTTTTAAAGATATTTTAAAATACAGATATCTTTTCCTAAAGTTAATAATAAAGTAATTTATCTGCAAAAAAGTGTTAATTCAAAGCAATATTTTACTTGGATAATAAATATTTTAACAATTTATTGTTGAGTCATACAAGTGCTACAGAACTCCAATGTTAATTTCGTTTCAATGTTGCGTGAAAAACCGTCTCTTTAAAACTTTAATGAATATAATTTAGTATTATTTTTAGAAAGTTATTTAGTTAGCTACATCCAAAAAAGGTATTTCAGAAAAAAATTCTCAGTTATTCTGTCATTAAACTAACGGCACCCGCGGTTTTGAGAGCGCGGAAAATAGCAGAGAAGGGTTGCCAAAAAATAAATAAAAAAATGTTAAACTGCTCTTACACTCAGCAAATTAAAGCAAATTTTATATTTGTATTACTGACAAAAATACTACTAAAAAAGAGAATATCCATACTGTACCATTTCCCTCCGATCCCATGCGAAAAAGAAATTTTTCTCACATAGTGAATACTGTCCGCCTTCTTTACTGGAGTGAAAACAAATTCAAAATAGCTTCAGAAACCTTATTAAATCACGATTTTAGGGCGTTTGTGCTAATTGCACACTTTAAATGTTAAAATTTTAACAGACAGTTGTTTGTGCTTTATTACGTATTAAATGAAACCACTTTTTCTAATGCTATGTTAACTTTAACAGTTTTAAAGGAATTGTAATTTTAGACGTTTTTCATTATTGCACTTGCTTGTGTGCAGTGATGCTGATGTAAAATAATTAGTTGTTTTTTAAGTAGCGATACAAATCATTTTGCGGCTGATAGGATTTTTTTAATTGGCTAATCGAATTTGAAGACAGCCTTTCTAGCCCTAAGACTACCTATTTAATTGTAATTTTAAACCCTTTCACACTCCCGATAGGAGAGGAAATCAAAGTAAAAGGTATTTTCTAGTAATTAAACATTATAATGATAGGAGAATTTTTGAAACCGATTTTGAAATTTTCAACTAGTCGTGATTGTAGCACATTTTAAGTTCATTTTACACTTTAAATTTAGTTTTTTTTCTACGAAACCGGCTTAGACAGCTTCTAGTAACCACCCGTGTCATATTTGCCATTTTTAGTCCTAACACTTTTGAAGAAATTGTAGTTTTAGTACGTTTTTTATCGTGAGATCCACTTTGGGATGCTGATAGTAGGACATATGTTTGGAGCAGCAACTATCACCATCTATTGCATCAAGCATTTTAAAAATCTGTTCTTTAGTTATAGAGATTACCTCAGGAAATAAAACAAAGGCTCCCTCTTTATAACAATAGTGCAGATTCAAAATTTAGTAACATTGAATGTTCTAAAAAAGTGAGTACCTTGTACAACTACGTGTACTAACTTGTACAAAATGTATACAATTGAGATTAAACTGCTTTTATTTACAACAAAACATTTGTCTGGATCTGGTGCGACGAAATTATAAGCCTCTCAGGGGGGCCCGCGGCAAAAAATCCCTTTTTTAATTTATAGATCGAATGAATTATTTTGTTAAATATGTGTTTGCACAATAAACATATTCCATGCAGAAAATAAAGAAAACTTTAAAACATAAAATAAAGTTATTTAAAGATACTTAATTTTTCATATAACTCTTGAAACACTTGAGTGATTTGCATAAACTTTGCATCCTTGTATACACAGACAGATTTTAATTTGTGTTCAGTATTTCTAAAAACATTCATTATGGAGTTCATAATAAATTTTATTGTGAAAAAAGGCTTTTTCATGAGTGAAGAAATTTTTTCATGGGTGTCTTTTGCACTAATTTGCATATTTATACAATTCTCATTCCAAATCAAAAGTCTTGAATACAATTTATTAGAGAAAATTGAAGTTAAAGATTCCTTTAACTTCATTTAAAGCTCGGCATCACAAGAAAAAAAAGCTATATCTCCGGACCTAATCATCATAAAAGCATACGATTTTTAGTATTTAAATGTAAAACCTCTGTAATGATTTTTAAGCGAACTAAAAAACGATTTATTGAGAATTTCCTGTCTCTGACTTCCTTAATAAAAATAAATAAGTAATTCTTAATGAGTGGATTTGTTATAGTTGAATTTATTTACTTCAGTCTATTAATCCCTTCGGGACCGTCGCGTTGGCTCTTACACATTTTTCTTCCAATTACCTTTACTTAAATAAATTACGAAAATGCTCTGATAAAGAAGGCAAATAATGATTTTAATTTTTAGTGGTACCAAAAACAAATTCTGTATGCATTTTTTGAAAGTGCATATATGCACCCATGGTATCTAATGGGTTCAGTGTTGCCAGTGGGCTACTTTTTTTAAATTCAGATTTCTTGATCGTCATCACTTTTTTGAAACGGTAAAATTCACTTTGTTTTTGCCTTAATTAACATATCATTAAACAAGGCACATTTTACCATTTCAAAAATGTGGTGCCAATGAAGAATCTAATTTAAAAAAAAAGGAGCCCATCTGGCAACACTGAATGGGCTAACAAAACCATAACTTATTTGAAAATCTTTACGTTAAAAAATCAAGTATTAATTATTGCCAAAATACATATGATTTTTAAAAATCTAAAACAATATTATTAATTCAATATGAAATTACATTTTTATAAAAGTTGACATGAAAAGATGCGTGCATCTCTTTATTTATTTATTTTACCACACACAGAAAATAAAAGATTACAATTGCCGTACAATAACAAAAGAAAAAAAACAAAATTTTGCCTTTTTTATTATGAATGCAAAAATATCATTAACTCAGCTTCAACATGAATTTTTTGTTTCTTTTGTCGTCTTTTTAAATGCCTCTCAATATTATTTTTTTCTCTATTACATCTTAGATAAAAGAATGAATATTTGTTTATGAGAACTGTAATTATTTCTTACTTTTTTTTTCTTTTAAAGTAAAATTAAAATATCTAAAGATTATTGGATTATTATTCCTAAGCGATTTTTTTTAAATATTGATGTAAACTGCAGTTTTGAAAATAATTAATTATGAAATCTAACACTTAAAAAAATAATTTTATTTTCTTAATTTTTCTAATAAATAGAAACTTAATTTTGAACGTTTTAAAAACTTTCTAATAAGCTGCTTTTTTGATGAATTTGTACAATTTTATCTTTAGAATTATTTTTTTATACGAAAAATTAATTAAATTCCTACTTAATCGGTCTCAGGACTCTTAAAATTTGAAAAAATGAAAAAAAAAGACCATTTTCAACATTTAATATCTTAAAGTGTATTTGATTTTAAGACACAAATTTAATTGGAATAAAATATATAAGTATGTTCTTTCATTTCATGTATTTAAAAAATTATAAGATGCAGAATTAGCATTTACAGGGGGCTCCAAAGTGTTAGACATTTGATGAGCCAAAAATCGGCATAACAGCTTACGCGCACGATTACAAAATAAGTATTGCAACTAGAATAAAAATTTTGGTGCCTACTTATACTTTAGATTGTAATAATTACCCTGAACCTAAATAAAATTGTATTTAAAGCTTTTTTATATTTTTAATACAAAGTTGTATTTAGCTAATGCAAAATTAAGAAAATTTCAACAGTATAATCACCTAAAAAAATATTGTTTTGAACACTAAAAAGTAAATTTTCGGTTCAGTTTATACAGACTAACATGGAACACGTGTTTTGAAAATTTCATGAAAAAATATTCATAAGTTTTTGAGATATCGTGCGCGTTATGCCCAAAAACGTCATTTGGAGAAAAATGGCTTCAAAGTTTCTGAAATTGAAGGTCTATAAATGTAAAAGCCATAACTTCAGTTCTAATATGAATTTCAAGGAAACAATTATATCAAAATCTTCAGAAAAGATAGGAGTTTAACATATAAAAAAATTTAAATTTCGAAAATTTTAAAGCTTTAAGAGTCCTGAGACCCCTTAACGTATAATGTGAAATAATATAATATATTTATAATACTTTCCATAAGCTAATGTACCACATCGCTGCAATGGATTACTTACCGTAAATCCTACTAATTCCCAATCACAGATTTTTAATTTTAATTGTATGGTCAAAGACTACGCATTAATTTCAACACATAGATATTTTTTTTTTCCTTCCCTTTCCCCCAATATCATTATCTATATAATAATAGCCTAAGTCATGTTCCTGTCATCAATAATTCCGGGCAGACCGTTTCACTTTTTTTATGCCATTTTGGTACTTTTATGTCAGCTGGTTGCAGATGATTCAATCGCCAAATAGGGTTCCATCGCCATCATTTCATTTAAAATATAAATCTATAACTGACTTTATTTAAAATACATGACTTTCAATTAAAGCAAATAAATGTAAAATACACATCTTTCTCCATCTCATTTAAAACAACATAAGTAAGTAAAGGTACTTTTTCAGTAGGGTAACTCCGGGAGAGTCGCCGCATACGAGATAGACGCTGCACCCCTTGTATTTCTTGTAATTATCGATAGATAGTCGTCAAACGCATAGTATAGGTGCGCAATGAGATTATTTTAACCAGTGTATAGTGTGAATCCTATTTCGATGTTTACTTGTAGAAGTACAATCGTTAATTTGACGTAAGTGCATGATTTCACTATCCAAACTTTTAAACACGTTATGTTCGAATACTTTTCATACACTAATTACTAAATGCATGCATGATTTCGAAGTCAAAAGTAAGTGTAGCGTTTGTATAGAGTACTGTGTGTATGGTTACGCCATTCCTCTTAGCGATGGCAGGTAACTGTGATGGCCGACGTCTGCACCATGCAAAATGGGATACATGACGCAATGCTATTCCGGTATACATGCCGCAGTTTCATTTTTACGGGATGATTAAATGTTATTAACTTTTCCTATTCTTTTTGCACAGACTAACCATGTTAGGCATGTTATCAAGTTTACTAATAAAAAGTAAGAATGGCAAGAAAGATGCAAGTCAAGATGATAATAATGAAAAATTGGATTACGCGTAACGCAGACGTTCTTTGCAAACTACTCCAAAAAAGAGGAAGTGTAAATGGCTTCGTTGCATCAGGTGTTTAAATGTAGGTACATACATAATGTACTTTTTCGAGAATTTTTCTGTAGATTGTAGTCGAAAAAAAAATCTCTTAACCCATTCGGGACCATATGTGTATATAAGCACCTTCATAAAGAGCTTACAAAATTTGTTTCTGGCATCAGTATAAAAAAAAATGTATTATTTGCTTTGTTTAATTAGAGCATTTTCATGATTATTTAAGTAAAGGTAACTTCTTTTAAAAAAGTGGTACCAACCGAATAAAATTTGTGTAAAGGCCACCGGAATCGAAAGGGTTAACAAATAAATTATGTAAACACAATTTTACTTTTTTTCCCCTTTCTGATACATTTATGTTACGTTGTTGCTAAAATAACAATTCAAATTTAATGTAAAAAATAAGTCGATAATTTTAATAGTGAAAGTAGGCAACAGTTATTAATTTGAATCTATTAATACGTTTTATTGTACGCATTTAGTTTCATTTTGTTATTACATCGTTAATTATAGTCCAGATATGAATATCTTTTTGAATATTTTTATTTATAATTTCATTCTGTTCTTATTACAAGCGCGGCACAACTACCGCACAAGTGCGCCGTCTCAGCCTGACTGTACGGGTGACGCGCCGCAGTGTAATGTTTTAGAAAAAAAAAAGTTAAAAATATTAATAATTTGTTTTGATTTTTTTTGTCGTAGTACACGCGTTGTATATTTAACATTGAATAGCACAGAATGCTTTTTTTTTTTTTTTTTTTTTTTTTTTTAACGTCCGCCATGGGATTTTATACACAAATTAAAAAAAAAAAAAAAAAAAATGTGCGGCATAAATCCCGGAATTACCCTATAAATACTTGACGAAAAGGTGCTTGGCGAGAAAAGAAATTTGGCAACGCATTTTCTGCAACCTATTTATTGTTTCATATACACAAGCATTTTTTTTTCCTATTTGAAATCAATTTATTTAATATAAAGAAGCCATTTGTCATTTTTTATATAGAAACAGGAGTAATTTGTATATACAAAAATATGTATAAATAAAATATTTTTAAAGCCAGGTTTGTTTACAGAGCTGTTTATATAGTTTGGCAACATATTTTCCTTTTTGAAACCAGAATTGCACCAAGCTTTTTAAAAAATGCCAATGCGCCTATAGTGGAAAATTATCGAAATAAATAATTATTAATAATAAAAATGACATATATGAAAATGTTTTATTTCAACATCAAAGCACTATTTCTAATTTACACACCCCAAAAATAAAAGATAGCTATGGGAAAAATGTTGTTTTCGAGATTTACCCATTGCGTCCGCCCAACATAAATGTTCAGCAATTTTTAATAATTTTTTTTTCATATAAAACTACTTAAAATTTGATTTTTTAGAAAAATATTTAAAACACTTAATATTTGAGAGATGAGTTATATTCAAAAATATGTATATGTTTTGAGAGAATTTCAGTTAAAATTAGATTGACAGTCTATATCTCTTTCCACCGAAGTAAACATAAAATATTCGTTCTTCAGTGAACGAAAAAAAAATTAATTTATGGAGGTAATCAATCACAGAGCAAGAAAAAATGACATTGGCGTCAGATTCGTTACACCTGTTTGTCACTTCATGAAGAGATCTTTAATCCAACGTTTATCTGCATTCATAATGACAAATATATATATATATATATAAACAAAATGCTGCCCTGATCGCATAGATTTGTTGATTTCTCTATCAGAATATTTGCATTTAGTGAAGGTACGTAACTAAATGATATTAAGAATAAAAGTAATATGTTGCAATCTTAGATACATTTAAGGGACACCAAACTGGTCTCCATAGGCGGCTAGTTGTAAATAAAACACATAGATTATCATATTTTCTTATGAAAGTTTATTCACCAATTTTACTGAATTGTTAAAACAACAAGTACACTTTCTAAAACATACAATTTGTGAATAAATAAGCAAATAAATAATATAAATAATAACAGGAACATTAAAAATTTAATTATTTTATGTTAAAGATAGTTTTGTTTATGTGCAACTTCGTTATACGCAACTTTTAACAAATGAATGATTTTTCCATAAACATTAAGAAGATTAAATAGTATTACAAGTATACATTTTCCTAAAGAATACATTTTGAAGTATAACTAAATATTTGTTCTTGTTATGCTTGATACTTTTAAAAGTATTCTGCATTAAATAATATATATATATATATATACTTAAAAACTAATTTTAATGCAAAAACACGCACAGTAATCCCTAATTATTTCTTTAACAAAATTCAATCAATTTTACGAAAATAAATTTATTACTCTAATATGCAGGGTGTCACAAATTTATCTTTACAAAATTGATCCTTCATAAAAACTAAGCGAAAAAGATAGCGAAGTTTGGTTTTGTGTGCGTATCACTCCTACAGTTTTAACCGTTTATCTACAGTACCTTACTTATAAGTACCATTAAAATAACTTGTTATGAAATTCATTTAATACATCGATTAGTAGTAATACAGTTTAGAATGACTTATAGATGCATTGATTTATCTTGTTCCAAAAAAATTATGTGTTACACAAAACAAAATTATTTTTAAAAGGATGATTTCTTTTGCCTTTGCATCTTTTAAGCTTTCTTGGCGTTGGGGTGGGATGTGGGGGATTTTTCAGTTGGGAAATATTTCTATAGTTCTATTGTAAGAACATTATATTTGTACATTTCCTAATTCTACAAAATACTAAGAAAAAGATTTAAAATAAAAGATTTCAGTGGGATTATACATATTGCACAAAATCTCTATAAATTCAAGATCAATTAATCATTCTAAATCCGTCAATCCTTCTACAGGTCTTCTAAAATTTCTTATTTGGTTATGTAACTCTTCTAATATAGTTTCAAAAAGTCACGAAAAATGCTTTAGAAGATAATCTTTTCATGAATTCATAATTCGGTACATAAGGTGTTAATTGAACTAAAAAACAAAATTTTTGCTTTCAGGTACGGCCCAGTAAGATCCATAAATGGTGATGGATATACCACAGGAAATGGTCCAGTGTGCGGCCTGGTTCATAGAGACGAAGTCAGACACACAAGTTCAAAAGAACTTCCGAACAATGTACGCTCTTCAACAATCATCCAGAGGATCAATAAACACGTGGCACAAGATGTTTATGGAGATTGGTAGTGTGCTTCATAAAAATGGCAGGAGGTTGAATGCCGTCTCGACGTTGTTCGTGCTATGGAAGGTGCTTCTGTCTTCTAGTCTGAAGGTCTTCTAGCATCACATAAAACTTTGAAACTTGCTGTTCATTACACAATATAGAAATTTTCGTTATCGAATTATCTAAAGATCAAAGTTGTGAATATAAATTTGGGGCACCATGTATATTTATTGAAAATTTCATATTTTTTATTAGATAATAAGATAAATATTATGGTTATTCAAATAATTTTAAATAATTTAATTTATTATACTTTACTAGGGGGCTCAGCCCCCTGCAAGCTACGCTCGCCAATCCCCGTTCAGACACCACAGAATCTAAAAACACGCTAATCTAATCGGTTTATAAAATATTATAGAAGATTGAATTATACTGAAAAAAGCTGTACAGATCTCCCAGTAAACGGGTTTTCATTCAATTTCCTTTTATTTCAAAAATTTAAGGCCGAATCAGTTGCTGTTAAGACATCCAATGGTTGTTTTCGCGTTTGATTAAAGAGGATCAGTTAAACATTTGAAAAGGAGCTAAAAATAAAAGAAATTATGTGTACAGAGTCTTTGTCTACCGGTATTTTAAAACAATTTCTATAACAATAGCCTAAGTCATGTGACTATCATCAAGAGTTCCGGGCGAAGCACTTCGCTTTTTATATTCCTGGTGCCATTTTGGTACTTTAATATTAGCCAGGTACAGGTGATAAGTCGCCAAATATTATTCTATCGCCATCATTTCATCTATATTATAATAGTCCACGTCATGTAACTGTCATAAATAAATTCGCTCTGATCCCTTCGCTTTTCCCATGAAACTTTGGCCCAGATATCATATACGGCCCCATATTGGCGCGATGTTTTTTCCGACGCTTATCTGGAGAAAAGATCAACAGCATACACAACAACATCCGGCTTATCAAATCAAGAAAAATAACGATACTATGGCGCCAGTTAAGTACCCGTTGCGTATATGACATTGGCGTCAGAAAAAAATAGCGCCAATATGGGACCGTATGTGGCATCTGTGCCGAAAGTTTTCCATTTCGATTTTAAAAAATCAATTTCTTTTTTCGAATAATACTACATAAAAGCATTGTCGCAAGGAATTCTTGGTACTGTTACGCTAGCCGGGTGAAAATCTCGCCAATAACTATTTTTCAACTCGCCAATTAGCATTTTTTTTTAATTTTTCGAGTGGTAAATTATAATATTGCTTTGAAGTTGGAATTAAATGTTATCGTTTGTTACATCATTTAATATTTGGCCAGATGTCATATACGCACCCGGTTTGGCGTGATTTTTTTAACGAAAATTTGGCGAAATCCTCGTTTTCGAATACCAGTTACATATGTATTTTTGGTACTACTTAGTTATCCCGTCGACCAAAAATCTATCACCAAACTATAAGATTAAATGCCAGTAATGGTTAATAAATGTCACATTCACTTGACTTTAAGCAAGTTACACGTCTTTACGTCATCAAGTGATTTTTATTTCGACGTTTTATTTGTATATTTATTAATCTTATACTATTTCCTTTGTTCTTTCGTTATTTAAAATAAAAATTATGTCAATTTGTATAATTTGGCAAAATGGGTCGATGGAATAACTAAGTAGTACCGTATTTTTTTAATTATTTTCTATTATTTTTTATTTTTAAAGGAAAATAACAAAAAAAATAATAAACTATAGAACAAAAAGGAAATAAAGTAAATAAACACTTATTATTAAATAAATAACAATAGCCGGGTTACCATGTCAACCAAAATAATGCCATTTTGGCGCCAATTAGGTAACCCGGTGCGTATATGACATCTGTGCCTAATATTTTTTCTTTTCATTTCGTTTAAAAAAAATAAAGAAGTGAAAGCCATTTATTTTAAATGTTTCTGCTTGTATTAAATAAAATGATAATGAAATACAAATTGAATTATGAATAAAAGTAACATGATACATTTCTTAGCATACATTTAAGGGAGGCCAGACTTCTCGCCAAATTAGTTTAAAATAGTAACCTTTTCTAAAATCTGAAAAAAAAACATATATGTTTGATTAAAATTTGAGTTGCCATCATTAGAAAAATGTATATAAAATTAGAAAAAAATTAATATTTCGAAAACTAATTCGAATTAAAAAATTCTAATTCCAGTTTTGAAATATGCGGATCAATATTGATTTTTGGTGTTAATTTCATCGCAAAGTATTCCTTTTTGTAGGAGAAATCACCGTGAAACATAATCAGTTGTTTAATCAGTCGATTCAAAGAATCGTTACATTTCTGGCGTTTCACACATTCGTTTCATAAATTCGTTTCATTAGGATTTTATATATATATATAGGGTAGATATAAAGATATAGAATGTACGGGAGCCGAAATATCAGTTTTGTACAAATGACATGCATGGAGAATATGAATTTTATTCAAATTATCAATTAATTTATTCAATATCATTTAGAAATATATATTTTTATGATCTGAATGAGACTATTTTTTTCACTCTCAAAATAATGGCATATTATCCCATTTGTTTTAGAGAAAATGGAAAATGAAAATTAAAGAAGGATTTTTTAAAGAACGCTTTAAAAGATCTTTTATTTTGTGTGGCATCATTTATCTTAATTGGAGTATAAAACCGTTTAGATTTCTCTTACTTTCTTTTTTTATCATTGCTATAAAATTAACATCATACAATTATGTACAATATCAGAATATATTTTGGAATAAAGATTAAAATGTACTTGTGATAATGTATGCGTTCTTTTTTATCTTACTTGCAGAAGAGCTTTGTTATTTTAGGTAGCTTTCA
Source organism: Maratus speciosus (assembly GCA_963932465.1). Lineage (NCBI taxonomy): Eukaryota > Metazoa > Arthropoda > Arachnida > Araneae > Salticidae > Maratus > Maratus speciosus. The sequence goes on along the minus strand of OZ010789.1, from coordinate 595,051,226 downwards.
TTACAAAAAGCTACTTATTGCAGCCGTTCGGAGGAAAGCGGTTTCAAAAAATTTTGGTATATTTTCATCGATCATGACCCCCAGACCCCGAAACCACCCTCCGTTCAAAAGTTGATATATATATATATATATATATATAAGCACAAAAAAATCAAAAGTAAAACTAAAAGTAAAATATAAAAATAAAAATAAAATCCATGCGATAAGCGCTACAGCTGCATATAACCACACAGATTATATATAGCACATTATGTTTTAAATGCGTTTGTCGGACCCAGAATCCTGCACCATAAATAAACTAAGTATAACCATAAAACATCCAAGAAATTTAAACAGCTATAACCTGAACAAGAAAAAACAACAAAAGGCTGTGGCCTCTTCAGCGGTGGGCATTTTAGAAAGCACAGCAATGTTTCAGATTAATTACAATTTACAACAAACTATTATTCAGTAGTGGCAGTGGGTTTCGGCCAGAGTGTCGCAAAGCATAAATCAAATGCATAAAAACAATTGAAAGCATATAGCGAACACTCCCCCACCGGACCCGACGCCACAATAAACAGTGCATCTCGAAGATACAACTGATTCAGAACGTATGTGTAATATATACTGAAACAATAAAATTATTTTACCCAAATCCGAGCAACACAGCCACAAAAAACAATAACTAAATTCCAGTGATCCATAATCTGTCCATAAACGTTCCATGTCTGTTGCCACACAATTGCAGACATCCTTGTAAAACCGTCCAAAAAAGGCTTTAGGTTATGCAAATCATTAACTGTCAATCGCATAGCAACTCCTCAAAAATGAAGACTGTCTGTAAAACTAGTATATTTATTAATGAAATTCAAAGGTATATTGTTTTTAGGTGCGTTCGTAATTATATAAATACGTAGCACCTATAGTCGTCGTTCAGTCCGTCCGTCCGTCCGTCCGTCTGTCCGTCCGTCCGTCTGTCCGTCCGTCCGTCTGTCCGCATGTAACAGAGCAAAAACTACCCAACCGAATGGTCTGAAATTTCAAATATATGATTGTTGCAAAATTTTGTCGAGCCATTTCAAATTTTATGAAAATCGGATGTATAGTTTAATTACAGGGACAGTCAAAAGTTTTTCTTTACATTACGGCCAATGGGAAAAATTATTGAAAGTGCATTTTAATGATATTAGAGCCTTCCGAATGATCTGAAATTTTAAAGATATAACTGTTGCAAAATTTTGTCGAGCCGTTTCAAATTTTAGGAAAATCGGATGTATAGTTTAATTACAGGGACAGTCAAAAGTTTTTCTTTACATTACGGCCAATGGGAAAAATTATTGCAAGTGAATTTTAATGATATTAGAGCCTTCCGAATGATCTGAAATTTTAAAGATATAACTGTTGCAAAATTTTGTCGAGCCATTTCAAATTTTAGGAAAATCGGATGCATAGTTTAATTACAGGGACAGTCAAAAGTTTTTCTTTACATTACGGCCAATGGGAAAAATTATTGCAAGTGCATTTTAATGATATTACAGCCTTCCGAATGGTCTGAAATTTTAAAGATATAATTGTTGCAAAGTTTTGTTGAGCTATTTCAAATTTTAGGAAAATCGGATGTATAGTTTAATTACAGGGACAGTCAAAAGTGTTCCGTTACATTACGGGGAATGGGTAAAAATTATTGGAAGTGCATTTTAATGATGTATCAGACTATGCGCTTTATGAAGTGCAAAAAAGTATACATTCAGTACAATATGGGGTGCAAAAAATAATTATAAAACTAGTTATAGTACGAACGCACCTCATTTGCCACGTTTGACGAGCAATTTCCAACTTGTTATAATACAAAATGATGGTTAAATTAAAAAGTTCTTTAAAAAATAAATTTTTATTCGAACAGAGTTTATAGTAGCGAAAAATCTGACCTATTATGATATTGACGTAAACGCGTTTATGGATATTTGAACTCCAATTAACTAAATGGTTAACTTCAAAATTAAAGTTATCCCGTTTATTATAAATTGATATGTGTATACCGTTTGAAATGTTTATTTTCAAATCAAGATAATCAGCAGCACTATTATTTTCATTTGTTTTTTTCAAAACCAGCATATCAGGATAAATGTTACATGATATCCCCAAAAAATCGCGATCACAGTTCAAAATTATCAAATCATCGATATATCTAAAAGCCAGAAAATTAACATCGTTATTGACACTACAAAATTGAAATTCATAATAAAATAAAAATAAGTTAGCTGCCGTTGAAGAATAACTTGTTCCCATTCCTATTCCATTATTCTGTAAATATATATTTGAACCTGTATAAACATAGTTGTTATATAAACAAAAATTACATAATAATTTAAATAAATTAAAATCTAAATCTGTGTCAGCTATAATTAAATCGACAACCTTTAAAAGGACATCATTTAACCCTGCAATAGGAATGTTTGTGAAAAGATTCTCAAAATCATATGTCTGGACACTTTGTATATCATCTTTAATTAGTTCATTCCTGATCTCATAACTGTTCAATATAATCCAATACATATTACTATCTTTATACTTAAATTTTAGTATATTTAAAATCTTTTTTAACATTTCCTCAAATTTGCGATTAAATCCGTTTCCAATGCTGTTTACATTACTACAAATAAAGCCTTTTTTGGACGGTTTTACAAGGATGTCTGCAATTGTGTGGCAACAGACATGGAACGTTTATGGACAGATTATGGATCACTGGAATTTAGTTATTGTTTTTTGTGGCTGTGTTGCTCGGATTTGGGTAAAATAATTTTATTGTTTCAGTATATATTACACATACGTTCTGAATCAGTTGTATCTTCGAGATGCACTGTTTATTGTGGCGTCGGGTCCGGTGGGGGAGTGTTCGCTATATGCTTTCAATTGTTTTTATGCATTTGATTTATGCTTTGCGACACTCTGGCCGAAACCCACTGCCACTACTGAATAATAGTTTGTTGTAAATTGTAATTAATCTGAAACATTGCTGTGCTTTCTAAAATGCCCACCGCTGAAGAGGCCACAGCCTTTTGTTGTTTTTTCTTGTTCAGGTTATAGCTGTTTAAATTTCTTGGATGTTTTATGGTTATACTTAGTTTATTTATGGTGCAGGATTCTGGGTCCGACAAACGCATTTAAAACATAATGTGCTATATATATATATATATATATATATATATATATCTGACATTTGTCATACTGTAACTCTCGAAATTATGAACCGATTTGGATGTAATTCGGTATGTACATAGCACATACCAATGTCTCGACCGAGTTCGTTGGCCAGCTTCATCCGCCATTTTGTTTCAAAATGGCGTCCATTTAAAATTTTTTTAAAAATTTTAAATTTGAAATGTGGTACCAAAGAATTGAAAATGGAAAAATATTTTTCTCTTATGTATTTGATCTTTATACAAAGATTCCGCAGCGGTTTTTCTTTCGTCTATATCTTAAAAAATGGCTGAGTTATAGAATTTTGAATTTCTAGCGTGGCTGACATTTTGAAACGTCTTCACGCGATAAAAGGCGTATTTATGAACCGATTTGGATGTAACTTCGTTTGTACATAGTACATGCCAATGTCTCGACCGAGTTCGTTGGCCAGCTTCATCCGTCATCTTGTTTAAAAATGGCAGCCATTTAAATTTTTAAGAAAAATTTAAATTTGAAATGTGATACCAAAAAATTGACAACTGAAAAAATATTTTTTTCTTATGTATTAGATCTTGATAGAAAGATTCGGGAGCAGTTTTTGTTTCGTCTATATCTTAAAAAATGGCTGAGTTATAGCATTTTGAATTTCTAGCGTGGCTGACATTTTGAAACGTCATTTTATTTGTCACGTGATAACAGGCGTATTTATGAACCGATTTGGATGTACCTTGGTGTGTACATAGTACATACAAATATCTCGACCGACTTCGTTGGCCAGCTTCATCCGCCATTTTGTTTCAAAATGGCGGCAATTTAAAAAAATTTAAAAAATTTAAAACTTAAAATGAGTTACCAAAAAATTGGAAAATGAAAAAGATTTTTTTCGTATGTGTTTGACCTTAATACAAAGATTCCGGAACAGTTTTTGTTTCGTCTATATCTAAAAAAATGGCTGAGTTATAGCATTTTGAATTTCTATTGTGGCTGACATTTTAAAACGACCTGATTTTTGTCACGCGATAACAAGCGTATTTATGAACCGATTTGGATGCTACTTGGTCTGTACATAGTACATACCAGTGTCTCGACCGAATTCGTTGGCCAGCTTTATTCACCATCTTGTTTCAAAAGGGTTGCCATTTTAAAAAAAATTAATTTAAAATTTAAAATGAGGTATTAAAAATTGGAAAATGAAAAAGATTTTTTTATGTGTTTGGCCTTGATACAAAGATTCCGGAGCAGATTTTGTTTCTGAAAATTTGTTCTTTTGTTTATATCTTAAAAAAGGTTGAATTATAGCACTTTGAATTTCTAGTATGGCTAACATTTTGAAACGATCTTGTATTTGTCACGCGATAACACACGTACTCTCCTATTTCCATGTAAGAAGGCATGTGGATAGTATACAGCAACATCTCAGCCAAATATAAGTTACTTTAAATAAAGGAAGCTTGGATAAAGCTGACTAATTTCGCGAAATTCTCATTCATAATGATTTAGTATCGATAAAAATTAGTGTTGAATCTCCTATACTCGTTTTCCACTAAATTGAGCTTCGTGTGTTTGAATAATGTAAGTTGGCTTTTTTAAAATAAGGAATTTGAAAGCTACCTCTTCCTGCCGGCACTGGCCGGTAGGACTTTTTAGAATAGTATGCATTTAATAACTGCATAGTTAATCAAATTGTTTTAATGTACTCCAAATTTATCCACGCAGGTGGCTAATAGACTACACATTACGTGGCTAGTAAAGTAAAGCCTAAATAATTTTGTCAGATTCTTTGTAATATTCTCCAATTTCAACACCACCACCAAAAACAAATAGAAAATTTTGTATTTTTGAGTTTTTAATGGTACATTTTATTATTTTAATGTCCTCTTAGAATGGTCATATTAAGTCATATTAGGGAAAATGCGTCTAACATATGTATTTGCATGCAATTATCAATTCCTTTTAATGCATGAATAAAATAATGTGATTCCAGCTAATTCGGAAGATCTATTGGCTTTGTTTATCAATTTTCAGGAAGACTTTAATGAAATAAAACCTCATGAAAGCCTGTAAAAGAAAAAAAAAATCGAAAGAAAGAAAGAAAAAACAAAGTCTTATGTTCTTTGCAAATACAGAATGGAAAAAATGTGTTTATGCTGAACACGACACGCTGCTTCAAATAACTATTGCATTAAAAAATGAATAAATGTGAAAATCTTACAAAAAAAAAATCAACTCATGCATATTTATGTCATTAAAGTTTTATTAATGTACACATTTTACACAGATTTACGCTTTTATTTTATTTTTTTTACATGTAATAGTTATTTCTAGAAGCGTAACCTGCTCACCATAAACACTTTTTACTCATCATTGTTTGCAAAGAACAGAAGACACCATTTCTTACAGTCTTAGGCTTTCATTACTTTCTTTAAAGTCTTCTTGAAGTTTAATAAAGACAGTCAATCGATTCTTTAGAAAGTATGGTTTTGAATTTACTAGTAATCCTAAATAAAATAAAGATATATCTTATCCGTTTTTCATATACTGTGCTTTTCTGTTTTAGAAGAATAAAACATGAATATATTTTTGAATATTTTTTATCATAAAGTGTATCATAAGATACTAAATATATAAAAAAAATTCTGAATTTCATGCCAAATACACTTAGAGTTTTAATAATGCTTCGCTAAAATATCTATTAGGCTCCATAAAGCCATATTTTATAGCACATTTAAAATGGCACAATTTAAGAAAAAAAATTAAACTAAAATCCCAAATGTTCTCTCGAATACACTTTTCTTTTTTTTTGCATTGAGTAAATATTTTTATATATTGCTTCATTCTATTAGTAAATTATTTGTTAAATATTTATTATCATATCCAAAATTTTAAATAGATCATAGGTACAAGTCACAATCTTTTAAAAATAGAAAAATTGTAACAGTGATCATTAGCTTTACATCCCACTGAATAAAGCTGATTTTTTATACTTCCAACATAAGGCTTGACATAACACTAACAATCATTACTTTCTTAGCTATATTAACACTTTAGGATATGTTTGTTATATTTTACAGAAAGTATGGTTTTGTATTTTCTAATAATCCTAATTAAAATAAATATGCAATTTTATTAATTTTTCATTTACTGTGTTTAATGTTTTAGAAAAAAAAAAAAACATAAATAGATTTTTAAATGTTTTTTTAATAACAAAGTGTATCATAAGATATTTTCCACTCAATTTAATATTTTAAAAATGAATATAATTCAATGCTTATAAAATTACACCTATATTAAAAAAAAAAATCCTTAGTATCAATTGGGCTTCATAAAGAACATTTTATAACACATTCTAAACAGTAAAATATAAGAAAATACTAAATCAAAATCCGAAATGTTCTCTGGAATACACCTTACATTTTTACAGTAAGTTGATACTTGTATCTATTGTTGGATTCTATTATTAAAATATTGTTAAATATTGATAATCATATAATTTTTCATGTACTATGTTCACTATTTTAGAAAAATTAAACATAAATAGATTTTTAAATGTTTTATAGTTATAATGTGTATCAAGAGATATTTTTCACTCAATATAACTTTCTAAAAATAAACATACTTGAATTTTTATAAAATTACACCTATATTTAAAAACGGACCCTTAATATCAATTAGGGTTCATAAAGAATATTTTATAACACGTTCTAAACAGTAAAATTTAAGAAAATGCTAAATCAAAAGTACTAAATCAAAATCCAAAATGATCTCTCGAATACACTTTACTTTTATTACATTAAGATAATATTTTTATCTATTGTTGCATTCTATCATAAAAAATATTGTTTAATATTGTTCTTTAAATCGAAATATAAGAATTAATCATTGGTACTCCTCATAATCTTTTAAAATTAGCAAAATTGTAACAATTACCATTAGTTTTATATCCCGCTGAATAAGTAAAGCTGATTTTTCTCATGCTTAGAATTTAAAGCTTGTCATACTAATAACAATCATTATATTCTTAGCTATGTAAACACTTTGGGATATGTTTGTTATATTCTTCTGAAACTATAGTTTTGTATGTACTAATAACTCTAATTAAAATAAATATCAATTTTATTAATTTTTTATATACTGTGTTTTACTGTTTTAGAAAAATGAAACAAAAAAGGTTTTTTTAAGTTTTTTTAATCGTAATGTGTATCATATTTTTTTTCAGTAAATAAAACCTTTTAAAATAATTATACTTCGATTTTTATACAAGTTAACCAATAATTAAAAAAAAATATTTTTTAATATAAATTACATATGATAAAGCAATTTTATTACAACATTCTAAACAGTAAAATTTAAGAAAATATTAAATCAAAATCCTAAATGATCTCTCGAATGCACCTTACCTTTTTTTACAGTAATTTAATATATTTATCTATTTTTGAACTCTATTACTAAAATATTGTTAAATATTGATCATCATATAGAAATTTAAAAATTAATCATTGGTACTAATCATAATCTTTTAGAAGTAGAAAAATTGTAACAATGATCATTAGTTTTACGTCCCACTGAATAAATAAAGCTCATTTTTCTCATGCTTGGAACATAAAACTTGAAATAATACTAACCATCATTATTTTCTTAGCTATATAAACGCTTTGGGATATGTTTGTTATATTCTTCTGAAACTATGGTTTTGTATGCACTAATAACTCTAATTTAAATAAATATCCGTTTTATTATTTTTTCATATACTATGTTTTACAGTTTAGAAAAATAAAGCATAAATACATCATTAATGAGATTTAATGACGTTTAAATTTACAACTGTGTGAAAAATGTCCGAACCTGGTCTCGAACCAGGGATATCTTGGATGAAGCTGCCACTGCTGATATCTGAGCTATCCCGGAGTATCTGGAGAACCTAATTCACCCATCTAACCTTATTGATCATAGCATGCGGTCTGATATCTGAATTTTCTGAAAAGAATAATTCGCAAGTAATGGAACTCCAATAAACGCTGGATACGTATTTACACTAGATAAACCTTAACACAATATTTTTGAATCATAAAGTTTATTATAAGTCTTTTTCACTAAATATAACTGTTTAAAAATAAGAATACTAAAATATATTTTTTAATTACACTTATATATTTTTAAAATCTATATCTATATCTATATATATATATATATATTTCTCTTACAAAGCGCTAAAAAAGGGCTGTATTTGTAGCTTGCTATTTGGCAACAGCCAAAGCGATGATTCTCAGTGGTTAAGTTAAGATCGCATGTCCCACCCCTCTCAGTAAATCAAAATCCAGACAAACCTCGCTTTTAACGATAACCGTTTGAGCAATACATGAATGACAATTGCTATTGGTCCGTTTTACAGTGAGGTGAGGAATTCAGCGGATAAGCTTTTTGATCCAAGGTTGTATTTAGACACATGCGAAAACGTTTTGTTTTTAGTTCGATAGCGTGATGCGTAGATTATTTTTTAGCGTCCTATTATAGTTTAAAATTAATTTAAGACGTTATTTTCAATACTATAGGCAAAGTGAAAGGCGAAGAACCCCATCTGACACTAACATGCCATTTAAATTTAAACGGCGTCAATTTTCTGTTCGCTTAGCTTTCTCAATGATGATCAACAAGTCACAGCGCCAAACTTTTGATTAAATGCATTTGTATTTATATTTTCAACAAAATTTTCATTTACTTTTTCATGAATTAAAATATTTGTAAATTTTATATCTTGCTTGCTCGGATCGCATAGCGGCCCAAATAAAAGTATTTTTTATTGTGTTTTCACTAAGGTTAAATTATTTCAGTTTCCAAGGTACATTTTTATTTACATTTCCAACAGAGTTTTCCATTACTTTTTGATGCATTAAAAATATTTATAAATTTAATACGTTGTACTGATTTATGATAACACTCATTCTGGCTAGAGTTGACACAAATAGTGGCGAGCGAGCGAAGCGAGCTGGGATCGCGTAGCGATCCCAATAAAAATTGCGTAGCAATTCATGGGGGTTGGCGAGCGTTAACGAGCAGTACTGATTTATGATAACACTCATTCTGGCTAGAGTTGACACAAATAGTGGCGAGCGAGCGAAGCGAGCTGGGATCGCGTAGCGATCCCAATAAAAATTGCGTAGCAATTCATGGGGGTTGGCGAGCGTTAACGAGCAGAGGGCCGAGCCCCCTAGCACACCTCTATTCTTTATATATCATATTTTATGTAGATAATTCTATGCAGTAAAATGTAAATGAAAAAGATAAATCAAAAGCCAAAATGTTCTCTCGGATATATATATCTATATCTATCTATAATTCTATCTATCTATATATATATTACATTAAGTTAATATTTTTATGTACTACTGTATTTTATTATTAAAATATTGTTGAATATTAATCATCATGTCGAAATTATAAAAGGAATAACTAATACTATTCACTGTCTTTCTAAAGTAGAAGAATTGTAACACTGATCATTAGTTTTACATCACACTGAATAAATAAAGCTCATTTTTCTTATGCCTAGAAAATAATGGTTGACATAATACTAACCATCATTATTTTCATAGCTACTATATAAACACTTTAGGATATGTTTGTTCCTCGACAGATGAAGAGGACTGATGATTTATATTCTTGAACAATCTTATTTTATTAATAGAAATGTAATGTATCTTCTCAATAACAGGCTATTTTTCTTCAAATGGAATGTATAATGCATAATCTGTGCACATTTCATCTTTATAATGATAAAGTGAAATGTAGAAATGTTTTGTGAAATGCGAAATACAATTCATACGTTATTTTTTTTAAGCATTTTCATATGTATATTTTGAATAATAGGAAATAGCCAAAAAGATATTTTTCATTTTTATTAGACCTTTTCTACGTAAATGTTTGATAAATTTAATAAAAAATGTATGATTTTTAAATTTGCCACATTTCTTTATTTAAAATAATAAGCGTAGTACAATGGCACATAACTAATATTTTTTATTTAAATATTATATTTATTCTTTCATAATTCGTTATGCATAAAGTGCCCCAGAACATCGTATACAAACTTGGAGGGGAGGTAATTAACAACATTAGGAACCATAATTACATAGGGAAAAAAACGGGTGGAAATCGATAGGTGGCAATATATGCGAGTTCTAAAGGTAGGTACCCGTGGCTTCCTCATTGTAGAAGCCAAATGCGGGCGGTCAACATGAATCCCCCTGGCAACAACCCACAGCAAACCCGACCACGAGCCGTACAACAACGTTTCCCTGTTAATATGTGGACGGGTATCGTGGCAGACACTTTAGGTGAGGGGCATATGTTTATCACCTCGACTGGACGCTTGCAAGTATCTCGTTTTTATTCAGGAGGATCATCTGCAAATGCATAACGATGTACCTGAACACGTTTGGCGCGGAATGTGGTTTCAACCTTCACATGCGCCATGTTATTAATCAACGGGCATCAGTTATCATTTGAACCCGACATTTGGAAACAACTGGATTGGTCGTGGCGGTACCATCGCATGGCTCCCAAATTACATGATTTAACTCCTCTTGATTATTTTCACTGGGGTGACATGAAGAGCATTTTGTACGACACGCCATGAATTTTGAAATGTATCTCGAGTCTGCACGAATCTACATCATTTAGGATACCATGGACGCAACAACCGGAATCTTCGAAAATGTTCACCAATCCATGTCGCATAGGTGTCCTGCAAGCATCCACGCTAATGACGCGGTTTCGAACAGTTCCTGTGATGCTTGAAAGTCATACAATGTGCTCTTTTCCGTGTAATAAAGCGTTTGATATTGCCTTCTGTTTTGAGATCTTGTCTCGCTTTATCACGTGGGGGAATGTTTCCGTCCATGCTTTCCTATGCAATGATGGTATTGAACGATATAGTATACCTCCCTTCGTATAGTACGTCGTTTGTACACTCGGTTTGGAACACCCTGTATGAAGAACTTTAAGTATGCTAATCCACCTACTAAAAGAAATGTTGTTTTCCTGTTATTTGGATTGCAATAACTGTTTTAAAAACCAAGCTATGAATACAACCTTACTTATAACTAGCATACATTTTAGGTAATTCTATAGATAGAAAATTCGTATGTTTAAAATATGAGGACGTGCGTTTCAAAATTCATTATATATGCATAATAATATAATTCAGTGTATTCGCGAAAAATCAATGACCCCTTGGTTTTCATAATACCAAAGATACACGATAAAATTAGTTTTTTTTTTTTTTTTTTTTTTTTTTTTTTAATTGCAGTGTTTGTTTCATCCAGGTTCACCAATAGTGTATATTTTAAGCGAAAAATCTATTACTGCAACACATTATATGTAACTGTGACATTCAAGCTAGTTAGTAGTCTCCTAGGCACAAAGATAGGTTCATGCATATGTTCCTAAAAAGAAGTATTGAAAGAAAATTTGAAGTAAGGACTTCGTACACCATCCCTTAAAAACTTCAATAATTGGGATATATCCAATACATCTGACAATGATCCAGATAAATCTGTTGAAGATGCTAGATTGTTTACAATAACGAAATATGGTTAACGATTAATGTGTAAATAGGCATAGAATAGAATATTTCGAGATTCAAAAACGGAAAAGTGACACATTGTGATAGTTTTGACTAGACATACAAAGTTTTTGGAAAAATATAGTAATGAAATTGGATCATATCTAAAAAATTACATATTTTCTCTGTTTTTTCCTCTTTAAATCATCCTTGATATTTTTTTTACAGATTGGCATCATTGTTTTATCATTAATGTTTGTTGCTTACTACGTTAAACTTATCTTTTGGATTAAAGTGGCACATGATGATAGTTTTGCCTTTTTACAAAATTTTTAGAAAAATAATATGACGTAATTCAGTGAGTAATTCAGTGACATAATACAGTGACGTAATACAGTAACGTAATCATATCTTAAAAACGTATTTATTTTCTTTGTCTTTTTGCTTAAAATCAACCTTGAAATTTTTTTGCGAATTAACCTTATAGTTTCATCATTAATATTTGGTGCCTACGTCTTTGAAACGTGTCTTTCGGGATATTTTTTTCTGTTTTTAGACATTTTTTAAATATAGTATCTATATGATTTATTTCAAATTGTTTCCTTATTATAAGCATTGTTTTTGGTACTCTATCCATTTTTATGTAGTTGTAAACAAAGAATTTTTTGCCCGTCTTAAAATTGCACTGAGAAAGAAATATGGTTCTCGCATCTAGAATCTAACATGTGGTTCTTAAAAAATAGTTCCGTGTCATCCCAATAAATTCTAGTTCTATTTTGCAGAGAGTTATAGAGTCTCTTATTAGAACTCAACTGCATTTTTCTATATTCTCGTGGTCAAACTTATTTTACAATCTCTTATCTGGAAATAGATAAAAACACAAGAGATTAGTTTTGTAACAAAAATTCTAGTTTATGAAACCAATCCAGAAATCAAGCGATAGTTTCTCGCTAATGAAACGATTCATTATAATTTCTATTCCTAGAAAATAAGACTAGAAATTGTAGATCATTTCGTGTATTCAGCTTAGTTGTTTACCCTATTCACATAGCTCGGAAATCTATATTTCTAGTTAAGGGATTCATAACCCAAACTACCAATGCATTCTAAGTGAAGAAGATATTTTTTTTGTGATTTGTGTTCTAAGAATATAGAAAACGTTTACATCAGTGAAAGGTATTCTTAATTTCATACAAAATACGTTAATTTGATTAAATGCTTAATTTAACTCATGATGGCATTTGTAACCTTTCATGGAAATGCATCTACACACCTTACCGTAATTTTCGGTTTACAATCCGCGGATCAAACAATTCAGTTTGGATCCAGAAATTATATTAGGTAGCTTTCATTACAAAAATCTACCTATTGCAGCCGTTCGGAGGAAAGCGATTTCAAAAAAAATTGTTAAATTTTCATGGATCATGACCCCCAGACCCCGAAACAACCATCCGTTCAAAAGTTGATTTGATCTTTGTAACACTGTAACTCTCGTATTTATGAACGGATTTGGATGAAACTCGGTGTGCTCGACCGACTTCGTAGGCCAGCTTCATCCGCCATCTTGTTTCAAAATGGCGGCCATTTAAAAATTCAAAAGAAAATTAAAACTTGAAATGTGGTACCAAAAAATTAAAAAATTGAAAAATATTTTTTTATTATGTGTTTGACCTTGATACAAAGATTACGGAGCAGTTTTTGTCTCGTCTATATCTTAAAAAATGGTTGTATTACAGCACTTTGAATTTCTAGCCTGACTGACATTTTGAAACGTCCTGATTTTTGTCACCCGATAACCGGCCTATTTATGAACCGATATGGATGTACCTTGGTGTGTACAAAGTACATACCAATGTCTCGACCGAGTTCGTTGGTCAGCTTCATCCGCCATCTTGTTTCAAAATTGCGGCCTTTTAAAAAAATTTAAAAATTTTTAATTTAAAAGTAGGTATCTAAAAATTGAAAAAGATTTTTTCCTTATGTGTTTGACTTTAGTATAAAGATTCCGGAACAGTTTTTGTTTCGTTTATACCTTGAAAAATGGCTGAGTTATAGCATTTTGAATTTCTATTGTGGCTGACATTTTGAAACGACCTGATTTTTCTCACGCGATAACAGGCGTATTTATGAACCGATTTGGATGTAACTTGGTGTGTACATAGTGCATACCAATGTCTCGACCGAGTTTGTAGGCAACCTTCATTCGCCATCTTATTTCAAAAGGAAACATTTAAAAAAAATATTTAAAATTTAAAATGTGGTATCAAAAAATTGGAAAATGAAAAATGTTTTTTTTAATGTGTTTGACCTTGATACAAAGATTTCAGGGCAGTTTTTTTTCGTCTACATCTTAAAAAATGGTTGAGTTATAGCACTTTGAAATTTCTAGCCTGGCTGACATTTTGAAACGATCTGATATTTGTCACGCGATAACACACGTATTTATTAACCTATTTGGATGTAAGAAGGCATTTGGATAGTATATAGCAATGTCTCGACCAAGTTTACTGACCAGCTTCATCCGCCATCTTGAATCAAAATGGCGGCCATTAAATTAAAAAAAAATTATATTTAAGCTGAGGTGCAAAATATTTAGAAATCGAAAAAAGTTTTCTTTCTTAAGTATTTGACTTTGATATAAGGATTCCGGAGCATTTTTTGTTTTGTCTTTATCTTAAAAAATGGCACTGATACAGCAGTTTTAATTTCATTATGTGGGTGACATTTTGAAAAATCTGATTTTTTGCCTGCGACAGCACTCATATATAGCAACGGATTCCGGTGAGAGTGAGCGTGTGCACAGGAATTACTAATGTCTCGACCAAGTTCACTAGTTAGCCTCATCCACCATGTTGTCTTAAAAGGGCAGGCACTTCAAGATATCGCCGAATTTGGAAACCAAATATAACTTTAAATAAAATCAGCTTGGATAAAGCTGACTAATTTCGCGAAATTCTCATTCATAAGGATTTAGTATTGATAAAAATTTGTATTGAATTTTCTATAATCGGTTTCCACCAAATTGAGCTTCGTGTGTTTGAATAACATAAGCTAGCTTTTTAAAAATAAGGAATTTGAAAGCTACCTCTTCCTCCCGGAACTGGCCGGAAGGACTTTTTACTAATTGAAGTCAAATATTTATCGGTGTGTGATAAGTTACATTTAATTTTTAAAAATTTCTAGGTCGAAAAATGATTCCACGGATTATATGCGAAAAATTACGGTATGTAGATTATAATACATTCGCAGATATCATCTATAGTTAGGCAAAAATATTTGTATTCATTAATATCCATTACAATAATAAATAATCTTTACAAAATTTATTCTATGAAAGTAATATCTATTTCTCAAAGCGATTCTCTGCCTTCTGCAATAATTCAGATCTATGCACAACAGCTAAAATGTGATAAATGTTATTAGTATGCACATGTGATATTGAATCATTTATTCATTAGCAATTTAATAGGATTTAAAAAAAAACTCTATTGCATCATATTATAAAATATTCAATTTGCAAAGTTCCTGCTGTAATTAAACATTTCAGTTCACATTATATACTAACATTTGACCTTTCAACGGCTGTGCTATATTTTTTAGTCCAATCGCGCATCATAAAAAAATATCTACCAAGATTTATTGCGAGAAGACAAAGAAAAATAACAATATTGTTAAGGAACGATAAAATATTATCAGTATATTTTTCTCACAATTTCGAATGTCAGGGAAAACTGTCAGAAAGCAAATTGTTCCTTTTTACCCTCCAAAATTGGGAGAAGTGTAAAGTTCACTTTTTGAAAGAATGAGAAACATTTTCACTCTTTTTGGAGTGAATATTGTAAAAATACACTCAATAAAGTGTGAAATTTTCCCTATCTCTATAAAGGAGTGAAGTTTCTCTCCACTTTGTTATCGAGAGTGAAATCCTGGCATTACGCACTTTTAAAAATTTCCGTTTATCTTTGAACCAATATACGGAGTAAGATAATTAAAAGCACCAAAATATGGTGCATCTTAATTTTCAAAACTCCATTTCATAATATAACCTTGGAAAATACGCTGATTTGGTACTAAAACGCATTGTTTTTACAAACGGGAACAGCGACTCCTGAAAGAGTGAGTTGCGTATGCATTACTCATCAAACAATCAGAACAGCAATGTGACGACGCCATTTTAAGATAAGCGAAAGGATCGCTTTTTCGCCCGCCATTGTAGAATTAAAAGATTCGGATATTATTAAATTGATTCTGTATGGAATGCAAAAGTAAGTCTAATTTAATTTCAAATATTTATTCGTGTAGATTTTGTATATTAAGATTAAGAGTTAAATACGTTTATGTTGTATACAAAAATATTGATCGCGAAGTAATCTCCTGATTTCAAAAGAGATTGTCTGTCGTATTCCTTCATGTATCCGTTTGAAATATAAGTGTTTTAACAATTGAATAACACACAATGCTTAGGAAAAATAATCCGAACTTCATTACTTCGGCCAATGCTAATAAAAAAATGAGTGTAGATATTTTACTCTTCCCATTCAATACTGGGATGTAAAATACTTTTGCCAACGATCAAAAAATTTTATCTGTTTCGTTTCAAAGGCTGATTCAGAAGATGTCTTGATTTTTTTCCGTTCATAGCAGATATTTGTGTAAACATTAATCTCCCTTTATATGAGACTGTTTATTTTTGTTTGTTTTATTTGTTTTTTACAGAATTTGATTAGAAACACTTGGAGTATTTATCATCCATATTATTATTTTAGAGTTAAATATGATATTTGATTATTATGAGTTACGAAAAGGTTAGCATATTATTTTTTTTTAATTGTATGTAAGCATTTTTCTGCTGTTTATGACTTTAAAATTTGGAGACTGAGTAATAAAAAAAAATAATTATAGACATTCTGCATCAACTATTAAATTTCCTTATAGAGTTAGACGCACTTTCTACGTTTTTGAATTATTGGTACAAAAAATAAAACATACTATTTAAGCATTGAAATAAAATGTTTTTTTATGCCTTTCTGCAGTTTATAGATAAAACTGCTTCAGTATGTATTTTTTTTTAAAGTTCATATATACTTACATAATATAGGAATGAATATTATTTTAAAGAGATTAATAACTACTTTTTACATTAAAATGCCTTTCAAACAATAATAATAATAGTTCATATGCAATCATTTATTTTATTTTTCTATTTACTTCTTATTTCTATTAGATACACAAATCTTTCTCTATAAAACATGTAAAACCTATTTAGCTCATTTTCACAAGATACAATATCTACGGGAAAAAAAAATTAAATATGGCTTATCGTGTCGTTTCATAACTAAGTATTGTATTAATTCCATTTTTCAGCAATAGCGGACGAAGATTAGATATCATGATTAAGTTAAGGAATATGATTAAAAGAAAAATATATACATATTCCAGAGAAAATAAAAATTTAGATTACATGTTCATATTTAAATTAAAAAATTACAATGCAGATTTAAAAAAAAATACTGATTCAAAAATTTAGATGATGCTTAGAACTTATTTTTTTTTTTAATTTGAGTTTATAAGCATTTTTTTTTTTTTAAGTGGAAAAATTAAAAACATTTTAAAACGATAGGACTTTGCAAAAATGGCAATATTTTACCGAAAAGTATGGTAAAAAGGTAAGAATTTAAATTTAAAACAAAAATTAAAATTAAATCAAACACTGTTAAACATATAAAATCTACTTATTAAAAATTTATTAATAAAACTTTAAAAGTAACTAAAATACAATAAACAATAATGTTTAATTAGTTTTAAATTCATTAGCAATAAATACTGAAATCTCAAGATCTAAAATTTGAATTATACATGAAAAAAATGAACATAACTAACGTACAAGCATAGGAATTATTCAAAAACTCAATACAATTTTATGGGTACCTGAAAAGAAAGAAATAATATTAACTGATTAATATTTTATTTAATTACGTGCCCTTATGGGAATTTTAAAACAATCATATATTTATAGTGCATGCAATGAAAGCAAACACAAGGGATAAGATTGTAATAAAATATTTTAGTTTTTTTCTGTCTGAAATCTAATTCGTTTGTAACTTTAACTGAATTTTTCCTTAAAAGTTCCATTACAAACTACGAATTAAATAAATATTGCTAATAAAGTATTTTATTCCAATTTTTACCACGCTTGTATCTATTTTCATTGCATGCTCTAAAATATCTGATTCTTTTAAAATGCCTATAAAAGCATAATAAAAACAGAATTGACTCCATACAAAAATTAACACTCACTCCTGTGAAAGAGCGACACTTTACTCCTACCAGGGGTGAAAAAACGCACTCCTTCAGCAAGAGTGATCATCCACTCCTGATCCGCCCCGGTTTAATTCGAATATTGACTTCCCAGGAGTGAATATTCAGTCTTTGAGAGACTCACAAATTCCACTTTTGCTCAGAGTGAATAGTCACTCTAAAGAGGTTTGGCAAATATTGACACTTCGATAGAGTGTCTATTCATTCTCCGGAGTGAATAATCACACATTTTTATTTATAGTACAAGTATTGGCATATTTTATTTTATGGTATTTTATGCTTATATATATATATATATATATATATATATATATATATATATATATATAATGCTTTCAAAAAAAATTTTTTTTAAACAAATAACCCAGTGCATCAGGCGCAACGCAGCTTCTTATATGCACTAAGTGAATATAGCTCTATTAAAAGTGAATGACTATGAAAATTATTATGAAAAGAGGGTGCAAAACAACAATAAAAATCCATGAAAATTTATAACGAAAAAACAACAAACAAACCACTCCCTGCTCTTCAGAAAGTGGGAGGAGTGAAAAAAGCAGGTATCAAAAACAGAAATTGGATCCTCACGGGTTTCGCAAGATATGGCCAACCCACATACTCCAAAAGTATAACAATAGATTTAAACTTTCAAAAACACAACATAACAAAGCTATTTTATAAAAAAAATTTTAACGAATCAAAACTGCTTTAAAAACAAATATAACCAACCATTTCAAAATCCAAGAAAACTGATTTAGCTTATAAAACGTAAATAAAAATTAATATATATATATTTTTTTAATATGACTAAATCATTAAGCAATTAGAAGTATTGAACATGTGAGAAGGCCATATCCCCACCTTTACCCATGAAGACCTGAAAAAAACTTGCTACCTTTAAAACAATCACTACGCTCCACTTCTTTCCAGGAGTTATTTTTTCACTCCTCCCACTTTCTGAAGAGCAAGGAGTGGTTTGTTTGTTGTTTTTTCGTTATAAATTTTCATGGATTTTTATTGTTGTTTTGCACCCTCTTTTCATAATAATTTTCATAGTCATTCACTTTTAATAGAGCTATATATATATATATATATATATTATATACTTTAATAATTGTGGATAATCATTAGATATACATCAAATATCTATCTAAAATTTAAGTTAAATCCGTAGTAGGAAAACACCATACTAAATATTTTCCCTTGGATACATGAAAAAAAGTATAACTTGTGTCAAAAACATTATAGCAGATATTTATCTTTAAAATGTGAAATGATTAAGGTATCCGCTTGCAAAGCAAGCTCGTATAAAAAGATTTAGAAAAGATGCTGAGCACTGTATGAAATAAACTCAGCAGCTATAATAGAAATTTGGAAATTGTTGGAATGAAATTGGAGAGCAGAATAGCATGGAACATTATCAATGCCAGATATAAGAACTGTGAAACAAATGCAATGTGTGTCCTAAAATTTATGCTAGTGGCTTGCTGATAGCTTAATATCGTGGAAAATATTTTGAAATAACTTTAATTTAAATCTTGGAATAAAAAAAGAATCGTTATATTTCTTTTAATATGATTTTTTTTTATTATTATTAATACTATTTATACAGAACGTCTACCCTTTTGTCTTCGAAATTATCGGTGTATCGAAAACACATTCAATGTACTGTTACAATATTTAGTAAAATGTTTCTTTTATAATAATTTAAAAAACCGTATAGAAGAATGACCAAACATAACCAAGTATACTTACTGTCCTCAAAATACACTGGCCTCCAAAAGTCAAGGTACAGGGACTGGATTGTACACGGTTTGTCGAATATCTACCAGCATTATTGGCGAATTGTTCTTGAACTTCTAGGATGTAAAGAACATGTTTCATTTCATATTTCTCCGTGAAGATTTTTCGGGAGTACAATTAGGGGGTTAATAATAAATTTAATAGCAAAATAATATTTGCGATCACCTATGCAACGGAACAGGCTGGAAATGATTTGTCTCTGTGGTAAATGACTTTTTGAGTCCTGTTCAACGTTTGTATGCATTTTTGTAAGCTTAGCACTCATATTCGTGAAGATGTTAACGTTTTTGTAAAAAATTCAAAAGTTTTTTGTTTATAGCATACAGAGTTTCCAACCAAATTTACCACAACTTTCCAAAAACCTGACAAAGAACAGTAGCAACAGTATACTGCAATTAAAACATGAATATGTCGAATATTTGATGAGATATGGGCAATAGTACGAAATAATTTTTAACTGCGCATGCGTGTAGGATTTAAACATTTTTATTTCATAATTTGGTAGTATTATTTTGGTTAACGACTGTAAAAAGTCTAGTCAAATATTGTTAAAACTCATACAGATATTGTGAGTTGATTGAAAAGTTGTGGAAAAACACTTATAATAAAGCTATTTTTAGAAAGCAACTCACTATATAGCCCCTATCTTTGTGAAATTTCTCAACATTTGACTGGACATTTTAGATAAGTTGCCCTAAATAGCTAGCAATCAAATTATGAAATAAAAATTTTGAAATCGTCCACGCATGTGCAGTTAAAAATTATTTCATACAAGTGCTCATATCTCATCAAATAATCAATATATTCATGTTTTAATTGAAGTGTTCTGTTGCTACTGTTCTTTGTCAGGTTTTTTGAAAGTTGTGTTAAATTTGGTTGAAAACTCTATATGCTATAAACAAAAAACGTTTAAATTTTTCGCGAAAAACGTTATTATCTTTACGAATATGAGTGCTATGCTTACACAAATGCACGAAAACGTTGAACAGGACCTAAATAATCATTTAACGCAGTAACAAACCTTTTCCAGCATTTTCTGTTGCGTAGCTGATCGCAAATATTATTTTATTATTAAATTTATTATTAGCACCCTAATTGTCGGCCAGACTAAATCCTCATCGAGAAATATGAAATCGAACTTACTTGTTCTTTACATCCCATAATTTAAGAAAAATTCGTCAATAATGTTGGTAGATATTCCACAAACCGTGTGCAATCGAAATCATCCAGTCCCTATACCTTAACTTTTGGAGGACAGCGTATGTCAATATATTATAAATTACTCTAAGTAACATCCTTTCTGTTCATTTTTATTAATATGAATATTTGTATATTAAGTTTGAAATAAAAAAGAAGACGAAGAAGAGTATTAACAGTGACAATTATATATTACAACTTTATATTGTAATCATGTGGGAAAAAAAGATAAATATAAGTGATGGTCTCTCGCCCTCCCCCACGTCCCCAGTAGTTGGTTTTACATTGAGATAAAATACTTGGAATATTGATATTGTTCCATGCTAATCAGGTGTCCATTTCTTTCCAGCAATTTTCAAATTTTAATTACAGCTGCTTCGTTTTTTTACAGTGTTCAGCAACTTTCGAAAAACGCATAATGCGCGAATGTAGGAATATATTAGTTATTAACATTTTAAAGGTCAATGTCAGCTATAATGCTATTGATGCAGATTATATATTTTATTTTATTTTATTTTATATATCGAAGGAGAAATATTTAGTAGAATGTTTTCTACTACGGATTTGAACTTCAACTACATCTGATGATAATCCATGAAACACAATTGAAGGTAATATAGTATATATATGTTTAAAGGTAAAAGCATAAAATGGCATAAAACATTATGCAATTATATTTTTTATTTTAAATAAATTAATGTAATTTTCCTATGCATCTCTATCTTTCATACGACATCAACAAATATTGTGGGATATTTTTTGTATTAGTACTGAGCCATATATTTCTAGTTGTTCGAAAACGCATGTCAGAAGACCATTATTCGTTTATCTCTGTTAACTACTGATAGCTTCGTGGCTGCTTCTCCTAGTGTCCTTACTCTACCACTTACAAACGGGAAGATGGCGAGCATCAATCAGTGAACGGTTATGGGTTTTCCATAAATTGTCGTTTTTAATTTTTCTTTGTTCATTTTCATGTTTTATGGATGCTTTAGATCTTGGAAAATCACCATATTCCAAATAAAAAAAGAAGTATCAAAATCTAAGCATTTCTTCTAAATCCACTCGTTGTTGCTGAAAGCCTGATAATAAAAAAATGGCAAATTGGTCCCTTATCATTCAGCAGCTTTTAGAGATCAATTAAATATTCTCTCACTATATTGCCGATATCTTTCGCAATTTTTACGGTATTTGACTAGCATTTTTTTATGAGTTGCTCCATAGAGTTGACTATCAAATCATGAAAAAAAAATATTTCATTCAACTGCTCATATATAAATATTTAATATACTTACATTTCAATTACACCATATTATTTCTACTAAATTTTGTAAAGTTTTCAGGAACTGGCGTTAAATTTGGTAAAAGTCCCTGCATGATATAAACAAAAAACATGCTTTTTTTTTTACATTATAAAAAATTAAATATATCTCTATGAATATACGTTCTATTCTTCCACAAATGAATACATATATTGCACAATATCGAAATATTCGTAAGCTGTAGCGATAGACCACTTCGTGCATTTCATTTTACAGGGTGATCCAAACATTATTATGTTTCTTTGATTATTTATTCGCCCCCTAATTGCCCTTCTAATCAAATTGCCGTTGATAAATATGAAGTTGTACATATTGTTCATAATCCTAAATTCCAGAAAAATCCGATAAATATATCTTTAAATATTCGACAAAATGTCTAAAATTGAAAGAGTCCAGTCATTAATGGTCATATAATGTATATATATATATATATCCTCTTGAGACCCAAGCTCGCATTTTTGGCACAAATTTTACCATTTTTAGAATTAAGGCTCTTTATGGGGCTAGAAAACTTTATATATGTTCATTTATTTTTAAAACAAAAAAATATATAGAGTTTTGGCGTGTCCAATACAATGGACATTGGGTCTTAGTCCTGCAAAAACCATATTATTGAATTACATGATTTTGAATGAAACATTCTTAATTGCGAAATTTTCTTTCATTTTAAACGTGTTTTTATCGCTCATACATCACCTTTAAATATTGCACAATTATAGTTTTTTCATTATTAAACAGAAAAAAGTATTTTTGGATGAGATTTATTTGAAAAGTACAAATGAGTTTAGAGATTTTTAAATCTTTTTTTTTTTTTTTTTAAGGAATAATAAAAAAAATCTATCACACCAATAAAAGTTTTTTTTTTTTTCGAAATAAAATTATAAATAGCTAGTAGCACGGTTATCAGAAATTGACATTTGGATGGCAAAAATTAATTAAAAAGAAATAAAACTCAGTTTATTTATAATCTTAAATTATTATCTTCAGTTATATTCATCACCTGTAAATATTGCACAATTTTAATTTTTTTCGTTATCAAAGAGAAAAAGTATTTTGGATGAAATTTATTTGAAAAGTATAAATCAATTTAGTGATTTTTAAATAGTTTTTAAAAAAGGAATTAAAAACACAATAAAAGTTTTTTCTAAAAAAAAATTATAATGTTAGTGGCACGGTTATCACAATTGACATTTGGGTGCCAAAGGAAATTAAAAAGAAATAAAATACAGTTTATTTATAATCTTGAGTTATATTTTCTTTAATTTTTTTATTTCTGTTTAAATTCGATTAAATTAACTAATTTAATTATAAACAACTTACAAACAGTAAAATAATATAAAAAGCTTGCATTTATTTTTTATAGTTAAACGAATATACAAATACAGGTTGCATTTCATGCTTAATTATTTTATTTTATACTTATCAAGTAAAATGATATCGCTACATAGGCTTTAAAAACCAGATTTTTAGCGTCAAGTTCCTATTTCTTTCACTACAAAATTGCTGACATCAGAAGCGCGTTTCTATCGCTTATACGTCCCTTCCAAATACCACATAAATTCAATTTTTGTATCATCAAGTAGAAAAAGGGTATTTTAACTAAGAAATATGTTGATAAATTTAGTAATAATAATAAAAAATTAATAACATTTTGTTTTGTTTTTTAACTCTTCTCAACACCAGTAATTTGTTAGTCAGAATAATGATAATAAATAGTGGCACAGCTACCACAATTGACAAGTATATGCCAAGAAGAAGAAAGAAAAAAAAAACAAAATGAGTTTATTTAGAATCTTATACCATTATCTTTAATTATATTTTCAAGTATTTTTGCTAATTAAATATAATTAAATTTATTAATTCAATTATAAATAGTATACTAACAGAAAAATAATACCAAAAATAGTTATGAGTAAGAATAAAACATAATAAAAGCTTAATTATCTATATTTACCAAATTCTGCACATATATATATATATATTTCACTGAAATACAAAATTTAACAATGTACTGATTTAGAACAAGCATTTTATGAGTAAAATTATATATTTTTAGGATAATAATTAAATATTTTTTATTTATTTAAGAATATATATTATCTACTTCGGTATCCATTATTTGTTTCCATATTGTGTCGATATTTAAGTAAAAACTAATGTCTCTCTTTAGTATACAAAAAGAGTCTAATATGAATAAAAACAACTGATGAAGACCCAACGTCCAATAGAATGGACATTTTAAAAAAAGTTGTTTATTCTCTAAAATATACATTAGATTACTTAAACTGCGATGTCATTTCATTGATACAACACTTAACATTAGATTTACGTAGCATTAATATCAAAATACTTTTAAAAAATAAAGAAAAATAGCGTTAAAACTGTCTGCTTACCTTCAATAGTCTTTCGCTTGTTACCTGCCACTTTAAATGACTAAAATACATATTTAGTTGCAATTT
Source organism: Maratus speciosus (assembly GCA_963932465.1). Taxonomy (NCBI): domain Eukaryota; kingdom Metazoa; phylum Arthropoda; class Arachnida; order Araneae; family Salticidae; genus Maratus; species Maratus speciosus. Next base: position 595,026,405 of record OZ010789.1, on the reverse strand, counting down.
TTTTATTATTTTGGCATACAGATAGTAGCACGAGACTATCTAGTATAATTAACAGCAAGTATTTACAAGTTCAAACTAAAATTAAATATTTTACATAAAAAACAAAAATGTCCAATAGAATGGACGCGGGGTCTCGGGAGGATATATATATATATATATATATATATATATAATGCAACGTTGTCTCTTAAATATATTATACTGTTACAGCATGTGTGTGAACAATGTATAATAACTGCATTTTCTAGAAATAATAAAATTTTGAACGGACATTTAAAATTTCTTTCAAACATCTAAAATGAATAAGTATAATATATGTATTCTTTTCTAAATTATTTTATTCATATGTCAAAGAACATATAGATATTTTATGGTCAGGCAGTAATTTAGATGGTACTAGACATTAAACGTCCTTAAACTACTCCAGCAATTGAAAAGGGAAAATTAAGATAACGTACGTATGGTGCATCTAAGCATAAATCACATATGGAAGAATGACCTTATTCATGAATATATGATTTCTGATATATTTAGGCGCCACATAAACTATATTTCCCAATAGAAATTATTGATTTACGATTTTACTACTTATATTTGTATCTTGTGACTATTTTATCATGAGTATTTCATGAGTTTATCTTGCTGCAGAATAAAATGGGAAAATATTATTTATTATACTAATATATATATGTTTCTGATAAAAAATTCAAATTTTTAAATTTGTATAAATCATAAATAAAGCTTAATTAAATTGCTTTTAGGAGCATATATACATATATATAATATAAAATAATTTCAAATACACTAAACATACCTTTAAAATACTTTAAAAATACATTAAAAATACATTAAAAATCAAATTAAAACACCAAAACATTTTCAGCGATATTCACGTGGCCATCGTCAGTGTTTATATAAATGTTGTAATGTCTCTTTGCGCTTATTCGTCAAGAAGAGACCACTGTAAATAATTTAAGGGTGGTATGGAAGAAGAAGATATATAAAACTGGAAGAAACCGTCTGTGGTTAGGCTGCAGAAATCATATTTGAAGTGTTACTTTTAAATATATTTAATGTATGATTTAGACCATTGAGTGGAGCTGAAATTATTATGTTTAAAAGATTTCGAGAAAAATGGATTGAACTTAACCACCACAATCCAAAATATCAAAAAACGCAATTGATAGCAGCATTTTACCCTTTGATAACTTATTATGAATCAATTTTAGACAGTTGCTAAACTCTCTTCTAGAGATGATTACAGAGAACTATTAAATCTTTCCCCTCTTATGATTGGAATAAATGTGAAGAATATTATTTGAAACCAGGTGCTCTCCACAAAGCAGCTTGATGGATGGCCAAATCTATTTATTCATTAAAAATTGAAGTGCTGTTTGACGGAAATGAATCTATAATGCAATCAACACCTCAACAATTTCAAAGTCTTCAAAGATTCAATTGGTTTGTTGTATGCATATACATTCAATCGTGATACACATGTCAGTCTATTGTAGGTGCACCAGTGAACGACATTTTACTGATACAAAGATTGCATGAATATGATGATATACAACTACGCAAAAGAGGATTAAAGATGATTTTATGTCACTCCTAATATTTAAGTGAAGAAATTGCCACTCTGTTTTCAAACCTTCTTAGTGCCAAGGTTAATAAAATCAGTGAAAAAAAGAATTTGCACTTATTAAAGAAACTTCCTTTAAAATTTGATGACTTAAATATCTTTCACAGATTCTTTTATACCACACAAACAGACGACAGCTTCCTTCCTAAGCATGCTTTCTAAGAATTGGCCAGAAACAATCTTTTAAAAAAAACTGAAGAAATTGTTAAACATTTGATGTGTGTTAATGACTGTGCTAAGCGAGGCATAGCATTAATCGGAAGTTTTAATGATGCAACAAAAGATGAACAAAAACAGTATTTATTGCAATTAGTTGAAATTCACAGAAAGAACTTCGATAAGTGCAACCGTAAAGATCTTCAAGATATGTAAAAATGATTAATTGTGTTATTTATATAATGTTATGCTATATTTTTCTCTTTATTATCTTCTTAAACCTGGCAGGTGAATTTTGCTGTAAAATACTTTTACATTGCATTTTGCAATTTTCAATACAGTTAAATTTTAGTCATTTTCTTATATTTTCTACACTAAATATTACTGATAAGGTATATTTTTGTAGAAAAGACATATTAAATGCATATAACTTTAAAAATATACATGTATTTAAAAAATAATAGTTGTGTAAGTAACTGTAAAATATTACGGAATTAAAACTATTTTTTGGACTTTTTGGTGACCTTGAAGGACCTCTAAATATTTTTATTTTGAGCTGAAATTTTAGAGGAGATCTTAAGTACCCCAAAAGAAACTTTAAAGGGGGTGAGAGTTCAAATATTTAAAAATGTATTTTTTGGGACACCCTACTGTAAATTACAAAAATGTTGTTGGTGAAATTTATATCCAAACCTGATTTCACTTACCTTTAGTACGCATAGTATCTTATGTTTACAGATCTGATTCTACGTTTACTGAATCTGGAAATACTGGAGAATATGGTGTGCATAGCATTTATTTATTAGTTTACAGAAACACAAAATGAATTTTTTTTTCTATGCCATGATCGATGAAATTACGTTAAATGCTGAAAGAAAATTCAAAAGTATTTTGCATTTTATAGCTGACTGAAATTTTGGAAATCGATGCGGAATGAAAAATAAAAAACATTATTAACAGGACTGAGTAAAAGAAATCCGAATATTTTATATGCTTTAAAATAGCAATTAAAGCCTTTGTGCAGGAATATTAAAATGTAGTAAACCAACGTTTAAAATGCACAAATAATGCGTGAAAAGCAGCAAACAGCTGTTTCGAATCTACAGCGAGATTCTTCTTCAGTGCAAGAGAGGGAAAAAAGGAACAGCGTGCTAGGAAAAGCAAGGCTGAGCAAAATGATAGACAGAGACGCGCTGCCTTATATACCCTATGCGGGTATCGAAAGTGCCAGAAATAACCAATGAGAGAGAAGCAGTGGAAACGACTGGGTGGACAAGTAGCGACATCTACCGGAAAAGGAGAGAAAATGAAACCAAAAAACAGGAAATTAAATTAATGCTTTCCAAATACTTGGAAATTCTGGAGTACTAGATAAGTCATTGACTAAAGAGTGAGAATTTTTAATGATGTGGTAAGCTTCCCAAAAGTCAAGATCAAGGTTAGAAGAACATTTTTGGATAATGGTGGCTGAGGAAAAGTCGAACCTTTGTTGAGAAGACCAAGAATGTGGATTTCAAAATGGTGGAGGGGATTTTATGGAACTAAGGCAAATAATATATATCGCTTATGGAAATATATTGCTTTATTTCGACAACTTAACTTTGAAGTATAATCAAAAACGTTAAATAGTACACAAAAGCCTACTATCCTTACAAAGTACTGTTTAACTCCTTTTTTACGGAAATGTCCCAGTGAAAAAAAAAAAAAAAACTTGTATCAATAATTTTCATCACTTTCATCATATTCATAGTTAGAAATTAGGCAGTTGTTCTTACATCCATTGACTTGGCACACACCACACGCTGTAGAAAAGGTTAATCCATTATGCTTGTACCCGCATCGTAAAGTATCACAGTTTGTTTTGCAGGAACATTCAATCATATTAAGTAGATAACGTGAAGCTGGTGGTAAGCCTCAGAGTATTGGGTAGTATGAGCTACTTTTTACATACCGACCCCATTCTTCTAGTTTGGTTCTTTCTTCAGTGGCTTTACATAGATTTATTTATAAGTAAGTGCAATAACTATGATATTTTGTAGAAGTATCGGTTGGAGGCAAACGTTGAGGTCTAACAAATGATTTTGCTGTAGTTACCTTCCCTACCAATATTTGGTGACGTAGATTGTCAGTGGTTTCCAGTATCTTTCAGTCATAAAACAGAAGCATTTTTTCCTCACAGCCTCAGCGATATGTTATTTAAACTTAAATTTGAACAAATTATTTTTTCAATAGAACGAATGACTGTCTCCTTCATCAGTTTGAGAAATGCTGAGGATTTACCTTCTACAAACATTTTGTGCACCTTTGCTTTTTCGGATGGTAGATTAAACATTTTATGTAAGTGCAGGTATAATGACTTGAGATAATTAGCATGTCCTGCTGCTGCTATTAGGGGGAGAATTACCAGCATAGCACACAAGTGCAATTCCCAAGAGCCAATCCTGTTATCTGTTATTAATGTTCTTACAACACTGGTTATTCGCGGATATTCTAACCAGAATTCACGTGTTATGGAAGTAAATTGCAAGTAATTTTCTCCGTCTCCAAGGCGATGTCTATCTGAGATCACGTCACACAGTTCAACGTCTATCATTTGTTTTTGGCCGGTCATAATATTCTCGGACAAACCACAATCTTCCTTTACCAGGTCGTGTGGAGATCCCTGTTAATTGCGAGGAAAAATCTCTGAAACTAGTAGGCAACTAAGAGCTGCATCTACGAGCATATGTCCTCGTATCGCCCTAGAAATAGCTTTTTCAGTAATCATATATAGCGCAGTATTTGAACCATAGATTTTCTCAAGAAATTTAAATAACCCTGAACGATTCATGAGAGTTCCAATTGCACCTAAAATATTCATTAGAGTGTGAAATTTTCCCAGCATTAAACTAATATCTTGAAGTTCTGTTTGTCCGTTTATGATTTAGGAAGCTTTCCAAAAATAAAGGATGATCAAAAGTAACTACACATGGGATGTTATGATCGTATGCTACTTTGTTAAGATGTATTAGTGTCGAAAAAATACAAGTCATGTCGGTGGCTGCCATATCTATGATAGGAAGAATTGAGATAGATGATTCCCCTCGATGTGAAACTTCTGTTTTGGAATGAATTAATTGTATAGCTCCTGACCAATTAGGATCCTGTCTTTTTTATGCTGAGATTTGCCACAAAAGACTGAGTTTATTTAAAGAAGCATTCGGTAGTATTGGAAGTTTACAGAATATGATTTTCTTCATGATTATTTTCGCATGTTTGTATTCTGCAATATAAACTTTGACTAGGTTCTTAATATCAATATCACCAACATCACGCTTATTGACAGTAGGATAGATGTTGCTCTTTGGAGTTACTACAGCAATCATACCCATACCACGAAAGATATTATTCACGTCCAGAGTGCAGTTTTTGTGATCCGAATTACCTGCAGCTAGAAGAAATGTGGTGCTTTCAAAAACACTCAAAGAAGCGGGACCGCCTGATATAGCAGCTGCTTTTTTCGAATCTTTTTACTTCTGAGTATGATGAATAAAACCCAACATTATGAAGAATGTTAAAAAGGTATCTTGATCTGTAGCTACGGTGAAGCTGAACGGACAGACCAAATTTTAGGAGACATAGTAATGCTCCGGAACGGATAGCTTTCATAACGGTCTGACCAACAGCACTGACCGATTTTCATAGACATTTCTTTTTGCACAAATAATTCTGATTGGTAACTTTTGTTGGTAACTTCGAAGAATTTCATTTTCTGTCTCATATAGAATTACAATATCTGACTTCCCTTTTTTACCCGATATTATAATACTTTCCTCATAGTGTTCGTTCTAAAAGTATTCTCTTCATGTTCCTTCGTTCGTACGCATTTCTCTGGCTTTCTACAATATATTCTTCCATTTTAGAAACGAGATCGGCAATAACCATTTGCTCATCATCATTGTCTTCGGGATATTCACAGGTACAAATGAATGCTTGATATTCCTTTTCATAACGTGGTCGCCTTTTTCCTGACGATCTATTAGAAGAGCAATAATCGCGAGTAATATTTATTTGTCTACGAAAATTTGTATTACATGATTTATGACAGAGACAATCTGCAGCAACAAGATCACCTGAGCCAGCTGGCCTTTTAACTTTAATGAATATTCATCACAGCGGCGTTCACAGAATTTCTTTATGGCCTCAGAATATTGTGCAGTTCTTATCTTCACATATTCTGATTTAGGTTTATGTTTAGAAGAAAAGTCTACAAAGCTTTCATAAAATAAACAGTGAAAAGCACTGGTAACTGGACCTTCCATTAAGCGATTAGTTTTCCTTGGTATTTCTCTATAGCTAGCATCCCGCTTAGTAATTCCAATGCTCTTTTTATCAGTAAATGCCGCCCGACACAAAACATGGACACTTATTCCAGCAGTTGCAACTACAACGCTTTTACGGCTTCGGGTGGCTTAATTTATACCGCCTGCTCTCTTTTGAGAAATTTTAACTACGTTTTGTCAATTGTCTTTTTCTTTTTCACAAATCACACGGAATTCAGTACCGCCCATTTTTACACAAAATTCAGTCTGAACCAAAATAAATCTCAAATTAATTGCTAAAATACCAAAATCAGAAATTAATAACAACACAACGTGAAACGACATATGACTCAGTCCGCCATTTTTAAATCCGTTTTTAAGGGTGTTCCCGTACTCGGATTTTGTCTGATTTTGGTAATATTTTTCAGTGATAGTTACTGATTCAAAATCAGTTAACAGACCTTCTATTACAATTTTGTTCGGGTTGAAGGTGTATTTAATGTAACTTGCCTGGACTATTATGTATTTCCTAAATTGTTTACTTAGATATATTTTTTTAATATATTAAAGAGTAAAGTTTTCATCCACCTACTTTAATCGTTGGAAAGCATTTCACTATCTATGCAAGACACGTGACTTTTCTCTATTGTTTTGTGAGTTACTTAAAATTATTAATTGCGATATGTGAAAAGCGTGTAACGCATTTTAGTAGAATACCTCACTAATATTAACACTTTAAATAATATTGATTTGTCGGTAAATATACCACTTTCGAAGGCATTGTCTTCTGCACTATCTATTGTAAATGCAGATATCATTTCTCAAAATATATGTAATTTAAAATATGACTGAATAATTCCAAATTTTATATTATATACTGGATGTTCAAAAATTGTAAATATTAATACATTTTTGTAAGAGAAAAATTAATTTATAATATGTGTTTAATAATATAAATTATTGCTAATATTTAAAATTTTACAGAGTAGTAAAATGGTATTTAATAAGATCATATGCTTATAACAATATGGTGATATGTTATAAACTATACAGCAATTCTTGCTGATTTTTTTCATTACTTTTATAAAATTCCTTCATCAACAGAAAATGGTATAACTTATGAACATATACAATGAAACTGGCTAACTTATGAATAAATATCATTTGTTAGTTATGCATACTATATTATTTGTTAGTTTTGCATAATATAACGCAAAAGTAAACACACAAGTTGAATGGACATTCGGTTCACATAAATAATTAATGTTGACCTAGTTGATAAGTATGTCATTTACATTATAAATTGAATTTCAAATCATTCATTTCTATGTATTCCTTTGTAATATTAAATAGATATGCATAATTTTATCTAAAGAAAAATTATTTCATAGTGAAATACGATTTTTTTTTTTATTCTTAAGACGTAGCTGTGTACGTACATATTAGTTTTTATTTATAAATATTAAATCTTAAATTAAATATTTTTTTATTGAAAAAGTCTTTATGTAGTAAATTGCCTTTCATTTATCAAAGGAAATAAAAATCTGAATTCGGCGGACAAGAAATGATTACTTATATACAAGTGCTAATTATTTTTTTAAACAACAAATGCAAAATGTAAAATAATGTTTTATGTGAAACTTAAATATCCTCCGTTTATTTGCATTTTCTAAAAACATTCTTTGAATAAGCAAACATTTTAAATAAATTATATAGCGTAACACACTTTCCAACATTTCCCAACTTAGTTGAAAAATTCTATGAGTTTAGGTTGACTGGCCATCTGTCCGTGTCTGACTGGCCGTGATCTTGCTCACTTAAATTTACTCACATTGTCATGAAATTGATGTACGTTATTGCCGTTTACAATTGTATGACCGGTATTTAAAATTAAGTGCGTATCAGCTGTAGCTTGTTTACTTGGTTTAGTGGCCATCTGTCTATCTGGCCGTGATCTTACTCGATTAAATTTACTCGGATTGTCATGGAATCGATGTAAGTTATTGCGGTTTACAGTGGCATGACCGGTATTTAAAATTTTGATGTGCGTATTTAAATTGAATATTTTTACTTGAAAAAGTCTTTCGTTAGTAAATTATCTTTAATCTGACAAAGAAAATAAACATATGAATTTGGCGCACAAGAAATTATTACTTATACTACACCAGTGCTAATTATTTTTTTAAACAAAACGTACAAAATGTAAAATAATGTTTTATGTGAAACTGAAGTATTGTCCGTTTATTTGCATTTCCAAAAAACATTCTTTGAATAAGCAAACATTTAAGCAAATTATATAACGTAACTCACTTTCCAACATTTCCCAACTTAGTTGAAAAATGTCTATGAGTCTGGATTGACTGGCCGTCAGTCCGTGTCTGACTGGCAGTGATCTTACTCGCTTAAACTTACTCAGATGTCACGAAATTAATTTACGTTATTGCGGTTTACAATGGTATGACCGGTATTAAAAATTAATAGTGTATCAGTTGTATCTCGTTTACTGGGCTGACTGGCCGTGATCTTACTCGTTTAAATTTACTTGGATTGTCATGAAATTGATGTACGTTATTGCGGTTTAGAATGGCATGACCGGTATTTATAATTTTGATGTACGTTATTGCGGTTTACAATGGCATGACCGGCATTAAACATTAATTGTGTATGAGTTAAAGCTCGTTTACAGGGGTACGCAAAAGAATTCGATTACGTTATGCTGCATGTGTAAAACCGTTTGCAATGATGTTACACTATTTCAAAGAAATTTAAATTGATATACATCAAGTAAGTGTACTAAAATGCTTATAATAGATATGGTGTATATAGAATTTATCGTTCATTTACATAGGCATAAAAATAAAGAGAAATAATTCGTTTACTATACTGTCTATATGAAATATTTGATTGAAGTGCGTTTTCTGTTACGAAATATGTTTTAAAATGTTACTTAATTTTTGCACATGACTTGATGTGTATAAATTCTATGTATCATATGTAACGTTCTGAATAAAATAAGTCGAATACATTTCGGTTTAGTCAGGAAAATCTTGTTACTGTATTCTGAATGTGTTGCCATGCGTTTCATGTTCCATGATTCATGCATGATTTTTTCTCCTTGTTGTTTTATGTTTTAACTATGCAGTTTCATGGAGTGTCATTTCCTATTAAATTATCGAAATTGAAAGAACTTACTTTCCCATAAGTGCAAAAAGATTGAATATACTATTGCTATTTTACGGGTTTTGTACTGGACTGCTAGTGGTTTCACTGCGTAGCACATACTTGGTTTTTTATGTTGAGATACCACTTTCATAACCGTTGTCAAATCCTTTTCTGGAATATAATACTGCCAGTTTTGTTAAGCATTTCTTAACTGCGGTAGTTTTCGAGGATGACAATGTTAAGACGTGCGCCAGTATTTTTCAAGAAAGATATAATTAAATACTGACATAATAACGGTGTCAAGAGCTAGTATTACAAGCGTTCAGAGGATTCCGTACAGAAAATATATGAATTATTAGCTGTATTACTAAAAACAAATCTTTGCTAAAAGTACAATAAGACTTTCTAAAAAAAACTATACAACGTAGGGTTGTGTATGTGTATAGCTGTATACACTAGAAAAATATGGATGGGTATATCATAAAAGTTCAAAGAGATATGAAGACTAAATATCAAATATTGTTATTCTGTATAATTCTTTTTTTAATCTTATCCTCATTTGCTTATGATGAACTTATTTCGAAACTTCGTTTGGCATTTCATTAAACTAAATTCAGCGTAGTAATAATCTTTTCTTTTCACAGTGTAGCTAAAATAAAACCCTTGGTCAAAGTTTAAACTTAACATTACGGTAAGCCCGCTTCGAAAGGAGGTCGCAAAGATTGACACCGCCTTGGTCCATGCGGCTTATTCCTGGTACTTTTCTAATTAACTTTTAAAGACTCGGGAGGCGTTTTGAGGTATCCACTCAATGTCCACTCAATCCACTCAAACTAGTCGCGAATCCCATAGTTTTTAAACGATAAATTGTAATTAAATTAGTCTGTTTTTAACAATTTGACGTTTAGTGCTTTTATATTGCTGCTGGACATTTCATTTCACAAATGTATCATTAAAAGCTGTTATCTAGGCTTTAAAAGCTGATAGTAGATAGAGCACGCCGCCCTTGTCATTATGCATGTTTCAAACCGTCCGTGTCTTTAAGGGTTAATATCTCGGATAATTACTGACGGATATCAACAATGGTTTTATACTTCTGTTACGATATCGAGCGCTCCTCAGAACCTTTGCTGAACGCCCGTAAATCGAAATTTGTGTGTAATGAAAAAATGCTATTTTCTCAAAAACTATGCTACCTAGGGTAATCGCTATAATTTTCTTGCAAGGTTTAAATTAGCATCTACTACCTTTAATTTTTTTCATAATTTCAGTTTCAGTAGTTTCCGAAATAGATGGGTTAGGGAGAAATACTTTTGCACTATATTTTTGACAATATCTCTTTAAATATAAGACTTAAAATTAAAACAAATATATATTTTTTGTTCAGCATTACGAAACCTTTCACACGATATCCCATACGATATACAATGGTGAGTCGGAAAATAAGTTTCCCCTGACAACTGTGGACAGAGGTGTGTATGAAAGACAAAAAATGTAATGAAACATTAAAGATAAGACGTAACTTTATTTTTCTACGTAAGTGCCAAGTAAGTTGAGACATTTGTCATACCTCCTTATAAGCTTCAAAAAGCGCTCCTTGAAAAAATCAGTGCTCTGCGTCATTTTGTTCCCGGTAGATATGTAGAGAAATTGCGTTGTGAATTCGTGGTCAAGGGAGGGAGTGAAAGTGGTTGTCCGCTATGAATGGGCATGTGGAGTATCGGGAGCAGAAATCCATAACCGCCACGTGGGAGTCTATGAGCCTGATGTGATGTCGAAACAAATGGTGCGGAGATGGTGCCGCCAATTCAGTGAGGGGCGTGAGCAAGTTTTGGACAGACCGAGATCTGGACGGACGAGCACGGCCACTGCAGACGTAAGCAATGCTTGACTACTTCTTTGTAAGCAATGCTGAAGTCACACAATCCGTTCAACGCTACTTTTGTATGCAGAGCCCTGTTTTTTTCCTGGAGGGCTTTATGAAGCCGTATAAAGGGTATGACAAATGTCTCAACTCACTTGGAACTTAAGTAGAAAAATAAAGTTACGTCCTATCGTTAATGTTTCATTACATCTTTTAGTCTTTCATGCACAACTCTGTCCACAGTTGCCAGGGGAAACTTACTTTCCGACTCTCCCTCGTACAAAGAAAAGATTTTTTTTCAAGTAACTTAATTAGCCCATCTATATTTTTCCTAAATATGTTTGTGAATCTTTAATAATCTGTAAATATGTGGGTCAATAGTCTTTATTGCATTCCCCAATTTGAACACTCCACGCTCCATAGTTTACGAGTAAAATAGCTGTGACAGAAAAACAGACACGGGAGTGATCTTATAATGGTTCCGTTTTTACTTTCTAAGTACGGAACCCTAAAAAACAGTTATTAAATGATTTTAAATTGCTTATAGATAAATTTTATTACAATAATTTCTATAATGGTAGAGGTGTTTGAATATCTCATCTTTATCAATAAAAAAAAATCAATCATTAGTTATAACTAATGATCCCTGATACTAATGATGATAACTAATGATAACTAATGATATACCTATAATTACAATACTTATAATGGTGATAACTAATGATATAACTAATGATGATTTTATTCCCGCAATTTATGAATATGTGGAACATTATATTCAGTATGAAATACTAAAATGAAATATAGTATAAATATTTAAATAGCGTGTATAGCAAATAGCTATATTTGAAATTCAATAATCCAACAAAGGGGATGCGTTTATAGGATAGATGGTAATGTTTCCATGAAGTAATTTCAAAAGAGGGGCAAATTTTTGTTAATAAATGGCGCCAAATGTATCAGATCTAAGAATTTGCAAATTAATTTTAAAATATCAAATTAAGAAGAATATTTTTGCTTTACTCTCCTAAATAATACGCAAGGAGAAAGCAAACAGGCCTGCAATTTCGTTTTACACATTAGTTTGGGCTTTCTTACAATAAAAGACAGCGCTGTTCCATTTTTTACGAATTTGGGCTTTATTTTAGATTTTATCATATGTTATAAACACACGTCTTATTTATTCTTCATTTAAGTATTGCGCGGCAGCGCAATACTTATTTATTTCCAGTGTCACTTCTCAATGTTAATTTAACATAGAAAAGCCTATGGAGATCATAACTTTTTCATTTTTTCTTCCCACCTTTTTGTCCCTGATACCACTCATTTTTTTATTCTTCGCTAATTCTAATAATATTATAAATTTAAAGTGTGAAAATGTTTGCCTGACGTGAGGGACAAAACGGATGATAAAATGAATTTGCATATGGGTGAATTATAACGCAGAGAGTAACATGGGGTAATTTTTATTTACGTAATTCAAATATTTTTCTTAATAATTCAAATTTTGCATTTTTCACTGAGAATCAACGGACATTTTTCCAATAAAATTTAACTTTTTTTTTCGTTGTTGCCAATAATTCAAATGCCGTTACAATAATTTGTCTATTTTTAGTTGAATGATTTTCACGCGAAAAATTAAACTGAAATAGTTTTTTTTTTTTAGAATTAAAAAGAAGTTGAATATAGCGTCATAGTGGAAATAAAAAGGATATTTTCAGAATAAGTTTCTACTTTGGTCAAGTTTATATTTTAGTAAAAAGTTTCTAATGAATAGCTATTTTTGCGCAAGGTAACAAACTTAGTGGGGAATTACATAACTTAAATTTTAAAATGTATTTTTTTTCCGAGATGAGAACTATTTATACCCCAAGTTAAACTTAGGTAATAATTTCCTGATGTGTTTACATCACCCCTTGGGAGTGAATAGGGTTTGAAAATTTAACCAAAACTTTTATTTTTTTATTTTTTACTGTATCACAGCTATAACATTGTTAAATATTAGCAGTAAGGATTCAACACAATTTACATTTACATTCATAGCGGTCCTGAGTGGGAAATAGGGTATCTAAATTTAAATTAAGTTAATTTTTTATGTTTTGATTATAGATTTTTTACGCTCAGATTTTAAGTTTTTGTCCAAACTACCGCAACCTGCATTACTACAGTAATGAAACATTTTGAATTACACATTGGTAAACTGCATCCCACATTGTGATGCAATACCGCATACATCAACGCCTGATGATGATACTCTCCATTAATTTTTAAATGCGTTCGTCTGAGTGCAGTAGTTGTTAAAAAACTTGACATATTAAACAAAAACAGAATTTGAAGAACAAATTAAAAAAACAAAATTTATTTCCTACATTGTTTAAGCCCGAGAAGGAACAGATATTAAGATATTTCATTCAATTAGTTTTACGTTTAATGCTAAATTTTTGTAACAAATTAGTTAAGTCAATTGAAGATTAAAAAATAAAAATAAAATTCATACAACATGATACTTGAAACACCCTCAAAATTTAGATTCCGTTCAAATGAAATCGAAATAAATCTTAGACTTTTTTTTTAAGTTTTTATTTTGCATGCATCTTATCATTTTATGCACAATTGTCATAAACATAATGCAAAATCTGCAATACAAATATTTTCAATTAAAAATAGAAGAAGTCTAAGATTTATTTCGATTTCATTTGAACGGAATCTAATTTTTTAGCGTGTTTTAAGTATCATATTGTATGATTTTTTTTTTTTTGTTGTTAATCTTCAATTGGCTTAACTAATTTGTTACAAAAATTAAATATTAAATGTAAAACTAATTGAAGGAAATATCTTAATATCTGTCCCTTCTCGGGCTTAAACAATGTAGGAAATAATTTTTTTTTTTTTTAATTTGTTCTTCAAATTATGTTTTTGTTTAATATTTATTGCATTAGTTAATGAATTTTAAAGTTCAACAGCAATGTTTTAAAGAGCTATAGTTCAGCTTCGTTTACTTAGGTAATTGCTCTAGTATTATTATAATGTGACTCTAAAAAAAGTTTTCATAAAAATGCAGATTTTTCTTTCTTTAAGATTTACTTTCATTTTTTGCATAATATGGTTATTATTAAGATTACGTAAATTAAAATAAAAATATACTTTTCCAATATTGTTTCACTAAACATATAAGGTTAGTTGGTGTAACTGGACCCACGAGGTAACTGGACCATAGGCTATTTTATAAAAAAACTGTTGGTGTTTTTTAAGTTTTAGCTTTTGTGAACAACGCCCCTTAATCTCTGCTTCCTAAAACAACATGTATCAATTTAATCATAACTCTCACTTTGCTGTGATAGGTTGTCAAAAATTTACGTTTCTATTTTTAAAAACAACGTCAATATTGTTGAACTTCTCGGTTTTTTATTAAAATACTGTAAGTACTTTTATTAAACAATCTTTTTGATAAAAAATTAGACATATAACTACATTAATATTCTTAGATATCAATACATATTTTCTTCGTATTTCAAATATGAGCCCGGTGTCCCAGTTACCCCATAAATTTTTCAAGAATTTATGGCTATTTTATACAAAACTGTTGGTGTTTTTAAGTTTTAGCTTTTGTGAACAATGCCCCTTAATCTCTACTTCCTAAAACAACGTGTATCAATTTAATCATAACTCTCACTTTGCTGTGACAGGTTGTCAAAAATTTACGTTTATTGTTTTAAAAACAACGTCAATATGGTTGAACTTCCTTGGTTTTTTTATTAAAATACTGTAAGTACTTTTATTAAGCAATCTTTTTTTTTTTTTTTTTTTTTAAATAGACATATAACTACATTAATATTATTAGATATCAATACATATTTTCTTCATGTTTCAAATGTAAGCCCGGTGTCCCAGTTACCCCATAAATTTTTCAAGAATGGGGTAACTGGGACATATACCCGGGGTAACTGGACCATGCTGGATCCAGTTACCCCAATAGATATAAATATTTTTTTCGTGTTTCCCTTACTACGGTAAATAAATTTCTCCATTGTTTTTTTTTGCTCACAATAAAGAAAATGATAGAATACCTTATTAAAATTACGTAATGAAATTTTTAAAAAAGCATATTGAGTGGTATGAAACCAAATTTCTGGACCCCTTGAGAGGCGGTGATGCCGTTATGGCATCATTTAATTTTAATTCCTAATTGCCACATTGACACCTGAATTTTATAATGAACATTTTACCTTTATTATGTACGCGAAAATATTCTTTTACTTGTTTTCAGATAGATTCTCTTGTAAATATTGGTGTCATTAAATTATTTAAACATTTTACGAATGCAAGTGCCTTGCCCCTGAAAGTGAGATAGCCAGACCTTGAGAGTGTACTATAACCAGGGGTCGCATTCTATAGGGAATCTTTCCATTATTTTGAAAATAATATCTTCATCGCAACTTTCTTTAAGGGTTCTGGTAGGAACAATAAAATTTCCCTTATGTAATGCGACCCCTAGATAAAGATAAAGTACTTACGTAGCCGTTTGTTCATAGATTTACCTTGCTATTTTTTTCCTTAAAATACCTATGCGACTTTTATGCTTATTATCTATACTAAAGTACATGAGTACTTACTTAACCCTTAACCGGAAACATTAAAATCCCGTGCACAAACGGAAACGTGCCGTCTGTGAGACTGCTAAATTAAAAAAAATTGCTATAAAATTTTAAAAGGAAAATAACTCTTAATAATTTACCAAATAGTGAACTTAAACACTTAATATTTAATAGTAATGAATTAACAGGACCAAACGAATTTTTTAATATGACAGCATAAAAATACGTTTTGAATGTCGGAGACAGAATGTATTTTGAAATTACACATTATTGTTAAAAATATACAATTTTCATCATAATAATTAAATAAATGCTGATATTTTTGTATATTTCGGTACGATATGAATTAGAAAAAAATATTACGCAGTAAAATTAACGAAACATTTAATAGTAAAGATTGCAGCATGTTCTAAATATCTGCATTTTTTATGCATTTTTGACAATGTTGAGTCATTTTCGTGTTCAGAATTTATATATTCATCATCTGAAATACTTTCAATATCGCTTATGTCACTTACTACATCATCAAACAATCTCAAAGCAGTTCCTTCAGTCTTTTTTTATCATTGTAGCGTACACGCTTTGACGGCTCCTCCATATCAATACCCTAGAGCAAAAAATTACATAAACGGAAACATGCCATTCCACAGGCTGCGTTGAAAATAAAATATTTTTTCTTTCAATAACTAAAAATGCGCAGGTGTTGCAAATGGGTGGGGGAGGCAGAGGACCAGTAGCGTAAGGATTAGATTGTGTGATAAGATTGGGAACGCGTTCAATTTTGTGTAAAGGGTAGATGTGTAGACGCAACCGTCTCACAGACGCACGTTTCCGGTTAAGGGTTAAGTTTTATGTTTTTGGTATAAATAAATCTAATATTTTCACTTTTAGTGCTTTTTTAAGACATATTGATAGCAAAGATACTGTTTATAGACATTCCGCTGTTTATTGACATATAATTTACATGATCTGCCTGGTTAAATTTTTTAAAGTTATTTACACTTTTTCAAACAGGACCCTATATCCGATATGAAAAAATATAAACGTGTGTGGAACATAGACCCCCCCCCCTGGTCCAGTTACCCCATTTTTGGGGGCAACTGGACCCATGAGGAAAGAAAGATGAAATATACATATTTTTATATTTTTAAATATTAAAATGTAACTTTGAGCATTTCTGTCTGACAGAGGGAACCTAATTGAACACATTTACAGAAGTTCAGACTTTAATTCAAATGAACGTTAGCTTTTTGAAGCTGAATTGTCAGAAGCTCCAGAGTCATATTGCAAAATCATGGCCCAGTTATCCCAAATAACCATATATACGTCTACTAATTAAATGTATCAGCGTATGTTTCTTTGTTGAACTTTCCAAACGATCCCCTTTTCGGGTTATAACCGTATTTGATTTTTTTTTATGAAAGACAGATTTCACCGTAGAAATGTATTTCTATGTTCAACCTCGTTTACTTTAAATGACTTATAGTAAAAAATACACTGTTTAAAATATATATATATATATATATAGCTGTTCTAACACATAAAGTCTCCATTAAACAATTACGTAAAATATTATAAAGTTATTCGACGATTGGTTGTATTTGTGACGGCCAATTATCTGCACGGGGGATATAGGCCCAGGGGGGAAGTGCCCTCCGTGGGGGTCTTTCTAAGGGAACCTAACCCGTATTAACACTTGGAAATCCAAGGTTCGAAGAAAACCACGAAAACTCCGAACGATTAGGCCGACGGGCGCGATTGGGATCGAACCCAGCACCTCCCGTCTACCAGCTTCGAGAGCAGAACATCTCAGTCACTGGTGGGGCAGTTATTCGACGGTATCGCTCACTTGAAAGAAAAGTGACACATCTCGCAAAAATTCATTTTGCGTTTTATTTCGCTAATAAAACTGTCATAGCTGCGTATTGCTACACAAACAGTTTCAGGAGTGTAGTTATACGTAAAATCATTTTATTACGCTCTATGTCTATTTCTGACCACAGAAGAGGGGTGGATTGTGTGCGGAGGTAACATTATCCAAACTTCCAAACCTCATCTTCATTCTTAAGTGTTTTATGCTTTTATGTTCCTTTTCATTCCTGCATGCAAAGCTAAGTGCTATAATTCCATGTTACAGTAAAATCATGCCCATTTTCTTTTACCTCTCCTGTGAAAGTTATTTTTGTCGAGATGTGTCACTATTCTTACGGGTGAGCGATATTTGAGCAGCAACGATAAAAATACATTTAATAAATTGCACTTCTGTTTTAATCTGATATATAAAATTACGCACTATTAAAACGCGTTGTAAGATTATCTATATATCATATTTAAATCATTACTACAAATGTGTAAAATAAAGTTTCAAATATATATACAGAACATGTCTTTAAAAGTTAGCAAGAGATTTGTATGAATATATGGTGTTTGGCGTATTTGTATCTTTTTTGACGTTGATACCCTAATTCCGAAACAGTTACCTTTTGATGTATAGTCCCAATTTTAACAATGCTTCAACTGTTATTTTTTACTGCTAAAATATCCATTTATGTCAAAAGAGGTATCTTTTCGTTTAAGAATTTAAAATTTTATACGTTCCAAGGATTATATAAGTTACAATTTGAATAACCTCTATGCACTTTTTAGCGAGTTAAAGAAAAAAGTCCAATTTTGTACCATAAAAATTCATCAAGTTATGATAAATTGAATATTATGATGTTTTAGCGTTTTCTGGCACTAAACAGGCGTTTTTTCGGCTTTTAGTGCCACAAATTAAAGAATACTTGCAAATTTAAAAATATCACATCTTTAATAAGGCAGATCAGTTAGAAATGATGGCAACCATAACATCTTTAATTGAATTCCGGACACTTCTCTTTCAATGTTCGAACCTCCGAACCCACACCTAATGTCTATGTGACAGCTGACTATTTCTTTCGAAATTTCAAAGATAAGAAAATAATTTTGTGTTTCTTATTTGACCAGTATACATAATTTATAAAATACAGAATTGAGGTCCAAGAATGGAAAACGTACAAAAGAAGACATTTTTGAAGATTGCGAAAAAAAGAATGAGATGGCATCTCATTTGCCACGTTTGGTGTAAAATTTCCGGCTTATTTGAACTATAAACTACTAGGGTTAGCACTTCAAGCGGTCGTCAGTTTGTTAAGCTTGGCACTTAAGACATTTTTTCGTAAAGAAAATTATTTTCGATTTTTTGGTACTTTCAGCTTTTTCTATTCTTATTCCCCAATTCCTTAAAAAAGCAGAGATCTGCTGTACTTTGATATCTATGCAATCAGCTGATTTGAAGTAAAGATGTGTATCAAAAATTTTTAACTAGTTCTAATCATTTATATTATAAATATTTAAGTTGTATACATGACTTTTAAAAACAATATGTATTCAAACTTTACAAACTATAATTTTAATATTGTAAATTAATATTTTATAAATATATCAATTTATTTTAAGATTACTTCCATTTAATACTGTCTATATAGTAAGTTTCTGTAAACATGGGGTGAAACTCTTTTCCATACAAACATCTAGTGAAAAATAATGCATCAACAATTTAATCCTAGACATTAAATATTTACATTAATTAAATTCGCCTACATCGCACCTTTCTGTTTAGACGGAAGCAGACACTTGGATTTTTGCCACTACTGCAAAGAATAGTATAAGAAAAACTTTAATTGCACTTCTACATTAAATAACAACTTAATTAAATTTTCGATCGCCGAAACATTATAAAAAGAGGGATTTTCACTAGATAAAGTCTGAAAATTTTATAAACTTATTTTTCAATGAATTTTAAAGTACATTAGGTGTACACATACACATACTATAGTGGTATTAATTATTATTTGATACATTAAAATTTTTAACTAAATTCTCAGTAAGTAATGATGATTTAAAACACTATGTATTAAAAACATAAGAATATGCACATAAATGATACACATAGTTAGTGATATTTCTCATAATATTTGAATTTATTCAGATCAAATAAAATGAAGTATTATTAGTCCAGGCAATAGAGACCGTATAGGGACTCTACCTATAAAAAATCATGGTAGTTCTGGAAAAAGGCTTACTATATGTTTTTTGGGTCGCTGAATCCGAATTTTTAACTTCCCATCAAAATTTCCCCCGGCAACCTCCTCAAATTTTGGTAAAATGCCCCCCCCCCCCACACACACACAAAAAAGGGGGTTTTATTAAAAAAAATAAATTTTTATATTGTTTTAGGGAAAAATATCTAGAAATTCAGAAAGTAGACAAAATTTGCAACAAATAAGATATATGACATTATGACGTAGGATGAATGGGAGGGGGGATCTGCTTGGAACATGCGCCGCGCTGTTGCGTGGACTAAGTTGCGCAATTTTACTTAACCACTAACATCGTTTACATTCGCCCTCTCGGCTCCCCTCCAAACTTTCCCTATAAGGTTTACATAAAGTTTTTTGGGTTTCTGAATCCGAATTTTTAACTTCCCCCCAAAATTCCCCCTCCCCTGCAACTTCCCAAAATAGTTATTTTTAAATTAAATTTTTTTATTGTTTTAGATGAAAAGTATGTAAAAATTCAGAAAGTAGACAAAATTTGCAACAAATAGGATACATGACATTATGACGTAGGATTAAAGGGGAGGTGGAGGACTGCCTCTGAACATACACTGCGGCGCTACGTGTACTAAGTTATGCAAGTCCAGACAATAAGGGTACAGACAATACCTTGCAAAATTAATACTAGTTCTGGATTTCGACTCACTTTATGTTTTTTGAGTCGCTGAATTCGAATTTGTAACTTCCCACCAAAATTTCGCACGGCAACTTCTCCAAAATATTGATTTTTTTGAAAAAATTTGGTTTTTCAGAACAGCTCATGGGAAATGTTCCCAGGCAGCCCCCCCCCCCCTCTCCTAGTTTATCCTACATGATAATGTCATATATTCTATTTGTTGCAAATTTTGTCTACTTTCGGAATTTCTACATACTTTTCCCCTAAAAAAATAAAAAAAATTAATTTAAAAAAACTATTTTGGGCGGAGTTGAAGGGTGGGATTTGGGGGGGGGGGGGGAGTTAAAAGTTGGGATTCAGCGGCCCAAAAAACTCAAAGTAAACCTTATAGGGAAAGTTCGGAGGGTAGACGGGAGAGCGAATGTAAACGATGCGAGTGGTTAAGTGAAATTGCGCAACTTAGTCCACCGCGGCGCATATTCCGAGCAGATATCCCATCCCCATTCACCCTACGTCATAATGTCATATATCTTACTTGTTGCAAATTTTGTCTACTTTCTGAATTTCTAGATACTTTTCCCCTGAAACAATAAAAAAAAAATGATTTTCTTAATAAAAACCTTTATGGGGGGCATTTTACCACAATTTGGGGGGTTGCCAGGGGAAATTTTGGTTGGAAGTTACAAATTCGGATTCAGCAACCCAAAAAACATAAAGTAAGCCGATTTCCAGAACTACCATTAATTTTGCCAGGTAAAACCCTCTATTGCCTGGACTATATACTATTCTATTAACATTTCCAAAGAAAAATAATCAACAAAAAAGAAAATTCTTTACAAGACTCTTAAACGGTATCATTTTACAAGAAACAAAATTAAAAACTTAAACTTCCTCGCAAAAAAAATATTTTTTTTTAAATTTAAGTAGCTTCTATGATTGTATAAATAGTTTATTGCTGTATTCCATTTTTAAAAACAATGTATACATAAGAGCTATTGTTAAAATCATTTGATCAGCTTATAAAATCTAAAAAAAAAAAAAAAAAAAAAAAAAAAAAAAAAAAAAAAAAAAAAAAATCTTTTATCCTAGCCATAATCTTAACGTATGTAAAATGATAACATTGTGCCAAATTAATCTTCTCATAGAACTAATAATGCTTATTTTTCTCATATCTGGAAAATTAACCTTGACATAATACAAACTAAAGTTATTTTCTTAGCTATATAAACACTTTGGGATAAGTTTCTTTCTCCGCAGATAAATTGGAATGATGGTTTATTTTCTTGTAAAACCATATTTTAATATTGGAATCTTTTCCTTCTGAAGAGTAAAGAATAAACTTTTCTTCGTTTACAATATTTAATATATAATTGTGATGTGGAATCACATATATTTTTCTTAATTTATTCCTTCTCTCTAAAATTCAGTTACAATTAACTTTTAATTCTTTATTTATTTTATCTTAACTTTTATTCCAGTTCCCATTGTTTTTTCCTGCAAAAGAAAAGAAAGGAAGCAGATCTAACATGTGCCTTTTATCACTAAAATGGCTCTCACATAGATAATCACCTAACTTAGTGAGTAATCACCTAATTTAATTCTATCTATGAATTAAGATAGGTGATTACTCACCCTCACTAGATATAAATAAGAAAAATGAAGATTGACTTTGTATTCGGTCTGCAGTTTTAGTCTCATTCTCTCCAGCATTCAGTAAAAGTAACTCTTTTTTCTGCTTAATTTTTGAGTTTAACTTCCTCGTCAAATCATAAACATTCCCAGTACATGCGATCTGTTTTGTCTTTCACACTAAGTTCTCAAACATTTGCTCTTAATGTACGAATTAGCATTCGAATTGTTTCTGGCTTTCTTTTTAGGACTGCTGTTCTGGTTTTCCTGATAAGAAATTGAAAATTCTCCTAATTCGATCGTAATTCGATAAAGCACAACAGATAATTTTGTTCGTATGGCATCATTCATTTTTCATGTGCTCTTTTTCGCCAATTGTGTGACGCCAATTTGTGTATTGCAGAATAGCTCAAGCTATCGCAGAGTCTCGCTTCACGATTCAGTCATGCAAACTTACGCTCACTTAGAAATGCTTTCTGGCACCATCCCTTCTCATTTTGTATCGAATATTTACTTTTACATCTTTAGTTCAAATAAACATATCGTTAAAATAATAATAATAATTTTAGAACATATATTTCCAATAATTACGACGGCTTACAGCCTCTTATGATCTCCAGGAAATGCATTAAATATAAATCGAACCTGGTCCCACTATCGCTCTGTGAATATTTTAAAGTGCTGAAATCCGTCATAATAATCTATGTGTAATTTTTCCGAATAGCGATAAAATGAAAATAGAAATATTTTGTGAAATTTTGACTGCATTTTATATTCGGATAAATATAATTAAAGTTATTAATTAGCCAATTAAATTTTTCCTACCAATTCTGGTTTTTAAAATATGTATATAATGTTTTTTTTTTTTTATAATATGTTGTTAGTGTATTTTTTTTAATAACGGTATAATAACAGCAAGTACTTCAATGAATAAATTTTCAACAGTCATTTTTAATATTTTAAAAGGTGAAGTTATAAAATTTATTTTAAAGTTTTAATATTTTCTTTATTGTTATACTAGCTGCCCTATCCGGCGTTGCCCGGGCTCATAATAATATTCATAAATGAACCTGAATATTTTATCGCAGGTCCGTACAGAAGTGGGGGAGGGGAGGTAGAGACGCTGCAAATTACCAGGGCCGAACTCTGGTTCAGTTGGAATGTTGTGTAAAGTCACAGCTTAAGGTTTTAAATTTTTATTTGTGTCACACTTTAAACACTTTTATTCAAAATTAATTGCTGAATTCAATTAAAATTCAATTAAGTTATCAATATTTAAAATTTTTATTTAAAATCTTTAGATGAAAAAGTAATTACAAATACATCATAAACTGTAACACTAAAAAAGAAATAATAAAATTGCAAGCAAATAATGCTATATAGATTTTTAAAAAATATATCCAGCATATTTATTTTCTAATAGAGTAAAGTCTGTCTAAAACAGAATCGCGCATTAAACTGAAAGAAAAGAACTGATTTCAGTATCCACCCCTAAAAAATTGCAATTATGCTTTGTCAATTTAAAAAGCCTGCATAAAACGGAATTTATCACTAGTCGTTTGCGTTTTCGTCTAAGCAGATTTTCTTGTATCTTACTTCTGGTTTGGTCCCTGTATTGTAATTATTACCGTAACGTGCAGATTCTTTGTATGGCCGAATTTGTATCATTTTATATCTTTTGACAGTTTTCTTTTGGCACCATCTAGCAATGGTTTTTATAAGTAATTTTTTTTTATTATTAATATAGGTCGCCATGCTCAACGTTTTTACCTCGCGTGTCGCAAGCATTTGTTTAAGACGTTAGGCGGGCCACACAGAGCAGTTTAGCAAAGTTAATACTATCAGTGAATTAAATGTTTGTCGCAGAAAAATATTACCAATAAATGTTAATAGCAGCATTTACGAACAATAAACTTCGTGGTAGAAAGTTTGTTGTTTGGAAATAGTAGGGTAAAATTATTTTGGTGGCAATTTTTTTCTCGATAAACGTTCAATTCGAAAAATCAGTATTAGCTATATAAAACACATAAAACATTATAATGTAACAATGTAGAATATCAAAGTTCTAAAGGAAAAAAAATCATCAGATTTTCTCTAATAAATAAATCTTTTGCCCTATGCAAAAGTTTCATTTTATTTTAATTGTAGAAATGTACAGGGCAAATCTAATTAATTTGGAATAAAGTTTGTTCAGTGTTGAAGCTTAAGAAATACATGCATTATTTTAGCACAAACGGGAATACATATAAAAAGAACTTTAGAATAAGAAAACGGCATTTAAGATGTTTTAACATAGTTTTAAGTAAATTAAAAATATTAGAACAAATATCGTCTTTGAAAATATATAAAACAATAGTGAAGGTCTTAAGTAGTATTTTTTGTGCGCGACATAATTAATTTTATAAATATGGATTAATGATTGTATGACTTGGGCCGCACCGTACATAAAATACCGCCGGGATGCAGGTTGAGTATGGCGGGTGTAGATTAAAAAATACCATTAAAATTTCAAACAAATACGAAACATGTTTTAATTAAATCGATTGAACTATGTAAAATGTAGTTTTTTTTAAAAGGATAATTAGAAATCCTTAAAATCTTTAAAAAATACAAAATTTATTTTAATTAAACCTTAAAAGAAGAATGAAATTCCTAAAAGATTCAATTTAGTCCTTCCGAGTTTAGAACCCGAGATCTTTCGTGCAGAAAAACAAAGTTTTACGATTACGCTAAAAGTGATCACGGTGATGGGTTGGGTTGATTGTTGACGGCCAATTATCTACACGAGGGATATAGGCCCTAGGGGGAATGCCTTCCGTGGAGGTCTTTTTAAGGGAACCTAATCCGTATTAACGCATGGAAATCCACGGTTCGAAGAAAACCACGAAAACTCCGAACGATTAGGCCGACGGGCGCGATTGGGTTCGAACCCAGCACTTCCCGTCTACCAGCTTCGAGAGCAGAACCTCTCAGCCAAGTGATCAAGGTGAGATGCGTAAATTAAGGTTCTGTTCCCTATAACAGAGTACATGTTTTCTTTTTCTTTTTTGCGTGTTGGTTGTTTCGTTAGCATAACATCATAGAGCTATTGTTGTCCGAATTCTCTGGAATTTTAATGGATCGTAAATGTAAGTAAAACCAAGCACCATTTTAAATTTCATAAACAAATATGGATATTTAAGAGAGAAAATGGTTAACCGAAATAGTCGAATTTGTCGAAGTTTTAATACATTTTATTTTGTAAAAAATGTTTTCACCCGTCCGAACGTTTTGAAATTTTTGTAGGGGATGTAAATCTGATCTATTGAGTTGCTTTAAAAAGATTGTGTTAAAATACGACATAGAGTTACTTTTAGCGTAGAAAAAATATCTCCTCCATGAGACGCGATGTGACCTGCGTTTGGCGGTATATTTGAAAAGGTTTAATTTCATATTTTTAAAAACCAATTACACCATCGATTTGAAGAAGGTTTCCTCTTTATAACTAAACTTTTGGTTTGTCAGCACCTTTAAAATTACGTCCTGATTTGTCGAAGTTTTAACAAATTTTATTTTGCAAAAAATGTTTTTACCCGTCCGAACGTTTTGAAAATTTTTTAGGAGATGTAAATCTGATCTATTGAGTTGCTCTAAAAAGATTGCGTTAAAATACGACGTTGGGTTACCTTTACGTAGAAAAAATATCCTCTCCATTAGACGCGGTGTGACTGAGTTTGACGGTATATTTGAAAGAGTTTAAATTCATATTTAAAAAAAAAACCAATTACAACATCGATTTCAAGAAGGTTTCATCTTTATAAGCAAACTTTTGGTTCGTCAGTACCTTTCAAATTGCGTCTTGGAGAGGGGTTGCAATAAGGGGGAAAAACTTTTTTTGAAAAAACTACCATTTTTGAAAATTTTCTTTCAAAGTGTTAACAGCGACATTTTTTTAAAAATTTATTACACCAATTGAGACATAAGAGTCCGATTTTTCAGAATGTGTCTTCTAATTTTAACTTTATCAAACGGCTTGTTCGATTTGGATAAAAAAAACAGGCATACCGTCGAAATTGTTTCTTCGCTAGTTTCCAAAGCATTAAAGAGTTTGTACGCATGCGCCGACCGGAGATCAAATAAATGACTTCTTGATGAAAGCGAGCGGCGTTGGTAATTTAATTACTCAGCTAATAATTAGAATTTTAAAATTCTGAGAACCAGGTACATTAGGAGAGACCTTCGACTGCCTTCACAAAAAATTTCAAACTCCTACGTGCCGTAGATTTCGTTAGCCGTCGTCGACAGTCACACACACACACGCACACACACTGAGAGCGATCTGTTCTTTTATTAGTATAGATTCCTGTATCAAAGCAAAATACATATTTTACAATATGCCGATAAAATAGATATTTCTTGACATTAAATATAAGTTAAAACACAAAAGCAATTCGAATAAAAAAATTAAAAA
Source organism: Maratus speciosus (assembly GCA_963932465.1). Taxonomy (NCBI): domain Eukaryota; kingdom Metazoa; phylum Arthropoda; class Arachnida; order Araneae; family Salticidae; genus Maratus; species Maratus speciosus. The sequence continues at coordinate 594,999,854 of OZ010789.1, read as the reverse complement.
TACTTACATAACTTATGGATGATTCATCTAAGCATAAATCAAATATAGAAAAATGCTCTTTTTCATGCATATTTGGTTTTGATATATTTGAACGCCAAGTAGACTGTATTTCGGAAAGGAAGTTATCGATTTACGATTTTAAGATTCATGTTTGCAACAATGTCGCTGTTTTATAGTGAGAATTTAAAATAAATCTTGTTTCAAAATGGAATGCGAATATATTTTTTAATATACAAAAATGCATAGCTTTCATAGAAAACGAGAAAATCATAAAATTTAAGTTCGTGAATTATATATGACAATTTACACGAAAATAAATATTTTAGTTCGACGTAATGTTAAAAGTTTTCGATTTTACATCAGGTATGGATCGACGGGGGAGGTGGGGAAACCGGTGCGACCGCCCCCCCCCCAAAAAAAAAAAATATATATACATCCAAATCTTTTCTATTGCAATTTTCTTGGAAAACACAAACAAACAGAAACTCAAAAATTTTCGGGTATCAACTGCAAGTCTCACTGACGTTTCGGTAATTAGTTAACCAAAAAAAGCGATCGCCTCCCCCCACTTCAAAAAAAAAAAAAAAATACATCTCGGAAAAATGCGAATTTTGCCAAAGCATCACAAAAAACGTGAATTTCATCGAAGAACCGCGAAAAAAACGCTAATTTTGTCACAGGCTCGCGGAAAAAACGCTAATTTTTTCACGGGATTGCGATAAAAAACGCAAATTTTGCCAAGGGATTGCAGAAAAAAACGTTAATTTTATTAAAATGACCACGAAAAACGTGACTTTTGTACGAAAAAAACGCGAATTTCGTCAAAGATTTGCGAAAAAGCAAATTTTATCACAGAGTTGAAGGATAAACGCGAATTTTATCTAAGGATCGCGGAACAAACGTGAAATTTGAGAAAGAATCATGAGACAAAAACGCAACTTTCGTCACTCGCGGGAGGAAAACGCGAATTTAGACAAAGGATCACGAAAAAAACGGTAATTTCGTAAAAGGACTGCGAAAAAACATGAATTTGTTCACATAATCTAAAAAAAACGGGAATTTTGCCAAAATATATCAAATAAAACACGAATTTTGTGAAAGGATAGCAGAAAAAGCGGGAATTTTGTCACAGGATCGGGTGTAAAACCCAAATTTCATTAAAGGATCGTAAAAAATGCGAATTTCTTCATAGGACCTCAGAAGAAAAGCGAATTTTGTCACAGGATCGCGGAAGAAACGCGAATTTTGTGGCAGGATCGAGGAAACAACTCGAATTTTGTGAAAGGATGCGGAAATATCGCGAAATTTGTCAAAGGATAGCATAGAAATGTGAATTTATTTAAAGGAACTCGGAAAAGTCGCGAATTTCGCCAAAGAATTGTAAAAAAAGCCAATTTCGGCAATGGGTCACGAAATAAAGGCGAATTTCGTCAAAGATTCGCGAAAAATGATATGAATCCAACTCTTTTTTATGGCAGTTTTCGTGAAAACTCAAACAAACAGAAACTCAACAAATTTTGGGTATCAACAGCAAGTCTCAATGACGTTTCTGTAATTAATGAACAAGAAAGGGCGATCGCCTAACTCCTACCAAAAAATAGAGCTCGGAAAAATGTGAATGTCGCCAAAGGATCACAAAAAAACGTAAATTTATTCGATAGGCCGCTAAAAATAACGCTAATTTTGTCACAGAATCGAGGAAAAAACACTAATTTTGTCACGGAATCGAGAAAAAAACACGAATTTTGTCAAGAGATCGCAGAAAAAAAGTTAATTTTGTTAAATCATCGTGGAAAAAACGCTAATTCAGCCAAAGAATACCGAAAAAAACGCGAATTTCGTCAAATCATTGCGAAAAAAAGCGTTAATTTCGTCTGATAATTGCCAAAAAACGCGAATTTTGCAACAGGATCGCGGCAACAGACCGAACTTTGCCACACGATCGCAGATAAAAGACTAATTTCATTAAAGGATCGTAAAAAACCGCAAATTTCGCTTGAGGATCTTGAAGTAAAGGTGAATTTCGTAAAGGTGCAACCGGTGCGATCGCCCCCCCCCCTCGCCCCAAAAAATTATATACATCCAACTCTTTTCTATTGCAATTTTCGTGGAAAACACAAACAAACGAAAACTCAAGATTTTTCGGTTATCAACTGCAAGTCTCACTGACGTTTCGGTAATTAATTAACCAAAAAAAAAGCGATCGCCTCCCCCCACTTAAAAAAAATAGATCTTGGAAAAATGCGAATTTTGCCAAAGGATCACAAAAAAAACGTGAATTTCATCGAAGAACCGCGAAAAAAACGCTAATTTTGTCACAGGCTCGCGGAAAAAAAGGCTAATTTTGTCACGGGATTGCGATAAAAACGCAAATTTTGAGAAGAGATTGCAGAAAAAAGTTAATTTTATTAAATCATCGTGGAAAAAACGCGAATTTTGCCAAAGGATACCGAAAAAGACGCGATCTTCGTCAAAGCATCGCGAAAATAGCGTGAATTTCGTTTAGAAATTACCAAAAAAGCGAATTTTGCTACAGGATCGCGGAAAAAGCACAAATTTTGCCACAGGATTGCAGATAAAACACTAAATTCGTTAAAGGATTATAAAAAACACCGTGAATTTCGCCAAAGGAGCACGAAATAAACACGAATTTTGTCAAAAGATAGCGAAAAAAATGCGAATTTCGTTAAAGGACCACGAAAAACGTGACTTTTGTTACAGGATCACGAAAAAAACGCGAATTTCGTCAAAGATTTGCGAAAAAGGCGAATTTTATCACAGAGTTGAGGGATAAACGCTAATTTTATCTAAGGTTCACGGAACAAACGTGAATTTTGTGAAAGAATCGCGAGACAAAAACGCGATTTTAGTCACTCGCGGGATGAAAACGCGAATTTCGACAAAGGATCACAAAAAACGGTAATTTCGTAAAAGTACTGCGAAAAAAACGTGAATTTTGTCACATAATCTAAAAATACGCGAATTTTGCCAAAATATATCGAATAAAACACGAATTTCGTGAAAGGTTCGCGGAAAAAAGAGCGAATTTTGTCACAGGATCGCGGTAAAACCCTAATTTCGTTAAAAGATCGTAAAAAATGCGAATTTCTTCATAGAACTTCTGAAGAAACGCGAATTTTGTCATACGATCGACGAAGAAACGCGAATTTTGTGACGGTATCGAGGAAACAAATCGACGGTATCGAGGATTTTGTGAAAGGATCGCGGAAATATCTCGAAATTTGTCAAAGTATAGCATAAAATGTGAATTTCTTTAAAGGAACTCGGAAAAAACGCGAATTTCGCCAAAGGATTGTAAGAAAAGCTAATTTGGGCAATGGATCACGGAATAAAGGCGAATTTTGTCAAAGATTCGCGAAAAATGATATAAATCCAACTCTTTTTTATGGCGGTTTTTGTAAAAACTCAAACAAACAGGAACTCAAAAAATTTTGGGTATCAACAACAAGTCTCAATGACGTTTCCGTAGTTAATGAACAAGAAAGTGCGATCTCCTAACTCCTACCAAAAAATAGACCTCGGAAAAATGTGAATGTCGCCAAAGGATCACAAAAAAACGTAAATTTATTCGAAAGACCGCTAAAAAAACGTTAATTTTGTCCCAGAATCGAGGAAAAAACACTAATTTTGTCACGGAATCGCGAAAAAAAAAAACACGAATTTTGTCCTAAGATCGCAAAAAAAAGATTAATTTTGTTAAATCATCGTGAAAAAAATGCTAATTCAGCTAAAGAATACAGAAAAAAAAAACGCGAATTTTGTCAAATCATTGCAAAAAAGCGTTAATTTCGTCTGATAATTGACAAAAACGCGATTTTTGCGACAAGATCGCGGCAGAAGCCCGAACTTTGCCACACGATCGCAGATAAAACACTAAATTCGTTAAATGATCATAAAAAAACACCGTGAATTTCGCCAGAGGATCATGAAGTAAAGGTGAATTTCGTCGAAGGATAGCGAAAAAAATACGAATTTCGTCAAAGGACCGCGAAAAACGTGAATTTTGTCACAGAATTGAGAAAAAACACGAATTTTGTCTAAGTATCGCGGAACAAACGTGAATTTTGTCAATCGCGGAAAAAACGCGCATTTCGCCAATGCATCGCGACAAAAACGCTAATTTTGTCACATGATCTAGAAAATAACGCGAATATTGCCAAAATATACCGAATAAAACACGAATTTCGTCAAAGGACAGCAAAAAAGAGCAAATTTTGCCACAGGATCGCGGATAAAACTCTAATTTCGTTAAAGGATCGTAAAAAACAAGAATTTCGCCAAAGGATCCCAAAATAAACGCGATTTTCGTAAAATAATAGCAAAAAAAATCGCGAATATCATCAGAGGACATCGGTAGAACGCGAATTTTGTAACAGAATCGCAGACAAAACGCGAATTTCGTGACAGGATGGCGGAAAAAAATCGAAATTTGTCAAAGGATCACAGTAAAAAAAGTGAATTTCATTAAAGGATCTCCGAATAAACGCGAATTTCGCCAGAGAATACCGAAAAAAAGGAGAATTTCTGCAAAAGATTAAAAAACAACGAAAAACTTAAAAAAAAAACGAAAATTTTGCCAAAGGTCACGCGAAAAACCGCATAATTAGAGTCGGTATAGGATCCCCCCCAACCTCCCCCTCTATTGTATCCTTTCAGAAAATATGCCAGTCATGAATGCGAAATGAATTTCAGTCATTTTTTTTAACTTCAGAATCACCCTTGCTTTGATTATATGTCGCTCGGTACGCCCTCCCCCCCCCAAAAAAAAAACGATTCTCTGGATCCGCCCCTGCTTTACACAAAAAATATTCGTAAACGCATTGACTTAAACATTACCTATAATGCTCGATGCAGGTTAAACTATCTGACAAAATTGCATGGCTTTCTCAGATTTTTTCGTTTTGACAACCAGAAAATAGTGATTTTATTAAATATCATGGTCGGGATTAACACACTTTTATTCCAATTAATTGACTGAAGCAAATATTAGAGATGAAAATCAAATTCGTTATAGTATAGAACTAATAATATGGAAGTATTAACATGTGTAACTACTTCTTAGAAATATTAAGGCGTATGAGATAGAAGAAAGTTTTGGGATTGGTTCCTTCAAATATTTTTTTTTTCAGGAAAATTAAAGATTTTTTAATGCCTTTTTTGAGCAGTCAATCAATTACCTCTTGGTCAACGATAAGAAGGGAAACGTTGTATATACATTTCAAAAAAAATTACGTACATTTTATTCGGAAATTTTACATTTATTCAGGGATAGAAAATTTATTGATTTGTTGTGTTTTCGTGCATTAACATTATATAACACAATAATCAACTTCACAAGAGTTTTAAAACTTAAAAGTACAATCCCCAACATAAAATATATGCCATATAATATGGCATCCTTTCTAACTATAACTCACAGGGATGTAAAATAACCCTACTTTATTTTATGTGATCGGCGACTTAAAATCTGAATTTTGTTCATATTAACTCAAACGAATTAGCTTAAATGTAATTGCGCATCATAACGGATGTATGGGAAAATGCAGACGAAAGTCGTATGTGCTAACGTACATGAAATACATTCGAGACCGCATTCCCATTAAATAATTTTGTTTTTGTTACCTCTTTTCAACCACCAAATTTTAGCAGCAATTAAGAATGACTTATTTAGAACGGGGATAAAAACCGATGAAAAGAAAATGTAACGTAAAGTATGGACAGCTGCAGTTAGATTTTGTGTCTTTACCTGATTACTTTTAGACAAAGAACGTTAGCCGACAGAAATTAATTCTGTGAAAGTGGAATTTTGGTGACTAGAAATTGAAATCATAAAGCTGTGTATTTGAACGTATTGAATTATGTTCGTTATGAAAAGGAGAGAATAAAAAGAACGTGTGGCTAGAAATAGGTATTGTTTTTAGAAATGAATTGATTTAATAATTCACTTGCATAAAAAAGAGAGGGTAAAATGAAGCGTAACTTTGTAAAAGTAATAGCGTTATGTTCAATGTAGATTTTGAGTAGAGGAGGGTTTGAAACCGATATGTTCAGAGAAAGCTGCCACAGTCCTGGCATGTAAAAAAGAGCTTTACGCATCTAAATACTTTGACTCAATAATTTTATGTAAAAGTATAGTGTTTACTGGTGTTTAAGATTATGTACCCCCTTTAAGATTATCCTATCGCCCTCTTCAATGAATGGAAATTTAAAATTTTGGATGAATTTAAATCATTTCAAATAAAATATATGAATGATTCTTCTAATTACACTTACCATAGTATAAATATATATTTAGAGAAGTAAATATCGAAATTGAAAAATACCTTTGTTTTTTGTTCAGTCGATAAAGCATCTAACAATTTTGCAGTTATTTGAAAAAGTTATTATGCTAATATGATATTTTCTGATCTTAACAATAATGTCACCTACAGTTTGTATAAATCTACTATTCAGACACTGATTAAGAAACATCTGGCCTTTTCAAAAAAGGTTAATATTCCTCTGCCTAAAGTAAAAAATTTGTCATTTCCTTTTCTTTTCGTAACACCTAAATTCCATAAGATACCAATTAAGTACAGATTTATTTGTAGTAATGTAAACAGCATTGGAAACGGATTTAATCGCAAATTTGAGGAAATGTTAAAAAAGATTTTAAATATCCTAAAATTTAAGTATAAAGATAGTAATACGTATTGGATTATTTTGAACAGTTATGAGATCAGGAATAAATTAATTAAAGATGATATACAAAGTGTCCAGACATATGATTTTTAAATCTTTTCACAAATATTCCAATTGCAGTGTTAAATGATGTCCTTTTAAAAGTTGACGATTTAATTATAGCTGACACCGATTTAGATTTTAATTTATTTAAATTATTATGGAATTTTTGTTTATATAACAACTATGTTTATACAGGATCAAATATTTATAATATAATAATAGAATAATGGAATAGGAATGGGAACAAGTTATTCTTCAACGGCAGCTAACTTATTTTTATTTTATTATGAATTTCAATTTTGTAGTGTCAATAACGATGTTAATTTTCTGGCTTTCAGATATATCGATGATTTGATAATTTTGAACTGTGATCGTGATTTTTTGGGGATATCATGTAACATTTATCCTGATATGCTGGTTTTGAAAAAACAAATGAAAATAATAGTGCTGCAGATTATCTTGATTTGAAAATAAACATTTCAAACGGTATACACATATCAATCTATAATAAACGGGATAACTTTAATTTTGAAGTTAACGATTTAGTTAATTGGAGTTCAAATATCCATAAACGCGTTTACGTCAATATAATAGGTCAGATTTTTTGCTACTATAAACTCTGTTCGAATAAAAATTTATTTTTTAAAGAACTTTTTAATTTAACCAGCATTTTGTATTATAAAAATAATATACCTTTGAATTTCGTTAATAAATATACTAGGTTTACAGACAGTCTTCATTTTTGAGGAGTTGCTATGCGATTGACAGTTAATGATTTGTATAACTTAAAGCCTTTTTTTTGGACGGTTTTACAAGGATGTCTGCAATTGTGTGGCAACAGACATGGAACGTGCATGGACAGATTATGGATCACTGGAATTTGATTATTGTTTTTTGTGGCTGTGTGGCTCGGATTTGGGTAAAATAATTTTATTGTTTCAGTATACATTACATATACGTTCTGAATCAGTTGTATCTTCGAGATGCACTGTTTATTGTGGCGTCAGGTCCGGTGGGGGAGTATTCGCGATATGCTTTCAATTGTTTTTATGCATTTGATTTATGCTTTGCGACACTCTGGCCGAAACCCACTGCCACTACTGAATAATATCTTGTTGTTAGTAAATTTTGTAGTTATTATAAATTGTAATTAGTCTGAAACATTGCTGTGCTTTTCAAAATGCCCACCGCTGAAGAGGCCACAGCCTTTTGCTGTTTTTTGTTGTTTTTTCTTGTTCAGGTTATATGTTTAAATTTCTTGGATGTTTTATGGTTATACTTAATTTATTTATGGTGCAAGATTCTGGGTCTGACAAATGCATTTAATACATAATGTGCTATATATATATATATATATATATATATATATATATATATATATATATGCAGTCGAACCCCGCTAATACGCGCCCTGCTTAATACCAGTAAAACCAGAAACAGGGGGGGGGGGGTATTCGATAAGGACAATATTCCAGAAGAACTCGATGAGTTAATTATATATATATATTTATGTATATTTTAAGAAAATTGTATTATATTATATGTAGTGATATATACAATATTACATATTATGTACACTACATTATACGTTATATGGATTACATTATATTATATTCTTTTTTTTAAAGATATGTTATCTTAATCATAAAATTTAATCATAAAATAATTATGATAAATTTTATTTTATTATTTATAAGATTGCCTTTCCATAATAAAACGTAATACTGAATTTTAATCATATTTATTTGCAGCCATAAAGATTATTTTAAATCCAAAATATTATCATCCGATTATCAAAAAGTCCTTCCGGCCAGTGACGGGAGGAAGAGGTAGCTTTCATATTCCTTATTTTTTTTAAAGCCAGCTTATATTATTCAAACACATGGAGATCAAATTAGAGGAACCCGATTATGAAGATTAAATACTAATTTTTCTCAATATTGAATATAATGAGAATTTCGCGAAATTAGTCAGCGTTATCAAAGCTGGTTTTATTAAATTTTATTTATATTTTATTTATATTTTGTCGCCAAATACGGTGATATCCCGAATTACATTAATAATTATATTACCCGAATTATTGGTGATAGCCCGCCATTTTAAAACAACATAATAGGTGCAACAAAGCTCACCAATGAACTTGGTCGACACATTAGTAATTCCTGTGCACATGCTCACTCATATCTATATCGGTTGATATATACGAGTGCTATTGCAGGCAAACAAACAGATTTTTCAAAATGTCACACACATTCGGTATTCAAACTGCGCTATATCTCGGATTTTTTTTTTAGATAAAGGCAAAACAAAAAAATCATCCGGAATCTTTCTAACAAGCTGAAACACATAAGAAAAAAATCTTTTTCAATTTCTAATTTTTTTGTACCTCATTTTAAATTATTTTTTTTTTAAATTTTAAATGACCACCATTTTGAAACAAGATGGCGGATGAAGTTAGCAAACGAACTCGGCCGAGAGAATGCTATGTACTATGCACATGCCTTGTCACATCCTAATCGGTTCATAAATACGCGTGCTATCGCGTGACAAAGCTCAGATCGTTTCAAAATGTCAGCCATGCTAGAAATTCAAAGTGCTATAACTCAGCCACTTTTAAAGATATAGACGAAACGAAAAATGCTCCGAAATCTTTGTATCAAAAAAATCTTTTTCGATTTCTAATTTTTTTGTACCTCATTTTAATTTTTAATTAAAAAAAAATAATGGCCGCCATTTTGAAACAAGATGGCGCATGATGTTGGCTAACATACTCGGTCGAGACATTGGCATGTACTATGTACACACCAAGTTATATCCAAATCCGTTCATAAATACGCGTGTTATTGCGTGACAAAAATAAGATCGTTTCAAAATGTCAGCCACACTAGAATTTCAAAGTGCTATAACGCAACCGTTTTCTAAGATATAGACGAAACAAAAAATGCTCCGGAATCTTCGTATCAAGCTCAAACACATAAGAAAAAAATCTTTTTCGATTTATATATTTTTTTCTTCATTTTAAATTTAAAATTTTTTAAAAATTTTTAAATGGCCACCATTTTGAAACAAGATGGTGGATGAAGCTGGCCAACGAACTCGGTCGAGACATTGCTATTTACTATGCACATTCCGTGTCACATTCAAATCGGTTCATAAATACGTGTATTATCGGGTGACAAAAATCATATTGTTTCAAAATGTCAGCCATGCTAGAAATTCAAAGTGCTATAAGTCAGCTATTTTTTAAGATATAGACGAAACTAAAAATGCTCCGGAATCTTTGTATCAAGCCCAAACACATAAAAAAAATCTTTTTCAATGTCTAATTTTTTTGTGCCTCATTTTAAATTTATTTTTTTTTTAATTTTAAATGGCCGCCATTTTGAAGCAAGATGGCGGATGAAGCTGGCCAACGAACTCGGTCGAGGTATTGGTATGTACTATGTACACACGAAATTTTATCCAAATCGGTTCATAAATACGAGAGACGAAACTAAAAATGCTCCGGAATCTTTGTATCAAGCCCAAACACATAAAAAAAAATCTTTTTCAATGTCTAATTTTTTTGTGCCTCATTTTAAATTTAATTTTTTTTTTAAATTTTAAATGGCCGCCATTTTGAAGCAAGATGGCGGATGAAGCTGGCCAACGAACTCGGTCGAGGTATTGGTATGTACTATGTACACACGAAATTTTATCCAAATCGGTTCATAAATACGAGAGCTACAGTATGACAAAGATCATATATATATATATATATATATATATATATATATATATATATATAGGAATCGTTTTCTTCCGAACGGCTACAATAGGTAGATTTTTGTAATGAAAGCTACCTAAAATAGTAATTATGCATTGATTTCTTTCAGAAAACTTCTTAATCATGTATTTTTTAAAGAAACTGACATCAAAACTCTTCTTATCCATAGATTGGCAACAAAACTGTTCTTACCCGAAGCTTTTTCCAATTAATTAATTAAATTAGTTAAAGTAGATTTTTCACTTCAACAGTGTAGTATCACAATGCAACTTGTTATAAGTATAAAAAAATTATAGATATTCGATGCACGGGGTCGCAATTAGAGGTTTTTCGCGATTTCCCAAATTTTCATTTTTTGGATAAGGCGAGTTTTGAAACTCACGTCCTCATATATACACTGCTCAAAACAATTAAAGGATATTTGAAGTTTTATATAAAATAAAGATATAAACGATTTTTTTTTTGCCGAAAATAGAAGAAGAGAATCACAAATGCAAATTTTTCTGGTTTTCAAACTGTGGAGTATGCAAATTTTGAGTTCGACGTCAAAAACGTCGCTTCAGCGGCAGCGAATGAAATTTGACTTTCAACTGGATAAAAGATAATGAAGACAAGGATGATCGGCATTCAGTGATTGCTTTGTTTCGATGAGTACGATGTCTCAGCGAAGTCATTTGATAGATTCAGAAGCTTTGAGAATTGTTGGTAGGTTAGAAGTTGGCCAAACTCAAGCCGAAGTAGCGCAAGCCCTTGGAGTGTCACAAAGTGTCATTTCCAGGATCTGGAACCGTTTTTTGGAGAGTGGATGTGCAGGCCGAAGACCAGGGCAAGGTCGTAGATGGGCAACAACGACCAATGAAGATCGGTATTTAGCATTAACAGCTCGGAGACACCGAACCATGAACGCTACTCTTCTCCAACAACACCTTCGCTCGGCTACAGGCACCACGATTTCAACTCAGACTGTCCGAAACCGGCTCCATGCTGTAGGTATGTATGCTCGCCGACCGATGGTATGTGTTAGATTAACATCAAGGCATCGTCGCGACCGCAGGGAGTGGGCAACCGAGCATGTCAACTGGAGGAGAAATGAATGGAGCAATATTCTGTTTTCTGAAGAGTCCCGTTTTTCTGTGCATCCGGATAATAGGCGTATTTTCATCTGGAGGGACCGTGGCAGTAGGAATAATCCTGCGTTCGTGCACGAAAGTGTCAGATTTGGCGGTGGAGGAGTGTTGGTGTATGGTGGCATCTCCATTGACGGGCGCACTGACCTCTACATCATTCGAGATGGAGCTCTGACTGGTCGCCGATATAGGGATGAGATCCTCAGACTTACTGTAGTCCCTTACGCTGCAGCAATCGGAGATAACTTCATTTTAATGGACGATAACTGCAGGCCACATCGTGCAAACCTGGTGGAGGATTTCCTTTTCGAGGAAGGAATCGTTCGAATGGAATGGCCGGCGTGTTTTCCAGACATTAATCCAATCGAGCACGTTTGGGACGCTCTAGGAAGACGAGTTTCTGGCCGCCAACAACCCCCACAAACTCTCCAAGAACTGGAAAGAGCTCTTCTTGAAGAGTGGGTCAGAATACCCCAACTCGTCATTAATAGCCTCATTGAGTCCATGCCTCAAAGGTGTTCAACGTTGCTGGCCGCCCGTGGAAACCATACCCCCTACTGAAAATGATATTCTTTGAAGAAAACACCTTTTCTTATTCTTTTTTTCTCATATGCACAAATTGTGTTTTTTTCCTTTAGTACAGAACTGCGCAATAAAATGCATTTTTTTCTGCCAAACATATGTAATTTATTCTCATATAACCTACTATGTCTGTCGACCATGTATCAATCAGCTAAACAGTTTACCAGATACAAAATCCACCTAAAACTGCAATATCCTTTAATTGTTTTGAGCAGTGTGTATAAAGTATATATATAAAATATAATCTTTTTACTGGTTATATATATATATATATATATATATATATATATATATATATATATATATATATATTATACCTAATATTGTAATTTATATATATTTAAAAATTGCACTCATAGGAATGATAAAAACACATAGATATATATTTTATTGAACAATTTATATTTCAGGATTCTTATTACACTGATATGGAATTTGTACTTTAACTTCTGCGGGGTATATCTGTTGACACTTTTGTTTTTCATCTGTATTTATTAAAGATGGGAACTAGCATCATTTTATCTGAAATGCGAATAACAGAGTGGAATAATAAGCAGCTAAAAAAAGAGATTTTTTTCTTCAATTATTAGTTACTGTTTCATTTGTATAAAAATACATTTTTATAATAGACAGTCCAATATCCATTATCAAATGTCTTTCGTCAGTTACTTCAGTTGCTTAAATGGTAAAATTTGAGCAAGGAATGCCATTTTTAGGGTTCCGTACTTAAAAAGTAAAAACGGATCCATTATAAGATCACTCTTGTGTCTGTCTGTCACAGCCACTTTACTCGTAAACTATGGAATGTGGAAAGTTCAAATTCGGAGAAGTAATAAAGATTGTTTACCCACATATTTTCAGATTATTAAACATTTATAAATATATTTAGTAAAAACGTATAGGGGCAAATTCTGTTGCTTGAAAAAAAAATTTTTTTTGTATATCGTGTGAGGTATCGTGTGAGGTATCGTGTGAAAGCTTTCGTAACGCTGACTTCAAAAATACATTTCTTTTAATTTTAGGTATTACATTTTCAAAGATGTAGTCGAAAATGTAGCGCAAAAATATGTCTCCCCCCATCTAATTCCGAATCTACTGAAGCTAAAATTATGAAAAAATTAGAGGGAGTAGACATTAATTTAAACCTTGCAGGAAAATTATAGCGAGTACCCTAGTTCAACTAGTTTTTGAGAAAAGCGTATTTTTCCGTTACACACAAATTTCTATTTACGGGCATTCAGCAAAACTGTTGAGCAGCGCTGAAGATACCTATCGTAGCAGAAGTATAAAAGCATTGTTGATCATGATGTTCGGAAAAAAATCGTCAGTAATTAGCCGAGATATGAGCCCTTAAAGATATGGACGGTTTAGACATACATAATGACAGGGGCGGCGTACACTATGTACTAAAGCCTAATGCTTTTAAAGCCTAGATTACAACTTTTAATAATATGAGTGTAATGAAATGGCCAGTAACTGTATAAAAGCAATAAATGTCAAATTGTTATAAACAGACTAATTCAAGGGGTCTCAGGACTCTTAAAGCTTCAAATAATTTTTAATTTTAATTTTTTTAGATGTTAATCTTCCTTTTTTTCTGAATATTTTAATACAATTGTTTCCTTCAAATACTCATTAGAACAGAAGTTATGGCTTTTAGAATTATACCGGCTCAATAGCTTAAGCGGCATTTTCGAAACTTTTAAGTCATTTTTCTCCAATTGACTTTTTTGGGCATAACGCGGATGATATCTCAAAAACATTTGAATATTTTTTCCATGAAATTTTCAAAACATACGTTTTATGTTAATCTGTATAAACTGAACCTAAAATTTACTTTTTATTGTTCAAAAAAAGATTTTTTAAATGATTATGTTGTTCAAATTTTCTAAATTTTCTTAGCTATATCTTAGTATTAGAAATATAAAAATGCTTTAAATACAAATTTATTTAGGCTCATGGTAATTATTATAATCTGAAGTATAAGTAGGCACCAAAATTTTTTTTCTAGTTACAATATTTATTTTCGTATTATATTTCGTGCGCGTAAGCTGTTATACCAATATTCTGCTTGTCAAATGTCTGACTATTTGGAGCACCCTGTAAATGCTAATTCTTCATCTTGCCATTTTTTAAATACATAAAATGAAAGAACATACTTATATCTTTAATCTCGACCAAAATTGTGTTTTAAAATCATATACATTTTAAGATATTAAATGTTGAAAATGGTCTCTTTTTTTATTTTTTCGAATTTTTGAGATCCGTGAGACCCCTTAACTAGAGTGAATTACATAAATACTATGGGATTCGCGACAATTTGCATTGAATGGCTCTTTCAATACGCCTTGAGTGGCTTTAAAAGTTAATTAAAACCTATCTGGAAAACGCGGCAAGGACCAAGGCGGCGTTGCAAATTTGTGACTCCCTTTCGAAGCGCGCTTAGCTCAATGCCAAATGTAAACTTTGAACGAATGTTTTGTTTTAGCTGTACTGTAGAAAGAAAGTTTATTACTATGCTGAATTTAGTTTTATGAAATCCCCCCTCCCCCAAAAAAATTAAATATGCATTTCTTTTATTGTCAGTACCAAATAAAGTACATCATAAAGAGATTAAGATAATATTAAACTAGTCAAATGTGTCAATGTACATATACAATCTCATACATGTCAATACTTCCTGATAAATGCAGCACAGCAGTGCCACCGAATAGGCGATTTATACCAAAATCTAATCAGGGATAACCTTCTTGAACTTCTAATTGAATTTGAAGTTTGGTGAAAATTCGTGCTTTAGTTTTTGAGATAGAGCTATTACGGAAATCGTGAAAAGTTCTGAGTTGCAGTGGAACCTCTTTGGCAATTTACACCAAAAAGTAATGAGCACCAATCTATATCAGGGACTAACTGAATCTAAAGTTTTATTAAATTCGGTTCAATAGATCTTAAGATAGAGCGCCCAAAAATTTGTGTCACACACAGATACACAGACATTTTGTAAAAACAAGTTTTTAATTACTTCTGTACCCTAAAACGTATAAATCCGTTGAAAACCGAAATTCAAAAATTTTCACGAATCCAATACTTTCTTCTTGTAAAGATAGAAGAAAGTAAAAATGAGTTATACAGAATGGCTGTATTTGATATTTTTTAGGTTCCATATCTCTTTGAACTTTCATGGTATATCCATTTACATTTTTCTAGTATATACTGTTATACCCAACCCTACTTTTCATATTTTTTTACAAAGTGTTAGTATTCTTTTAGCAACGTTTTTTTTAAATAATACAATTACTAATTCATATATTTATTGTACGGAACCCTCTGTGCGCGAGTAATACTCGCACTTGACCGTTTATTCTTATTTGATCAAGCTTACCTTTTGGAATAAGACAAATAGTGATATTTTCCAAGCTCGGAAATCTTCTAATGACGATATAACTTGCTTGCAACGAAATCTACCTTGAACCGATATAATTATTATTATAATATTATTATTTTTAGAAATGTTCCAAGCATATGTGTGTGGTGATTGCGTATATAAATGTTATAGACGACTGATTCTGTAAGCATGAAACAAAATTTTTTCTTGCCATTACATAGCAATTGATACAACAAGAATTATTTTAATTTAGAAATGGTTTGCGGTAATCTATAAATTCAGCGATTGTACTTTGTAAGAAGTCTGCGCGACGGGTTCCTGTGATTTTTTTTTTTTTATTTTATTATTATTATTTTTTTTTTTTACCATACCACGTGCAGTTCAAGGACAGACTTACACTTTGAACTATGTTTAGTGCTATCATGATTAAATTTCTTGCAAAATGCATAAAAAAGTCAAATCCTATAATTTTAATCTGCTTGCGCTAACGATCATCGGAACATAATGCATGACCTTTTTTGTTTAAAAAATTCTTATACATATAGGAAAATGCGATTCATGATGAAATTTTAATTTACATATCTGTAAAAACATCGACACTCAAAGTTATATAAATTGTTGTATGCACATTATTTTGTACGTTACCATAGTTTCATGCCTTTTTAAAAAAAAATATTGGAACATTTTCGATTATAATGAGTGTCAAGTTCCATATATTCTAATAATTTAAATATTCCTTAAACTTAATTTTCTTGTTAATAAAATGAATACCCATTTACACGAAAAAAAAGAACACTCTAAGTAATGTTTAAAATAATTAAAAAACAGATTCTTGTATGAAAGTAATCATGAAATTTTCAAACATTTTTCACAGGAAAGCGAAGGCAATTTTTTTTTTTCTTAATCCAAGAATACTTAAACTCAAAATAGTTTGAGATATTTGAAATGAATACTTTAAAAAATATAAAAGCATTTATTGTCTAGATTATTAAATATATATTAACATAAAAAGATAAATTTAATCAGTAACTATATTTAAAAATAATTATTAGAAAAAGTGTTAACTAAATATAAAATAACTAAAGAGAATGGATAAATAATCCTTTATATTTTGCATATATTTTAAAACTGAATAAATTATTCAAATTTAAATATTTATACATGTTATTTATTTTTTAGTTTAATTAATGCTATTTTTACTTAAATTTTATTTAGTAAAAAGTGCATAATCTTTGGTAATTATTTTCTAGTATTTAAAATTTGTTTAATCAACAATACATTTCTTAAGACACCTTTTTTTTTTTTTTTTCTTAGTGCATTTTTTTAAAGTTATTTGATATAATATAATAAATCCACAACAGATTTTTTCCCTCTGAAATTTAAGAACACTTACATTTGAAGTATGTATATATTCTTACGAGATTAATTTAATATTCTTTTAAACATTAATCTATAATAACGTATTTAGTACAATATTTTTTCTGTTTAATGTGAAATTATTCTTTCCGTAGAAGAAAGATATTTTAATTACAAATGAACAACATTTATTTATTTTTCATAACCTATATCATTTAATACCAAAAAATCTCATACTCAAATTAAGAAAAAGGTAATATTAAAATGTACAATACAGAGGCTGTTCGGAGATTTTTTAGACGAGTTTGTTTCGGTGTAAATAAAAATCGCCTGAACAGAGAATAGAATAAAAATTTTCATAGCTAATACTTTTTTTAAGTATAAATTCTTGTCTGACAATTGAAATTGTCTTTTGCAAAATGGATCTTTTAAAAAACTGGTGGATGGAAGGCCAAATGTTTTAAACATTGCGAAGAATTCGTATTGCATTCGTAATCGGTTTTTAAACAATTCTGTGAAAGTCAAATATTTTCTATATCTAAAGCCACAATAGGTAATATTTCAAATTAGACCGAAAAATTGTTGTTAAATCGTTAAAACGCTCAGTGTCAATTGTTAAAATAATCATTACATTGTTTTAAATTTTAAAAAGGACACAAAACACAATATTTATCGTCTTTATCCACGATATATCGCCGCACGTTGAACACGACGCCGATCTCTTTATGAGAACATTTTATACGGAGAAAAATGGCAAAATATGTTTACAATTGATGATGCTTTGGTCTATTTAAATGATTGCAGTAAAAAAGATCCATTTATTATCATCAAAGAGATAAAAAGAATTTTGAAACTTGATTCAACTTATATAAAAAATGTTTTAGCAAATGATTTATGGTTAAAATAGAGTTCCGATATTATTTCGCCGTTGAAGGCGAGCTCTGACCTGCTTCTATATCGCTCGCATATTTCTATATTTTAAACATTAATTTTAAGCTTTACACTGATGATGGTGCTTTAGAAGCTCCAAAACAGCTGTATACACATATTTAGAATTTTTGCAATTTAAAATTGTCCGCAAAAATTATCCTCTTAAAGGATTTATTGTTGTTGCTGGCTTTGCATATAACGGAAAATTGAAAATAACAGTGAAGAAAAAGGTTGAAAGTAGATCCACATGCTATCCGAAATATATTTTACTCTGATTTGAAATATTAAATACCGTCTATATTACCCCAGTGCCATAAATCTGTTGAACAGTGCTAAACAGTGGAGCACCATTGAGGGGCGTCTCACTTGATGGCAAATTAAAATCCGGATTATAGGTAGATCATCTTGTTGTATTTTGAGCATTGAGAATAAAATAAAATATTTAAGAATTAAAAATTTGTCACTTAAACAGTGTTAACCCTTTATGCCTAGCGTCCAATTTTTGAGACGTTTCGAATTTTAATACATTTGTATAATGTTCTTCTTCTATATAACATGAAAGTCATATAAAATAATTCTCTATAAATGTCTTATCCACTACCGAAAGATGACAGCATAAGAAGGATATTTATTTGCTTAAAGGATATTTAATTTGCTTTTTTTTAAATTTTACACTTTTCAAGAAGGTGATATATAAAAAGGAAGGTTTTTTTATATTTTTTCAACCAAAGATCCAAATAAAAAAGTCACAATCTTAGCTTGTAGATTTCTTTGAAATACGGATATCTTTTAAATGTTAAATTATATGTTGAAGCCTATTTTTATGCATTTTTGTGACGTACAAATTATAGGGCGCTAGGATAGAATGGGTAAATATTTTTATTAGCTATTTAGGAGACAGTTACTTATGTAAAGTCCTTTTTAAGATAATTATAAAGCAAATTGTTTTTAAGCCTCAAATACGATTATTCTTAGTTTATTATTACTAATACTTACAATATTATTAGTCTCTATAAATAAATAAATATATTATTATATTAGTTCATAAAAACACTAATTATAGAACATAATATACAATTAAAAAGCTTGTTTTCCATAAATCTAGACAAAATATATAATTATGCTATTACAAATATTATGCATATTCCGATATTTAGTATGTTTACATTTTATCAAATAAATACAAATATTTTTTAGTGTAAATTTGTTTAGTATTTTTCCAGTTCATCTTGCAACATTTTAAAGTGATTTTACTAACATATTTGAGAAAAGAAAAATTCAGGTACAAATAGGTTAATATGCTGAAAAACGCAAACTGCAAAAACTTAATGATTGCAACTCTAAATCATTTAAAAAGTAAATGGGTGGAGTAAAGATCCTTTTATACATATTTTTATTTTTCAAGCCTTAACGGCACTTCGTGAGGATGTGCTACGGATCTCTAAATTAATTTTGAACAAACAGAAAACAGGGATTCTACTTTTTCAGAATTTAGTGCCTCCCCTGATGAAACAAAATACATTGTTAAATCTATTGTCCATGTTTATTTATTTTTTATTATCATCTCATCTTTTATTCTCGTGATAACTTTTATATATTATATAACGTGAATTAGAAATTGTATGTTTTGAATATTTTTATGGAAGAAGTTAAAAAGCTTTACCGATATATAAATTATTTGTGTTTTAAGAGATTAATTGACTTCTTTATGTACATTTTAAGTTCAAAAGCTCATAATTGGCATCCGCACTATATTCTGAAAGCTAGGTTGTTAAAATAACATCCTTTTTGAACGCTTTAATTAGCTTTGTGGTGTCCTCCGCGACACGATAGTTTACGAGATTCATAGAAGCAAAATAATTCAAGCCGTAAAAATAATTAAAAAGGTCGATTTAAACTTCGTAGTAGAAGAGCTTGAGGAAATAATTATGCAAGATTATACTATCGGAACATTAAAGGAAATTATTTTGAATAGTAAAGAATACAAACAAGATCCTTATTCTGTACAAGAAATTGTATCGGACGCTGTTGCTGAGAGAAAGGAAAAAGAAAACGAAGCGAAGAAGTTAGAAAAGGAGGAATCGGATCAAGAATTAACAAACGGTCAAGTGGTATCTAAACGGTATTACTCGCGCACAGAGGGTTCCCTAGAATAAATATATGAATTTGTAATTGTATTATTACAAAAAAAAAAAAAACCGTTGCCAAAAGAATACTAAGACTTTGTAAAAAACTATATAACGTAGGGTTAGGCATAACTGTATATAATAGAAAAGTGTAAATATTATACCATGAAAGTTCAAAGAGATATGGAACCTAAATAATATAAAATATAGCTATTCGTATAACTCTTTTTTTTTAATATTATCCTAATCTGTTTATGATGAACTTATTTCAGTATTGATAATAAAAGAAGTGCATAGTTAAACTTCATTGGCATTTCATAAAACTAAATTCTGCGTAGTAATAACCTTTATTTCTACAGTGTACCTTTGTTCAAAGTTTAAATTTGGCATTGTGCTAAGCTCAATTGAAAGCGCGCTTCGAATGGAGGTGTCAAAGTTGCAACGCCGTCTTGGTCACTGCCGCGTTTTTCCAGATAGGTTTTTAATTAACTTTTAAAGTCACTCGAGGCGTATTGAGAGATACACTCAATGAAAACTATCGCGAATCCTACAGTATTTAGGCGATTCATTGTAATTAAACCTTCCGAGGGCAGTGCTCTTAAAAAAATGACACCTAATTTAAATTCCAAAACAGACAAACGGCACCAAGAATATTTAATTAAAATTTTCCTTTTATCATGTACGTGAAAATAAGCAAGTTCGCATATTCTAATAAATTGGTTCATAAATGCTGGTGTAAGTTCATTATTTCATAACTTTATAAACAGAATTACTCCGCGCCAAAAAGGATTAAGTGGTCGTAGGACTCTTATAGCTTCAAAATTTAAGAAATTTTAATTTTTTTTTAGATGTTAAACTCCTATCTTTTATGAATATTTTGTTATAATTGTTTCCTTGAAACTCCCATCAGAACAAAAGTTATGGCTTTTAGAATTATACCCACTCAATAACTGATGGACCGTTTCCGAAACTTTGAAGTCATTTTTCTCCAAATGTCGTTTTTTAGGCATAACGCGCAGGATACCTCAAAAACTTCTGAATACTTTTTCATGAAATTTTCAAAATATATATTTCATGTTAGTCTGTATAAACTGAAACTAAAATTTCCTTTTTATTTTTCAAAAAAATATTTTTTTAGATGATTTTACTGTTAAAATTTTCAAAATTTTGTATTAGCTAAATGCAACATTGCATTAAAAATATAAAAATACTTTAAATACAAATGTATTTCAGTTCAGGGAAATTGCTACAATTTGAAGTATAAGTAAGCACGAACATTTTCATTGTAGTTGCAATATTTATTTTGTAATCCTGCGCGTAAACTGTTACGCCAATTTTTTGTTCGACAAATGTCTAACAGTTTCGAGACCTCTATAAATGCTAATTCTGTATCTTGCAATTTTTTAAATACATAAAATGAAAGAACATACTTATATCTTTCATCCCAATTAAAATTGTGTTTTAAAATCATATACATTTTAAGACATTAAAAGTTGAAAATGGTCTTTTTTTTTTTCATTTTTTCCATTGTTTAGGTTCCCGAGACCCCTTAAATTAGTATGTTTTTTAGAAATTTGACGTTTGTTGCTTTTATACTGTTACTGGACATTACATTACCATAGGTGCCACCTCAAACTAATCTTCCCTAATATTTGCGTTAATTTAACCCTGGTTTAATATGTTTCGAGACAGAATTTTTTTAAAGAATGGAAATTAAGTATATTCTACGTAGAAACCTGTAATTAGATAAGTAAGCATTCATGAAATAAATTTTCTGGTTCGAAACGTGGTTAACCTGGGTCAAATTAATCCAGACAATACGAAAGATTAGTGGAAGGTTGGCAGCTATGCATTACACATATATATCATTAAAAATTGTTAACTAGGCATAGAGTATGCCGCCCCTGGCCTTTATATCTCCAAAGTGGCAGTATCTTTAAAGGTTAATATCTCGGTTAATTACCCATGATTTTTTTTCGAAAATAATTATCAACAATGCTTTTATACCTCTGCAACGATAGGTATATCCACCGATGCTGAACAATTTTTCTGAATGCCCGTAAATCGAAATTTGTGTATAACAGAAAAATGCTAATTTCTCAAAAACTATGTGACCTAGGTTAATAGCTATAATTTTCCGGCAAGGTTTATATTATTGTCTGCTACCTCTAATTTTTTCATAATTTTAGTTTCAGTAGATTCGGAATTAGATGGGGGGACATATTTTTGCGCTACATTTTCGACAATATCTTTGAAAATATAATACCCAAAATTAAATGGAATGTATTATTGACTTCAGCGTTACGAAAGCTTACACAAGATACCCCACATGATATACAAAGAAAAGATTTTTTCTTTCAAGTAGCATAATTAGCCCCACTACATTTTTACTAAATATATTTATGAATGTTTATTAATCTGAAAAGATATTGTTCAATGGTCTTTATTACCCCGAATTTGAACTTTCCACGTTCCATAGTTTACGCGTAAAATGGCTGAGACAGACAGACGGACAGACACAGGAGTGATCTTATAATGGTTACGTTTTTACTTTTTAAGTACCGAACCCTAAAAAAGCTAGAAATAAAGGATAAGTTGGATCAAGAAGTACAGTTAAAAAACTTGAAATTAAATCATCAATTAAAACTAGCAAAAATTCAGTCACAGGGACAAATGCAAGGTGAGTACATTTCAAGTGATTATGAAACTAATAATTCTAAAAGAAAATTTACGTTGCCCAAGTTGAAATTTCGCCAATTTGATGGTGATTTAAAGAAATGGTTTCCATTTTGGAGTCAGTTTGAACAGATTCACAATGATCAAGATATTGTG
Source organism: Maratus speciosus (assembly GCA_963932465.1). NCBI lineage: Eukaryota > Metazoa > Arthropoda > Arachnida > Araneae > Salticidae > Maratus > Maratus speciosus. The sequence goes on along the minus strand of OZ010789.1, from coordinate 594,977,009 downwards.
CCAGAAAATAAATTCCTGTATTTGATCCAAGCAACTGTCACTGGATCTAGAGCGCGAGAAGTTGTTGATAGTTTTCCCCGAACTGGCGCTAACTATGCCAAAGCTATAGAGAGTCTTAAGGCTCATTTCGGTGGGGAAAATCTTTTGGTTGAAGTATATGTGCGAGAATTATTAAAATTAATTATATCTGTGCAATAAAAAGAAAAATTCTCTATTAAATCATTGTATGATAAACTTGAGTCGTATTTTCGAGCTCTTGAGACGTTAGGAGTCACAAGGGATGAATGTGATTCAATATTATATCCAATGGTAGAGTCTTGTTTTACTGCTGAATTTTTGAAAGCATGGAATCGAACCCATACGAATTCTGTTAGTTCTGATGCAAAAGAACGCATGGATAACTTAATGGCTTTTCTCAAATCTCAAGTTGAAGGAGATGAAAGAATTAATTTGTCAGCGACAGGTTTTGGTTTGGCGAGAAAAGATGACCCGAGCTTTAGAAAAAACAAAAGTTGCAACGATGTTACTAAACATTTACCAACTGCTGCTACATTATTAACAACTTCTTCAAGAACAGATTTAAGAAAAATTGTATTTTTTGCAAAGAAAGACATCTGAGTTCAGAATGCTTTTCGGCACGGAAGATGAGTTTTAATGAAAGGCAGAATATATTGAAGGACAAAAGATGTTGTTTTTCATGTTTGGCAACCGGTCACACTACAAAGCAATGTAGAGCTAACTTGAAGTGTTTCTTTTGTGATAAAAGACATGCGTCTGTGATATGTCAAACTCTCGATAAGAATAAGCTGAACGAAAAGAAAGAGGAAAGAGGAGACGCAGAAAAGTCGTCTGGAAAAATAGTAAATATGGCCAATTTCAATAGAAATCATAAAGTGTTTCTTCAGACGCTCAAGGCCAAAATATTTTCCGAAAATAGAAAAAAAAGATCTTGGACTAATTTTGGACTCCGGTTCTCAGAGATCGTATATTTTAAAACATTTATCCGAAGAAATGAAGTATTTACCTCTTCGACAAGAAAAAGTTTCTCATTCCCTTTTTGGCGGAGTCATAACAAAGGATTGTAATCATCATTACTACAAGGTAAGATTAAGCGATTTGAAATAAAATTTTAAATGTAGTTTTGAAGTTTTGGATCAAAACATTATATGCAAAAATTTTATGCCTGTAGGAAAAGTATCCTGGTTTGAAGAATTATCGGAAAAAGGCATGGCTTTGACGCATGATGGTGAAAATTCTGAATCTATTCAAATATTGATTGGAGCTGATGTAATGGGAAAATTACTGACAGGTCGTAGAGAAATACTCTCGTCGGGATTAGTAGCACTGCAAACATTTTTAGGTTGTACCTTAATGGGAAAAGTGCCTCAGGATAATGCGTCTAAAGAAAATTTAGCTCTACCAGTTACGTCTATGTTTATGAAGGAAGCAGAGATTGCTGATTTAAAGAAATTGGATTTGCTTGGAATTAATGATGGATTGAAAAACAATCTAAAATGGAGATTGATCGTCAGGTTAAAGAGCATTTTTTACAGACAGTAAAAATTAATGAAGAGGATCGTTATGAAGTTTCTTTGCCATGGTCAGAAGATACACCACCTTTACCTGATAATTTGAGTTTAGACAAGAAAAGATTGACTAATGTTACAAACAAGTTGCTTTCCGATAACATTTATCAAAAGTATGAAAAAGTGCTTTTAGGGTGGCTTGATGATAAAATTATAGAGGAAATTCCGCAGTCTGAATGGAATTTTTATGGAAATTATTTACCTCATCGGCCAGTGATAAAAGGAAGCAGTACAACTCCCATTTGTACAGTGTTTGACGCATCAGCTAGAATGCAAAACCACCCATCATTGAATCAATGTTTGATTGTGGACTAAATCTTATCTAATTAATTCCTGACAATCTCTTGCGATTTAGAAAAAATAAATTTGCTATTGTAGCTGATACAAAGAAAGTATTTTTAGAAATAGCTGTTCGTAAAAAAGTTCGAGATTATTTGCGTTTCTGGTGGTGGAGTTATCTTGTGGTAGAAAGAAATATTAGAATGTTTCGACATATTAGAGTTGTGTTTGGAGCCAAAAGTTAACATTTTCTTCTCGGTTCCGTCATAGAATATCACATTAAAAATGATGAAGAATACGAATCCAATCTAAACAGCAATTGCTGATAAGCTTTTATGTTGACCATGTCGTTGCTAGTGTCCACACACAGGAAGATTTGGAAAGGTTTATAAGCGATTCTAAATCTCTTATGGCTAAAGGTGGATTTGAATTCAGAGGATGGGAACAGACAGAAGAAAGAAACAATATCGAAAAAAGTCCTTCGGCCGGTGTCGAGAGGAAGAGTTAGCTTTCATGTTCCGTATTTTCTAAAAGCAAGCGTATATTATTCAAACACACGAAGCTCAGTTTAGAGGAGGATCGTTTATAGGATATTCTATAATAATTTTTATCAATGCTAAATCATTATGAATGAGAATTTTGCGAAATTAGTCAGCTTTATCCAAGCTGCTTTTCTTTAAAGTAATTTATATTTGGTTGCCAAATTCGGCGATATCATGAAGTTCCTGCCATTTTAAGACAACATGGTGGATGAGGCTAACGAGTGAACTTGGTCGAGACCTTAGTAATTCCTGTTCACATGCCCACTCACATCAGAATCGGTTGATATATACAAGTGCTGTCGCAGGCTAAAAATCAGATTTTTCAAAATGTCACCCACATTAGAAATTGAAAAAGCTATTTCTGAGACATTTTTTTAAGATAAAGAAAAAACAAAAAATGCTCCGGAATCCTTATATAATGGTCAAATACTTAAGAAAGAAACCTTTTTCAATTTCTAAATTTTTGCACCTCACTGTAAGTATAATTTTTTATTTAATTTAATGGCCTCCATTTTGAAACAAGATGGCTGATGAAGCTGGCCAGGGAAATTGGTCGAGATATTACGAAATACTATTCACATGCCTTCTTACATCGGAATAGGATAATAAATACGCGTGTTATCACGTGACAAATATCAGATTTTTTCAAGATGTCAGCCATGCTAGAAATTCAACCTATATAAAGTGCTATAATTCAACCATTTTTTAACATATATGCGAAACAAAAAGTGCTCCTGAATCTCTCTATCACGGTCAAACACATAAAAAAAAATCTTTGTCATTTTTCAATTTTCTGATAACTCATTTTAAATTTTAAATTTAATTCTTTAATGGCAGCCCTTTTGAAACAAGATGGCAAATGAAGCTGTCCAACGAACTCGGTCGAGACACTGGTATGTATTATGTACACAGCAAGTTACATCCAAATCGGTTCATAAATACGCCTGTTATCGCGTGACAAAAATCAGGCCCTTTCAAAATGTCAGCCGCAATAGAAATTCAAAATGCTATAACTCAGCCATTTTTTAGATATAGACGAAACAAAAACTGTTCCGGAATCTTTGTATTAAGGTGAAACACATACAAAAAAAATCTTTTTAATTTTCCAATTTTTTAGTACCTCATTTTAAATTTTAAATTAAAAAAAATTAAATGGCCGCCATTTTGAAACAAGATGGCGGATGAAACTGGCGAACAAACTCGGTCGAGACATTGGTACATATTATGTATACACCAAGGTACATCCAAATCGATTCATAAATACGCCTGTTATCGCGTGACAAATATCAGGTCGTTTCAAAATGTCAGCCAAGCTAGAAATTCAAAGTGCTATAACTCAGCCATTTCTTAAGATATAGACGAAATAAAAAATGCTCCGGAATCTTTGTATCAAAACCAAACAAGAAAAAAATATTTTTCAATTTTCAATTTTTTGATGCCACATTTCAAATTTTAAATTAAAAAAATTAAATGACTGCCATTTTGAAACAAAATGGCGGATGTAACTGCCCAACGAACTCGGTCGAGTCATTGGTATGCACTATGTATTCACGAAGTTACATCCAAATCGGGTCATAAATACGAGAGTTACACTGTGACAAATATCATATATATATATATATATATCAACTTTTGAACGGAAGTTTGTTTCTGGGTCTGGGGGTCATGATCGATGAAAATATACCAAATTTTTTTGAAATCGCTTTTCTCCGAACGGCTGCAATAGGTAGCTTTTTATAATGAAAGCTACCTAATAGCGAAAATACTGCTGTACTGGGATTACAATGGAACATATTTCTAGACGTTTTACAAGTTAACGTAAGCTGGACGAAAGATATAAATATAGAAAAAATAACAAAACGAATCATGCTATCTGTTGCACATAAAGTTTTTGATTCCATTGGTATTACTGCTCCAGTTATGATATGTCCCAAGATGATGTCACAGAAAACATGGAAAGAAGGAATCACCTGGGATGAAGAATTTACTAGTAATATACAAAATTAATTTATTGAATTGTTTCATGCATTATATATTTTACAAGAAATACAGATTCCTATATATATTCAGTTCGCCTCAGATAATTTATAAGGTTGTACTCTTCACACATTTTGCGATGCAAGTCAGTATGCATATGCTGCTGTTATATTTTTGAGGATAGCAACTAAAGATCGTGTAGAGTTATTCCTTCGTGCTGCGATATCCCGCATAGATCCTCTAAAATGTGGAACTATATCTAGAATGGAACTTTTAGCTGCTTTGATTGGTGTTAGCTTGGCTAAATCAATAACTGACGCTAGGGGCTGGGAAAATACGGAAAGACATTTTTGGAGCGATTCCACAATAGTGCTTGCATGGATATCTAGGAATGAAAACTGGTCTGTTTTTGTTAGAAACAGAGTTTAAGAAATTAAAAATTTGAGTGATCCTGTTTTATGGAAACATATACATGGTGAAATGTATCCAGCAGATCTGCCCTCTAGCGGGTGTAAAGCAAGTCAGCTGGTATCTCTCAAATGGTGGGAGGGTCCATATCGGCTTAGAGTTCCTAAAGAATATTATAAGTATATGGCTTTCAAGTGCCAAGATATAAACGAAGAAGAAAATGAAAAAGAAAAATTGAAGTTTCAAAATTACTGGTAAATGTTGATCAAAGTCCAGAGAAAAACTGGTGCTACCAGTATTTTTCCAGTTATGAAAAAATAGTACGTCTTGTTGGTTGTATACTTCGTTTCAGATATAATTCTTCTAAACCAAAGGAACAGATCAAAAGAGAATTGACCAGACTTGGATTTAAGAGAGCAGAAACGAAGATAATTTGGATAATACAAGAGAAATGTTTTTCCCATGAAAGTGAGGGGAGATTGAAAACTCTGGAGACGTTTAAGGATGAACAAGACATAATACGTGTAAAAACTAAGATTACGTATAACAAGACAATATGGTTTCTTCACACCTATGGTTGTTCCTTCAAACGGTGAAGTTTTCAAACGATTAATTTTACATTACCACCGCAAAAATTGTCATGCAGGTCCTCAGATTCTTCTAAATTTGCTTAGAGTAAGTACTGGATTTTGAATGGAAGAAGAACTGTGAGCTCTGTTCTATCAAATCCCATTTGTAAAAGATTTAATTCGAAGAATTTAGAATCTTCTCCAGTTTCTCTGCCAGAAAATCGAGTGAAAGATGCAGCAGTATTTCAGATTATCCGCATTGATCTGGCTGCTCCTCTGATTCTTAAAAATAAACAGAAGGGTTGGGTTATCTTATTTACATGTGCCATCTACAGAGCTGTGCATTTGAAGCTTGTGACTTCAGCTTCTCCAGAGTCATTTTCAATGGCTTTGCGAAGATTTGTATCTCGTAGAGGAAGATGTTCTGTTATATATTGCGACAACGGTTCCAATTTTGTTGTTGCATCCAAATTATTAAAATTATAGAACTGGAATCACATACAGAAGTATGGAGCAATAAATTCTGTCAAATGGAAATTCAACCCTCCTACTGCTGTGTGGTGGGGCGGATGGTGTGAGAGGCTCATCAGATTGATGAAAGATCTATTAAAATGTGTTAGGACAAGCCTGTTTGAACTGTGAAGAAATGACAACTGTATTAGCTGACTGCGAAAGCATTATAAATTCGAAACCACTAACTTACATGTCTGAGAAAGATTTCATTAAACCCAGACGTTGATGCGGTTGAGGAATGTTCTCTCACTAGAAGACTTAAATATAGGCAAAAACTGCAAAAAGAGCTCAGAAATCCATTTAGATCAGAATATTTGGGTCTCCTTATCCAACGACCAAATGGGAGACGATTGCAACGTTCAATTGCTGTAGGAGATATAGCCTTGGTGGGAGCAGATAACAAGAAAAGGATCAATTGACCATTAGGGCGAGTTAAAAAGCTCATTCAAGGCAAAGATGGAAACGTTTGTCTTTTGAAGTTACAAACGTCTCATTCGCTGATGATTCGGCCTATTCAAAGAATTTACCCTCTGGAAATGTCATCAGTGGATTTTACCGAAAACATTTTTCCTAAACCAACTTTGAATGAAAATCAGGTAGAGCCTCCAAAAAACGAGTCACAAATTAAAAAGACGAGATCTGGTAGAATGATAAAGATTCCAGAAAGACTCGATTTATAATGTTTATGTAAATGTTGTATTTATTTAATGTGAAGTTTGATTATAATATAATCAAAAGGTGGGAGGCTGTTAAATCTATTGTCTATGTTTATTTATTTTTTATTATCCTCTCATCTTTTATTTTCGTGATAACTTTTATATATCATGTAATGTGAATTGGAAATTGTACACGTTTTGAATATTTTTATGGAAAAAGGTAAAGAGCTTTACCGGTAAATAAATTATCTGTTTTTTAAGAGGTTAATTGAATTCTTTATGTACATTTTAAGTTTATAAGTTCATAATTGACGTCCGCACTATATACTGAAAGCTGGGTTGTTAAAATAACATACCTTTTGAGCGCTTTACTTAACATATATAAATATATAGATAGCACAGAAAATATTGCTTTTTTAAGACTTATAGTCCAAGCTTTTGTTTTATATAAAATGGCGTCATTTGCACCCGCTGAAGAATTCCACATTTACGACACAGTCTTAAACAACTAAAAAGTGTAAAAAGTGTTCATAAAAAGTGTGCATATGACGTCACTATATCGGAATGATACAAAAACTCAGCAAAAAGCTCCGTCGTCATTTAAGAATCTCGAAAAAAACAATAGCTTATCTAATGCTTCATATGCCTTCAATTAAGTGTAACATTAATATGGATACTGAAAATTAAACATAGTTTATAATAGCTCCATGTTTTTTCGGAAATCATTCATTTATATTTATTTAAAAATCAGGAAAACGTTATAACATACGGATTAATAAAATTACATTTCAGCTGTTTGATAGGAATTAGGTAAATGCGGAGAAAAGAAGCCGAACAAATATTCTTTAAATGGCATTTTTTATAGAGCACAGTATTCTTGGAGTAGCACGTATTTTAATTACACTACTTTAACTCAGTTGTTATGAGAAAATGACAAGAAAAGGATTCAGTATAATTTTTTCCCCTTTACTTTATACAGAAATGGAGTACTTTACTTGCCATCTTTACAGAAATAGCATTAAAAACTGCAAAAAATTAATATCTCAAAAATAATTTGATCTTTCAATCAAATTCCAGTTAAAAATACATTTTTTCCTTATACAACTGTGTAAAAATTGAAAATGTGCGGCGTTTAGAAGTTTAAAAAATTACAGTAGATTATCACAATTTAACCGTTCAATTGTACACGTGCTAAACAGAAAATATTATACAAAAGCAGTTTCAAGCTTTGTGAAAAGTTTGGCATCACTGTTAATTTAGTAAAAAAAACAAAATCACACAAAAAAGATAATTGCGATTTTGACAAATCGAAATAGTGCTCCCTAAAATTCCGCAAACCTGAAATCCACAAACGTCTAAAATCCGCCCATCATCACAGATGTAAACAATGAAATTTTCTATTGAGATGTAGGTACAAAATTACAGTTTTTTTTTACTCATTTTCTTTATATTTAAATATGTAATTCTCGTTAATATCGACTCAATTGGTGCTTTTTCATGAAGGAAGCATAAATTAATATCCGAAAAAATCTAAATATTGCTGTTATCACTCGAAATCACAATCTTTATATCAAATATATTTATATATTAATAAAGGTTTTTTTTTTTTTGCTTATTAAGTATGGATAAATCTGAAGTAAATCTTCTTATTTTTTTTTATTATTATTTTGATATGAATTAGTAGGGCACTGTTATGAGGCAAGTTTTAATGTATCTCATCTTTATTATGGATATTTAATTGTACATCATTAATTACTTACATTACTTGTACTTTTAATAATTAAATCATTTTTAAAATTTCTTAATATTTATTATTTTAGTTTATTACTTTACTTATTTGTTTTAATATTGCACTATAATGTAAGCATTCATTATAATTTCGATTGCATTATTACATTCAAATTACTGTTTAAAAATGTAAATAAAGCATAAATCAGAAATCCACAAAAATCTAAATTCAGCACAACCTCTGGTCCTAAGCTGTGCATATTTAAGGGAGACTTGCATTAACTTCATTCAGACTATTACTTTTTTTAGTACATTGTTATTTGCCGAAAATTTTCAGTTAAAGATAATAATTAATGAAATGATATTTGAAAAAAGAAGGAAGAAAAAACAATTTTTAACTTCTTGTTAGAGTTATTTATTTAACATACATAACAACTTTTCTTTGTAAAAAGTACACATTATGTAAGATACTTCTGCGATTTAGAATTGATTCACATTCCCAATCTATGTTCCGTTTTCATTTACCAAAGTTTTATTGAATATATAATACAGTAAAAAAATATTATGACTTAAAATACGATAACAGTCAAAAGTTTAAAACTGAAAAATTTTGGGCAGAAAAAACTTCAGATAGTGGAATTAAGTATGAGAAATAGTTTTAAGCTTTTTTATACGTTTTCTATCACAAATGAACTATTCAAATTATGCGAACTGTGCATATTTCATATAAAATATATAGTAAAGTCAAGATCAAACAAGGAGATTAAGAACAATAATATGAACTGGTACTGAAAATTACTATTTTTTCACGTAAAGTGAGAATGATGAGGTTTGGTAAATTTGACGCAGATCATAAAAGATAGGCAAATACTGAAACCTAAATATGAAATCCGTTTTGAATGATTTTCATTCATGTAACAGATGATCAGTTGATGATCTAAAAGTTATGCTGCACTGCGCTATCATTTATATATATAGGAAATATGACTAGCATTTTCTGACCTATAAATTGTGACGTAAATCACGTAATTACCAAAATGAATTTGAAAGCCGCTGATACTCTCTTTTATAGATACATGTGAATATTAATTGGGGCAAAACAAATTCACTGTTTATAAAAAAAAAAAAAAAAACTATACCTTTGTATTCTTATTTGCCCTTGAACTGAGATGACATTCTGAACTATTTGCAGAATCTTATAAGTCCATGCATTTTACTTTGGTAAGATGCCTTTGAAAATGCAATGAGCCAGACAGTTAGTCGCGGGATGGCGCTGCCCTTTTTTTACGCAAGAAAATAAGATGATCACATTTATGTGACTGTGTGTACGGCAGAAAAATTGCTGCTACTTTTACCTTTACGAATAGTTACTATCCTTTCACTCCTATCTCCCAGTGATGTGCCCGAGGGTATACACAGTAAAGTACTTGGGTACCATTTATTTATTTCACTGTTCAAGTACAAACAGATTAATGCGTTATTTTTTTTTTATTGAGTGTAATTTCGGATTAATGTAAGAATATTGTAAGCAATTTCAGACATTACTTAATTTTGAAGTTAAAACTGCATTTGTAAACCGTAGTATTAAAGGAAAAAAATCCCAATGTCTTCGAATCATCGAAAATATACACAACTAATGATTAGGGTTTGCTCTGTTTGTAAATAAGTTTTGCGATTTAATGAACATATTTTTTTTTCTCTTTTGTATATATGTATTCAATTTATTTAAAATTATTCATTAGGTCAATCTTTTACATTTTATGGTTTTACACAATTCTTACAATTTTGATTTTATTTAATTTCCATAACCTTAGTCTTCTTTTAAACGCTTGCCTGTGGAATATATTTGAAAAAAGCGTGCCAAAAATGTTTTTTTTTTCTCTGAATGGTTTGAGAAAAATTTGGGAATAACTGAAAAATTACAAAAATCCTACAAATGGAGAGAAACTGCCGAACCTTTCGCTGGAAAATATCGCCATCTATTGGGAAAATGGTAAATAATATATTATGTATTGGACGAACTGACTTCTGGCTTCACATAATTGAAACACCGTTTTTTCTCTTGCCAGAACTCAGGTCGGGCATTCCAAAATTGGCGTGTCCGCGTCCCGAATTGAGTTCGGGTGTCACAGGCAAGTAAGGACTTTGGTGAATGTTTTGAGAATTTTTAGCTATTTTCTCTTATGTGCCTATAAGTTCTAACATGCGCACACACAAACACATATATATATATTATATAAGTATGCGCATTTATAGTTATAGAACTATACAAAGAAAATTATTAGTAAACTAGCAAACCCCGCGGCTTTGCTCGCGTAATATTTGAAATATGCCAAGTGATATTTATATGTCTAATTTTTATTAAAAGTTACTAACAAAATTTTTATTTTATTAAAAGGTAAAATTTTATTTTATTAAAAAGTAATATTTTATTTTATTAAAAGGTAATATTTTATTTTATTAAAAAGTACTTATTACTTTTAGGAATAATTCAAAAATTACTATTTAAAATACAGTTTTATTAAACATCATTATTACACTGCATTAGGCAGAAATGAGACTTAAATTAATAAAACGAAATAAAACTAAATAAATGATGATTTAGAAAATATTTTGAAACTTTTATGCTCAATTAATACGCTCATTTCAGTATTCGTTTGAAGTTTTGAATTTTTTAGAAACCATCTTCTTACATCTTAAAATTAATTATCCTGTCAAATTCCAAGTCCTACCACCTCTCTAAACATAAAGGGTTATGTTGAAACAGGAACTGTCACCATTAATTTGCCAACATTAATTTTGAAATCGGTTTGTTATTTCTAATATTCCACAGAAACGTAATTTAAAAAGCTTTTAAAGCATTTTTTTAGAACGTTTGTTGTTCCCGTGAACCCCAGGTGGTAGAATCACCGGTATAAAATATAGCCTGTGTAGGATCAGAGACTGTTACCATTGATTCGCAACTATTATTTTTATAATCGGTTTATATTCCCTGAAATTGCACAGAAATCGTAATTTAGGACTTTTTTAGAATGCTTTTCCCACGTCCCCTTCGCTTCACCCCTTTTTAATTCGAATTTATTTTCTACGTTCCTTCAAGGGCATTCATATTTTATAAGTAACCACCATGTCCTATTTAAAGTTTCTAGCCTTTTCAGTATCGCAGAAATTGCTCTTTAGAATGTTTTTAGCTCCTGCAAGCCTCTGGTGGTAGTGGAACAGACATAAAATATAGCTTATGTTTGAGCAGGTTCTATCACCAAAATTTGTCATCATTATCTTTTTAATCGGTTTGGTAATTTAATCGGTTTGGTTAAAAATTGTAATTTATAACGCTTTTCATTCACTTCATTTTTGTAAATTTGGAATTTTCTTTCGACTGTTCTCAGAAAGCAGTTGCATCTTGTAAGTAAATACCATGCCATACTTCAAAGTGTTAGACCCCTCAGTTTTGCAAAAAATGCAAATTAGAACATGTTTTGCTTTTGCAACCCTCAGATGGTAGTGACAGCAACATAAAATATAACCTATGTTATAGCAGGGACTGTCACCATTGATTTGCAACCATTACTTTTGAAATAGCTTTGGCATTTCCTTAGATTGAGTAGAAATCGCAATTTAGAACGTTTTTAGGATACTTTTCGCGCATTTTCACCCCTTTTTAAATTTCCAATGTTTTCGAAACTGTTCTTAAAGATCATTTATATCTAATAAATATGTACCTTGCCTAATTTTAAGTTTCTAGCCCATACCGATCACAAAAATCGAAATTTAGAACGCTTTTTTGCTCCTGCAACGTCTAGTGATAGTGATACCGACTTAAAATAGCGTCTATGGTAGAGCAGAGTCTGTCAGCATCAATTTCCTATCATTACGTTTGAAAACAGATTCATTCTTCCTGAGATATTGCCGACAAATCGGCATTTAGAACGTTTTTAGAACGCTTTTCGCGCATTTTGCTCCTGCATCTCCTCTGTGGTAATGGAAACAGATATAAAATATAGCCTATCTTGGAGCAAGATTTGTCACCATCATTTTTACACCATTATATTTGAAATCGGTTCAGTACTTCCTGAGAGTGCATAGAAATTGGAATTTAGAACGTTTTTTACAACGTTTTTTGCGCATTTTGACCCCCTTTTAAATTTCGATTTTTTTAGGAAATGTCCTTAGAGATCATTGATATCTTATAACTAACTACCATTCCAAATTTCACGATTCTAGGCCCTTCCGTAACGCAAAAGCCGCAATTTAGAACGTTTTTCTCCTGCACCCCCTTTGGGGTAGTGGCACCGACATAAAACATCCCCTATGTTGGAGCAAGGGTTGTCACCATCATTTTGACGCCATTATTTTTTAGATCGGTTTTGTATATCCTGAGATTGTGTAGAAACCACCATTAGAACGTTTTTTAGAACGCTTTTCGCGCATTTTCACCCGTTTCAAATTTCGAATTGTTTAAGAATTGTTCTTAGAAATCCTTTATATCTAATAAGTAGCTAATATTTCGCATTTCATAGTTCTAGGCCTTTCAGTAACACATAAATCGCATTTTTAGAAAGTTTTTTGCTCCTGCACCCCCTTTGGGGTAGTGACACCGACATAAAACATAGCCTATCTTGGAGCAAGCGTTGTCACCATCATTTTGACACCAATATTTTTTAAATCGGTTTGGTATTTCCTGAGATTGTGTAGAAACCACCATTTAGAACGTTTTTTAGAACGATTTTCGCGCATTTTCACCCCTTTCAAATTTCGAATTTATTAAGAACTGTTCTTAGAAATCCTTTATATCTAATAAGTTACTAATATTCAATATTTCATATTTCTTGGCCCTTCAGTAACGCTAAAATCACATTTTTAGAACGTTTTTTGCTCCTACACCCCCTTTGGGGTAGTGGCACCGATATAAAACATAGCCTATCTTGGAGCAAGCGTTGTCACCATCATTTTGACACCAATATTTTTTTTAATTCGTTTGGTATTTCCTGAGATTGTGTAGAAATTACCATTTAGATCGTTTTTTAGAGCGCTTTTTGTGCATTTTCACCCCTTTCAAATTTCGAATTGTTTAAGAACTGTTCTTAGACATCATTTATATCTTATAAGTAACTAATATTCAAAATTTCATATTTCTAGGCCCTTCAGTAACGCTAAAATCTCATTTTTAGAACGTTTTTTGCTCCTACACCCCCTTTGGTGTAGTGGCACCGAAATAAGATATAGCCTATGTTCTAAGTTGGACTAACACCATCATTTTGATACCATTACTTTTAGAATCGGTTCGGTAGTTCCAGAGTTTACCTCCGACAAATAAACAATTTTTTCCTCTTTATAATAGGAGTGTAGATAATACACAACGGTATGAATAATGCATAATTAACTTAAATTACACATATCTAAGTGAAAAAGTACCAGCTTGTTTGAAATATTTTATGTTTTGTAATCTCAAGTTACTACATACTACGTAATCTTAGAACATGCAGTACAGAACGTGTATAATTAGTACGAAACTCTAAGATAAATCTCATCCGTTTGCAATAAAAATGGCCTACGTAATTTAATGTATTCCGACTTAAATTCTGTTTCTCATATTTCATGTCTATGTAAATATAGAAAATTACAATATATTTAAATAACTTCTTTAAAAGAATTTAGACGCGTTCATAATTTTATATCTGCGTAAATTAAAATATGCCCTATGAAAAATTTAAATAAAATCACAATTTAAATCGATTTTAATAACTCGTAAATACATTTGATGATTATTGTAAAAGAAGATCTGTGAAATGGATTTAAAAGCTTTTAAGTGAAAAACAAAATAAGAACATTTTCTAACTTAGAAGCTTATCTTAAGCAAATAATTGTAATCTTTTTAAATAACATTGTTAAAGGGATTTAGATAAATTCTTATTTCAATCCCTATTAATGCCTATGTAAAGTCTCTAAATGCAGTTGTAATTTAAATTGGTTCTAAAATCTATTAAATACTTTTTTAAGATTATTTTAAGTGAATAACTTTGAAATAAATTGAAATTATTTTTAATGAAAAGCAATTAAGAATGATTTTTTTCTTACTATAAATTCACCTGAAGTAATAAATTATACAAAACATTTTCTTGCATATCTGGTTATATGGTAGTCTTTCCACAGAAAAAAAAAAGAAAGAAAAAATACATAAAATGTAAAGCACTGTATGTGAAAATTTTACCTTATTTTTATCGACTTACTTTAATATTCATGATTCCGTAGTATTGGCTTACATAGTACGAATCCATAATATTAATGGTACAAAAACAATGACTTCGAAACCAGATTGTTGTCTTACGGTATTTCGTCTTTATACACCTAATTCTACTTATCTTGATGTACAGTCGTGAAAAAAAGTGATCACTCCATTCTATCTCTGTAACTAATCATAATAGAAGAACGTTACTGAAACCAAACTATCCGAAATAAAATATACTTTTGAATTAAATACATAAAATTTGCTTAGATGGCCATCTACCAATCGAAACCAGTCCAAACTTTGTTTTTTGCTTACCCATTGTAAGTAGTATAAGGTAAGTCTTGTAATCATTTTGAAAATCGTTTTTTTTTTTTTTTTTTTTTTTTTTTTGGCGGATTTACACGTTTCGGACATTGGAGATTCCGAAAAACATATTTTTAGAAAATAAATTTGCTGTCCGTCTGGGTGTGTGTGATTGTAAACACTCTATATCCCGAACAAATTGAGATAGAGACTTGACATTTGGTGTGTACTTAGAAAGTAATAATAGGAAGAACACAATTGAATCAGTAATTTCGATTATCCAGAACTATTGTTTTCGGACTCTCTAAATATTCTTTCTGATAAAAGGTATACAAAAATTTTCGAAATTGTTTATTTGGATAAGTGAATATAAAAGACAATAAAAAAACATAAATTTTGCATAAAAAATAAAGTCGATCGGATAAATATTTGCCGAGATATTTGTAATCATAATTTTCACAATATTCGAATTTTCATAACCCTGTATTACAATCAAATTTCAATACAAAGATATATTTTAATTGGGAATAAGACACTTAATCCGACGCAGTAAACTGTTAGTCAATATGATCATAATTCTTCGAGCTACAATGATGTTTCTTTTACGCAATTCGATACTACTCGATTATCCCGCCGAACAAAAAACTGTCGCCAAACTATAAGATTAAATGCCAATAATGGTTTATCGTAAATGTCAATCATTTAATGAATCACCATGCCTATAAGGGGGGATACCATAGGAGGGACCCCGTTCTGTCGCCAAATGCCGCCAAGTTTATCGGCAACCTGGCGATATATCGGCAAGTTCCCGTAGAATTCCATTGTGAATCAATAGTGGTTATTTGCTTATAAAAAATCAACAAATTGAAATAATTTAATGAAACAAAAAGTAATATTAGCTTAAGGGATTATATTAATTATATTTAAGGGAATCCAAGTAAATTAAATTAGGAATAAAAGTAATATGATACAATGCTTAGCCTATATCACATATTTTATATTATGTATATCATAATGGGTAAGTATTAAGGTGTCCCCCAACGACTAGATTTTCAATAGCAACACCCAGTTTTTACAATACATTTCAAATGTTTGGTTCACACTATGACTAAAAACGATTTTTAAATCATTTGGATTAGAAGTTTTTTAATTATAAATATTTAAAATGTTAAATTATAGCCCTGGCCAAAAAAGTAGGATTTTTTTTTTTTTTTTTTTTTTTTTTTTTAAGATGCACATCTACCTACATTGGTTTATTTTAAGATAATCTGAGTAACTGCATGACATTTTTGCGCTTATGCATTGGATGACGATGATTTGGCTGAATGTCAATGCACTATCTTTCGCAGCACATTGCCCCCCCCCCCCCCAAATACTAGATCTGACAGCCGACACAAACATGGCGGCTGCTGAATGCGGATTTTTTGTTTGCGTGGCCCTTAGTTATGGTACAGATATTTTTTAAGCATTTGGAAAAATGGTTATTGTCCTCGTCAGGTTAGGAAATCAAAAGCATATCTAAAGCTTTTAATTGGTTTAATTCGCATTTTATTCGTTTTCTGATTGGTCTATACAGTAACCTGTATTTCCCTTTACTTTCAACAGAGATGGATACTTCTATTGCTACTATGACAAAAAAGTAATAAAAACTACAAAAAATTAATAACTCAGAAACAAATTGAGATACAGCTTTAAAACAAATTGCATTTAAAAGTACTTTTTTTTTCTCTATACGACGGTGTAAAAAGTAATATTGTGGGATGTTTAGAAGTTTAAGAATGAAATTTCATTTAAAATTGGTCGTCAGATTTCTTGGTTGATGGAAAAGCCTTTTCCCGAACAGCCAATGAAATGCTTGGATAATACGTAAATTTCAGGAAAACTGAGGAGTCGTAGGCGAATTTTGTCGCTTGCAATTTTTACGTCTAATAACACTATTAATGTTTAATTCATGGCGTACGTAATGTATGATCAACTCCGTGCGATTTTTTATGTCTTCAATTTTAGTCTTTGAAAAAATCAATTTCCAAATGGTTGTTGTAATTTGTTAAATTGCATTTTTTTAAAAAGCTTTTTGGTTTCATTTTTCTGAGATTAAATTAGTCAAAGAAATCTTTTATAAAATACTGGTGTCTAAATCTAAGGGGCTTTACTTACGTAAAAGAAAAAAAAATACGTTTTTGGTAGCAACTAATTCTGTGTCTGAGCTCAGTTATAGTATTCAGGGGGTGCTGCCACAGACAGTGCATTGGCATTCAGCCAAAACATCGTGATTCAATAACATAAACGCAAAAATGTCCTGTAATTACTAACAATCAAACGTTTTTAATTTGAAATAATATCAATAATTCTATTGTAAATAAATGTTTAAGAGGATGCGTATAAGCGAATACTTCCATACTGGGAAATAGGTTTTAATAAAATATAGGTAAAGCATTCGAATTCTCATTTGATTCGAAAATTGTTCAGAAATCACAATACAGGGGATTTAAAATGGAATGTTTGTTTTATTTATCAAATTATTAATCTTTACATTCGTTCCTTGGGCGATCGTAAAATTTCATGCTTAGTTTAAATTCATGTAAATTATTATAATCATTTAGGGTAAAATGGAGCATTAGTAAAATATTTATAAATAATTAGCTACGTATTCGTAAAAAAAAAAAAAAAAAACATTATGAATTATACGCAATGGTGGAATATTATAAGATTCAACCCTCTTGCTGCGTAATTGTTTTATCAAAATAGCTTCAAAAATCGGGTATTAAACCCCTTCGCGACGACGGCTTTTAAGAATTTTTTTATTTTAACACTGGCTTTTCTAAACAAAAATTTTTGTTTCATTTAATCGGGAAAATGCTTCGATTAAATAAGGCAAAATTTACGATTAAAAAATAACTGGTGGGAATAATCAAGGAGGGTTAATTAGACTGAAAATATGCATGCCCGAGAAAATCTCGGGTTGCGCAAATGTTGTGACTTTTACGTTGAACGATGAAATCTCGGGTTGCGTATCGAGAGGGTTAATAGATTTTTTTTTTTAATAACAGTGATTAAAAAAAAAAAAAAAAAAAAAAAAAAAAAAAAAAAAAAAAAAAAACCTTAGATGACATTCCAAAGTTTTTAAACTGTAAAGAAATGTATTTAATAGGTAAAAAATAATGCTTTGTAATTGGCACATCTGTTGGAAATTCAGTATGAAGAAGGAAATAGTAGTATTGTATCTTATTACAAATAACACTTTTTTTATTATACAAATTTTCTAAAAAAAGTAGCGAAAGCTGTCACCGCCGTAACTGATTTTTTTTTTTTGTGATTAGAGATATTTCAAGGCCAATAATAACAAAACGTTTAAAATTGCACAAATAATACGTAAACGTTGGTTTTTTGCTTTTTAATATTCCTGCACAAAGGCTGTAATTGCTATTTTAACAAAACTATTTGTTTTAAAGCGTAAAGTTCGGTAAACACGTTGAAGTAGACATATTTTAAATTCAATGTTTATTTAAAAAGTTATTTACCGTTAAAGCTGGTCAAAATATTGGGTTAAGGAAAAAGTAATTTCGTTTTTTCCTAATCGATGGTTTAAAGTAACATATCTCGAGTAATACTTATTCAATCAAGCCATACTATAGATCGTTTGAAAGACAACAGTCCATAGCACATTCTAGATATAAAGGTAGCGTTATCTGCTTACTTAATCAAAAGTTATTGCGCTTTGAAAATGGAGATTCCAGAAGGCCATTTTCGCCACATTTTCCTTTTGTACTTGGAGAGGGTAAAATAGAGTGCAGGCTCATCGAAAATTATGTGATGTTTATGGTGATGAGTGCTTAAGTGAACGCCAGTGTCAGAATTGGTTTGCTCGTTTTTGTTTCGGAAATTTCGATGTTAAATATGAACCTCGCCCTGGCCAACCAATCATCGAAAAGCCAATAAAATTCTTTAAAAAATCAAGATAAACCGACATATGACATCTCGCGACATTTTACGGAACAAAACATCGACCAAAAAAACAGTTTTGAACCGTTTACATAAGAGGGTATACCAAAAGAAGTTCGATACTTGGGTTCCATATGAACTGACAGTGAAAAATTTCATGGACCGAGTTTCCACTTGTGAATTTCTGCTGAAACGAAAGGAAATCGAACCATTTTTCAAACGAATGATTACGAGGAATGAAAAGTGGATCACGTACGACAATAATGTGCGAAAAATATCGTGGTCGAAGCCCCGAGAAGCTTCACAAACAGCGGCAAAACCCGGAAAGACGCCAAGGAAGGTGATGCTGAGTGTTTGGTGGGATTGGAAAGGGATTGTACATCATGAGCTGCTTGAACTTAGCTAAACCATTAATTCTGCTCTCTACTGTTAGTAGCTAATGCAATTGAAGCAGGCGATTAAAAAAAGGGCCATAATTGATCAATAGGAAAGGCGTTGTCTTCCATCACGACAACGCTAAACCACACACATCTATAGTGTCTCGGCAGAAATTGAGAGAGCTTTGCTGGGAAGTTTTGATGCACCCACTTTATAGCTCGGACCTTGCCCCGTCTGACTACTCCTTGTTTCGGTCTTTGAAGAACTCTCTTAATGGTGTAAAGCTGACTTCTAAGGAGTCCTGTGAAAATCACTTGCTTCAGTTTTTCGCCCAGAAATCTCAGAAGTTCTACAATGATGGAATTATGGTTCTACCTGAAAAATGGCAAAAAATCATCGATGAAAACTGCAGATATCTCATTGATTAGTGTTTGAAATTTATATGAATAAATTCGCTTTGAAAAACATGAAAAAAAAAACGAAATTACTTTTTCCTCAACCCAGTAGTTCCGTTAAAAAAACGTTTTCTTGGAACAAAGATTATGTATATAGCAGTTTAAACATATTTTGTAAAGGCATGCTTGACAAGCTTGCGGTGTGTAGTGTTCAATTATTTTTTTATAATTTGACTGAAGTTTTTCGATTTTTATTAAAATTCAAACTTACATCATTTCAATAGGTATTTATTTGATTTTTTGAAAGGGTCATTTTAATATGGTTACTAAGCTGTAAATCAACACAAATAACATAAATAACATTTCCTTTTAATTCAGAAATGTAAAATTACGTAAATATTAAAAACAAGTAAATATTAAAAACAGAATAAAAATTCACATAATAATCAAATGATTACCTGTTAAATTAGTAAATGGAGAAAATTACGTCATATTTAAGATGTTCAAACATTAATACTGGCAAACAGTCTCATTTTAAAATAATTTTTAATGTTTAAAGTTTTTCAGGGGGGTAAAGGGGAATTAAAGCGTTAATTTGTTTATTAATAAGATATGTTTAAAAGAACACGAAATTGTGCTATAAACTACACAAAAAATTGAGGCACAATGTATTTAATATGTTTAGGAAATAACAACAAATATTCCGTATTATTAACATACAGAATAAAATAAAATTATGAATGAGTTATGAATGAATGAATTTGTAAGCCATTTGTAATTTATTATATAAGTAAAATATTTAACTTTATTGGGAATTTCGTTCACGCAAAATTAATGATCGACCTAGCTGATACTTTTCGCATTTGCTTTCGATGTCAGATGTCAAAGTGATCATTTCTACGTATACATTTGTGAGGTTAGTTAGTATGTTATGCATATTTTTACATATGCCAAGACAAGATTGTTCATGATGATTCATGATTGAAACGTCGATTTCTTTGGTTTTAAAGTAGATGTGTTTTTACACATTAACTTTAACAATAAATCTACTTAAATTGAAAGTTTTAAAGTAAAAAAGGCAATAAGTAGTAAATAGCTACTATTTAATACTCAGAGTAAATAATAAGATGAAGCCATGGACAAAAATAATTACTTTTTAATACTTAAACGTTTATTTAAAAAAAAAAAATGTTTTATGTGAGTAGCGAACTATTTCTTTCTCTAAAAAAGTAGTTCGAAAATAGTGCAAGTATTGATTTTTCCAACAAAACATTTCAATGAAAATTTTTTTTTTCATTATAAAATATGACTTGCTTATTTGTCTTAAATCTATATGCGTTTTCAAGATAGAATAGCTACGTTCCGCGTTTTGCCACTACCTCACTGATAATGCATAGTTGAATATGTGCGCAGGTATTATTGGAAATCCATATAAGTATTTATTTATTTTTATTCATTTAACAATTTAGTTAATGATTTAAAAGATCTTATTAATAATTTAATTGTGAATAAGCGTTAAAGCTTTAGTAAAATTTGAATATCACGAATATGATTATGTAATAAAAAATCAATAGTTATAAATTATCGTTTTATCTGAAGCTTTATGCCAGAAAGAACTTGCTTATAAGTATACAATATTTATATATCCATGTTACATTTTGGATGCTATATTAAAAAAATATTTTTTTTTACTCTTGTATAAATGATGCAGTAAATGCATTAAAAAAAAAAAAAAAAAAAAAAAAAAAACACAAAACCGAATGAAATAGAAAGAGTAGTATATCTTTAAACATATATGCATTTGTTTAAAAACATTTTTCCGTGTTCTTGAGACACCAATCCCATTGATTGGAATGGCCGTTGGAGAAGAAAGATTTCGGTTATCGTTTGAAACAACGGAAAAGTTAAAGTCACTTGCTAAGCCAAGAATCCTTCGTAGACGGTAGATCTTGGCCGAACTGTCAAGGTCAGAAATCAGTGTCTCGGTAACAACTTTCTGTCAACGGCTGTCCTGGAGCAACAAAGCGTCCTTTTCTCACGGCAGTCACGGAACTTTCGCGACCAGTCCTTAACAGTTTTCGTTAAGAAATCACACTAGTCACTCAAAAAGACCCGGATGATAATGTTAATCCTGGGGGGGGGAAGTTATTTTCAAATACCTCGCTTAAGTTTTGATATATTCGAATGATTTTTTTTTTTTTCACTGGATAGCTGAGGACAATCTATATCCGGGCCAGATTTCAGTTTTTGATTTTGGTTTCAGATTTTTTTTTTTTATACTTTTACTTTCGGAACCGGTTTGAACCGGTTCGGAAAGTTAAAGTACTAAAACGAAAAAGTAAAAACTAGCCCGGATGTAGATCGTCCTCAGCTATCCTCTGCAAAAGAAAAAAAATCATTCGAAAATATCAAAATTTAAGCGAGGTATTTGAAAATAACTTCCTCATAGGATTAACATTATCATCCGGGTTTTTTTGAGTGAGTAGCGTAGGCTCTTAAGGGGGTCCGGAACACATTTTCAAAAAAAAAATTATTTATTGAGTTAAAATTTTGAATTTTTTTCTGATGGTTAACCATATCATTTGTAAACAAAATCAAATGATAAAACTTCTCATAGCTTTTTTTTAATTCTAATTTAAAATTTATGAAAAAAGTGGTATAACTTAAAATCGTTATAACTCGAAATATTATTTGTAGAATTTAAATTGTTTTTCATTTAAATAAGCAGAAATGTATATATTTTAATTTAGAGCCAGAATTAAAAAAAAAATATTAATTTAAAAAAAAATTAAAAATATTTAACGAAAAAATTACAAAAAAAGTGGTGCAACTTTAAAAAAAAAATCATATTTTGAAAAGTAAATATATTTTTCAAATATGCTGGCTCAAAAATAAAGTAAAAGAATCGAAAAAGATATATTCCGAGTTTCAACCCTGTATCTTTAATGGTTCTCGATTTATAAGAATTTAAATATGAGAAATCGTGAAAAAAACCTATCATGAAGAAAAACGCAGTTTCACAGGAACTCGTTTCCTTGACAACCAAAGCTTGAAAGGCAGATTTTGAAAACAAACAAAAACGAAAAAATTAATATTTCCTGTTATAATTAAGATAGAAACATGATTTAAACATCAATTTAAGCAGAAAACGGCTGAGAAATTTTTAATCCAATAAAAAAAATTTAAAATTTGAAGATTTTTGTGTCTCGGACCCCCTTAATAAGCACATGTTTCCATACGCGTCAACCATTCTCCGACGAATATCAGCAGGCGCTGTATGCCGATAAAAATTGTGTTATTGCACGTTGGTCTTTTTTGTAATTAATCGTAATCCCTCTAACTATTTGAATATACTGTGGCCTTCAAAAAACGAAATCAGAATGACTCGGAATGCAATGCATGCTCCATACATATTATGACGTTACCTGCTTACGCACATTTCTCACTTTAAGTACCTACTAGTCAATTTGCACGCTTTGAAGGGGTTTCATTTGAACACGCATCTTATAAATAATATACAACTGAACGAAATGTATTTGCTCCAGCATAACACTGCTAAAAGTACGGGAGCTGGCAGGTAATTTGGAGAAGATTCTTGATAAAAGCTGAAATTTTGAGAATCAGTGGATACTAAATACATGACTATTGATCTGTTTAATTTTCGTCAGAAATCCCTAACTTATACACTGTAAAAAAATTTCCCTTACTTTACACCAAAAAGGGTGGCAACTAAGTTGACACCACAAGTGGTGTAATGAAATTTCATTTGTAAACTGGTGTAATGAGCCACCAGTTATCAAATGGTGTAAACAAACACCACTTTTAGTGGCAACTTAGTTGCCACCATTTTTGGTGTAAAGTCACGCTACTGCTTATCTAGTGTAAAGTCACACTATTGCTTATTTGGTTTGCACTTTAACAGTAAAATAAAAAACAATATAAAGATTACATTTTAAATCTAATGCAACCATAATTTACAATAAATAGTTTCATGCAAAGAGGCTGCTAAACATTGTTTTAACTGCGATAATTTATTATCTCAATTAAACATTTATTTTAAACATTTTAGTTTTGGTAAACATCGAAATTTCCTGACAAATCATTCATTCGTTACATCTGGACTACGTCACGTGTACTTGACTCTTTTTTTTAACTCAGCGTAAGCCTGACTGGATTTTGAATAAATAGTCTAAGCAAATTAAAATAAACATACCATAAATACAACTAAACATTACAAATTCTACAAAAATCGGATACAGAGAGCTAAAAACTGCCAACCTCTGAAGGCTAAAGAACAATTTTTACCACTTTTAAAATGCAAATTAAAAATACTTAATGGCATAATTAATTATTAAACACTACACCGCTAGAATGCTTGAAGTTTAAGCTTTTAAAAGATACTAGTAGTTAAGCAAAATGATAAGGTTTAAATAGTCAAAAAAGGTGCAAAACAAAGTAAACAAAATGCGTAACGCTATCGGAAAATGGTCTGAGACAAAAATTTTTATACCAAATTTCATGAATTTTTTAAACATATCTAAACTCAACCCAGGAATACACGGGGGGGGGGGGGGTGGGCGGAGCGAAGCCCGTACTTCATAGAACATAAAACGAGTATTACTTTATCAAAATAATTAATAAAAAAATGAATACAAGCTATGTTAAAATATGTCAACAATAGTAAAAATCGTATGATCGTGGGCTAACTTGAAAATCGAAAAATGTCAACTTTTGAAACACTCAGCAAAAACACAAAAAAAAAACTTTTAAAACTTTTAAAACTAGATAGAATCTTGAACCTTAAGCTTTAAATGAGCGGAATATCACATTAGTTTTTCAGAAAAATTTAGTTTCTGTAGTTAAAAAAGCTTAAGAATATCGTTGTTTACGTAATGTATTTCCTATGGGAAAACGAAAGTCGTAATCCTAAAAACGATACTTTTTAAAATGGCTCGCAAATAGTTAAAACTTATTGAAAACTTAAAATTCTTGGTTAAATAATAATCTACGATCTTTACTTTAGTTGAATCGAACATTATTTTAAAGTTAACGAGCGGAATTTCTTGTATACTGAGCGTCTCAAAAGTGACAGAATGCCAAAATTTGAAAATGGCACCAATACACTGTAAAAGTAGGTTGAGTTCATATACTCATAAAATTATAAATACAGCAGCTAGAAGTACATAAAAGGTATAAAAATGTTGGAAAATGATTGTACTATTAACATTAAACAAGAATTTTTCAAAAGTATGAAGTTAAACATGTGTTTTAAGTTCTTATACTATTCCGAAGAAATTAGCCAAAGAAGACGAGAATTTTTCCAGCTATGAAGGAACCTTTCGGCTCGGGTACTGCAACATAATCTGGTTAACTGCTTTTTATTTAGACTTGAAAAACATTTCACTCAAACTCACTTATACTTGAGAAACATTTTCGAACAAAATTCGAGCTCTGGAACACAGCTATATAAACAGATTTCAAATGGCGGACTGAATCATTATGTCGCTTTAAAACTTTACACCTGAACTGTTGTTCGATTTCCACAATTTTTTTAAAAGATTAAAATTAAAGCGTTTTGAGTGTATCATGACACTTTATCCGGTGTTTACACCAAACTTAGAGTACATTTAAACCGTTTTGAGTGTATCATGACGCTTTATTTGGTGTTTACACCAAACTTAGAGTATTACATTTTGACCATTTTGCATTTCATTCCATTCTACCATTTGACATTTCATAAACTCAAATTAAGCGTAACTATAGTCCCCTTTTTACTTTCTTCTATCTTTACAAGAAAGTATTGGATTCGTCAAAATTTTCGACTTCCGGTTTTCGACGGATTTACACGTTTTAGAAGTCAGAGATTCCAAAAAACATGTTTTTACAAAATGTCTGTCTGTGACCCTGTGAGTCTGTCTGTCTGTCTGTATGTATGTATGTACGTTACACAAATATTGTGGGCACTCTATCTCAAGAACTAATGCACGGAATTTAATAAAAATTTATATTCAAGTAGTCCCAAAACTAAGTTAGTGCTGATTGGTTTTTGGTGTAAATCGCCCAACAGGTGGCGCTGCTATGCTGCATTTTTCGCGATTTCTGCACTAGCTCTATCTCAAGAACTAATGCAGAGATTTTCATCAAACTTTAGATTCAGTTAATCCATGATATGAATTGGTGCTGGTAACGTTTTGGTACAAATCGCCCAACAGATGGCGCTGCTATGCTGCATTTTGCAGCATTTACACGATTTTCGTAATAGCTCTATCTCAAGAAATAATGCACGGATTTTCATCAAACTTCAGATTCTGTTAGAGCTTGACATGTGTTGACGTTTTGTACCTTGTGGTGTAAATCGCTCAACAGGTGGCGCTGCTATGCTGCATTTTTTGTGATTCCCGCAATAGCTCTATCTCAAGAACTAATGCCTGGGTTTTCAACAAACTTCAGATTCAGGTATACCTGGATATGAATTACTGCTGCTTATGTTTTGCTGTAAATCGCTCAACAGGTGGCGCTGCTATGCAGCATTTTTCTCGATTTCCACAATAGCTCAGTGTCCAGAACTAATGCACGGATTTTTATCAAACTTCAGATTCAGTTAGTCCTTGACATGAATTGATGTTTTGTATCTTTTGGTGTGAATCGCTCAACAGATGGCGCTGCTATGCTGCATTTTTCAGAATTTCCCTTACAGCTCCATCTCAATAACTAATGCACGAATTTTCATCAAACTTCAAATTCAGGTATACTTCTATATGAATAAATTGATGTAATTTCTTTTACTATTTAAATGATTTAATTGACGTGATTTATATAGAAGAAAGTTTTGTGATGGCCACAACATACTAGTTTTACAGTGTAGTTGGGATGGCGGCACATGTGAACAGTTCGCATAAATATAGCTTTTTCTCATAACTAGATAAATTTCTATAAACAAAACTACTCAATATAGTAAACAGAACTTTCTTTTACACATGGTATTTTTAAAATAATCTGTATAGTTATTCTTACAAATTTTTATAGGTTTATAAATTCAAAAAATTCTTCACATGTGCCCCATCAGCGCGGTAGTTGTGAAAACACGTGGGGCACATGTAAACAAATGGAAAAAGTATCCTATGGCATGCTTTTTATTCTGTTATTCATTTGTCATCGTAATCATTAGTGATATTAAACGTTAAATTCACCATAAAGTTTATAAAATGAAAATAAGTAGATTTGGGGGCGGGAGGCATAGATAATTCATTAAGTATTGATGCAATAACATAAAAATAATAAAGAAGCAATTAAAAAAAAAATTAAAATCTTTACATTTTACTTAAGTGTTTTGGATGAACTTTATGAAGGGGACATTTACATACTATTTATTAGAAATCTGCCGAAATATGAAAGTTTCTCACTCCTGTGTTTGCCCCCCAGGAGGATACCTCTGTTAGGTATTCACGGGCTTCGCAACCCCGGGTTCCTGAGCGATCTTTCTCTTTTCTTTTTCCTCTTTTTTCTCTTGCCTTTCTGTCCTCTTTGTTTTACTCTCATTGTAGTTTCCTCTTAGGAGGTGAGGGCAATTCTGCATGAGCCGATATCATCCTGTATATCGACTCATGGAGAATTGTAAACCACCCACGTTTTTGCCGTGCGTGGCGTCCCGTGTCCCTGGAAAGGGGGATCCTGGCAGTTGAGGGAAACCAACACACTGCTTTGGCCTCTGCTTCAGGTAGACGGGAGGTGCATATTGGTCCCGTATGCATCAATCGGCTGGTCAGCTGACTTGTCACTGGCTGGGGATCAAGTGAGCGAGCATTTACTAGCCATCTTGTTAAGGGTGAAGACTGGCATAGGAATGTCTTGTGACCGTATGGGCCCTGGTTAGCACTGGTGCACAATTGTGCATCCCCTTGTTGGGCTCGGTAGTGGGTGGTGCGGCCGGGGTCTGAATCATTATTTTTTCTAACATGGATGGAAAAAACTCATTTCCTTCTAACTCTCTCCCATGTGGAGAGCTGCAAAATGAACCGAATTCTTCATTCACTCGTTTTTTTGTAATTAAACGCACTGGTAGCCTCTCTGATAGTTCTTTTAAGAGAACTTCACCTTTTCTTATTGCAAAAACATTTCATTCTGTATTTGGTGACAACTGTTCACTTAAAAAACTGCATTCTGGAGATTTGCTTGTTGAGGTCTCTTCAGCCAGCCAATCTCAGCTTCTTTCAAATTCTAATACAATAGGACCTTTCTATGTTTCTGTTACACCGCATCAAACTTTGAATACTTGCCGTGGTGTAATATCGGAACCTGACCTTTTACTATCTACAAAAGAAGAACTTTTAGAAAATTTAAAAGACCAAAATGTCATCGATGTACGCCGTATAACAATTCGTCGGAATGAGAAAGTGCTTCCCACAAAGCACATCATTCTGACTTTCAATAGTCCTAATTTACCTACTAGAATTAAAGCAGCCTACCTAAGCTGTCCTGTCCAGCCTTATATTCCAAATCCTCTCCGTTGTTTCAAATGTCAACGATATGGTCATACCAACACTACTTGTCGTGGTACTGTTACCTGCCCTCGTTGTGCAGAGGTAGGCCACGACGGTAAATCTTGTAAAAAATCCGAACGCTGCATAAATTGTAAGGGTGATCATCCAGCATACTCCCGTTCTTGTCCTAACTGGATCCGTGAAAAAGAAATAATTGCTATTAAAATAACCGAAAAAATTTCCTATCCCGAAGCTCGTAAACTTGTTGAGTCTAGAACCCCGACTATCGGGGTTTCTTACTCTAGTATACTCAAACAACAATCAAAATCTATAAGGCACATAAGCACCCAGACAGACTCTTGTTTTCCACCAATGACACAATCAACGAGCACTTCAAATAGAGAAACCAGAGTTGTATCTTGTGGTAGTAAATGCTATGCTACCCCATTATTAGAACATTGGCTACCATCCTCAGAACCTGTTACAATAGAATATGGTATTACTGAGTCACAGAAATCTCCAGCTGGATCCAAAAAATCATCTAATCATCAGACTGAAACTAAGGCTGCTTCATCTCCAGTTCTACCATTCTAGAAACCTAATTCTCCCCGAACATCATCAGTTCAATCAAAAATATCCGCCGAACATAAGACTAAACACACGCCATCTCCAGATAAAAGCAAATCTGTGAAACCTATTGTTCGTCCAACTCCGAAAGCAAATGAAAAAACTTGTGTGCAAAAAGAAAGAAAGAAACCTCCAACTCAAATCTCTTCACAGTGGAAAACTGTGAAGAGAAAAGGCAATAAATCATGCCTTAGCCCAGCAATAACTAATATTAAAGATCACAAACAGCTGCTCAACTATGCAGAAGAGGCTATGGACTCTTGTAGTTATGACTCTGATAACGATGACAATAATACAGTTTTTGAAGTTATTCATCCTACGTAGCTTTATATCGTTTTAAAATTTTGAATTATAACTTCGTTCTTAAAACAGTATTATATAACATTTTATGCTTTATTTCTTGAACATATAACTTTTCATAACTTTAGAGCTTTTAGAATTTTTTAATTTAAATATTCTTGTCTTTTAACTATGTTTTAACTTTTAAAACCTTGTGTATTGTCGCTTTCCTTGTGCATTATTTTAATTACATGTATCATCACATTGCTTTCTTCATTTTACTTTGTTTTTTCACTTTTATATTTCTGACAGTATTTTGTTGTAACTTTTAATTTTTAACTATGTTTTACTCAACTTTTTCTTGGCGCAGCATGTCCCTACAGGGACTTTGTGCCATAAAACTCCAACCAACCAACCAACCACTCCTGTGTTTGCCTTATTTACTTGTAAATCCTTATCTATACTAATATTATAAAGAAGTAAAAATGGTTTAAAAATAAAAAAAAATTTATAATTAATTTATAATTGTTAATTTATAATTTTATAAGTTATAATTTAAAATTGTTTTAAAAATTGTTATACTTTATTTAATTTTAACTGCTAATAATTTTTAACTGTAAATATGATATATAGTTTTCTGTCATTTGAATGTTTTGTTGTACTGATGAGGGGCTAAAATTTAGCTCGAAACGTTTGCTTTTTAATTGTATTAAATGTATTTATGTAATTTTACTTGTATGTCTGATGAATTGTAATATATATTTTTTATTTTTAACTCGTATATCAGACGTTAAACAATGATTATTTATTTTAATAAAAATTGTTTGTTTGTTTAGAGGTAATCTCTAGAGCAACCGAACCGATTTTAAAAGTAATGGTATCAAAATGATGGTGTTAGTCCAACTTAGAACATAGGGGTCATTCCATGTCAGTTCAGGCAGGCATGTAACCCACCATCACAGATTTTGATGAAACTGCGTGTGTTTGTTCCTTTTACTAAGATATGGTTCCCAGTATTTTTTTTTTTTACTTCTTGGTCAAATAGTTTCTGAGAAAAAAATTGTCAAAATTTTGAAAAACTGCCATCAGTTGGCATTCTTGACTGCTCGATTTTCAAATGTAGCATGACATAAATATGATCATATTTCAATATCTATTCCACAAATCATCTTCAAATAATTTATGCATAATATATAGGGTACGTATTTTATGAAAAAAAATACTGTTACGCTTATATAACATTTTAAGTGTGTCTAAAAAAATGTTTAATCTTTGAAGTCGTGATTTTTTTATGAAAAATAATGCATCAACTAAAATAGCATTATTAACAAAAGGCGGTATTTTTATTAAATTTATTTTTTGTGGGGGATATACTTAAAGGTGTCCTTTACCTGATTCTGAAATAAAAGTAGTGGGATTTTGGGTGTTTTTAGTAGTATTTCATATTTAAAAATATTTTGAGGCGTATTTCAAATCAAATCAAGCAGAGTCATTCCATGTCAGTTCGCCTAAGACATTTAATTCACTGTCACAAATTTCAATGAAACTGGGTATGTTTATAGCTCATTTTAAGACAGCATCAAGGAAATTAAAGGTGATTACAAGTAAAATATTTTTTAAGATAAAAAAAAATATCTAAATTTTGAAATTTTTTAAAAATGTTTTTAATGACAGATCTATATTCAAAGACTGCATAAAAAAAAAGTCATTTCAATATAAAATCACTAAATAAGTTTCAAATAATGTATATGTGACAAATAATGTAGGCAGATTATTATTTATTGTTGTTTGTCATGTTTAAATGCTAAGAGTGTGTTTAATCTTGTGAATTCTTAAAATTAAGAATTTTGTGAAAAATAATGTGTTAATCAAAAATTTATTATTAACCGAAGGCAGGCTGTTATTACTTTTTTTAATTGTACGTAAAAATATCTTTCAAATAGTTATAAAATAAAAATAGTGAAAATATGAGCAATTTTAACAAAATTTTCATAAAATGTGAATGTTTCATGATAAATATTGAAGCTTTTCATGCTAAGATGTACTAAAATGACTACGATATCGTGTATTTCTACTCTTGCTTAAATATAATACATACAATAATAAAATAACAAATATTATTTACAGCAATAAAAATTAAATTAAATAGTACCAGTTCCTTTACCAACACTACATTGCTCAACAGCCGACTTAAAATCAACAGCCCACTCTTATTGAAAAATACTTTCAACTGTTCAAATAATAAATAAACTGCATTTAAAAATTTTAATATCAACTTATTATCTTAAGACGATAATAATAACTAAACAACATGATGAATTTATAAATCAGCTTTTAATTGAAAAGTCATGAAATGGTCCCTTTTATATATTGTTGTTCATCGAGTCAATCAAAACAAATTATATAAAAAAAAATAGTGAGCCTAATACGCTGACTGCAATGACACTTCTAACAAAACTAATTAATTCATTACCATCTGAAATCAAACCCGAAAGATCAAAAAGAAAAAAAAATCATCTGTAGTGTGAATGTGACATACTCAGTGGTTGTTGAGGTAGGAATGTCTTTGTGACATTTTCACCTGTACTTCAATAAAATATAAACATGTAAGCTTTTTTCATTCATCCAAATTAAGTAAAACAATTATAAAATTTTGTTGTCATTACACCAGATGTTAAATTTTTCGTTACATACTATTAGATAAGTTCTTTACTTTTAGACATTATTGACATAATATCATAAAATTTACTATATGTATTTTCTATAAGTGTATAAACAATATATATATGCTTTATTAAACATAAATGAATAAATTTTAAAATAATTTGTTTGAGAACAGGGATATATATACACACATATATATGTTGAAAATCCATCTTTCAGCAATACTGTGATGAAATAAATCAAATTACCGTAATTTCCGGTGTATAGCCCGCGGATCAAACAATCGTGTTCGACCCAGAAATTTTTAAAAATAAAATGTAACTTTTTAGATCACAGTAAATATTGGTCTTCAAATACTGAATAAAATTTCTGGGTCCTAACTGAATTGTTTGATCTGCGGGCTATACACCCGAAATTACGGTACATATCATTAGAAACTGAATAAAGTTACAAAAGTGCAACTCATTAAGTTTTAAATATTTTTTTAGATATAGTTATTTGAAAGATATAAATATAATGGATTATGCATTTTTTGCATATATTTAAAGCACAATACGTCAAAATTTTCTTCAAAAGAGTGAAATTTGGTATTTTTTTTCAATATTAGCAGCTCAATGCTAAATTTTCAATATTAACAGCCAAATATGGGTTTAAAGATTAGGATTGTCATTTTGAAAATTTCTATTGGGCGGTGAGGAGCTAGTGATTTTTCTCTTTTTTGGAAAGGGATAATTGCTCTTCGCCCTAGAAGTTTTTCTAAAAAACAATATTGTTTATTTTTTTCCTTAAGAAACGAACATAAAAGATAATTTGAAAAATGAAATAAATGTATAAATAAAAATATTTCCAGGGATGATACATTGGATAGGTTTTACATTTGAAAATATTGATAATTTTAAATATGATTTAAATACTACTAAAACCAACCAAAATCCCACTATTTTTATTTCAGATCCAGTTATAATGTAGTATTATGTACAATTTAAAATTAAAAAATTAGTCATAGAAACTCCGCCTCTGATTGATAAAGATTTTTTAATAATTTCATTATTTTTTGTAAAATATTTTTGATTTCAAAGATTATACAATTTTTTAGACACATTTAAATATTTTTTAACATTACAGCAATATTTTTTTCATAATCTACATATTTTATTTACCTTGCTTAAATTATTCGAAGAAGATTTCTTTATTAGTTATTGAAATATGATTTTATATATAAAATGAGGCCTTTGAAAATTGAACAATCATTAATGGCAACTCGTGGCATTTTTCCAAAATTTTGATAATTTTTTCTCATATGTTCACTATTTTTATTTTATAACCATTTAAAAGATATTTTTACGTACAATTAAAAAAAAAGCAATAACACCCTGCTTTCGGTTAATAATAAATTTTTGATTAACACATTATTTTTGACAAAATTCTTGATTTTAGAAATTCATAAGATAAAAGACACTCTTAGTGTTTAAACATGATAAAAAACAAGAAATAATAATCAGCCTACATTATTTGTCACATATACATTATTTGAAACCTATTTAGTGATTTTATATTGAAATGACTTTTTTTTTTAATGCAGTCTTTGAATATCGAACTGTCATTAAAAAAATTTAAAACAATTTTTCAAAATTTTGATATTTTTTATCTTAAAAAATATTTTACTTAGGATCAAGAAAATTAAAGGTGATTACGTCTTAAAATAAGCTATAAACAAACCCAATTTCATTGAAATTTGTGACAGTGATTAAATGGCTTAGGGGAACTGACATGGAATGACTCTGCTTGATTTGATATGAAATGCACCTCAAAATATTTTTAAATAGGAAATACTACCAAAAACACCCAAAATCCCACTATTTTTATTTCAGAATCAGGTAAAGGACACCTTTAAGTATATCTCCCATAAAAAATAAATTTAATAAAAATACCGCCTTTTGTTGATAATGCTTTTTTTGTTAATGCATTATTTTTCATAAAAAATTCACGACTTCAAAGTTTAAATATTTTTTTAGACACACTTAAAATGTTATAAGCGTAACAATATATTTTTTTCATAAGCTGCGTACCCTAAATATTGTGCATAAATTATTTGAAGATGATTTGTAGAGTAGATATTGAAATATGATTATATATATGACATACTACATTTGAAAACCGAGCTATCAAGAATGCCAACTGACGGCAGTTTTTCAAAATTTTGACAATTTTTTTCTCAGAAACTATTTCACCAAGGAGCAAAAAAAATTACTGGTGATCATATCTTAATAGTAAGAACAAACACACGCAGTTTCATTAAAATCTGTGATGGTGGGTTACATATTGATATTTTACTGCCTGATTTGACGTGGAATGCCCCATAGGCTATATTTTATGCCGGTGCTACTACCCCAAAGGGGGTGCAGGAGCAAAAAACGTTCTAAAAATGCGATTTTTGCGTTACTGAAGGGCCTAGCAATATGAAATTTGGAATATTAGTTACTTATAAGATATAAAGGATTTCAAAGAATAGTTCTTAAAAAATTCGAAATTTAAAAGGGGTGAAAATGCACAAAAAGCGTTCTAAAAATGCATTCTTTGCGTCACTGAATGGCCTAGAAATATGAAATTTGGAATATTAGTTACTTATAAGATATAAAGGATTTCTAAGTACAGTTCTTAAAAAAATCGAAATTAAAAATGGGTGAAAATGCACAAAAAGCGTTCTAGAAAACGTTCTAAATGCTGGCTTCTAGACTCAGGAAATACCAAACCGATTTAAAAAATAATGGTGTGAAAATGATGGTGACAACGCTTACTCCAACGTAGGCTATATTTTATGTCAGTGCCACTACCCCATATGGGGTGCAGGAACAAAAAGCATTCTAAAAAAGTTATTTTTGCGTTACTGAAGTGCCTAGCCATATGAAATTTGGACTGTTAGTTTCTTATAAGATATAAAGGATTTCTAAGAACAGTTCTTAAAAAATTCGAAATTTAAAAGGGGTGAAAATGCACAAAAAGCGTTATAAAAATGCGTTCTTTGCGTTACTGAAGCACATAGCAATATGAAATTTGGAATGTTAGTTACTTATAATATATAAAGGATTTCTAAGAACAGTTCTTAAAAAATTCGAAATTTAAAAGGGGTGAAAATGCACAAAAAGCGTTCTAAAAAACGTTCTAAATGGTACTCTACACAATCTCAGGAAATACCAAACCGATTAAAAAAATAATGGTGTCAAAATGATAGTGACAACCCTTGCTCCAAAATAGGCTATATTTTATGTCGGTGCCACTACCCCAAAGGGGGTGAAGGAGCAAAGAAATTTCTAAAAATGCGATTTTTGCGTTACTAAAGGGCCTAGATTCATGAAATTTGGAATAATAGTTACTTATTGGATATAAATGATTTCTAAGAATACATCTTAAAATATTCGAAATTTAAAAGGGGTGAAAATGCACCAAAACCTTTCTGAAAAACGTTCTAAATGGTGGTTTCTACACAGCCTCAGGAAACACCAAACCGGTTAAAAAAATAATTGTGTCAAACTGATGGTGATAACCATTGCTCAAAGATTTTATGACGGTGCCCCCCCCCCCCCCCCAAAGAGGATGGGGAGCAAAAAAGTTCTAAAAATGCAATTTTTGCGTTACTAAAGGGCCTATAATCATGAAATTTGGAATGGTAGTTACTTATAGCATATCAATGATCTCTAAGAACATTTCCTAAGAAAATCGAAAATTAAAAGAGGTGAAAATGCGCGAAAAGCAGTGTAAAAAACTTTCTAAATTGCGATTTCTATGCAATTTCAGGAAGTACTTAACCGCTTACAAATATAATAGTGTAAAAATGACGGTGACAACTCTTCATCCAAGGTAGGCTATATTTTATGTCTGTTTCCACTACTCCAGAGGAGATGCAGGAGAAAAAAACGTTCTAAAAATGAGATTCTTGAATTATGAAAGGACCCAGATTCATGAAATTTTGAATGGTATATATTTATTAGATATAAATGATCTCTAAGAACATTTCTTTAAAAGCTTGAAATTTGAAAGGGGTGAAAATGCGTGAAAAGCCTTCTAAAAACATGCTAAATGACCATTTGTGAGCAATCTCAGGAAGAATGAAACTGATTTCAAAAGTAATGGTAAGAAATTGATGATGACAGCCTCTGCTCTTACATACACACTATTTGATGTCGGGGTCACTGTGACCTGAAGGTTGCAGAAGCTAAAAACATTCTAAATTGCGATTTCTACTCAATCTCAGTTAATACCAAACCTATTTTAAAAGTAATGGTTGCAAATTGATGGTGACAGTCCCTATATTTTATGTTGCTGTCACTACCATCTTGGGGTTTCAAGAGCAAAACATGTTCTAATTTGCGTTTTTTTGCACAACTGAGGCGTCTAACATTTTGAAATATGACAGGGTAATTACTTACAAGATGCAACTGCTTTCTAAGACCAGTAGAAAGAAAATTCCAAATTTAAAAGGATGAAGTGAGCGAAAAGCGTTCTAAAAGCGTTCTAAATTATAATTTTTATACGATCTTATCAAATACCAAACCGAATTAAAAAATAATCGTGACAAATTGTTGGTGATAGAACCTGCTTAAACCTAAGCTATATTTTATGTCTGTGCCACTATCGCCAGAGTGTTGGAGGAGAAAAAAACTTTCTAAATTGCGATTTATGTGATACTAAAGAGGCTAGAAACTTTAAATATGGCATGGTAGTTACTCATAAAATATAAATTACCTCGAGGGACTGTCGAAAATAAATTAGAATTAAAAAGGGGTGAAGCGATAGGAAGGTGCAAAAACCGTTTTAAAATGTCCTAAATTACGATTTCAATGCAATTTCAGGGAATATAAACCGATTATAAAAGTAATAGTTGAAAATCGATGGTAATAGTCTCTGATCCTACACAGGCTATATTTTGGTGGATTTATAACCCTCTCAGATACGAATAAATTGATTTCGAAACAGGAAATAATAGCCGTAATCTTCAAGGCCACAAATACTTCAACAGTTATAAAAATATATTAAGCAGCAATCAATCATCGTGTAATCACCGAACTCTTTTCTATATTTCCTAAATTATGCTATTCAAAATGAGCAATTACATTCATAAATAAAATATGTTTATGTTAATCCACGCGTGAAGCAAGAGTTTTACGTCATCCCCACAAAAGAACTAAAAAGGACTAAAAATCTTTTTCATTATTAAGTTAGTTGTTCTGTTGATTCCAATCTGAAAACATGTAATGAATAAAATTGTTGCTGCAAAAAGCAGCGTAATATAACTGCATATAAGTAATTAACCTAAAACTGTAAACTAAAAGATTTAATAATATAATTCCTATTAGCTAAGAAATCAGTCTCAGCAGTGGATTTAATTTACAAAAAAAAAAAAAAAAAAAAAAAAAAGCAACAACCTTTTTTTATTTCAACACTATAGAGTAGTGAAATAGCGGGAATTCCGGACGAAAGGATACATGTACCTAATTTAAATGCGGACCATCCTTCGTGCGAGGAATTGCTGAGCGACTACAAAAAGGTAAGAAATTTACCTATATTATTATATTCAATGGCTTTATTATAGATGGCCAGAGTCAGAGGTATTTATTTACATAAATATTAGAGCGCGAGTCATACTGTGTATATAAGAGGTGGCTTTTTTGCCAACATAATTTGATTATGCAGACTGATCAAGTCTGATATTTAACAAATAATATTAGTAGGAAGAAAAAACTACTGGCCGTAAAAGTGTGAAAATTATTGAAAATACAGTACATTAGTTTCTACATTCTGACGAAATTAATAGTGTGCATTTTGATGATATATATGAAATGTTAAGAATTGAAGAAAACTAAATATATATAAGAAGTTTTTATATAACAGCAATTCCTCACAAACAAAACTTAACTAATAAAATGGCCGCATCACGCGAAATCCAACTGGTCGAGAGACTTAATGCTAGCAACTACAGTACGTGGAAGAAGAACGTTAAAACGGAAATGTTATTAATTAAAGAAGATTTATTCGAGGTCATTACTGAAGATAGGCCCACGCCAATCACAACCGAATGGGAGAAGAAAGACAGGAAGGCGAGAGCAATAATTAATCTCCCAATTGACGATTCCCAAATTGTTCATGTAAAGGGGCTTAGCACAGCCAGAGACACTTGTAAGGCACTTAAAACAATACACGAAAGGTCGAACTTGCAAGTAAATTATTTTTGTTACGAAAGCTTTATGGAAGCTCCAAGAAAACGGCAACTTAATCAAACACATAACATGCATTTTAGAACTAATAGATAAACTTTCAGCGATCGGGGAAACAATTAGCGGCTCCCATCTTTCAGCTTTATTGCTGTTTTCGCTACCCCCTAGTTATAATACTTTAATCGCTGCCCTTGAATAGCGAAATGAGGACGAGCTTACACCACAATTTAATAAAAGTAAATTAACAGATGAGTACAACAGAAGGGTTGAAAACGCAGACCAGGGTGAAAATTCAACAAAAGCGTTTAAAACGCAAAAAAAGATATCCAAATGATAATTTTAAAAAAGATAAACAGTGCACATATTGCAAATTGAGACATCCACACGTACAGATAATTTCGGCATTTGAAAAATCGAAATAATCACCCAAATACACAAAAACAACAACAAACATACAAAAATAAACATTACTCATCATCGTTATGTTATCAGCAATCGGATAACCAGATAGGAAACACTGCCCGCGAAACAGTAAACAAGATAGATTATAGGGAAACAAAACCAGATCAAAGCAGCGACGCAGCCTTTCTAATAGACAAAGCAGGAAAACAAACCTGGATCATTGATTCTCGTTCATCTTCACATATCCTAAACAATAAAGATGAGTTTACAACGACACCGAAAATTTAATTGACACCGAAAAAACAACGGTCATAATTGCCAACGGCAAAACTCTAAACTCGCTAGGTACCGGAGAAATTACATTCACGACGAAAACATCCGAAAACAATGGAGGCATAAATAAAATTACGTTGAAAGAACTATTATATGTACCTGAGCTAGAATCTAATTTAATTTCAGTAAGTAAAGCCACAAAGAATGGGTATAAATTATTGTTTGATAAACATAAATGCACGCTATCCCGAAATGGGAAAATCTATTTGGAGGCAAAAATGAAAAATAACCTATACGAAGTTGAATTATTAGAAAATGCAGGAATATAGTAAACATGGCGCACGAATGCAAAAATAAAGATTGCCTGGAACTTTGGCACAAACGCCTAGGGCATACAAATTATAATTCCATAAAGGAAATGGTTAAAGACGATTTAGCTTATGGCATAAAACTAAACAATTGCAATCATGGAACAGCATGCGAAATGTGCATACAAACAAAAAAAAGCGATGCTCCCTATCCCGAAACAGTGTATAGAAATAAAACATGTAGAGTACTGGATCTAGTGCACACGGACGTATGCACTGCGATAGGAACCCCAACAATAGGTGGTAAAACAATGTTTGTAACTTTCATTGACGACTACTCCAGATTTACTGTAATATACTTATTAAAACATAAAGATGAAGTACATGATAAACTAATCGACTATATAGCTATGGCTCGAAACCAGTTCGAAAAATATCCGAAAGCAATAAGATCTGACAACGGGGGAGAGTACATAAATAGAGGGATAGAGGATTACCTAAGAAAAAGGGACATTAAACACCAATTAACCGTGCCGTATTGCCCGAGCCAAAATGGCATTGCGGAAAGAACAAAATAGGTCGCTATTAGACATGACTAGGAGCCTACTCAGAGAAGCGGATCGACCACAAAAATTTTGGGGAGAAGCAATTAACACCGCGAATCATTTACAGAATTGCTTACAAGCAAGATCAACAAATAAAACCCCATTTGAGCTATGGTTTAATCGCAAACCGAATTTACACTATTTGCGAACATTCGGGTGCAAAGCTTACGTATACGTGAATAAACAAAATCGAGGAAAATTGGACGACAGGGCTCAAAAAGGGATTTTTGTAGGATACGATAACAACTCAAAATATATACACTAAAGATATCGCATATACACTAAAGAAAATAAAATTGTAATTGGCTAAACAGTGAAATTCATAGAAAATAGCAAAATTAACCCAAAAGAAAATAAAGAGACAGAAAACTCATATGAGGACAAAAATTACATTGAAACAGAGATAAACAACACAACCGAAGAACCAACCACGTCCAAACAACCGACCAATGAACCAAGAAGATCTGAAAGATCGAACTGGGGGGTGTCACCAGACAGATATG
The DNA here is from genome assembly GCA_963932465.1 of Maratus speciosus. Classification (NCBI taxonomy): domain Eukaryota; kingdom Metazoa; phylum Arthropoda; class Arachnida; order Araneae; family Salticidae; genus Maratus; species Maratus speciosus. The sequence goes on along the minus strand of OZ010789.1, from coordinate 594,937,151 downwards.
TCTGTTATATAAAAAATAATGATATGACAGAACCCACTATTTGGAATGAAATATTGAAAATAAATAATCCCACAGAAAAAGAAAATTGGCTTAAAGCCACACAAGCGGAAATCAATTCACTGAGAAAACACAACACATGGGAATTAGTGGATCCTTCAGCTAACAAAAAGGTTATAGGTTGCAAATGGACATTCAAAAATAAATTAGACAGTTACGGAAACACTGAAAAGTAAAAAGTACGTTTGGTAGCCAAAGGGTTTAGTCAAAAATATGGGGAAAACTATGACGAGACTTTCGCCCCAGCAGTGTCATAAACAACTGTGAGAACATTTTTGGCAGCAGCCGCATATAAGAAGTTGAGCGTGAGACACATCGACATCGATACAGTCTTTCTCTACGGTGAGTTAGAAGACGAAGTGTACATGAAACAACCGGAGGGCTACAGTGAGAAAAATTCAGAGAATAAAGTTTGCAAACTAAAAAAGTCAATCTACGGACTCAAACAGGCAGCCAGAACTTGGAATAAAAGAATAGAACAATCTTTAAAAAAACTAAATTTCCAACAAAGCACTGTGGACTCGTCCTTATACACACGAAAAGAAAACAATATTTCGACTTATATAATAGTCTATGTCGACGATATTTTTATAGGCGTTGAAAATGAAACAATTGAAGGCACAATAAAAGCTTTAAAGCAAGAATACGAGTTAAAAGATCTCGGAGAAGTATCTCACTATTTAGGGATGGAAATAAGGAAAACTAAAAACGGTTACAAATTGAATCAAAGATTAAAAATAGAAGAACTCGCAACAAAATTTAATTTAGAAAACGCGAAACCAGTAAGCACTCACATGGATTCCGGTTTCCACAAATTAGAAGATGAAGAAAATTTAATGCCCAATAACACAAAATTCAGACCAGCGATCGGATCACTTCTATATATAGGAACCACTACACGCCCAGATATATCAGCCGCAGTGAACATCCTCAGCAGAAGGTGCGAATCTCCCCGTTTAATAGACTGGAACGCTGTGAACGTGTAATAAATTACCTAAATATTACAAAAACAATTAACCTTACTTTAAACACAAATCACGAACCAAAACTCATCGGATTTTCCGATGCTGACTGGGCAGGGGACACAAAAACGAGAGAGTCGACAACTGGCAACATTTTCATGCTGGGAAATAGTCACATACAGGGGTACACAAAAAGGCAAAACTGTATTGCCTACTCATCGGCGGAAGCTGAATTTGTTTCAGCGGCTAGTGCAGGACAGGAAATTGCCTGGCTAATAAAACTGCTATCCGATTTAGACATAAAGCAAAATTTACAGTGTTGCTGTACGAAGACAATCAGAGCTGTATAAAGATGGTGGAGAATGAAAAATTCTCAAAACGCGCCAAACATATCGATGTGCGTTACCACGCGATAAGAGAGATGAAAGAAGACGGTATACTAGATCTTCGCTATTGTCCAACACAAGACATGATAGCTGATTGTTTGACCAAACCACTGGCCAAACCTCAATTTCTTAAACACCGAAAATCCATGCAACTAATACACGATGTATCTGAGATTATTATGGAAGGGTGATGGATTTATAACCCTCTCAGATATGAATAAATTGATTTCAAAACAGGAAATAACAGCCGTAATCTTCAAGGACACAAACACTTCAACAGTTATAAAAATAGATTAAGCAGCAATCAATCATCGTGTAATCACCGAACTCTTTTCTATATTTCCTAAATTATGGTATTCAAAATGAACAATTACATTCATAAATAAAATATGTTTATGTTAACCCACGCATGAAGCAAGAGTTTTACGTCATCCTCACAAAAGAACTAAAAAGGACTAAAAAACTTTTTCATTATTAAGTTAGTTGTTCTGTTGATTCCAATCTGAAAACATGCAATGAATAAAATTGTTGCTGCAAAACACAGCGTAATATAAATGCATATAAGTAATTAACCTAAAACTGTAAACTAAATATTTAATAGTATAATTCTTATAAGCTAAGAAATCTGTCTCAGCAGTGGATTTAATTTACACACAAAAAAATATTAAACAACAACCTTTTTTTATTTCAACACTATAGAGTAGTGAAATAGCGGGAATTCCGGACGAAAGGATACCTGTACCTAATTTAAATACGGACCATCCTTCATGCGAGGAATTGCTGAGCGACTACATAAAGGTAAGAAATTTACCTATATTATTATATTCAATTGCTTTATTATGAATGGCCAGAGTCAGAGGTATTTATTTATTTGAATATCAACGCGCAAGTCATACTGTGTTTATAAGAGGTGGCTTTGCCAACATATTTTATGCCGATGATTCTGCCACCTGGGGTTCACAGGATCAACAAAAGTTCTAAAAAAAGGCCTTTAAAAGCTTTCTAAATTGCGTTTCTGTGGAATATTAGAAAATAACAAACCGATTTAAAAAGTAATGTTGGCAAATTAATGGTGACAGTTCCTATTTCAACATAGCCCTTTATGTTGAGAGAGGTGGTAGGACTTGGAATTTGACATGATGGTTAAATTCAAGATGTAAGAAGATGGTTTCTAAAAATTTTAAAACTTCAAATGAATACTGAAATGAGCGTATTAATTCAGCATAAAAGTTTCAAAATATTTTCTAAATTATCATTTATTTAGTTTTATTTCTTTTTATTAATTTAAGTCTGATTTTTGCCTACTGCAGTGTAATAATGAAGTTTAGTCAAACTGTGTTTTAAATAATAATTTTTGAATTATTCCTAAAAGTATAAATTCTTTTAATAAAAATTACACATATAAATATCACTTGGCATATTTCAAATATTATGCGAGCAAAGCCGCGGGGTTTGCTAGTAATACTATAAATGTAAAAGTGTGAACGAAAGTTCGAATGAATTCAACATCTAAACGGATGTATTAATGTTTTTGTATCTTTGCATATAGGTGTATTATAAAACGGAAATGAACATAGGCTATATTTTATATAATTTATTCAAATAATTTTCTTAATAATTCATAATTTCATTCTTTTTCATACAGAACCAATTCACATTTTTCTGATAAATTTAACCATCTTTCTTTCTTGTTGCCAAGAAAATCTAAATCAGGAATAATAATTTCTCGTCTACAATTAACTAAAATTTAAAACAATTTTTAACGATTTTATGCCTTCTATTACCTATTCAAATAAAAATTCTTCTAAAAGTAAAAAACATCGATGAATTTCTTTAAAAAAATTAAAATGCAAGTATCATTTGGCCCCATTCTCGACCGAAAACAAAAACCATTTCCAAATGGTTAATAAACAAATTCAAAAGAAAATAAATATGACGTCATATTTGAAACGAAAAATGGGGTATTTTTTATTATACATGAAGGATGAATATCGGTTACGTTAACAAGCGGTTTTCTGCGAAAAATGTAGTCATAATTAGAAAGAAAAAGAATGAAAAAGTATCATCTATATATATAAAAACCGTTCTCTGTATTTATGTCCTTTATACAAATCTTCAATTTTTGACCGATTTACACGAAACTTCATGTACATACGTTTTAGAACGTGGAAAAGAACGCTTTTTACTTTAAAAAACCACCGGACCATTAATGATCCCTTTTTTTCTACTACCTTCCATAGTTTCAAATTATAGAAATATTTCCTTTTTAAATTTTCTAATTAAATCGTTTCTTTCCTGTTGCCACACCCTAAAAATGACACAATAATGTGAAAAAATAACGATAACGGGTGTAATTGTTTTTATTTGTCAATAAAAATTTAGATTTTCTTCCTATATTTTTGCATTTTTTAAATTGACGTTATTCTAAACAGAAAACGCACATTTATTTATATATACGAGTATAATGAAAACTTTAACTATAAGAGCGGTAAAATGGCGTAACACCTCCATTTGAATATTTTTTATAATTAAATCATCTACTTTAATACAAACAGTAAAATTTCATGAAATCAATTTAGGAAAAAGAAAAAAAAATGCTAGATATGACGTCACATTCTATCAAATCTTTTCAAAGTGTAGTCAAACTCACTATAAAATAAATGGCTCCAATATTTTATTTACTTCTTCGATTGTATACTACAGCTGTATCTTATAGCTATACGTTACAGCTAAGTGTTGTATTGATTTAGATTCAGTGGTAACATTTTATGTGATTTATAATAAACAGAGAGAAGTTATTTCCCTTTTTCAAAAAAATTCGTGGTTTTTTGAATTCGTGATCCACGATTTAAAATTTATGGAAAATGACATCACTTCATATAATCACTGTAGATTTAATTTGAGTTGAGGAAAATTTTAAGTTTACGTTTAAGAGTGATGTTCTATTTAGACTGGAAACCCTCTTGATCTAATACTTTAATGAATGCTTATAATTACACGTAAAGTGAAGGTTTATAAAATTTCAAATTTTTCAAATAAAATTTCAGCAGCTGCTACCTAATTTGGATGCATTTATTGTATTTTTCTCTGTATTGTGAGAAATCGTATACTTCTGTTATGCGTGCCAAAGAAAACACGTGCATCTTAATTTTAAAAGAAAAAAAAAAAAAAAAAAAAAAAAAAAAAACACACAATGTGTGAAAAGAACATCAATTTTTCTGAATTAAATTTTGCAAGTTCCAAAATTAAAACTAAAAATGTGAGTTTTTTCATAAACGTCAAGTAAAGGCTGTTCTCAAATCAAAAGTAGGAACTTTCTGACATATTTTTTAATTCATTATTGTTCGGAAACACATAAAATTGGCAAGAGTTCTTATTTAAAAACTATGTAGTCGAAAGATAGTTTCCATTTTTTGGTAAAGGTATAGATCTTCCAGTTGGTGTTTTGAACTTAATTTCGGACGCAACATCGCGATAAAGGAGATAAAACGGTCGTCACGTGACCGCAATTGCTCATAACTCGATAAGTAATTTATTTATCAAAAAATGGAAACCTCATTTCAATTCCAAATCGCTTTAATAATCCGGTCTACAAATTTTAAGCCTTTACGTTTAATGAGTCAGAAAATGTGTCACAAAGTTTCGCGTTGTTGAGCAGGGAACTGGAGAACCACCTTAAGCATTATTTCATGTTAGTATTTTGTTTTTCGAGTTGCATGCCAGATATTCGCATTAAACATAAGTCATTCTATATTGTTTTAAACAAAAGTGCATGTCATAATGGGTGTGAGGCACACTCATTAAAATACTAATACGCCAACTAGCGTACAGCCCGATTACTGAAGTCTAAATCGTCAGTACTTAAAGAGATGAAAAAAGTTCTGCGTTTTTAATTCGGGTAATAAGACTAATCTTTCATCATTGGGTGCACATGATTATATAACTTTCCCCTGTAATTCTATAACTAAGCAACGGAAAACAATATGTTACGCTCTAAAATCTTCTCTGAAAAACTAATAGTGCAAGTCTCATGGACATCCGTTCTGAAGAATTAAAGTTATATTCACCCGGAGCGAAATTCCCATTTGCATTTTATATAGTTATTAGATTATTTTGAGTAGTTTGATTTGATATCCATTAAATTTGTGTTTTATTTTATTTTATTTTTTACGTTTTAATTTCGCTTGCCAATTTAGTTATTGAATATTACAGAAAACAAACAAATTCTGCATTATTTACAATATTTTTGAACAATTGAGTTAATAATTTATAATTGGGTTGCAAGCATATTTAAAAAATATTCATGCTTGAAAATTACTTTAAAATCCATAATCAATCTGTACATTCAGTAAACATTACAAACAAATATTACTGAAAGTACTTTTGTTTTCTATAAGACGATGGAACAATTGAATGTGCGATGTTTAGAGGTTAAATTGCAGCAAAAGGGAAATTTATTGTTGTGTTGGGTTGATGCCATCGAAAATATTATACCAGCGTTACTCATAGAAATGTCCTTTGTTTATACTAAACGAGTTCATCTTTCGTAATAAGTTTTGCACGCACTTTTAAAAGTATCCATACTTGAAAATTACTTTAAAATCCATTAAAATCAGAAAATTGAGATAAAATTTTCAAACAAATTTCATTTGAAAGAACTTTTTTCAATTCGACATTGTAAAAAATGAAATTGTGTGAATTTTAGAAGTTAGAAAAATTGCAGTAAAGGCACAATTTATGGGGCATAATTTATAGGCACTGACACAGTGTTTTTACTTTATAATGTAGATATATACCATATAAATTAGAATTTCACTAAATGCTGCGCGATTGGATGGATTTTTTTTTTCGGATTGTCAGGAAAATCACATATTTTTCTCTTACACCCGCCAAAGAAAACACGCATTCTGTTATTAAAGCTCAGGGATTTTACTATGGTTGCGAGAGAATAACGTCATGTTTTCTGATTGTCTTTTTAAGGATTTGTGAATGGGAATGCACAAATTTCAGTTATTGTGATTGCCATATTATTTCGTTTTAATTTATTTTACCTGGAAGACTCCTTATAATTAACACGGGCGAAGCCGGGTAGTTCTGCTAGTATATTAATAAAGTTATTCGCTTGGAAAAATATGTCGTCATATTTGAAATAAAACAGGTATTTCCATGTATTCGTTAAAAATACAAGGGGCATCAATATCAGTAACTACTGAAAATAGATAAATAATGACGTCATATTAAAACGAATAACAGAAATAATTTTTACTAGTGCACCCTGTTCTCGCTTTCTGTTCGAGGCTATAAAAACCTCCATTTTACCAACTGTGACGTCTCAAGAATACTGTCCATACAGATTATAAAGTTTGAATACAAGCTACATACAACTGAGAGTTTTCTTTCAAAATTCACGTTATGATCATCAGGAGAAGATATTTTTGATGGAAAAAAGGAGAATTAAAACGGATTAATATATTTTTTGACGCTATTTCCTCATTAAAATTAAAAATAATTGAATTTCAATTAGTATAAATTGTACAAAAATGTGATTACAGTAAATTTTCCAAAAGTGAAAACATATTTACACACATCGAAGCTTCATGAGTGAATTTATTCCGCAGAACCGAAAATCGTCTTTCAACATATTGACATTCAGAACCAAGGATGAAAACATAACATCTGTACATTGAAGGGGATAGTTATTGCCCACTATTTATACGAATTAAATTTTTAAAAAGATATAGTACTTTAATTAATTATTTTTAAATGATGGCAGTTAAAATATGTCACAAAAGCGTTTTTAGTAAAAGCTTTTATCGGGTAAAATTTATGTAATATTTTTTCATGGACAGCATTAATTTTATTACGAAATCATTAACATATATTTATCTTAAATTCGGCAAAGCAATGTTGTTTTGATTACACCACCTTCGAAAGTTAAAACGAAATCTTAAAATAACAATATACTTTTCAGAAATAAAATTTTGCATCAAATTTCGCATTATTTCAAAATGAAATTTTAGCTTATATTTTAAACACATTTTCTTACTTAAAAATTAGTATACTTAATAAAAATACTGTTTCAATGTTTTTCTAAATGTACAAAAATATTGGATTTCATTAATCGATTTTATATTTTAAATAAATTAAAATGCACAGCTTTAAATGATTCATGAAATGAAAGAATATATATATTTTTTTTCGACAAGGGACATTCCGTAGGAAAAACTAACCTAGTTAAAGCGGCATCATGTTTTAAATCATTAGCTGCATTACTTTCAGAAAATATTAGCATTTTATAGCAGTTATACAAAATGATGTAAGGTTAGTTGGGGCAACTGGGACATGATTTTACAATGTGACTCTGGAGCTTCTGACAATTCAGCTTCAAAAAAACTAATGTTCATTTGAATTAAAGTCTGACCTTCTGTAAATGTGTTCAAATAGGTTCCCTCTATCAGACAGAAATGCTCAAAATTACATTTTATTATTTAAAAATATAAAAATATGTATATTTCATCTTTCTTTCTTCATGGGTCCAGTTGCCCCCAAAAATGGGGTAACTGGATCAGGGGGGTCTATGTTCCACACGCGTTCATATTTTTTCATATGAGATATCAGGTCCTGTTTGAAAAAATGTAAACAATTAAAAAAAAATTAAACCAGGCAGATCATGTAAATTATATGTCAATAAACAGCGTTGTAAGGGAAACTTTTGCTGTCAGTGTGTCTAAAAAAAGCACTAAAAGTGAAACTATTAGATTTATTTATACCAAAACCATAAAACATAAGAAAGTACTTATGTACTTTAGTATAGATAATAAGTATAAAAGTCACATGGGTATTTTAAGTAAAAATAATAGCAAGCTAAATAAATCTATGAACAAACGGCTACGTAAGTACTTAAGTACTTTATCCAGGGGTCGCATTATATAGGGAAAATTTTATTGTTCCTACCAGAACCCTTACAGAAACGTCGATGAAGATATTATTTTCAAAATAGTGGTAGGAACAAGAAAAATTTTCCCTATAGGATGCGACCCCTGTGTATAGTACAATTTCAAGGTCTGCCAATCTCGCTTTCAGGGGCAAGGTACTTGCATTCGTGAAATGTTGAAATAATTTAATAACACCAATATTTACAAGAGAATCTATCTCAAATCAAGTAAAAGCATATTTTCGCGTACTTAATAAAGATGAAATTTTCATTATAACATTCAGGTGCCAATGTGGCAATTAGGAATTAAAATTAAGTGATGCCATAACGACATCACCGCCTCTCAAGGGGCCAAGAAATTTGGTTTGATACCATCAATATGCTTTTTTTTTTAATTTCATTACATAATTTTAATAAGGTATTCTATCATTTTCTGTATTGTGAGCAAAAAACAATGGAGAAATTTACTTCACGTAGTAAGAGAAACACAAAAAATTACTTATAACTATTGGTGTAACTGGATCCCGCATGGTCCAGTTACCCCGGATACATGTCCCAGTTACGCCATTCTTGAAACATTTATGGGGTAACTGGGACACCGGGCTTACATTTGAAACATGAAGTAAATATGTATAGATACCTAATAATATTAATGTAGTTATATGTCTAATCTTTTAAAAAAATGATTGTTTAATAAAAGTACTTAAAGTATTTTAATAATCAGCCGAGGAAGTTCAACCATATAGACGTTGTTTTTAAAAAAAGAAACGTAAATTTTTGACAACCTATCACAGCAAAGTGAGAGTTATGATTGAGTTGATACACGTTGTTTTAGGAAGTAGAGATTAAGGGGCATTGTTCACAAAAGCTAAAACTTAAAAAACACCAACAGTTTTTTTCTAAAATAGCCTATGGCCCAGTTACCTGGTGGTTCCAGATACCCCAACTAACCTTAATTTGCACATAATTTAATAATCTCAAATACATAAATTTAACACCCTTTTATCGTACAATCTCCCAGAACACTGGTTTCAATAAAATTTAATAAATGGGACATGAAAGTCGACTTAAAAAAATAGCAAATAATTTTAATTTGAGATTAGGCTTTACATGTGTCAACATTTACGTGTAAACAAGAGCCAAAACCACTATTTAAGCAATAAATTCGCCTTTCACCTCACATCCCCCTAATTTTTAACCCCTTGAGGGGCAAAGTACTTCGGTTACTAAAATGGTAAAATGACTGATTGACACCAGGATTTACGAGAAAATTTATATGAAAGTAACTAAAAGCGTTTCAACGAGTGTATAGTATAAATCAAAATTTAGTTTTAAAATCCGGGTGCCAATGTGACACATGGAAGATAAAATTAAGTGGTATATATAATATACCGCTGCCCTTCACGGGGTAAAAGGCAACGTGATTATCGAAAAGCGCAAAGGAAGAAGGGAAATTTTCTTTCGATTTTAAAATATCGAAATCTATAGTTAAAAATCTCCTTGAAACCCAATCTCTTACCCCCAACCCATTGGAGCATATTCCTTCAAATTTCAAAGCTTTCATAAGCCAAAATTACAGCACAACAATAGATATGAAAATGTTTATTCATAATTGGGGTGCTTTTCCATAATAGATTTATTCGCGAAAGCAATAAGCAACCCTGTTGCTTAAATAATAAGCATTTAGGCTCAAGAGTCTTCAGAGCGGGATGAACATTTTGATATTGTTGGTAGATCTACAGCTGATAAAAGTGTGGTCCCTTGAAATTATAATGTAATAAATATTTGTAAGCTAAATTTTTAATAACATTTATCTTTTTTTTCCTTCCAAGATGTTATTTTTTGGAATGTAAACATAATGTTGCATGTTGCTTTTTTTATTATTTTAATCATATCAAAGTCAAGTTTGAAGTGACTGTTAATAACCACTTTCCTTCAAAAACATTTACTAATATATTTCTTTAAATAATATTCATTGTCTCGAACACACAAATTAAATCAATATCCTTAAACGGAATAAATATAAAATAGAATAAGTATAAATATTAAAATAGAATAACAGAGATGTAAATTTATTCCTAATTTAATCTCATAAAAGATGTATGAAATTTCATGCTCACGAAAGAAATTTAAATAATTCTCTATATATAAATAAAAATAAGCAAATTGGGATCATCAGAAGCGTCTATACTATAAAATATAATACAAGATTTTAATTATATATGATTTTAATTATCGAAATTTGTTACTTAATTGATGAGTTCCTTCCTCTTTAAATGTTACGTGAACGCTCTCACGGGTAACAGCTAGTTATAGATAAAGATTCGTTTTTTAATGATTAAAAAAAATCTCGACTATAAATGCCCCCCCCCCCCCTAACTTTTTTGCTTTTTAAATAGTGGGGGACTTACAATCGTGATTTTACGGTAGTGTTACGGTAGTACAGTTTAAAATTTTTACTTTTTTAAAATATTACTGATATCTATCTCCTTTCAAAGCATCATATACATAACTGTTTTAGAGATGGAAGTAAGCCGACTTACAAGTTTAGAACAAATGTAATAGAAAAATTTGCAAAATTGTTCAAGGTAATAATTTTGTATTATCAATGCATAAAAATATTGCTGTAAACCGTTTAGTAAAATAATACATAACACTTATTGCATTTTAGAAAATATTTAATTTATTTAAAGTACAATTAAACGTAAACTAGCTTGTTGCTCTTTATGTATTTGCTGAAATATGTGTTTGTGGAAGTTTCAATACAAAATCAAATTCGTGTGAGGAAAATATCTTCTATTTCATGACAATTATATATAATGGAACTGAGATTACTTCTCATTAACTAAAAAGAACAGAATCACAGAAGGGTTATTGGTGCATTTATCAACTGTTCATATCTGCCCCAACTAGTCTGTTTACAAGTGCTCTACATTGCTGCTTCTGTTAAATTGATGAGTCATTAACATTTCTTAATTTTATAAGAAAAAGAACTTTATCAAAAATATTTATTAGTACTCAGATTATATGTTAAAACGCTCAAATTAAAAAAAAAATGAATAAAGTTATTCGCTTATCAACTTGGAGCAAAGATTTTACTTTTGAGATCTAAAAAGAGTATTTTGGCTGCAGAGGACAAACAAAAATGTCAAAGAGCTTCAAAAGATTTTTACCATGTGTCTACAGGTGCTATCATCTTTAGTATTTTTTTTTCAAATAAAAAGAAATATATATATATAATAACTATTGAGAAATTGCGATGTTCACATCTGCCCCATTTTCACATACGCCAACATCTCCCCTACTATTTAATATAGCACTCAACAAAATGAGTTCTCTGCATCATAACACTGAAAATATCTCACATATCTTTTACTGAAGCAACTGCTCATTAAAGATCAATCTAACTAGTAAATCTGCTAATCAAGAGCCTCAACGTTATCTCTGCAACTTATTGTTTTTAGCAAACTTTGCGTAATATTAATCTTTCTACAAAAACAAAATTTAAACTTTTTAAATTACACAAACATTTATAAAAGGAAAGAAACATTATTTCGATGGTTTCAGACATTAGAAGCGTTAAATTAAACACGTTGTTGTGTAATGATATTCTGAAATTCTCACGAGCTACTTATTCTAGTAATTTTTATATAATAAAGGAAATTTCTTCAGGGGTGATCCCCCCTGAACAACCCGTTGTGTAATTTATTCTGCATTTGTAATTTTCTATTGATTAAGTTAATGATTATCCTATATCTTAGACTCCTTTTTACACTGTGATTTATAAGGATAAGGAACAATTTGGCCAAGCATTTTACGTTATTCTAATATCCATACAGCAGTATTTAATTGCCTCCTAACCACAGACACCTGCATCTAATGGATAAAGAACTTTTGGAAATGTAAACTGAGACATCTAATTTAGAAATATAATACCTTTATAATTTTTGTTTCCAAAAAATAATTTTGATTACCATTCTGCAATATTTATATCTAACAAGGAGAGGGCCAACCTTGTTAATCACAGATTTTGATTATTTTAATATATGTTGTAGGGTAGAGACCCCTTAGTCTCAGGTTCAACGGATTTTATACAACGCTCGTTAGTTCTTGAGAAACCGGGGGGTCTAATATCAGCATACGATTTAAATATTTACTTTGTAACAAGATGGATATGTCGGGCGTAGCTCAGTTGGTACGGCGTTTGCTGGCTGATCCGCTGGCTCGGGTTTGATTCCCGAAAGCACCACGCAATTTGTTTTTCTTATATTTTGTTTTATAAATATACTTGTAATTATAACTTAATAATCTCATTGTCAATTAAAATTTATAATATTGTATTTCAATTATAATTTTAACATATTTAATTTTTTTCACTTTTAACTAAATAGCTGTATAAAGCATCATAAAACTGTTAATTTTTTAAGAATCACTTTTAAAATGTATTTCATATATTCTTTATCGATGCAATGATATTGAACAATTGTGTCAATTCGTGATTTTATAGAAATATCATTTATGCACTGCTTTAACAAGGGAAATCAATACGATGATACTATTACTCTGTTTTTAAAGTAATAAGCATAATTATATTAAAAATTAGCATCGGGATTAAATTACAACGGATTTTTTGCATATAAAAGATTTTTAAATTTTTAATACGTATGCTTGCGTCAAATATTTTGTTTTCCCCTTATCTTTTTTCTGCTTTTATTTTTATTTTATTTGAATATGTTTTATTTTATCATAACTAGATGTCACCACAACAGGTTTGTAACGATTTTGGAATTTTTATTATTGAATAATAAATCCAATTTCTTTTTAAATCTCTTTAAAGGATGAGAAATATTAGTTCAAAATAAAAAATGATAAATTAAAATTTATATTTGTTAACATTATAATTAATGTACGATATTAAAATTTTTAATTGAGATTATTAAATTATAATTACAAGTATATTTATAAAACAAGAAATGAGATAGACAAAATATGTAGCGCGTTCGGGTTTCGAACCCGGGCCCGCAGACCAGCCAGCAAACGCCGTATCAACTGAGCTACGCCCAACCTGCACTCGTTGTTACAAAGTAATTATTTAAGTTGTGTACTAATATTAGACCCCCCGGTTTCTCAAGAACTAACGAGCGTTGTATAAAATCCGTTGAACCTGAGACTAAGGGGTCTCTACCCTACAACATATATTAAAATAATCAAAATCTGTGATTAACAAGGTTGGCCCTCTCCTTGTAAGATCTAATCTAAATATCTAAAAATGTACTCGATAGCATTAACTTACTAAAATCACCCTAAAGTAGGGGGACTTCTAAACCTAACGGTTAATAATTCATCATCGTGTCCACTTTCAATTGACTAAATAGATAAACGTGATTTGGCGCCGTTAACTATTTTTTGTGATAGCCTTTTAATAGTATCCACATTTAATTTAAAATCGTGATGTTACAAACACCATTGAAATTTGACGCACACCTGTGTTCAGGTCAAATTACGAAAGGTTAACTAACTTTTTATTTCTCTTAGCCGGGCATTTTGTTTCATTTTTTGTAATAGGGATTATTTTAATAATTTAATTTATTTTACACTCTACAAGCTGTTACACGGGAGGTTGTTCACGTAGCATTAAAATAGAGATAAATGCATTAAATAATTCATTTCACTCCCCGCCAGACATGGCAAGTCTCAGGCTTTTTGTACAACACTATTTACTTACAGAAAATGTTGTTCTTTTAAATCGCGCAAATGTTTTAATTAAACAAAGTAACATTTTTTGTATTAAAATACTGGTATCCAGAACGCCGGAGGCTTGGCAGCTCTGCTCCTCTTAATAGAAACATATATAGTTAACCAACACTTTATCACATTTTATAGGAGACAATACGGAATTTCTTATTTGTATGGCCTTACATATACCTCAGTCATAAAAATGTAAAATTTTGTGCCAATTAATATACACAATTGCGAAAATGAAATCGCAACCAATGAGAGAAGTAAGGCCAAGTAAAATCGTGTAAATCGAGGAATCTTTCTTCTTAGTGTTGGGAAAATACCACTACAAAAATTATTTTAGGTGGTATTTGGTGTGAAAGGTTTATATGTATTCATTCCTGTCCTATTTATCTTTTTTATTATTTGTAATTTGCTTATTCCATTTTCCTTTTGCACGTGAAAATCTTTCAAATTAAAATTAACTCTTTGGGAGAAATTCTTATTCCTTTTTTTTTTTGGCAACAATAAAGTTTATAAAGTTTAATAGAATAATGTCAGTTTATTCTGTATGAAAATAACGAGCTTTTTCATTTATAATCAAAATAGTTGAATACATAAATAAACATATTATTCTATATAGTATATAAATACTATTTTCATTTCTGCGTTTAAATCAATCTATATGCAAATATCTATACAAAGGCATTCATTAATTCATTCCTTTTAACTTTAATTTCACTTAAAAAACCATACATACTTTCACATTTATGATATTTTTAGATGAGATATAGTTGCTACGCAACGATTAAAAGAAAAGAAATGAAATATAAGTAAATTCATAAAATAAAATGTTTTATATTATTCGAACACATATATAAAATTCCATCATAAGTTATACACCTAATTTAAAAGATCTGACAAATGTTTTGACAAAATTGTAAACTAAAAGGAATAATTTAATACTCCTATTTAAAAATTTCAGCATCCAAAATTTACCATTTAAATCTATTATTCATATGAGCGATTTCTTTCAACAAATGAAAATTTGAAAATCGTCTGACTTCCCATAGAAAAGCATTATGTCACAAAATAAAATGTTCTATATATTCCTAACGAATGAACCAAATTTAACCCAAAACTATACAGTTAAATCCGGGGAGCTCACCAATATACATCCTTAATTTCAAGCTAATCGGGTGCTTTTTACGGCAGTTATTGCGGGACAGACAGACTAACTAACTAACTAACTAACAAACAAACAGATGGAAACCAAAAAATTTCGGGCCATCACTGACGTTTCGGCAATAATCATTCATAGAATAAGTTAAAATAGAAACTCACAGGGAAAAATTGACGAAATGCTTGATCAATTTATTTGGAGACGAAATTTCTTTGGATAGTTGGCTTTCTATCGTAATGTGGAATCCGAATTGGAAGATTATAGGATTATCAACAGCAAGAGTAATATAAAGTCCAGTTTTATCATTTCAAACCGTATCATAGATGTTTCATTTGAAAATTATATTTGAATTTTATATTTTTATTTCAATTTTATTTTTACTTCCTTTTTAAAACGTTTTTGCTTTTAAAAATTAGGTGGTGAAAAAATAAGGGAAATCGTATTTTTTGGGGGGGTGGGAGGGGGAGGCAATATTTTATTTCAAAATTATGCGGGGCGTAGATATAGTAAGTCAAGTATGATAAGTCAAGCATTGTAAGTTCCGCTTGTTATTTAATATATGTAAATTCTTTGGACAAGAATTCTTCAAAAGATGCAAATAAATCACTCTAGTATTGCTAAATAAATGTATACAACGTATTTTCCTATATGCTTTCGAATAACTGCTTAAAATGCTAATACAGATGTTTATAACACCAGTAAAGTCGAGAACACAAAAAAACTCCAACGACAAAATTAGAGGACTTATTTTATTTAAACTTTTAAAAGGGGACGTGAAGTACAGTTAAAGAGAGAAGTAGCAGCTTTGCCAAAAAGGTATGCCCCGATGGGCACAAATGTGAACGTCTGCTCTCAATGCAGTCAAAAGCGATAGTGACATGAGTCTCCGTTACAAACTTGGCTGTTACAAGATAAGCCCATATCAGATATTGGCGATGAAGCGAATTGAGTAGACAAAGCATAGGCGTGAAAAAAGCACATTTCTCTGGAATTATGTTATACGCCATATAGGACTTCTAGGGTTGCTAACTAACGAATGTTTTCGTCAGATGGTGTAGATGAGAACACAACATTACACGTTCTTTTTACATATGCGTTACAGAATTTTGAACAAAGGAATGCATTACTCAGAAGGGCATCTGGAAATTATATCATGAGAAACGGATGATATATGATGTAAATACAACCTTAAAGCTATGAGAAAAATTAGAGGACGGTGCCCTGGCTAACCACTAACTATGCGTTAATCGTTATCGGTTGCATTGCAAGGGAATTCATTTATATTTTATTCTTTTTTATATCAATGGAAAATCATTGATAGTTAAGATTTATTTCTATACTTATGTCTGTGTGAAATTTAAAAGAAAGAGAAAAAGGAATGACAGGAATGGTGCACACACTTTAATTGAATTTTTAAGGTATTAACATAGCTTTCAGCAGCGGCGGGAGTGACTAAATACAGAGGTATGAAATTAAGTGAAAATGTAAAATTTAAATTAAATATTTTATTTGAGATGGGGGGAACATGAAACATAGAAAATATAAAGAATTAAAGTTAAGTATTGATTTCCTGAAGGGGGATTTTTAAAGATATATAACAGGGAAAACTGTTATAATACCCTTCTTCATTTTCATTAACTTCCTGTAAATCGAAAAACAATACAGTCGGTTGTTGAGCGCAATATGTCGGTCCAAATATCCCGATTATAGTGAAAAGTGCTAACTTTTCAGATGGCACTGATACGAGAATATGAATTTTCGATTAAACCACGTTGTTAAAATCTAGATGGTCATATTGAGTATTTAATGTAGCATATTAACAATTTATGATGATGCACATAATTGTTTCTTATTCATATAGATAAAACTACTCAAATAAATTATATAAAAATTAATAAATGAGTACATTTTGAAAACCTTGGTAATAAAGAAAAAATCTGTAATTATAGTCTTTTAAATGCTCAGGCACAATGTAAAAAACACATCATATTACACTTTTACATGATGCTATTTACTAATAATCTTTTCTTGGTTCCAGATAACTAGAAATAATCGTATGAAATATAAATCCAGACAACAGATCCCTGGTTCGAATCCTGGTCCGGACATTTTTCGCCCAGTTGGATATTTAAATCTCATATGATTTATTTACCAATTAGAATAATTGTGTTAAAATTAATCTAGCTTAATTACGTATCCAGCGTTTTGTGGAGTTCCATTTCCTACGATGTATTCCGTAGAGTGGATTCTGATATCAGACTAGATGCTGTGATCAATAAGGTTAGCTGGGTAAATTAAGTTCTTCAGATTATTGCGGAATAGCTCTTATATTAGAGTATTAGCAGCCAAGAGATCTCTAGTTCGAATCTTGGTTCGAACATTTTTCCCCCAGTTGGTAATTTACATGGCATATGATTTATTTTCTTATTGGAATAATTTTATTCAAAATAATCTAGTAGAAATAATTGTGTTCCGTTTAAATCAATTAATATTCAATACATTATTGGAGGCCGATAATACCATGCTTTTTCAGTAACCACTTTTATTCCTTTAGCACAGTCATCGTGCTTCCATTCATTTGTAATTCACATATTAAGATATTTTTTTACGTTCTAAGTTGGTTTTAGTTTGGTCTTAGACATTCTAATATCTAAACAGTATGCGAAAGAAACACTGTTTTTGTATTTTGTATGTTGTCGATTGGAGTATCTGAATGCTGAAATCTCTATTTAGATGCCACTAAATGGAAGTAGGTGTTAATCAATTGTCTCTTGATTCATTGTTGAATTCTAAAACCCATGAAGGAGAGGACGATTTGGCCATTAAATCCAATCATCTCCTCTCCCACCCCATGAGCTATAACATACTTACTTGCAGCCTTGTCTTCTATTGAAGAAAGTACGGACTGTTTCCTGAAGACATGCATGTGCGAATTTCAGCGATGAAAGTCACTCAAATACAATTTTATTTCACCGCTTATTGCACGTTGCCACTCGCATCTTGATTGTCTACCAAAATTCTTATTTCTTGTAAATACGTATCGATACTAAATTCCTCAAAGACAATTTTAAAGCGCTTGATGGATATTTTTTTTTCTATCATGATCGTAATAATTTCCCCTGGATCGGTTTCGTTATCCCTATTACTTAACATGTCAACTAGAAATGAAATCAAACATTACATGACACAATTTTCTTTTTTAACATTATTTCTTGAAAATTGTTTTTGAAATAATACCAAATAGACACTTATATCACAAGTTTTATCAAAATTTGTCATTAATGTTGGTTAAATTTATAAATCTACTTTTCTAGCTCCAATCAAGAATAACAATGTTTATTTTTCTTATGTAACAACGAGATGCAAATAAGAAAAGTTTATATACTTACATTTGCAGAGAATGGATATTCTTTTACCGAAGACGACTTTATATCCATGTGGTTCTTACAGATTAGTATTTGTTCTTTGTATATTAAGATACCGTCAGCTACTACATTCATAACTCTGCTCAAACTACTTTTTATACATGCCGCGGTACGAAACTGCAATAATCGTGGGGTATTAGTTGAAAAATAAAATAATTTCTCAACAAAATACATGAAATGATTACGCTTTTTCAGAACAACTGCAAACATTTTATTAAATACAAAGACCATAAAGAAATAACCAGCATATAGAAAGACATCGATCTAACACGATTCACAAATAATCTCAAATAACACTTACAAAATATCATACGTTCCGCAGCCAATTCAGAATTCTTGACGTTTAAATGAAATATTCTTGTTCAAACACGGAAAATATTTTGCTGAAACTAATTTGATTTACCTAAGTCATTAAATGAGAAATTTTCATAAAGTTATTACTTTAGTTTATGTCGTATATTTTTCATTAGAGCTTTCTAATTTATCACGTAGCATACAAAGCTTAAGTACTGCAAATTTCCTTACTTGGTACACATGCGATTTTCAAAATAAGAAATTAAAGAATTTGATGACTGAAATTTGCATTGATGATTTGTAGTTATTAAAAAAGTTTTTGAGTAAATTCTTAAACTGTTTGTAATAGAATTATCTAACTTAAGTGCTAATGTTTATAAAAATACATTAAATTTATTAATAGCGTTTCAATATTTTATTTCAATATAGTTTTATTAGATGTCAAATGAGGTTAATGTTTTTTTCTCAGTTTACTTAGCATAATTAATTTATAAATATTCTAAATACAATATGTAAAAAGGAAAAAAGAGAACTTTCAATTATTTCAGTTTATGCAAGGAAAAATTATTGTTTCATTTCCCAGAATGGAATATTCAATTGTGATATGTATCTCATATGTTAACATATTAAAATAATCATACTAAATTAAAAGGCTTATCCTCCAGGTACTTTATGTGTAATTAGAAATTAAAAAGTTTGACTTAAAAAATGTAAAGGGAGTCCGAAAAGTCTGGGAACGGTCAAATAACTCGAAAAATGCACATGGGATTGAACAACGGAGAAATCTGTGTTAAATATTTTTAAAAAGCTGTTCCATGATACCAAAGTAGACCCCTTACCCCATCCCCTGGGGAGAATCCCCATTTTTTATTGCAGATTCAGGTCCTACGAATATTTTTTACGATGTATATTTATATCTACGATGATCCGAGAAAAAAAAATAAAGTTACGTATTTTTCTCGTAGAATCCGAATCTCCAATAACATTTGGAATTCTTATTAAAGATTTCATAGTTGGATCCTCCATGACCTCCAGAGAGTAGGGTTAGGGTGTCAACTCTGGTAGCACTGAATAGCTTGTTTAAAAATATTCAAAACGTATGTTTCCGTTTTTCAATCCAGCGTGTATTTCTCGAGTTATTCGACCTTTTATAGATTTTCCGAACCCCCTCTATATGACACCTTAAGAAAATGAATACGTGTGTTCTTCTTTTTCTTTTTATTATATTAAACGAAGTAATGATAGAAACTAATTTATTAATCATATATATTATTTCTGATGTCAACATCACTTCTTCTATGCACATAAACAACATACAACGCTGGATGACGTATCATGAGAAATGTTTCTAAAGAGTGGGTAAACATAATTCTCAAATTTAGTTAAAACATGCTGCTTGATTAAATTATACTTCACTAAAAATCATGAAAAATGTATTAGCAAATAATCTCAATGATTGCAGTGCGGCAGTCTCACGTGCGACATGGGGCTAAGGTTTTACATTTATATGAAAACATTCTCTTTGTTAAATATGTGATCCAAAATTTTGATTTTTGAAAATTAATGAAATTTAAATAAATTTATTATTACATTTTAATATAATATCTACCAAAAATCGAACTGTTTGTATTGAGAATTTTCGTAAATATAATATCTTAAACAATATTATATTTGTGAAAAATATGAGTTATTATAACGTGCGTTTAATAAACGTTTTCAATTTGGGAAGCACAATATTTTGAAACACGATAAAATTGTTACATGGTATTGGATGTAAAAAGAAAATCAATCATTAAGTAATAGTTTTCTTTTAATCAAGTAATAAGAAATATCCAAATACATTTTCATTTATCGGGTATATATATTTAATGAAATTCTTCATATATGAGTGCAGTGAATATTCATAGAACTCCATCAATTAAATTTTTAATTCAGTGTTCCAGATGCTGCCTCAGTGAATTTGTTACTTTATGTTGTTAATTTCAATGCAACATTAATTAGATTATATAATCCAGAAGGAAAGTTGAGTCATCACTTTTCTAATGACATATTACCAACAAAGCACTTTAATTAAACTCCTGGATACGAAATCGTAGCAATTAGACAGACAGTGATTTATAAATGGAATTCGACTATTATGTAATTTATCAGCTTGGCTGCAGCTAGCTATTTCATGAATAATAATGAAATCGTATAATTGATACACATTATAAATCTAAGGAGAGAAACTATATTTAAACATATTTTTAATTATTGTTTTTGAATAATATTGTGTTCTATAACGTAATATATACATCTTCCGAAAATATCGCATGTAGATAGGTAACTGTAACGAAGAAATTTTAATTATGTGTCATTTTCAGATAGACATATGCTTTATTTTAAAAGGGAAACGTTGTTTTAAATGGAGCACTATCATTGAAAAAACGTTTATGGTGCTTTTCATGAGTTTACGTAAAATCACTGAATGTTTGAGCTTTTTTTTTTTTTTTTCATCAAAAAGATGTTACAGCATTCCGTTGTACATACACTATGACGCAAAAGTTTAGACAATGACGTCATTCAGCTTTAAAATGTAGAATTATGACGTCAGAATTACAAAAACCTGTAAATATATTCAAAAACTGATTTAAAATGCTATGTACAAAAGACAGTCGTTTTATTTGCTATAATACTAATTTTTTTCATAAAAATTCAAATGTGCTTGTCGCAAAAGTTTAGACACTATTCTAAATTTCTTTGAATATTCGCTGGCATATGCAAATTTAGAATCGATGATGTCACAAATTTGGAGTACTTAAGTTCTGCAAACGATTGCGCTTCATAGTCGACATGCCGAGAGCTAAAGAAATTCAAGTGAATGAGGTTTCAAGGATTTGGCAGTTGAAAGGTGAAGGGAAGAGCGTTTCTGAAATTTCTGCTATTATTAATAGGTCAAAAAAATCTATTTATCGAGTTTTATCGAGTGGTTCCGAATATAAAGCAAAATGTCGGTCTGGGAGGCCACGTGTGACAAATGTACGAGAGGATCGCCTGATACAAAGACTAGCGAGTACTCAACAAATGAGCGTACGTGGAGTTCAAAGCTCATCGGGACTCTCTGTATCAAAGGATACGATTCGTAGACGAATTTTGGAAAAAGGAACAATCGTTTATAGCAAAATGCAGAAGAAACCAGCTCTGAAACCACATCATAAGTTACAAAGACTTATGTGGGCTCGAAAGCATATGTCATATGGAGAGAAATGGCAGTCAGTCATATTTAGCGATGAAAAAAAGTGGAATCTGGATGGTCCAGATGGTTGTTTATCGTATTGGCATGACTTGCGGAAGGAACCTCGACGTTTTTTTAGTCGCAGACAAGGAGGGGGCTCGGTGATGGTTTGGGCAGCCTTTTGCTATAATGGACAAGTATCTCTGACCTTCACCAGTGGTCGTCAAACTTCACAGCATTATACACAGACATTAGAAGAAAACCTACTGCCATTTGCTGAGCTTCTAGGGGGTCCTCAGTGGGAATTTCAGCAAGACAATGCTTCAATTCACACTGCAAAACATTCAAAATCTTGATTTAATTCCCATAATATAAGAGTTCTCGACTGGCCAAAATGTAGCCCAGATCTTAACCCTATAGAAAACCTTTGGAGCATCATGTGTCGCAAAGTTTATAGCAACGCTAGACAATACTCTTCTGAAAAGGAACTTAAGACATCTATTGAGAATGCATGGTACGATATCGATCCACAAACTATGCAAGATTTAGTTTCTTCCATGCAATCTCGTGCATATGACGTAATACATAAGCATGGATGCGCAACCAGGTTTTAAAAATTGTTTATTTCGATTTTATTTAATTTGTGTCTAAACTTTTGAGACAGCAGTTTATTTTTGTTACCATTTAATTTATTGCAATATGCACAATTCCACTTTTCTTTGTTATAAATATTGTTTATATGTACAGCACATTAATTTCAAGCAGTGATTTGAAAATTGAATAAATATTTTTCAAAGTATGTAAGAATTTCTTCATTGTCTAAACTTTTGCGTCATAGTGTATGTATATATTTTTTCCTGCCTCCACACACAAAATTCGCTTAATTGGTTTTTTTTTCTGCAAAAGGCTCTTTTTTAAGGGTCGATTCCATTTTCATTAGAATCAATAAAAAAATTTTTTCTGAAACTTTAGTAAATATTTACTTCTCGTGGAGAATACTGTATGTGGATTGTGTATGGTATACAGTATACTTTATACTTTATTGCTTTTGTAAAGTCATCGTGTCATTTATATTGTTTTTACAGGGTTAGGGGGAAATTATTAATGTAGCATCGTCTATTCATTATCCAAATGAGACATACTGGCTAAATTGAGATTTAAAGTGACTTTGGATGTTTTCCATTAAAAAGACACTGTTGTGCCAAATCAGTTTTACTTATACAATAATATTATGCTAATTTAAGAAAGAATTGCAAGTCGGTTTTATTTATCTTTCCTAAAAGTTCCTATTTTTTAAAGAAAGTATACTAATAAGAATTAGACATTAAAGGTAGCAAGGCGTTTACATTTAAACAGGATAATATTATATGCTCGCAATAGAAAAAATACAATTCTGTATTATGTTTATTTCACAGATTTCTTATTTTATAATAATGGATAATAGTATGATATTTTGTCCTGCTAAAAGGTGTAAATTCAAAATTAAAACCGTAAAAATAGGTTTATTCCCCTGTTTACATCTTTCGACTTTATTGGAGTCATTTTCAAAACATATCAATAAAAATATTTATTTAATTTTATTTAGATGTTTAATTTTTTTTTCTTAAAAGTCAAAGTTAAAAAAAACCGTACACAATATTAAAAAGTATGTAAAAATTTGAATAATGGAGTTTCATAGACCTAGGAAATTTTACAATTTTGTGATTTATTTTATTTATTTGTGTTGAAAATCACTCGGGTAGAGTCGACACATGTAAAAAGTTCGATAATCATATTTTTACAGTTTTTTTAAGTTTTAATTAACGACTTTTAGCAATAACAAATAGTATAGCAATGTGTTAATTTATAATATAGTTAATACTAATTTTGGAATTTTCAATAATTATTTTAATATTAAATTTTGTAACAAATGTAATTGATTTTTTTATATAATAAATGATTTTTTTTATTGTAGTTGGCTTACCTTTATCATTATTAGGTTTTTATTATTTATAATGTACCTAAATCATTGTGGAACTCAAAAAATACAATAGAATCAGCAACAATTTTACATGGAAATTGCGTATCATTTTACAAATATCATCAATCTCAAATCATGGATATTGCTTATATTATCGAAAAAGCGTTTATGTCATACGGTAATTTATCAAACTCAGCTACTTATAAAGAAATATTCTTAAAAATATGTAATTAAATTTTAGAGTATAAATAAAAATATACTTTAAAAAAGCGAAAATATATGTGTATGATACCACTTTTTACCCCGTTTTACCGCTAAACTACGCTTTATAAAAAAATTGCATCTTCAGTACATAAATTTAAAATTTAAACAGCTTAAAATGTTTTGTCTATATTTACTACTGCGTAAATAAAGTGTTAGAAAAAAAAGTTAAGTGTGATGTATTTAAAGAGAAAAGTTTATTTATGGCATTGAGTTTTACCGCAACTTATAAATTCTTGATATGGTTGTGATAAAAGAGATTTTTTAAATTTATGATTGATAAATTTATTGATTTTAATTGAGAAATTTAGAAAGGGGTACTTTAAAGTATCCTTTACAAAATTCATGCTTTTACAATCACCTATATTATTAGAAAAGAAACAAACTTTCTAATTTGTAAAACACAAGAAAATTAAAATATAAATTTCGTTTTGTAATGTTCAAATATCGGATTAAAATTGAAACATATCTTTCAACTAATAAGGTTATAATTTAAAAAAGACAATAATTTTTAAGTATTGTTCTTTAAAATTACTTTTACTTATATATTGATGAAATTAGATATTAGATATACTAGCATATGTCAGAATTCTGAATCTACTGAAGTTTTGAAGCTACTAAAAGAAAAAAAATATATATAATTAATAGAAGTTTAAAAGAAAACAATAAAAAATATCTGTAGAGTTTTTAGGATAACCGTACACTAAAATATATATTTCCCATGATTGCTTTACAATTTAATAGTTTAGATTCATGTTTAAATAGAGGGAAAAAATTATATATATCAGGCAAAGAAACATATTATCTAAGAATGGTCAAATCAAATACGCTAATTGATTTCCTATCAATTTTTTTCCGTACATTTAAAGAAAATAAAAAATGTGGAATAGTAAAAAGGCAATTTTTAATATAATCTCTAGAAAACAGTTACTAACTGCTGTGAATTTCCATTTTTTAAATGCATATTGATATAAAAGAATATTTTTTTTTTCTTTAAAATGAAGAAAGTTCCATAATTTAAACATGTTATTTAGAATAAATTAAAATTCTCAAAGCTTCTTTACATTTACATAAGGTAGAGATACATTCAAGTACATTCTATTTAAATGGAAATATCTATTCAAGAAGTGTGTTTTCATAGGATATAGAGTTTCATGTTGTAAAAGAGAAATATATTAAACATTTTACATTGAAAAAAGATGGATTGAAATTGTATTATGAAAATTATCTTATATTTGAAAATTTTCATATTACTACAGTAAATATACATTTAAAATGACATTATGCACTTTTGAAGTTCAAAACGGTATCTTGAAAATTTCCTTCTAAATTTACATAAAGTAGAATCAGCATTTTTCTGAAAATTTCGAGATTCGACGCTAAAAATTATGTTCTTCACTAATTGTATTTTTGTATTTAGTTTGATAACCGAGACAGACTATAGCATAATATTAAAGAAAGAGAAACAACGTATAAAGACACAAATATAAATATCTATAAAAAG
The DNA here is from genome assembly GCA_963932465.1 of Maratus speciosus. Lineage (NCBI taxonomy): Eukaryota > Metazoa > Arthropoda > Arachnida > Araneae > Salticidae > Maratus > Maratus speciosus. The sequence goes on along the minus strand of OZ010789.1, from coordinate 594,911,253 downwards.
CATACAGCTGTTTTGAAACCTCTAAGGTTTTATCATCAATTCTTAAAATTCAATGGCAAAATTAACATTCTGGCTAAAAAAGGGAGGAGAGACAAATAGCCAGAAAAGCGAACCTTAGAGCTTTACTGTCAATGGCGAAATGCCACAAACGGCTGACAAACAGCAACGTAGTCGATCTCACGCGCACACACAGGGAGACCAATCAAAATCGCCCAATTGCTCCGAAGATTAGTTGGTCTCCCTGTGTGTGCGCGTGAGATCGACTCTGTGGCTGTTTGTCAGCCGTTTATTGCATTTCGCCATTGACAGTAGAGCTCAAAGGTACGCCTTTCTGGCATACATACAAATACACATATATATAACTATTTTACTGTGTTAATTTTATTATTTTTTTTCATTATCGTAGCTAATGATATTAAGGCAATGTTATTCTTAAAAATTTCCTTCACATATCGCTAACATATTTATTAATATTAGATTTCTGACCTAAAATAAACAAAGCCTGCGGATTCCATCAAATCAATTCACTTGTTTCGGGTACTAAAACCAGTCTTGCTTTCTTGTTATTTCGGAGCGAACGCTTAAGAAGCGTAAATTAACTGGCCAAGAAAGCAGTAAATTGTCAATTTAAGTAGTATATAACAGCTTCGACAGGGAGCTTTTCCTCCCCATAGGAGCCGGTCTGCGAGCTTGGGTCGCCTACGAGATTCTGTGCGGTTCCAGTCGTGGTTTTAGCGAACCCTTAATCCTGTGCTCGGTAAAAGGTTAAAAGTGCAAGGTTGTATCGAACAGCCGTACGCCATTTAATTATGTGCGAGATTCGCGAAAGTCGGCTGTGAAGACATTGTTTCGAAGAAAATGTACGGGAGTGAATGCCACCAAATTGGAAACTGCATCATGAACACCAAGCCAAAACGATTATCTATCGACCCTATAGTCATGTTCTGGGCCTGGCTGACTCTTTTCTGTTTCCTCGAGTAAAGACAACCTTCAAAGGACATTGCCATAGGACCCTAGCAAATGTCAAAATGGTTTCCATACGCTGCTTGAATAACCCTCCGGAAAAGTACTTCCAAGCGTGTACTACTTGTTGGCAGAAATGTGTCGTCGCCTAAGAATCTTATTTTTAAGAAATTTAATTGTTTACATTATTAACATGCATTAACGATATCGCGACACTAACAATACATTTTTTTCAGAATTTGGTGTTATCACTTTTTATACAAACCTGTAGTACTTACGCATAACAAAAATAATATTTTTTGTTATGAACGACTGAATAATATACATCGATTTGCTAAGTTTTTATCGTGTAAGATATTTTTAAAAGTTAGCTAATGAACTATTATTTTAACACAATAAAACTGATTCGTAAAGTTATCAAACAAATTGAATACAGTAGAACCTCTTTTATCCAAAACTATTTTAACCGAAACTCTCGGTTAACCGAAATTTATTTTTCAAGTTTTTTTTTTTTTCATATCACGCTCATCGTGTGCAAGCGGCCCTTTCCGAACCACGAGTACAGATACATATTTTGGATCAACTTTCTTAGAATTTCTTTGAATTTAATTTGAGCTCCCGTACATGATATTTACTAGAGTAGAAATGTTTGTTTTCATCATGTATACATATAAAAAAAAAACCGCATTACTTTAAGTATAGAAGATGAATTTCAAATCATAAATCATGTAGAATGGGGTGAGAGTATGACAAAATAAGCTCAAGAATACGACGCTAGTATTGCAGCGGTTAGTGTTATGAAGAGAGAGGCTGCAAAAATGAAAAGATTTATGTAGAAAGCAGCAGAATGACTGTGATACTGGTGATCTAATAGTATTAAAAAACTACAGGATAGAGCTCCAAAGCAAAGGCAATCGAAACTTCAACAAACAAAACTTTGTTTCAAACGCTTGTGAGGCACGTAAAAGGTATTTAATTTCAAAATTAAAATTCAGATAGTTTATTCTTGTTTCTATTTTGCTATTGATGTGTTTTTATTAAGTACTTGTTACCATAATAACAAATAGCACATATATTTGCCCTTAATCTTAAAATTGAAGCATTCTCGATTATCCAAAAATTGCGATTTTCCGAAAGGTGGTTGGGCTCAATTACTTCGCATAATGGAGGTTCTACTGTATATCCAACTGAGACAAATATGCTGGCTGGTTGTCGGCCCAGTTAGCTTAAACGGTAAACCATTGGCCCTGTAAGACAAGGATCAGGATTCAATTCCCAGTCTGGGCATTTTCTCTCTCTCTCTGTTACCTACAATATTGTAATTTTACGAAAGCGGTATCTACTAAGAAATTTTAGTTTAAAAAAATCAAACTGACAACACAGCGATCAATCCATAGTGACGAGTGTGGCAAGTCTGAGAATTATAAATATAAAATAGATTTGCTATGTAAAAATTTTAGAGCCCGTACTTACAATTTACATATACATTTTTGAACAACAATTTATCATATTAATATATCAGCATAGACTTATACTTAAAATTACATAAATGCATTTCATGTATTATGAAATATGTTTTTACAATTATCAAAATCGTGTAAAAAATGATATTTTAATTTCAAATCATATAATAAATTATATTTTAAAGATTTTTCAAACCGCGGACTTTATATGAAATATTCGAAATCGTCTTCTATTAAAACTGCTGAATATTAAATGATGATTCTTAAATTAATCGGATTAGTATTTCTAATTACCCATATGAGAGTTTTAAAAATTAATCTAATAACGCATGTGAACACAAATAGAATTTATTCTCATTCATTTTTAGTAAAACACTATCTTGCGAAGAGCTATTTTAAATTGTAAAAACATAAATTTAAAATGTGTGGTAATAAGAACTAGTATATGCTGTGAGGCATTAACGACGAAAGTTTAAGGTTATTTTATGTTTTTTTATTTTTATTTAAATTTGTAAAAATATTTCGAATTGTAGAAAGAAATCTAGATGGAATTCAACCATTGTAGACATTTAACGCGTTCCAAAAAATAAAATAAAAATTTATGTGAAATTTTTATGACAAAATAAAAGCTTTTAATATTCTTAGCTAAATATCAAATTAAAACTATTTTGTTTGAAAACTTCATTTTTAACATTTGCTTTTATCGAAATTTTTAATTTTTTTAGAATCCAAATGAAATTTAGAAAAATTAAGTATGAACTAATTCGAATTAGAAAAATGTATCCTGCTATACTTTTAAAATTATTTAATATCCTGTAAGATATTATATTCCACAGTAATTTTTTGTTCTAAAAAAAAAAAAAAATCAAAAATAAAGTTACAAGATTGTAGAAGACGCATATAATTTGTGAAATAACCGATGTTCTGATTCATTAAGAGTAATGGATATTTGATGATTCTTCTCCACTGAGTAGTTTTTAATCCTATAATAGTTATCAGATTAATTTTTCTAATTATCCATTTGAGAATTTGTAAAACACTAATCAAATTTTACATTTTCTATCAAATAAAAAATTATTATTAATGTTTGATAAAAGCTTTTTCCGAAAAATTACATTTAATAGTAAAATAGTATTTTTTATATGTTTGGTGCTGAGAAATATGTATTTATGATATAATACATTTCGTAAAAACATGTTTAATTCAAGGATCAAAGACTTTTAAAATTCTTTTGATTTTTAATAAAATTCAAAACATAACTTTATTTTTTTTACATAATTTGCAGAACTAAAGGTATTAAACATTATAAGCATTGACTTTTTTCAGGGAGGGGGGGGGGGTATTGTAACTTAAAATTTATTAGAATGTATTCAAAAAATAACAATTTTTTTTCGAATATTAATTCCAATATTTTTCCATATTCCTTGCTCAACCGCCCAGTGATGTTCGGAACCGCGACAATAATTTTAATTATATCTAAAATCTGTGATTAATTATTTAATATTTTTAAGCGAAAATCTATCCAAATAAACCTATTGAAAGAGCACCACTGTGTTCAGCAACATGCAGTCTCGAACGTATATGATTTTATATTTTTAAACAAAAAGCGAACTAACAAACCAAGAGTTTGAAACGAAAAGAAGAACAAACCTAGTGTTTGGAACGAACAAACGAACATGGAGTTGAAAACGAACAAACGAACATATCAAAGGAATCTATAATTAGGAATACGATTGGCTTTCTCATTCTACACTAGGTGTGCTACAAACATCTGTTTTGGTTTCATATTTTAAAACAAAAATGTTTCTAAACAAACTTAATAATGTTGGCCACACTGTCTTCGGTCGTTAAACCATTGAATTTGTACGATTCTATATTTGTAAACGAAAATTGATCAAAGCAAACATACAGTTTGGACCATTTGCATTCAGAAGCGTACACTAAGCGTGCTATGCACCTCCTGTTTGTTTTTATTAATGAATCACATGTTTGTTTAACTTAATATTTTTTAAACGGAAATGGACTAAAGATCCTTTTTATAAGGGTTGTCGATTTAATTTATGACATGCAGATATATATTTTTTTTCAGTTTAAAAGTTTCTGCGAAAACACAAGTACAAATTGATAATAGTCAGAAAACCCAAATATAACACGCAAACCAGTCTCTGAATTGTTTAAAAATCGCAATTATATCTTCAATGTATTGGCAACTTTTGTCAAAATGTAGAAGTTCCCTACGCCCCCCGCAAATGTGCAGAAACGAAAATCCTTCGAGACATTTTAAGTTCATCAAAAAATACTCATCATACAACAAAATAAGAAATAGTGTAAATTGTAGAAATGCTCAATTTTAAAGTTTTGTGAGCGCACATACTTATGTTTTACAAGTTATTCCACGACTGAGGTAAATAGATAAATTTCCTGACTTAAACGCAGAAATATGAAAAAAAAAAAAACATGAAAGTGGTAAGAATTAGCATAGTGTGTTTGTACCGTTTAAAATATTTGGTTAAGGCCAATTATGGAATATTGCAAGGTACAAATAATACGCTAAGAACCCGAAAAAGATCTATCCATCTGGTTATAGTAGATACAAGTTTATTAAGAAACATTAAGTAACAAGATAATTTTGATAGAATACAATCAAATTTTGTATATTGCAATTAAATGCGATGGTATTGATTGAATTCGATCTTCTAATCGATCTCCTAAGACATGTAAACTTTAACGCAGGCCGCAATCCATCTTGATACTATTAAAACTGTTTAGCGCTACAACCGCTGGGGATCATGTTGTACAATGTGCAAAACGTTTTTCTTAACAACGGGCTTGAGCTGCTGTAAAGAATAAATCTGGTGCAGGCGGTCTATAACACACCCCCAGTGTGTTGTTATATAATTCATTTTGTTGAACCCGAAGAAATGAAAGGATTGAGTGAACCCTATCTAGTCCGGATTTGCACTTTGAACCTATAGCACGCTAGAGCGATACGCTCACAACTGTTTGTTTCTCGGTTTTATTGTAAATGCATCGTTGTATGTCTAATAAAGACACTAATATTCTATAACTTTTTTAAAGCGTTGGATGGAAAGGATTGTAGGAGGAACACTTTAAAGAAAAGTATATTTTTCTACTAAAAATATATTTTTAGACACAAAAAATAAATTTTATCCTTCAAAACATAATACATGCATGTAAAAATATGGATTCTATGCTTACAAAGCTGTAAATTATAATGTAAAATATTTTAACTCCAATGTCCTTCGGCCCTTTATGTCCTCGAATTTAAATACTCTATGCATGTGTGTCTTCAAATATTTAGTAAATAACTAGTTCCGTCTTGTATGCAAATGTGAATACTTTTTTGAATGTTGAGAAATTTATAAATTACCGATTTTTATTTCACAGTGTTTATTTTAAGATATAATATTTAGAATTATCAAAAACTGTAATTTTTCAAATGCTACTGATAATATGTAGCGCATTATGTAATTAATGTCACTTTCGACAATTTTTAATGTATCATAATTACATAAGCAATATTGAAAATAATATATCGATAATCGTTAATACATTTTGATATAATTAGGGAAAATAAATTTCGCTGTAGCTTCTTTTGGTACAGACAAAAATATTCGATTCATTTCTAATGATGATTGAAAAACAATTAAAAGGGACATATTTCTAAAATTTGAATATTGGATTTGCAATAAATGCCAGAATCAATATTTCATACCAATTAACATTAACTACGTTACAAAAAAGGAAGAAAAATTGCTAAATCTTCAACATTAAATGAGCATTAAGGAATCACAAAATCATACATCAATATTCTTTTCTATTTAAAAAAAGTACATTATCAAATAAATAACTTTGCGATAAGTTTAAAGAAAATAAAAAAAGACCTATAAAAAAAGATCATATAAATACTTTTTTATTCATTTTAATAAATTCAGCTTTCAAAAAATGTCAAATTGTTAGAATTACTAATAAAATATGATACATCTTTCAAAAGAATTAAGCAACTAATAATTATTTCATAAAGATATCTATTCATTGTTAATTTTAAACAGTGCAATATTGTACTAAAAGTGCTTATATTAGCATTAACCGCTTTACCTCATGTTGAAATCGTTAAGATATGCCATTGTGAGTGCGTGTTTATGTACGTATGTATGTGTGTATGGCTGTGTGTGTCTGTGACTGGTCTTCGTTGTGTATCTGTCCAACAATAACATCATCAGCAGTATATTTCACAAAAGCGTGCATAGAGCATCGCATTAACTTCACATAAAAGTATCTCTAGACTTGAGAGGATTTACCTCTAAAAATCGTCATTCTATTTCTTAAGGTATGGTAAGTTACATTCGCATGTATAATTTAACACAGGCTCCAATTGGTTTTTCATTTTTGTGTGCTTTTCGCAAAACGATGCTTTTGCTATTGCTGGTTCAAAATAAAGAAAGTAGACAATTCCAGACAGTTTGAACACATATCGATTCTATTATACGTTTAAAGTGATTATATCTATAATGCGACCTGCTATTGTTAGAAACGACACAAAGTTTAATTGCTGTGATTTCTATGTGTTTTTATGTTACATAAGAGAAAGAAATAACAGTTAGTGCGTTTTGTATATATCGTCATTTTATACATATATGTGCAAAAGATTTTTTTTTTTTTTTTTTTTTTTTTTTACAATGCGCGGAAATAAGTGAAGCACAGCTTTGAGAAGAGTGCGTACAGATCTAGAAACCAATTGGAGTCTGTGTTAAGTGTAATTTGTTTATTATTCGATGCTTGGATTTTCAAAAGAGTTTATAGAAAATTGTTTGTTTTATATCACGTAGAGTATGTCCAACAGACCCTTTTCAGATAAAAGAAAAAACATTCTTTGGTACAGCATCTTACTTCTAAAGTATGTTCTAGCTTCTCAAAGAATGAAAAGTCTAAGACGAAGTTGATGTTAACACTCATCAATAAAATTTGTCCTGTGGATAATGGTGCAGTTAGATTCGTAACTAGTCGCACCAACGCGATAACGTTCAAGCGCAACATTCAACAGATTGCTGCTTTACCTGAAGTTCATCAGAGCACTTTAGAATTAACATAAATATATTTGAAATTATAATGTATATTTAGGTTAGATACATATACATGTCTGCAGTAAAAATGATTTAGTAACTTTAACAATGTTAAATTACCCTTTTTTACATCTGGATTATATTTTTTAATTTTAATATTATCTTATATTTTTTTACAATATTTAATTTATTATGACTGAACTATAAGAAATGTTGAAATGAAATTGTTATCTTAAGAATCAATCTTAACTGTGAGACTTACATTTAATAACTACAACGTGGTTAAAAATAAACAAAAAATTAATTATTAATAATTGTTAAAGAAATGTATTCAAAACAAGAAATGTGTGTCTATAGTTTTGATACATAAAATATTTAACCCCTTTATTACTGTTATTCTTCCAAACATAAGCGATAAAATACTTTTACTTAGCTTTAGGTGTTTCCAAATATCACAAAAGGTTCACTAAAAAAATTACATACATATTTTAATGTACAAAATATCTAAAATAATATACTGACACCGGATTTAAATAAGAATGTAAAATAAATATATATTGGAATTTATTTACAGATTGATTTAATTAATATCTGTCGAGATTACTTAAACAACATATTTTATTTTTATCAAAAAATATAATCTATATCAGCGCAAAAAGTGAATATTAAAAATAATTAAAATATATATTTTTTATAATTTTTTCGCCGGAAATCATGAAAATCAAACCTTTTAAATGCAGAATCAAGTCTTTTAAATACAGATAATTTATACAGCTAATATTTTTAGAAGCAGTTATTTTTAGAAAAAAGAAATAGTACAAATAATTTATACAGCTAATATTTTTAGAAGCAGTTATTTTTAGAAAAAAGAAATAGTGTGTAAAACAATTAACAAGTAATAATATTATATAATACTTTTTAACAGTAAATAGATATATTTTACTTTGTATTTTATTCTTACTATTATTATTCGAAATTTCTATGAAAATATACAAATATCAGCTGTATCATACAAATGTTTAAATGTTATAAATGTCTTACAAATTGCAGAAACGCATGGCTTATACTTAGTAGTATTTAAGATAATTATTAATGCCAAATGATTTGAACAAAATAAAATAAATGAATGGGGTCTGTTGAGTCATTAATTTCATCATTAGTGTCTCTCTACTTTATTTTAAAAAAAACATATACCAATGTTACTGAAAAATAGTTTGTTACGATGTCATAATAAAAACAAAACCTTTTAAATGATTTGAGAGTCCATTATGTATAAAGAGATTTCCGTAAAACTGTTTAGAAATAACAAAAATATATTTGAAATTAAAAGCATGCACTGCAAATAGAGGGGTTTTAAATTTAGACACATATGTGACTGTAAAAGAATTTCAGACACTTAATTGTCTTAATCTGGAAATTAAGACACCATAATTGTCTTAATTAAAGACTTATGAGTGACTTACTGTGATCGTGGTGCAAACGAACTGCGAATAATGTCTAAAATATCTGCAGACATCTTATTTTAAGACACCACTTGCTTAAAACGTGTCGTATTTCAAGACGTTTTGTTTCTCCCGTTCTTTCTACGTAATAACCACCAGGGGGCACTCTCTGTTGCGCGTGCGTTTTAGATGTGTTTCGTTCGAATTCGGTGTACGTTGCAATTCAAACTGAAAATTTGTTTATATGCACCCGTATATTTTAATTCGTCTTTTGCGAAATCTGTAGTTCTGTGATTTTAATTCGTATTCAGTTAGTTTATTTATGTATTGAATACGTACATCTGACTTGTGTGCTTGACACCCAATGTTTCTTATAAGCTGTCGTTGATATTAAGGGGGGATAGACACAAAAGTAGACAACACTTGAGGATTACATCCGAGAACTTTACCAAGTGTATGGCGCGGAATGGGCATTGTGTCAATTTCTATCGATAATATCGTGTTATTCGTCTTCGTCTTGTCAAAGCTGGTAAAAAACTTTTGTCTGGCGTGTTATGTTTTGAGGATAGAGCATTTCATTCTCTAAATATGGCTAGACGGATGTATAATGGAAATTCCTTCTAAAATGATGCAAGTCTTTCTCCCTCGCTCTAATAGTTTTTAAAATTACAAATCGAGGAATGTTTCTTACTTCTAACAACAAGATTCAAGTAAGTGTCACAATGTTTCTTTTTTTAGTACTAAAATTAGTGTATTTTATGATTTCCTAAATAGCACTGATCAAAATCTTGCATAAAATAGTATTAGTTTTGAATCTGTTTGCGAGAGAAAACCACTAATTCTAGAAGTACCTATATATCTTTAGACTTATGATGTTGTCTTGTATTACAAATTGTATATTCTAGATTCTCATCTTTTTTCCCATATTTAAAATGATAATATCTATAAAAGAAAAATATTATAAGTTAAAATCATTCTCTTGTTTTGCTATTTCTTATCCGCCAGAACCGACCGGAAATAAATAATAAAAAAAAACGCTTTAAAACCCAGCAAACACATACCTTTCGGCACACGATTGGACCGCAGTCAGCACTGTCGGTTAAGTGTCGGCATGGGCACAGTGGTTTCGGTGAAGTGTCGTCAGCATGTCGGCAACTGAAACTTAAGAATCTGTTTTTTCGACTGCCGGTTACCGTAATCGGCCCCTCATGGTTATATATCGGCAAGCGACATACACCGGCAAGTAACGCAGGACCGATATGTGATTTCTGATAGTGGCCCGATTAGATCTGCCAACATCGGTCCAAATTCGGAATCTTTAGTCTTAGACAACATTTTCTTTTCTTTTTCTTAATTTGGTTTGAGTTTGAGTTTTGATAAGATATGTATATTTCATGTATCTCATATAAAATTCTTATAGTGATAAACAAAAAAAAAAATGTCAAAAATAGCCTATATTTATTTATTTAAAAAAGTTGTTATTGAATTCATTTTAAAAAGGACTGACAATTATTTGAATCATCAAAAGAGTTTTTTAAATCGCTCCTTAAAATTATTATTCATGTCATAATTATTCCCATCTACAGTAAAACTTAAACGTAGAAAAAAAAACAAACTTCATAAATTAATTGAACTTATTTTCTAACTATTATATTCATTTTAAAAGCAATAGCTATGTTTCTCATTTTATTTAAAAATAAAATTATTAAAAATGTGTTTAAAATTATTTTACACGCTATAAAAATATCTCTCTATTCTAAAAAAAAGTAACTACCGCTGTCACCGCCGCCGGTTTTGAATTTTTTGTGACCGGAGGTCTTTCTTCGTTAATATTAAGAAAAATAATGCATACAAAAATATGAAAATCGGTAGTGTTATACAGAAATGTTTGATAAATACGCTGATGCAGACAGTTTTCAGATCGAAGAATTATTTTAAGAGATATTTAATGCTAAAGTTGGACAAAATCGTTCCACTAAAAAAGTTTTATAGGAGCAAAAACTGTTCATAGGAATTTAATCATTTTTAGATTATTTTATGCGTTAGAATTTGCCGGAGTGCAGATTGCATTAATTTTTTTATTTTGACTAATTTTTTGAGGTTTTATTTCTATTTTAAATTCAGATTTTCAGCATTTCTAGAGATATTTTTAACAGATTTTAGAAAGTGATATTAATTTAAACTGTTGCCAACTGTATAAACAGCGGAAGCAATAATGTTTGCTTCAAAAAAAAAAAAAATATTTATACGTGTAAATAAATTAAAAATTTATTTACACGTGACTATTATAAACAGAAAAAAACATTTGGAATTAGAATTAAATAATTATGTACAAAAAGCAGGAACTTATTAAAAATTATGTCATAAAAACTATAATTACACGTGAATTTTAAGAGAGAAAGGAATTTGTAAAGCAATAAATTTATTAACATGCGTTAGAAGTTTTAAATAGGAGAAATTACGTCATATTTACGTCACATTACAGTTATTACATAAAATGAACACAAAACAATATTGCAAAACGGTTTAAATTTAGAAATTGCTCTAGACATTTATTTGATATTTTAAGAGGATACTTTTCAGCTATTTTTGTTAGGAAAGCGCAAATAATATTTAATTTCTAACACAAGTATTTTCACGTGAATATTAAAAAGAGAAAGAATAGTTTGGTCAAAATTACGTCAGATTAAAAACGATTAATTTAAAATGTCTCATATAAAAGAACTTTCTTTTCACTTTGTTAAAAAATACCAGGAGACAAAGACTCTGTTTACTTAATTCCTTTTATATTAGCTTATTTTGAAATGTTGTTACACGTGTCTACGTCATCAAGTTATTTTTATTTCGACGTTTTATTTGTATTTTTATTAATGTTGTACTAATTTATTTGTTTTTTCGTTATTTAAAATAAAAATTATGTCAATTTGTATAATTTGGAGAGTGGTTTGGCGATTTATATAATTTGGCGAAATTGGTCGACGGGATAATCAAGCAGTACCGCAACGGATTTGGCGTTAAAATTCCCCAATCAAAAAGAAATGAATAGAAATACGCTTATAGAGAGATCGCCACTGTTTTTTAAATTACAATTCAATCTTTCGAAATCTTTTTAAAGCCGATCAAATTAGCGTGCATTTAGAGTCTACGGTGTCTGGACGGGGGTTGGCGAGCGTAGCTCGTAGGGGGCCGAGCCCTCTAGTTTTAAAAAAAAAAAAGATAAATTAATATTTCTATTTTATTTGATGATAAAAAAAAATGTTGTTAAGTAAAAGAATCATTATTGCTACATAATCATTAAAAATATATTCTACAATAAATCATCTAATGACACATAATGAATTCTTATTGTAATTAAAAGTAATTAATTACCAACTTATTTTTTTATTCAAATTAGATTTTCTATGTTACAAATATATATTTCTTGAATTAACACATTTAATTACATTATAATTCTTAAAGAGAAAATTGTATTAAGAGAAAAACCTCTGAAATTCACTTATTTTATTTAATAGGCATTCTTAAATTTATAAGAAATATTCAAAAATATCCCCCATTTAAAGTTATCTTCCAAAAGAAAAAAAAGTAAATTAATATTTTTATGTTATTTTTTAATTAAAACTATTGATAAGTAACAAATTAATATTGTAACATAATCATTAAACATATGTTCTGCTTTAAATCATCAAAACGACATAAAATGTATTCTTATTCTAATTAAAAGTTATTAATATACCAACTTTTTATTTAATAAAATAAATTTTTCCATGCTAAAAATATGTATCTCTCTATTCTAAAAAAAAGTAACTACCGCTGTCACCGCCGCCGCCGCCGCCGCCGGTTTTGAATTTTTTGTGACCGGAGGTCTTTCTTCGTTAATATTAAGAAAAATAATGCATACAAAAATATGGAAATCGGTAGTGTTATATAGATATGTTTGATAAACACGCTGATGCAGACAGTTTTCAAATCGAAGAATTATTTTAAGAGATATTTAATGCTAAAGTTGGACAAAATCGTTCCACTAAAAAAGTTTTATAGTAGCAAAAACTATACATCGGAATTTAATAATTTTTAGTTCATTTTATACGTTATAATTTCCGGGTGTGCAGAATTGATTTATTTTTTTAATTTGACTCATTTTTCGAGGTTTTATATCTATTTTAAATTCAAATTTTCAGCATTTCGAGAGATATTTTTTACAGATTTTAGAAAGTGATATTAATTTATACTGTTGCCAACTGTATAAACAGCGGAAACAATAATGTTTGCTTAAAAAAAAAATATTTATACGTGTAATAAATTAAAAATTTATTTACACGTGAATATTATAAACAGAAAAAAACATTTGGGATTAGAATTAAATAATTATGTACAAAAAGCAGGAACTTATTAAAAATTACGTCATAAAAACTATAATTACACGCGAATTTTAAGAGAGAAAGGAATTTGTAAAATAATAAATTTATTAACATGCGTTAGAAGTCTTAAATAGGAGATATTACGTCATATTTACGTCACATTGCAGTTATTACATAAAATGAACACAAAATAATATTGCAAAACGGTTTAAATTTACAAATTGCGCTAGACATTTATTTGATATTTTGAGAGGATACTTTTCAACTATTTTTCTTAGGAAAGCGCATATAATATTTTATTTCTAACACAAGTATTTTCACGTGAATATTAAAAAGAGAAAGAATAGTTTGGTCAAAATTACGTCAGATTAAAAACGATTAATTTAAAATGTCTCATTTAAAAGAGCTTTCTTTTCGCTTTGTTAAAAAATACCAGGAGACAATGATTGTGTTTACTTAATTCCTTTTATATTAGCTTATTTTGAAATATTGTTACACGTGTCTACGTCATCAAGTTATTTTCATTTCGACGTTTTATTTGTATTTTTATTAATGTTGTGCTAATTTATTTGTTCGTTCGTTATTTAAAATAAAAATTATGTCAATTTGTATAATTTGGCGAGTGGTTTGGCGATTTATATAATTTGGCGAAATTAGTCGACGGGATAATCAAGTAGTACCACAGCGGATTTGGCGTTAAAATTTCCCCAATCAAAGAGAAATGAATAGAAATCCGTTTATAGGGAGATCGCCACTGTTTTTTAAATTATAGTTCAATCTTTCGAAATCTTTTTAAAGCCGATCACATTAGCGTGCATTTAGAGTCTGCGGTGTCTGGACGGGGGTTGGCGAGCGTAGCTCGTAGGGGGCCGAGCCCCCTAGTTTTATAAATTAACGCAACACATGTAATTGCGTTATACACCCTAAAAAGAAAATTTGATTCGCTGAACAAAACCTGTAAAAAAATTAATACTTAATTATTCTTAAATTTATATATATTTTTAGTTATTCTTAAATTCGTTTGCTTTAACGAATTCGCTAAGATATTTATTTCATTAATTTAAATAGCAAATTAACTTTTAAATACCGCGCGTAAGACAATTACAAATAAATAAATAAAAAGTAAAATAAAAACACTTTAAAATTCTAATTTTCACATCTACCACTTACTTTCAACGACAGCCATTACTTATCGATATGTCTTCCCCTTTTTACCTCATAGAATCGTCCTCCGATTGAGTCTCAGTGGCTAAGGGGTTAAGGCGACTTCTTTCTGCCCTTGAGCACGTCGGATCAAACCCCACCTCTTCCTTCGCAGAAAGACGCTCCTTTCAAATATACATTCCACGATGGCTCATAGATGGCGCCATCAAACAAGTTTTTTTTCTTCAATTTATGCTGGTGTCGGGCTGCGGCCGGCATTCATATGGATAGCTATCGGTGTGCTGCCGGCATTGGTTTCTGCCGATACCCGACCGGCTGCTTGCCTCATGAATCGGGCTGCATTCGCGCGGCGTATCAAATAAGATACGGTACCGGTAGCAGCAACTGGTATCGTGCCAATACCGCCGGTAGGGGCAAGCAGCTGCCGGCCGATTGCTTATCGATAGCTCTGTGTTTGCTGGGAAGAACTTCTAATGCTTCCTTTCTTTCTAACTTCCTGAGTAATAATTTTTTCATGAACTATTCGTTAAGTTTTAATCAGCTATTTCTTCCTATCTCAAAAACGCAAATAAAACTAAGATAAATAAAGTACATGAAATAATATGATGTTTTTATAAGACGCATCTGTTACGCGCTGCGATTAATTGTGAATATGTCGGTAAAAATATACATACTATACTATATTTCATTTAAAATCAACTCTAATATTCATTATTTTTAGTAACAAAAGTAATTTGAAATTTATAATGGTAAAAAGTAAAAAGTTATAACTAGATTTCGCACTTAAAACTGATTTTTTCATAACTTCATTTATATACACTTATACGAAAAATACAAAAATGACAATTAGACATTACGATATATATTTAAGACAAAAGAAGTTTGAGAAACTATAAGTTACTTTTCTTCATGTTATTAATATAGGATATTAATTTATTTATTTTTAATGATAGATAAGTCGAGATTTCGGAATTTGTTTGATGATCGGAGGTGTCTGCTTTTGTTGGTAAAAATAAACAAATATATATGTATTTTGTATTAAAAAGGGTTTTCGCTTAATAGAGTTGTCCGGAATTAGGGAAAGTCCATTAACCTCTATACAGCCATTCCCGAATACCGGAAACCTCTATTTAAAGCGAACATAATGCAGGGTTGCACTTTTTGCAAAAAAAGATTTGATTAAAGCATGGACAAACTGGGCAATGTCCCTTCCCTTTTCCCTACCATTTTAGGGGTCCCAAATTATGTATGCAACTTTTGTCAAGCTTGTATTTTAAATTTTCTTCGACATTGTTCTGAATATAATCAATATTTTGAACTTCTAAAGTAAAATAAAGACAAAAAATAGTAAATAAATAAATCTAAATACAGAAAAACCTCTCAATAACAAGCACTTCTGGAACGCTGATTTTTTTTTTTCACTATTCGATCGTGTTCGCTTTTCTGGGTAAAAATATATGCTTACGTTGAAAAAGTGGAGTGTTCTCTAAATAAAATTTTCCATATGAAGGTTTGCAGTAACTATTTAAGAAACAAATTTTTCATTCACAACATGTACATGTTTTATATACTTTTACCTCGAAAAAGCAGGCACCTCTGAATTTAGGACAGGTCCTCAAGGTGCCCCCTATTGAGAGGTTTTACTATATTTATATAGATATCTTTTTGTTTTTAATTTTGTTGTATTCTAGAAGTTCAAAATGATTGATTATAATGAGTGCGATGTTGGAAAAGATAAAGTATCAGGTTTACGAAAAATTGCATACCGACTTCAGGAGTCCGTAAAAAGGAGGGGATGGAGGGAGCAGAACCAATGGCAAATATTTTTTCAGGTGGTTATTTTTCAATATTTTTCAATGGCAAATATTTTTTCAATGTGGTTAAACATGGCTATGTATAATGGTTACAAAAAAATGGCTGCAATTTAGACGCTGGAAGTGCGTGAAATTCAGACGCATAAAGTGTCTGAAAAAATTAAGACGATTTAAAACGTCTGAAAATTAAACACTCCGCTTCAGACACTTAAGTGTCTTAGTTTGAGACATTTTGTTTTAGAGTGTGTATAAAACATGTTTTCTTACTATTTTTCTTCAAAATTTGTAAGATAAAATATATCTTTTGAGCTGTATCATGTAAATGTAAAAATGTTGCCAATGTCATACAAATTACGCCAAAATAACGATATACATGTAGTAAGTAGTATTTAAGGTAATTACCAACAAAAGATGATTTGAACAAAAGAAGATAAATGAATGGGATCTTTACAGTCATCCATTTCATGATTAGAGTCTGTCTACTTTCTTTAAATGTTTCCAGTGTTACTTAAACGGAGAAAATATTGTTCTATTTATGTTAAAAGCAAAACCCTCCAAATGATCTTAGAGTGCGTTCTGTGTAAAGAGATTTCCTGAAGTAAAAGCATTTTAATGAACTTGAACGGATAATATATTAAATTTTTGTATATCTGGATTATATATTTTTTAAAAATTTTAATCATATTTATATATTTCTCAATATTTAATTTGTTATCACTGAAAGATATCATAATGTTGTGGTAAAATTGTGAGTGACATAATCACGCTTAACACACTTACGTTTCAATAAGGACTAACAATGTTTTATTCTCTTATTTGAGAACCAAGAATGAAAAACGGCGAAAGTCTAAAAGAGGAATTTTTTCAAGAAAGCGAAAAAAGAAGGCAAAAGCACTTCATTTGCCACGTTTGATGTACAATTTTCGATTTGTTTAAACTATTACTACTAGGGTTAGCACTTCAAGCGTTCTCGTATTTGTTAAGCTTGGCATTTAAGACATTTTTTTGTAAAGAATAGATTTTCGATTTTTTGGTAGTGTCAGCGCTTTCCATTCTTAGTCCTGATTTCCTATATATATAATTTCATTCATTTTTATATTTAACTACTTGTGTATAAACGTGAAAGTATCCATGTGATATGTTCGATTTATATGTTGTGGTTAAAAAACAACACTGGTTACAACACTGGTTAAAAAACAACAACATTATTATTAGTTTAAAAGTGTTCTTAAAACAAAACCTGTGTACCTATAACTTACAAATATTACATTGTTTTATCCCTGACTTTCTTCAATCATTCAAAATATAATGTTTTTTTTATCTATTGGTTTTTCAAAATATCACATGAAAATACATCGAAAAATGATGGCATACATATTTTTAATTTTAAATACACAAATACAAAATACTTAAAGTAACATACCGACACCGAATTTCTGTTACAAAATAATATAAATCTGTTTGGATATTTCTTTAATAATTTTTATCATTAATGTAGTCTTACTTAAGCAATGTATTTTAGTTTACAAAATTTGAGTATAAGATATATTATCTACATAAAAATGAAATGCAAAAAATATTTATAGGTGTAATTTTTAATAATTCGCTTCCTGTAAATTCATAAAAAAACGGCTTTAAACACGTAAAAAAATTATATCAGTATTTTAAGTAGCCTTTATTAAAAAGTAAACGAATGCATAAACATACAATTAGCAAAGGATTTTTAGTAATACACTCTAAAAAATGAATGTGTAGATTAGTCAAATTTACACATACATATATAAATTTCTAAAATTACACACTTCTCACGAAAATAACACACATTTTGCAAAATTAAACATTTTTATGTGTATATTAGCTTATTAATCTGTGTAATTTTTTATCATTTGAAAAACATAAATAAAATTTTAAATGTAGAAAAATGCCTGAATTTACACGAATTGGTGTGATATTGTAACTTACACGTAGTCTTATAAACACAGATAAGAATGTAAATTTCTAAAATCCCACCCTTATCATAAAAATTACACATTTCGTACAAGAAATTACCTGTTTTTATGTGTATTTACTTTATGGCATTAAGTCTGTAAGTTATAGGATAATAAACTCAGTCAAGTGTGCAAATGTAGAAAATACATGGATTTATACTAATAGGAGTGTTACAAAAGTTATAAGTCTGTAAATCTTAAATTGTGTAAAATTAAAAAAAAAAGGGAAGGCTTAAATATAATTCAGGATTGCACCTTTTATTTCAGTAACTCCATTGTATAAATATAGCACTGTAACATCCTGTTCAAAATAAAGAACTAAAACGTTTACATTTTTTTGTAAGATGCTCTGAGCCCTGAAAGGAATTCAGGGTAGGAAGGGTGGGCTCACATGACAGAAAATTCTTGCTTCCTTTTTCACTTAGCGTTTAATTATTTTATATGAGTGTAGTAAGTATGGTCTCAATGACCTCACCGCAAGTCACGGTGGTAACGTGACATCTGTGATTAAAATGACACTACTAAGTGGCGCCATGGTGTGATTAAAATATGAATTTCTTCCAAGGCTTAAAAAAATACAAAAGCCAGTTTAAAACGTGCTATTCATTGTAAACAAATGTCTCTGTCCATTTTTAAGGTTTTGTGTTTTTGTTTGCTTCGCTGAGGGTCACGTACGCCACGGCTCTACTGTGATAAAAAATAAACACCGTATTATAAAGTGACATTGTGACCAAAATGGAAATTAAGAAACTTTGTACCTTTCTGTACATAAAAATGTATTAAGAAGCACTAAAGGAAAATCTAAATAAAAATAGAAATCTAGAATTCCTTAAGTATATCATTCTCAAAGGAAAATTCGGAAAACTTAATACAAGGGCATTATAATAGAAATATAATACCTCTTTATGCTTATTAATTTATTTAAATAATTTTTTCTTGTACTATTGACAATTTTTCTGCCCCCCCCCACCTCCTCCTTAATTATAATTATAGAAGTTTAAATTTCCGTAGAATATAAAACAATATTTCTAACTCATCCATTATGTAACATAAGATCTAACTCATGTTATTTGTGAATTTTAAATCCGTTTCTCGAATTATTATTTAGAATTTATACATCGAATATAAGAAATCAAAGGTTTTACCTTTTTAAGTTTAGATGAACCTGTATTTCTGTTAGCCGTCTCACAGACCGCTGTTTCACACTCCCTTTTTACAGTTTAACATGCAATTTCAGTTTAACTACAGATAGAAGTACAATTTTGTTTTGTTTGTGCTCTAGTACTATTGTTACAGACTTTTGAAAAGGTCAAAATTAATTACAACAGTAATGTGCAAAAGTTTACTATAAAAACAGTATCATGTGAGTTAATCGAGCCTTTTATTCCTCCTTAGATAAAGTGCTCTAACAGACAGCTCACAGAAGTTATGCGACAATTTCTGCACAGCAATTGAGTGTTAAACAAGTTAAAATTATTATATTAGAATGAATTATACGATTAGCTTCAAATTTTGTGTACTGTATTATTGGAGAAAAACAGTGTGTTGATTGTTTCGAATGAGACCTGCACAATATGTTGCAAAAATTCGCGGAATAAAGAAAAGTTGAAAAAGGTAAGTTAAAATAAAATATTTATATACAAGCATCTTTAATACTTTTTTTTTTCAAAAATCTTTCTAAATTTGATGTTAATAGGATATTAAATCAAATTCAAATCTAGTTTTTGAATTATAAATGTTAGTTACTCATGCTTACAATTATTTTAAGAATGGCGCATCTATCCCTCTCCGTGGGGTGTCTAAGCGCCGTTGTTCGGGATGAATGGCCCAAATCATAAAACTTTCTGTTAAAAATCCCGTTTTATCGGTTATTTATATTACTATAATATTTTTTATAAAATTCTACATAAAATGTGGAGTAGATTGGTTAAATAGGCACTACAAAATTTATTACTAAGAAAGAAAAAATAGGGGACCTAAGGGGGGCAACTATTTCTTACTTAATCTAAATGTAATTTATTTATTTATTTATTTTGTGATGATGAAAAGAAGTAATAAATTATATTATCTTGGGAATTATAATGAAATATAACGTATTTAATCCTAGATTTAACCTTAGCACTGTTGTAAACGTAAGGGTAAAAAAAGAGGTTAATGTTCCATGCTAGATCCATGTGTCAATGAATGCTAGAGCCATGAAAGTTCATGGTTAGAGTATGTGCAGGAGACTTTTTCGAAAAGTAGAGAGAAAACGATTTTTTATGTAGATGATATAAGGCGCGTATACCCACCTCAACATCTGTGATCATTATTCCTGAAATATTTCATAGATTAACTAGGCTATTTCCTTTTAATACTGTTCACGAGGGCTCAAAAATGATTAGGAAACGAAAGAAAAAATATACAAGGTAGCCATAATTAAACTGACGGCACTCAGAGTGTTCCGTAGAGTGATCTAATTGCGAGAATGGTGCCAAATTTTGTAGGAAGATTAAACAAGACGGGGGACGAAGGATTCCGCGAAAATTTTTTTTCCAAAAATCACCGCCAGGGGAATATGTGGCGCTGTGTATTCGAAAAAGAGAGTTTTAAAAATGAAGAATCAATACTGAAATAAAATTACCGTTTATTTAGCACATCCAACTGAGGTTCGATGTGGCCGTCGTTTTTGTGGACCACATATTGTATTCTGTGCACAGCGTTTACAACAGCAGAGAATAACATGTCTGCAGGAATCTCCCGTACAGTTCGCGATATGTTATCCTTCAATGTAGCGAGATCCTGGACACCTCCGTGATAGACCTTGGACTTTAGGTAACCCCATATCCAATGTCGCAGGGTGTAAGATCAGGGGACCGAGGTGGACATACAGTTTTAAAACAGCGGCTAATGACTCTTTCTGTTGTAAATTTCTGTCGAAGCAGCTGCTGTACCCGCAAAGCAATATGTGGAGGGGCTCCATATTTCACGAAAAGGATTTTCTCCAGACACTGTCATTGCTGAAGTGTCGGAATAACAAAGTTGTTTAGCATTTGGCGATATTTGTCTCCGGTAACAGAACAAGTTACAGGTCCTGTCACAGTAATTTTCTCATAGAAGAATGTTCCTATGATCATATCTGTGTGAAACCACACCAAACAGTTATCTTTAGTGAATGCAAAGGAATTTCTTTGAATGCTCTTGGTGACTTGTTATCCAAAATTCGGTAGTTCTGGGTATTTACAGTTCCATTCAGGTAAAAGTGGGCCTCGTCTCCCCATATGACTTTCCAGGGCCAAGCTTCATCCAACTCCATTCTGGCAGGAAAAGTGCGAGCAAAAGTCAATCGCTTATCATGGTCCGTGTGACGTAACTCTTGTGCACGGCTGATCTTGTACGGAACGAAGTGGATAATCTTTTGTAGGATTTTCCATACCGTATAATAAGGCATAGCCAGATTCCGAGCTATCCCACGGGCGCTGGAAGTGGAAGCAATATTATCTGGTACTCTGTCGACAATCGACGTTGCCACTTCTTCGATTTTATCCTGTGATACGGTCTTTCGTCCTCTGCCTGATTGAACATTTAGAGAACCTGTTTTCTCAAACTTCTCAACCATTGCTTTTAAACCACTAACTGACAAAGACCGTTACCTTTACTCATTTTTTTGTAGTTTCTAAAAGAACGAAGAGCGTCTGACGCATTGCACTGGTTGAGATACAAGAATTTGACTAGCAGAGCTCACTCGACTAAGGAGACATTATGAAAGATGACTTTCAATGAAATTGCTTCTAACCGTAGCACATTAGCTTTTAAAGCCGAACAAGCTGGCACTGGGTCAAAAGATGTAACGTTAAATTTGAATAAAGAACTTCTTCTGCTGTTGCTTTCTTTGCGGCTCTGTAATTGAAATTGCAGGTAAAAAAACTATAGCAGTGTTTATGTAACTTTTTATCTTTTTATAAACTGTTACCATTTTGAGCTTGGATTAAAATCCTAAATTCATTAAATAAACAGTAATTATATTTCAGTATTGATTCTTCATTTTTTGAAACCCTCTTTTTCGAATACACATCGCCACATATTCCCTTGGTGGTGATTTTTGGGACTAATTTTCTTTTTCGGAATCCTTCGTCCCCCGTCTTGTTTAATTTCCCTACAAAATTTGGCACCATTCTCGCAATTAAATCGTGCTACAGAACACAACACTGAGTACCGTCAGTTTAATTATGGCCACCTTGTATTTTAATTAAGTTGTTTCAGAAAAAAAATTCTTAAATCAAATAGTAAAAACTAATTTCAAGCTCCGATAGTTAAGTATAATAAACACTTTTATAAGAATATTTTCAATATTTTTCCGTTCTCTGGAAACAACTTGAATTGTGTATGTTACAAACCAAAGATTTTTAATCGAATTATTGTTTTAGAAATATTTCAAATAAAGATATTTTTCTCATAGCATCAAAAAGAAATTAGTTATAAAAAAAGTCAATCTGAGTTTCAGAAGAATTTATATAAATTGCAGTAAAATTTCAGAATATTTCTGAAAAAATTTCTATGCTTAAATACTATTATGTGCGAGTTAGAAACAAGTACAATTAAAGGTATTCAATTTTCAATATGCAGTTGGGAGGGGTGGAAGGAGTCTTTACAGTTGTAAGACTAAGTGAAGGAATTTTTTTTTCATTTATTTATTTATTTTTCTAATTTAAAAGACACTCTTTACATTGTATGTGGAATTAAGATTACACAGGTTCTGCGCATAAATTGATACTATACGATTTTATGACTGCACACCAACTGTAACAAAAAGATGGTTTGTAATAACTGTCATTTCAGTTAAACCTGTTTTATGTAAAATTAGACATATTGATGATAAGAAAAGGATTTGTCTTTAGATTCAACGTAAGTTTTCAAAATACATTATGGGTTACCTTTTTTCTGGTCATAAAACAATCCTACTAGAAAAAACAAATATATACAAGATATGCGATTTTAAAACACAATTTAAACATACCAAAATATAAAGGTAAATAATGTTATGTACGCAAAAATTCTGTTTATTTGGAATAGTACATAAAAATTTGTGCTTTTAAATCTGAGCTTTGTATAGTATGCCGATATATGTGTAATTTACATATAATATATATTACACATAATTACACATAAAAATATGGGTTTTTTCATATTACAAAAAAACATTTATAATCAGAAAAGATTACACAGATAAATGTGTAGAATATTCTACAGAAATAATTGTGTTCTTATGAAATTTACCCATTAAAGTGTGCATTTAAAAGAGTGAACAGATAACTTTTATACGCTTATTGTTATCGTGAAATTACACACTGAAATGTGTATTTCGAAATTTACACAATAATGTGTATTTTGTCAATTTATACACCAAATTACATGTATAGATAAATGTGTAATGTCGATATACCTTTTTCGTCTGTAAATTTACAAATTTCGTTTTTAGAGTGTACTTCTTAAAATGAAATAGTAATATAGCAATATCCAACAATCTGGGTTCCCCATAGGGGAGATGGGCGCACATGTGAACAGTTCGCATAAATATAGATTTTTCTCATAACTGGATTAATTTCTATAAGCAAAACCTACTCACTATATTAAATAGAACTTTCTTTTTTACATGATATTTTTTTAATCACTTCTTACATTTTCTAATAGTTTATAAATTTGAAAAATTGTTCACATGTGCCCCATCAGCGGGGTAGTTGTGAACACAAGGAAAAATATCCTTTGGTATGCTTTTTATTCTGTCATTCATTTGTCATCGTAATCATTAGTTAATTATCTGTGAAATTCAACATAAAGATATATATATATATATATATATATATATATATATATATATATAATACCAAAAACCACACACTACACATCCAATCCCAAAACTACTGAACTACAGAGAAAATTAACAAAATACCCATGGAAAAAACTTACTAACTAAATCATGAACGAAAAGAAAACAACCAATGGAGACAGACCGCAAGGCTAAAGACTTGCATGCTGGGTTTTACCGGCTATTACTCATGAAACTTCCCCCATATCTGTCAAGACCATACTGGCCAAAGAAAACTTTAAAACTGGCCATCCAAAGCAGTAACCGAATTCGAAAAGAACACTTAAAAACTGTCCATCCAAAGCAGCAACCCAATTCAAAAAGAACGACGCAACCAGACAGAGCTCCTTATAAAGCCTACGATTATTTGGCGATGTTTTTAATCGCCAAAAGTAAAGCGTCGCAGTAATCTTTATCCTTGACGAAATTGTTTACCAAACTATTTAACAAACCAATAGGAAAATTCTGATCCATTGCATCTTGATAGAGATTTATAATGTCATTTATTATACTATTATGATTAGAATTTAACTTTACTATCCTTAATAAACTATTGATAATGATATTTCTGAAAATGGAAATATGTACATTGGAATTAAAATTTAATATCTTAATAGTTTCAAAGTTGTAATCCTTTCTCTTATCATAAATGCTAGTCCGTAATCCACCCCTCTCAATGTCGATAGTGAGATCCAAATAATTTACATGCTTTTCGTCATATGAAGTTTTTTTTAATATCAAACCTTGGGGATAGTAGTCTAAATTTAAATCGCTATTGGAATCGTTAATCCTTACTAACAATACATCATCAATATATCTGAAACTTAAAAATTCCTTATCTGTTGTCTCTTTAACCTCGTATAAAAATAAATAAATATCTGCAAGTACCGAACTGCAACTACCCCCCATAGGTATACCTCTTATCTGCTGAAACACATGCTTACCATCGAATAAATAATTTTCATTAACTACGAAATTAAATAAATTTGTCAAATGATCCAAATTTTTTCCCAAAATATTGTACCTGTTAAAAAATTCGAATATTTTATTTTTAAGATCATTTAAATCAATACTGTTATATAAATCTTCAAAATCATAAACATATAGACCTTTAATATTACTCAAACCTTTCAATCTATTAAGTAACTCAAAACTATTTTTTATAATACATGTGTAGTTTTGTTTTAATGCCGCTTCAAATAAACTCTGCAAAATATCCAAAAACTTTTTATTAGCTACTTCCAAATAAGTGCCAAAACCACATGTAATTGTACGAAAGGCAATGGGGTCCTTATGAAATTTAGGAATCAAAACCATATAAGGCAATTCCTTACTACGTTGTGTGTATTTTAACCTTTTATAAAAAGCAGCAAGTCTACTTTCTATCTCTTTTACACTGGTATTTAACAACCTATAATTATGTGTATTGTTATAACATTGTCTTAATTGATTACAGTATAGCTCTTTACAAATAATAGCAAAATTTGTATTTGCCTTATCAATATATGTTATAACAAAATTACTCTGTAAATCCTTGATAGAATCTTTTAATACTTTATATTCTTCCAACGAAATCCCCCCTGTTTTACCACAGTAAATTGAACTCAAATCCTTTAATATATTGTGTTTCCATTCCAGAAAAGTTATTTCTGGTAAGCAAAATTTGTTCATAAGTTTATGTATAAACATATCCACATTGATTTTTAATCGTTTTTTTATAAAATCCTTAGTGTTTAATCTTTTTAAACGAAATTTTGTACCAAACCGCATATAATCTCTCAATGTTCTGTCCTTGACAATGTCTAAATTACCGGTCAATACATGACCGTGATCCACATCGACATAATCACGATAAACCGGATCATGACAATGACATAAATTATTATCATTGTTTCTACCAATTTCTTTTGAAAAATTATTATAATTAAAAACCATACGACCTAAAGGTTTATCGTATCTATAAACCTTGACAATCTCCATGTTCTTATCTGGAAGCAAATCATTGTATTTATTTAATACCTTGCCCATATTTATACCATGTTTTTTAATTTCAATGTAATCCATTACAAAATACATTCTATTAACTATTTTGTTGTTATTGTTGTTACTTCTGCCCAGATTTTCCTTCAAATGTTGTGAACTAATTCTATACCTCAAAATGTCCAAAGCCAAATCTATATTATAGTTACTCTTATGTGAATACAATAAGTTTAACAAATCACCTATAAAACGTTTTTTCACGTTAAATATAATAAATTTTATATTTCTTACTATTCCCACGAAATCACTCTTGAGAATTGAACTTTTAATTTCATTAATATTGTCATATTCCTTTGCTATTATCTTGTGGTCCATCTCCTTATTGAATTTATAATTCATGGGATGTTCAATACGTTCGTATATTGAAACTTCTAATAAACTGTTTCTTAATTTTTTCAAAACGTTAGTTCCATTGAACATAACATTTAACCCGTATGGGTAAACCGTGCCACATTTAATATATATATATATATATATATATATATATATATATATATATATATATTCCTCTAGTTTCTGGGTGATATGTTTAAGCAAAAGATTATACAATGAAAATAAGTAGATTTTGGAGGTGGAGGCTTAGACGATTCATTAAATTATACTGAAATAAAATGAAAAAAATAAAGAAGCAATTTTAAAAAAGTAATTAAAACTTTTAAATTTGGCTTAGGGGTTTTTGTTTGAAGAAAAGTTTGAGGGGGCGTTTACATACTATTTATCTCAAAACTGCTGAAATACGAAAGATTTTTACTGCTGTATTTGCCTTTTTTACTTACAAATTATAGATAAAGAAGGGTTTTTTAATGATTAAAAAAAAAATCTCGACTATAACACCCCCCCCGCCCCTCACCTAACTTCTTTTGCTTTTGAAAGAGGGAGGGAGTTACAATAGGGATTTTACGGTAGTTATCAGTTTAACAATTTTGCTTTCTTAAAATATTACTCATATTTATCTCCATTAAAAGCAACCTATACATAACTGTTTTAGATATGAAAGTAAGCCATCACTGCAAGTTTAGAACAAATGCAATTGAAAGTCTCGCAAAGTTGTTCAACGTAAAAGTTTTGTATTAACAATGTATAAAAAATATTGTTGTAAACTGTTTAGTAAAATAATATTTAACAGTTATTGCATTTTAGAAAACATCAAATTTATTTAAAGTACAATTGAATGTAAAAGAGATTGTTGCTCTTTATGTATCTGCTGAAATATGGGTTTGATGAAGTTTCAATGTAAAATGAACTTTGTGTGAGAAAAATATCTTCTATTTCAGGAAAATTATAGATAATGGAACTGGCATTATTTATCATTAAGTTACCTGAAAGGAACATAATCACAGAATGATTATTGGAGCACTTGTGTACTGTTCATATCTGCCCCAACTTGTCTGTACACAAGTGCCAAACATTGCTGCTTCTGTTAAATTGATAAATCATTGACATTTCTCCGTTTCAGAAGAAAGAGAACTTTATCAAAAATATTTATTAGTATTCGTAGTATATGTTAAAGCACTCTATTTCAAATAAATGAATAAATAAATAAATTTATACGCTTATCAACTTGGAACAAAGATTTTACTTTTAAGATCTAAAATCAGTGTTTTGGCTACATAAGACAAACAAACTATCAAAAAGCTTCAAAAAATTTTTACCATATGTCTACAGGTGCTATCACTTTTAGTAATTTTTTTCAGATAGAAAAACCTATAATAACTATTGAAAAATTGCGATGTTCACATCTGCCCCGTGTTCACATGTGCCCCATCTACCATATACCGCACCACACATGTCGTACTGTGGGGGCGATGTGGAGGTTTTCCAGAGACCAGTAATGCACATTGTGCACGTTCACAATGCCACCCCGTGTAAACATTGATTCATCTGTCCACAGTATGTCACAAAGGAACGACGGATTTTCTTTTAATGTATTGAGCAAGAAATTACAATAATAAAATCATCGTGCGAGGTCACCCAACATCAATGCTTGCACCAGTGTCAGATGGTATCGATGCGCCAGGCATGCTGACCACATGGCTCGCTTATTTACGCCGTGCTCAGTTGCGGAATTAAAAGGGCGTATGACTGCACCTCATCCGGTGTTAGTCGAACATTACATCTTGCCCGTCTACATGTTCTGGGTCGTGGTGGAACAGAACCTGTCTGTGTAAGATGGTGCAATGGATCAGTTATTCATGCGTTGGATGTAGATCCTTAGAGAAACGTTCTGAATAAACACTCGCAGCCTCTTTGACATGCCTTTGACATTCACCATAAATAAGTATCATTTTGGCATATTGCATGTATGCTATCATGATCTCACCGCTTAGTAGCATGTCCACTGATAGATGGATTGAGTTTTATCCTGAACGTGTGGCGCTGCGGTACTATTGTAATTTATATAATCCAAATTCTCACGCTCGTTATAGCTCCGCTGGTCATTTGCATTCCACTGCCATTTATCTAGTCCTTATTGAGTATGTTTTATTTTCAAGTTGTCAATTCTACTTACTTTGACGTTTGAATGTTTTTAGGCCCATAAAAGTTAGCTCAAATTTTTAGATGAAATAACCCTCTTTGGTGACTAACCGATTTGGTGATACTGGCTAAAAGTGGTTTCGCCGTAAAAAGGATATTATACCCTGATTTTGATCTCGTATTACTTTAATTCATCTTTTAATTGATCCCCCAATGAAGGACAAAATCATGTGCAAAATCTCAAACTTTGAAATTTAATAACTGTGTTATTTTTTATAATACAGATGTCAAACGTTTTGTTTTATATCTGTTATGATATGTGTAAACTTTTACTAAAGATTACTATATGGGCTGGGGGACTGTATAAAAAAGTTAAATTTCGTAATTTTTATAAAATTGATTTTTTACTTTATGTAATGTCACAATATAAAAATTTATCTCATTTGAGATTTTTTTTTTTTTTGTAATTGGAATTATATGTCTACAACCAACGGTTGAGAAATTAAAGACCGGTGATAAAGAACCTATTCCATTTTTACAAAAAATAGAACATTACTTACGTTATGCTTTTTAAAAGCAAAATCTTTTTTATCATCTCAAAAAGATAGTTTTGTTTAAATATTTTTCTCATAAACTCGCGAGAATTTAAAAACGTTATTCCCTTATTCAAATACTAGAGAAAAGTAATTAATTGTACAGCAAACCAGAATGTGCGTATGTTATGCACGCTTTAACATTACTGTCTAAAATATAAAAATAAAGTTTCATAAAAAAAATAACTTTCAACCAGGTCAAATTTTATTTTTTATGAATAAACACAGAGAAACAGATTTGTGTAAATTCGCAATCTGATTAGTCTCTAACGTACTTACAATTTAATGGACTACTAGAGATTATAATTTTGTTACATATAACGATAATGGTGAATTTGAAAATACATTAGCATTTCAAAACATAATCACAAATGCTATTATTATACACTGTAAAAAAAATTCCGCAACGTTCCTGGGAAAAAATGGGCAGCTGAGTTGCCCATTATTTCCAAAAAACATTTCTTGAAAATGACTGGTACTTTACTGTATATGTTAAAAACTTTCTACAGAAATGCCAGTAAGTTTCCTGCGAAATACCAGGAATATTTCTGTTGACAGCAAAACATTACTGACATATTCAAGGCTGGAGTAGCACAAGACCGAAAAATGTCCAGACCAGGGATCGAACCTGGATACTTGGCGTGCCGTGCCAATGCCTTACCTGTTAGGCTATCCGGACCGATACCTGGCTGACATAATTCACTCTGGATGTTCGTTCCCTTCATTATGACATTACTGACATTTCACAGCATGCGGGATCCGCAGACGATTTTTACATTTCCAGTTGACAATTTTCGCTTTATTATCATTATTTGTTAGAATGAAAAAATATTTTGAAATTGACATCAAAATTATTATTTATAATTTACACGAAAAAATAAATTTTCAGTTAAAATTCAATAAAGTAAATATATATGTGATATATTGTTTCTGAACTTTGCTTAAAATATAAAAATATATAAATGTAAATAATAATTAGAAAAAAAAATCTAGACATAAAATATTTTGGATTTTCGTCAGTGATTATGTTAGTTTACAAGTTAGATAAAATACATATAAATTTTCATGAAAAAAAAACCTAAACGTAATTGTATATTTTTTTCCGAAAATTAAAAAAAAAATTCAAATTTGCAGCAATTTAAAGTGTCAAATATATGTCAAATTTAAATCAAATTGTAATAAAGTGTTAAAATATAAAATTAATTAAAAAAGAAAAAAAAAGTCAAGAGGTAGCATCGAACCCGGGCCGTACGGGTGGCGTGCAAGCTTTCTGCGTCTACACCACGAAAGATACGTTGAGAGTTGCAAACTAATGGATATTTGAAACGTATGCTAAAACTCGGCATCTAATTTCTGAAAATCTAAGGCCCATTTGAAGAAATCCTTTCACAAGAATAATTAGAGATAAGAACTCTAAAACATACTTTAAATTAATCAAAATAGGTGAGAATCATATTTGATTGTCCCCTGGTTAATGCAGATCCAAATAATAGGTGTATTTTTTTTTTACACAGTCTGCTCGTTAAAGATTTCACAGACAAGTACGAGAGATAATCTCTTAGTGATGTCACAGAGGTATTGTATTTTCATCTGAATTATCTTGACAATAGAGACGTAAAGGATTATGTCGTCTATTGATTTATTTGCATTCCATATTGATTTTTTTACATTCATTTAAGGAATTCGTTTTCGACACTCGCGCGCGAGCAACGGATTATAGGGAAAAAAAAATAATAAATGACGGCCGCAGCGTTTTGCTGTTTCCAACTTTTGTTCAGGAACGTTTCAGATAAGAAAACCAGAATTTCACAGGAAAGAGCTAAATTATTCTGAAAACCTGATAAAAGGCGAAACGTTCCTGGATTTTACATGGAAAGTTACCATTTTTTTTTACAGTGTAATTATATAATTGTAATTATAGTTGAAACCTATAGTTACAAGTGCATGCTACTGTAATTGCAAATTTTTAAATAAAATAGGATTATAATTGTACTCTAAAAGTTTATACATTTTATTACGGTGCTGTTGTGATAACTAAGATGTTTTAGTTAAAATTACGTGTAACGGACTCAGCAAAATTTTAAATTATAGTTTATATGTGTTTTATTTTCCATTTTTCTGTAATTAATTTAAACCCTTTAAAGTACAGTCGGGCACTATGTCGGGTAATCCTTGTTTCACCGATATCTATGTGTACTTTTGTTTGTTTGTTTGTTTTTTGTCCTTTTGTGTTAAAGAAATTTTCCCGAAATAGATTCAGCATTCACAGATGAGAGTTGAAAGGAAAAAGTAAAAATTTATATTTAAAATCAAAATTCGTCTAATTAGCGTTTATATTTCTACGCATTCGGTTGATGGAAAATTATTTTTCAACATGTTTGGGTAATATTTAAATGTATATGCTATATTCTCTAATATTCAGTATCTGTTCTAGTTATAATATAATAGTTATAATGTATCTGTTCTAGTGATAATATACTTTATATGGCAATTTTATACATATACTTAAGATTCCAGAAGTTGATAAATTTATATGGAATTTTTTATTTGTTTTATAAAAATTTATATGCTTCAACAATAATCCAAGATTTTAAAACTATAATACAGTAACACTGAATGTACAAATAAAAAGGTCTTTGCTTATTTATATGTGCTTAGTTTCTTTTAAATGTTGGCAAGTAAATGGAAAAAAGTACAATTTACACATCCCAGCAGAAATACAGAGCACATTAAATACAGAGCTATCGGTAAGGAACCGGCCGACAGCCGGTTGTCAGTCCAGCGGTATTGGCACGATACAGGCTGCCGCTATCTGTTTCGTATCTTTTTTTGATATGCCGCGCGAATGCGGCCTAATTCATGAAGCAAAGAGACGGTCCGGTATCGGCAGAACACTATGCAGAAAGCACGCCGATAGCTAACCATGCGAATGTCGACCGCAGACCGACACCAGCATAAATTGAAAAAAAAAAAATCTCTATTTGTATGGCGCCATCTTGGCATGTTCATTTGTTAATATTTCAAAGGAGCATATTTTGGCGATGGAAAAGGTTGGGTTAGATCGGAGGACCCTAAGGACAGAAGGTACACGACTTAACTACTTGATCACCGAGGCTGGTTGCGGAGAGGATTCTATGGGGTAATAAGGGGGATGCATTTCGTTAAGGGATGGTTTGTCGTTGTAGGTAAATGGTAGATGGGAAAATTGGAATTTTGAAGTTCTTTTAAAATTTGTTTTTTCTGTAATTGTCTTATGTGCGTATATTTAAACGTTAATTTAATATTTAAATGAATTAAATAAATATCTTTGCGAATTATTTGAAGCAAACCAATTGTTTTTTCTTATAAACGTAATAATCATTATTTAAAAAATATATATTGAGATTTAGAAGTTTGTTCAGTTAATAAAATTTTCTTATAAGGAATTATAATGTAATTTCATATATTGCGTTAATTTATAAAATATGTTTTTTTAGCATGAAAAAACTGATTTTATTAAATAATTTGGTAATTAATAACTTCTAATTAGAATAAGATTTTATTTTATGTCTTTTGATGATTTAAAATAGGGCATATTTTAAATGATTATATTGCAATATTGTTTTATTACTAATCAGTATGTTTCAATTTCAAAATAATATAAAAATATTAATTTATATATTTTTTCTTCTTTTGGTAGATAATTATTTAGATTTGGGGAGATTTTTGAATCTTTCTTATAAATTTAAGAATGCTTAAATATATAATAAAATGAGAGAATTTTAGAGGTTTTTCTATTAATACAGTTTTCTATTTAGGAATTATAATGTAATTAACTGCGTTAATTAAAAAAATATATATTTGTAATATGGAAAAACTGAGTTTAATAAAAAATTAAGTTGGTAATTAATCACTTTTAATTAGAATAAGAATTCATTTTGTGTCATCTGATGATTTAACACTAGAACGCCCGATGGAGTCGTTTCGACTCCAAATGCCCCTAAAACGCCCATATCTCTGAGAAATTTTGATTTTCTACCCCCCGCTTCCTTGACTTTTATTATTTTTATATTCTCTATTTATTCTGAAATTTATAAATTATTTGCACATTTAATAAATTGATAATGAGGCATTACCCCTAGAACGCCCAACGGAGTCGAATCGACTCCAAAGTAAGATTTGTAAAATACTTTCATTATTTTTGCGTAACATGACCTTGGGATTCATAATAATTTTATCTGTTATCAGGAAAGTAAATGTTTTTGTTTCTTTTCTCTCTACACCCCTTTTGTTGAGAAAAATGGTTAGTTCCATGCACCTGCTGAAATGATTGCGTACTGCTTGCGAAATTCTTTGTATCATTCCAATTGTTTTAATTTTTATCAGTCTTGTGTTTCATCATAGCTAAGCAACTCAGTTTATCCTTTTTATTAGAAATAAAACATAATGTCAAGGAAAAAATTTCTAACACCGGGCAAAATAACTGCTCTATTACGAGAGCTTTCAGATAATGAATCTGAAGGTGGTGAGTTATCAGAAAATGAAAACGAAATTCAAGAAATTATTATTGGAAATGATTCTTCATCAGATTCCGATACAAATGAAGATGCGCTAATTATTGCACCTGAAAGAGATGGAATTCATGTCGCTCCAGATGGCACACAATGGAAAATTTGTGCAAATAAGAAAATTTCTGGAAGATATCCGAAGCAAAATATCATGTGTCAGTCAACTGGGCCAACTATTTATGCCAAGAAATTCGTGAAATCTGAAAGCGTTTTGAGTGCATGGCTGTTATTTGTAGATAAAAAAATGCTGGAACAAATACAAAGATGCACAGAAACAGAGGCAAGACGTGTTCTTGAAACCGGTAACTGGACAGTTACCGGTTACATGTATGCCTTTATTGGAATTTTGTATGCCCGAGGTGCATGTGGTGCAAATGGAATTGATATTCATTCTTTGTGGTCAAACTCATGGGGTTTGAATTTTTGCACTGAAACTATGAGAAGAAATAGGTTTTGTGAAATTTTTTGAGATTCGATTTGAAATCTACCAGATCTATACGTTTAAAAACAGATAAATTTGGAATGATATCTGATATATGGAATAGATTCACTGAAAACTGTATTGCCTGTTTCAAGCCTGGTGAAAATATAACAATAGATGAACAGTTATTTCCAAGCAAAACGCGTTGTCCTTTCACGCAATTCATACCTTCAAAACCGGTTAAATACGGACAAAAGTTTTGACTTGCAGTAGACCTTCGAACAAAGTACTTACTGAATGCGTTCCCTTATTTAGGCAAATGTGAAGATCGGCCTTCAGATCAAACTTTATCAGAATATGTAGTTATGCGATTGATGCAGCCATTTCTAAACAAAAGCATTAAAGTCACGGTTGATAATTATTTCACGTCACTGCGTTTGGCTGAATAACTGAAAAAGAAAGGTACTAGTTTAGTAGGCACTACGAGAAAAACTAGGAGAGAAATTCCAAAAACTTTGAAAGATTCGAAAGATAAATTATACGAAACAAAATTTCTAAAACACGAAGAAACCGGTACTACTCTAACCGGGTATCAAGGAAAGAGAAAGAAAAATGTTATTATTCTTAGCACTCTCCACCCATTCATTGATATTGAAAACAACGAAAAGAAAACCCGAGAAACTGTTAGATTTTATAATGAAACTAAGTGTGGTGTTGACGTTATTGATCAAATGGCTAGGAAATATTCAGTGAAGGCGCCCTCCCGAAGATGGCCTGTGCATACTTTTTACAGTCTCTTAGATTTAGCAGCAATAAATGCCTGGATCATTTATAAAGAAGTTACCGGAGAAACAAAAATAAGCAGACAAGCATTTATTCAGTTATTAGCAGATGAATTGCGTCAAAATTATACATCTGCTAAAAATAAACCAACAAGAAAAAGACTCGCTGATACATCATCTGAAACAAAATCCCTAAAGAGAAGAAAATGCGAAGTAAAATTGTGTAAATGCAACATGACTTTCAATGATTGCATAACATGCAAGAAAATGGTTTGTGGAAAATGCTTGGCCAAAACTGACTACACTTGCCAAAACTGTATTTCAGATTGAAAAATTGAAACGATCCTGTGAGTATTTCCTTTAAAAATATTATCCAATTTCTTAAAAATGCGTATATAAATATTGTTCTTTCAATTGTAAAATATATATATGAATCTTAAATTCAAACATAAATATTATATTTACACTCTTCTATTCATTTCAATGCGTTTCATTTATTTTTTCTCTTTTGAAACAGACAGGAGTCGAAGCGACTCCCGCGGGCGTTCTAGGGGGGAAATGGTAGCGGGCGTTCTAGTGTTAATGTCGAACATATTTTTAATGATTACGTAGAAATATTAATTATTCTGCTTATCAACATTTTTTTCTGTCTAAAATAAAATAGAAATATTAATTTACCTTTTTTTTCGTTTGTCAAATAATTTTTTAAAAGGGGAAGACTTCTGAATCTTTCTTTTAAATTTTAATGCTAAATTGATGGGATTTTTTTTACATTTTTATAGCTTTTTAAATAATTTTAAAAACTTTTAAGTAATTTGCTTTTTAAATAAAGAAAGGGAATTAGCCATTGCTTTTATAATGAATATATAATTAGAAAATAAGTTGAATTAACGTATGAAGATTTTTTTTTTTTTTGTGAAAAATTTATAATGAATAACAATTTTAATGAGCAATTTAAAAAATTCTTTTGATGATTCAAATATATTGTAGATCCTTTTAGAAATGAATTAAAAAACAATTTTTTTAAATAAATAAATAAATATAGGCTATTTTTGACAATTTTTCTGTTTATCGCTTTTAGAATTTTATATGAAATGTACATAACTTTATTAAACCATTTTATTTCTTGAATAATACCTTTTATTTATCACTCACGCATATATGAGAATAAAAAAAGCAGTTTTATTTCATAATTTTATAATGATCCTTAGGCAAGTATAAAAATATATAAAGCCCCTTAATCTAAAAAATATATTTAATATTATAAAAATAGCAAATAAAGCCTTTGTGCAACAATATTAAAAAGCAGAAAAACCAACGTTTAAAATGCACAAATAACATATGAAAAGCAGCAAACAGCTGTTTCGAATCTACTAGCGAGATTCTTCTTCAGTGCAAAAGGAACAGCGTGCTAGAAAAAGCAAGGCTGAGCAAAATCATAGACAGAGACGCGCTGGCTTTTATACCCTATGCGGGTGGCGAAGGCGCCGAAACAACCAATGAGAGAGAAGCAGTGGAAACGACTGGGTGGACAAGTAGCGACATCTACCGGAGATGTAGAGAAAAGAAACCAAAAAAGGGGAATTAAATTAACGCTTTCCAAATACTTGGAAAATCTGGAGTACTAGATAAGTCATTGACTAAAGAGTGAGAATTTTTAATGATATGATAAGCTTCCCAAAAATCAAGATCAAGGTTAGAAGAACATTTTTGGATAATGATGGCTGAGGAAAAATCGAACCTATGTTGAGAAGACCAAGAATGTTGAGCAATAGAAGAACGTTTGAGCTCCTGATTTTTAACATAACCTTCATGCTCTTTTAAACGAAATCTAAGAGCACGTTTAGTCTGACCAATATAAGAAAGACCGCACTGACAAGAGATCTGGTAAATGCCCCAATTATCTAGGCGATCAACGGGGTGTTTGAGATTTGAAAAAGGGATTTTATTAACAGGAGAAAAAATAACTTTAAAATCAAACCTTCTTAGGATTTTAGCAACTTGCTGACTGATTTTAGGAAAAAATGGTAATACAACTGAAGTATTAGAGTTGGAATTAGAATGCTTTGCAGAATGGTCGGAATTCGTCAATTTCTTATAAATAGAATCGATAATATTAGAGGAATAACCACGATCGACAGCAATAGCTTTGAGGTAATTAAGTTCAGCACTAAGTAACTGAGGAGTGGAACAAATATTAGTAGCCCGAAAAACAAAAGTATTGAAAGCAGCGAATTTCTGGTTAGGGGGATGAGAAGAATACCTGTGAGGTGGGAGGCTGACAGCGAAAGGTTTACGAAAGACGGTAGTCTGAAAGCCATTTTCACAACGAATAACAAGGACATCCAGGAAAGAAAGACAGTTATTGGTCTCAATTTCAGAGGTAAATTGAATGCAGGGATCAATGGAATTCATAATAGAGAGAATATGATTAATATCCGAATTCATTTCAATCAGGACATAAACATCATCAACATAACGAACATAGAACGGAAATTTTAAGATTTCAAAAAG
Source organism: Maratus speciosus (assembly GCA_963932465.1). Classification (NCBI taxonomy): domain Eukaryota; kingdom Metazoa; phylum Arthropoda; class Arachnida; order Araneae; family Salticidae; genus Maratus; species Maratus speciosus. Next base: position 594,873,760 of record OZ010789.1, on the reverse strand, counting down.
CTTGACCTCAAAATAGTGCATATAAATATCGCATAAAATTGGACTAAGAGGATTACCCATAGCCAAACCATCAATCATGCGGAAGAAATTACCATTGAAAACAAAAGTATTTTGTGACAAGCAAGCGCGAGTGAGAAGTATAAGTTCCTCGATTTCAAAATAAGAGAAATGGAATTCACAAAGCCTTTTCTTGAGGCAATCTAAAGCCCCCTCAACCGGAACGTTTGTAAATAATGATTTAACATCAAAAGAAACCATCATGTGACCCTGCGGCTTAAAATTATGAAGTTTTTTAACAAAATCAAAAGAATTCTTAATTGTATTAATTATTCTTATTGTAGGAGTAAGAAGGTTATTCCTAAATTCATTTCCATTCGTTGTAATTTATTTTCTTCAAATAGGATTGAGAAGGTCTTATTTCGTTCTAAATTAGCTCTTTTAAGAGCTTTGATTCAAGAGACTCGCCACAAAATTGCTCATATAGAGCGCGAGTTATATTCTTTACATATCAGCCTCGCTAATTCTACTCCTGATTTTCAGTCCATTGATAGAAGGTCATGGAGCAGAGTTCTCACAGCTTCTTCTGTTCATTGTTCGGTTTTAAAGAAGAAATTTAATGCGCTTTGTGGAAGTTCTGTCGCTAATAACTGCAGTAATTTGCCTCTTGTTAACCAAAATGCTGTTGTCAATCTTTCTAGTGTTCCATTAAGTAACAATCAGCTCGATGCTCTCAAATTGAATAACAATTTTTCTGTCTCTGCTATTCCTTCTTTACCTAATCTTATTGCTCCTATTGAAAGAGCCTTTAAGCATAGCGCTCTATCTTCTTCTCAAAAAGAGTCTATTAGGCATCTCATTGCCAATACTGTTGATTTCAATTCTAATGTTTATAAACCCAATCTTAAACATCCTGTTAAACAATGTCTGAAAAATTTGCGTTCTGATCCAAACTTAATTATTACTAAGGCCGACAAAGGTGGTCAGATTGTTCTTCTCGACAAATCTACGTATTTGGAAAAAACCCATAAATTAATTAATGATGGTCCGTATGTGGATATCCGCAAAGACCCTTCCACTAGTGAAATTAACTCTATTAAGTCTGCCATTAAGTCTTCTGCCGTTATTCCTGCTAACTTTAAGAAGTCCCTTATTCCGTCTATTGCGCATTGTGCCAGGTTTTATGCTTTACCTAAGGTCCATAAACCTGACATTCCTTTTAGACCTATTGTCTCTAGTATCGGTACAGCTTCTTATAAGCTTGCCAAATATTTAGTTTCTGTTTTTTCTCCACTTTTGAGCAGTAACTGTTTCACTGTTAAGAATTCTTTTGATTTTGTTAAAAAACTTCATAATTTTAAGCCGCAGGGTCACATGATGGTTTCTTTTGATGTTAAATCATTATTTACAAACGTTCCGGTTGAGGGGGCTTTAGATTGCCTCAAGAAAAGGCTTTGTGAATTCCATTTCTCTTATTTTGAAATCGAGGAACTTATACTTCTCACTCGCGCTTGCTTGTCGCAAAATACTTTTGTTTTCAGTGGTAATTTCTTCCGTATGATTGACGGTTTGGCTATGGGTAATCCTCTTAGTCCAATTTTATGCGATATTTATATGCACTATTTTGAGGTCAAGCTTTTTGAAATCTTAAAATTTCCGTTCTATGTTCATTATGTTGATGATGTTTATGTCCTGATTGAAATGAATTCGGATATTAATCATATTCTCTCTATTATGAATTCCATTGATCCCTGCATTCAATTTACCTCTGAAATTGAGACCAATAACTGTCTTTCTTTCCTGGATGTCCTTGTTATTCGTTGTGAAAATGGCTTTCAGACTACCGTCTTTCGTAAACCTTTCGCTGTCAGCCTCCCACCTCACAGGTATTCTTCTCATCCCCCTAACCAGAAATTCGCTGCTTTCAATACTTTTGTTTTTCGGGCTACTAATATTTGTTCCACTCCTCAGTTACTTAGTGCTGAACTTAATTACCTCAAAGCTATTGCTGTCGATCGTGGTTATTCCTCTAATATTATCGATTCTATTTATAAGAAATTGACGAATTCCGACCATTCTGCAAAGCATTCTAATTCCAACTCTAATACTTCAGTTGTATTACCATTTTTTCCTAAAATCAGTCAGCAAGTTGCTAAAATCCTAAGAAGGTTTGATTTTAAAGTTATTTTTTCTCCTGTTAATAAAATCCCTTTTTCAAATCTCAAACACCCCGTTGATCGCCTAGATAATTGGGGCATTTACCAGATCTCTTGTCAGTGCGGTCTTTCTTATATTGGTCAGACTAAACGTGCTCTTAGATTTCGTTTAAAAGAGCATGAAGGTTATGTTAAAAATCAGGAGCTCAAACGTTCTTCTATTGCTCAACATTCTTGGTCTTCTCAACATAGGTTCGATTTTTCCTCAGCCATCATTATCCAAAAATGTTCTTCTAACCTTGATCTTGATTTTTGGGAAGCTTATCATATCATTAAAAATTCTCACTCTTTAGTCAATGACTTATCTAGTACTCCAGATTTTCCAAGTATTTGGAAAGCGTTAATTTAATTCCCCTTTTTTGGTTTCTTTTCTCTACATCTCCGGTAGATGTCGCTACTTGTCCACCCAGTCGTTTCCACTGCTTCTCTCTCATTGGTTGTTTCGGCGCCTTCGCCACCCGCATAGGGTATAAAAGCCAGCGCGTCTCTGTCTATGATTTTGCTCAGCCTTGCTTTTTCTAGCACGCTGTTCCTTTTGCACTGAAGAAGAATCTCGCTAGTAGATTCGAAACAGCTGTTTGCTGCTTTTCATATGTTATTTGTGCATTTTAAACGTTGGTTTTTTCTGCTTTTTAATATATTTAATATCCTCAAATAATCCCGAACTTGAATGAAAATATAAAAAAAAAAAATGTCGGCAAAGATTAAATATTCCGAATTCGTACCCATGTTGGCAAATCTAATCGGACCACTAACAGAAATCACATATCGGTCCTGCATCACTTGCTGGTGTCAATCGCTTGCCGATAATTAACCATAAGAGAACCGATTACGATAACCGGCAGTCGAAAAAACAGATTCTTAAATTTCAGTTGTGGATATGCTACCCACACTTCACCGAATTTACTGTGCCGATGCCGATTCTTAACCGAAACTGACAACTGCGGTCTGATCGTGTGCCGAAAGGTATTGTTTGCTGGGTTGTATTAAAAATCAGAACAATTACTCTGAAATTACATATATAACTTCTTTAATAAGATTCGTATAATTTTCTAGAAAAAATAAATAAAGGTTTTCTTATTCTGATTCTTTGTAATAAGAAAATAAGGAATCGAAATGAGGAATCGTATATTTTCTTATTTCAAAACTTTCAAAACAATAAGATTTTCAGATTTATAATAAAATATTTACTAGCTTCTTTATAAAATGTGTTTCAGAAAGTATTTAATGCTTCCTTTCTCTTATATAATGATAAATTTATCAGTTTTTTTTTCATAAATAAATCAATTCGGTGAAGTGTATCTTTCAAATTCATAAAGATCTTTCGTGTGACAAGGGTGACGAGCATCTGAGTGTTAATAAGACGACAGTTTTGCGGAACTCACATTAACAAAAATCTTTCTAAGCGTCTAAATAATAAAATAAATGTTCTATTTGTATGAATAAATGGATTTTGATTCAATTTATTGTTGATTATAATTAACTATTCTGTATTTTGAATTATTCTAAGGAAAATTACTTTTACTTTAGATTACTTACAGGACATTTTATAATTAACGAAAGCTTTCTTTCTACATGTTCTGGATTTTGTTTTTAGAATTTTTGACATGTATTAATAATCTTCATTTATTGCAAATAGCTGCAACGTTAGATCTAGAAAATAATTGCATACGATGAAGTATGATCCTAAAAAAACGAAATCTTTTGCTGCAAAAATTTAAATTAATTAAAATCATGAGATGCAAATAAGAAAGTTATTCTCATTATTTTTATAATGTATTTCACTTATTGAATCAAAAATGTTAAATCAGACATTTGTTATTTTTTAGAGATTTTATGAGCATTTGTTTATGTTGAAAACATGTTTATAGATTTTATAAATTTTGCATTTTTATATAAAACGAAGATAGCCACCTATGATTATCAAAGAACATTTAGATGGATGCATATCATAATCATTATTCGAAATATCGCCTTAAAATATTTATCTTATTCTACCTTTTATTAATAAATGCTGCTAAAATAAGAAGTGTTTTGAAAGTTATTTTTGATATGAGAAATCATAAATTCTACATTTATAAAGGTGGTATAGAAAAAAATATAAACATGTAGAGAAACAAAATTCTGCTTTTTTAGGTAGAAATATCTTATCAATTAAATTGGTTAACTGAAATGAACAGAAAATTTGTTTTATCACTATTATGAACGGTGAATCTGGTAATTTTTTTTCAGTATTCGGCGTTAAAAGAAACTTTATTGATAAAAACGTAATTATAGATCCTTTTAATATCAGTAATTTTTTGTAGTATACATTCTTCAAGTGGGCTATAAAAATAAAATTTGTTTTAAATTCTTCAACAATTCATATTTTTTTACATGCTTAGTTTTTCTATTAGTTTCTTTTTCTTAGTATTTTAGAGTAAGGGTTAAACTTTCCTTCGATAACAAAATATTATAGTCATTTTTAATGACAGTACAATTCTTGTCGGTTTGATTGTGAACATTTTTTTTTAAATCTAACTCATCGTTTAAAATTGTATTTCATTTCTTTATAAAGAGCTTCAAACTTTCAATCTTCAAGTTCGTAATGTATGTATATTTCTAGTCATATGATATTTCTAAACCAAGTTTTATTATGAATACACATCTTCTAAAATATAAAGTTAAAAAAAATAAAATAGTTTCTTTAATTATGAATTATTTTTCCTTTCAGACAACCTATTGATAGTTAAAATATGCATAGCGAATATTAGTATTTACATTTCGTTAAGGAAATATTGCTTCCCATATTATTCACATAAAGTTTTGAGCCAACAGTTGCCTTTAATGAACTACTCTACGCCTTTTGGCAAAATACTCATTTCCAATGAATAATATTATATTTACTCATGTGATATTCAAATAAATTACCAGTCAACATTTCAGTATGTATTAATGATATGTAACGCAGTCTTAGCCGTTGGTGATATGTGATAAACGAAATGAAATGTCACGAGCTTTATATAGAATAATTTATAGGAAAAATGGAATATGTATGATATCTGAAGATTTATCTTCGCATTTTGAAAAAAATTAAAAATTTGCCATTAATGAAATTTAAATAGTAATAGGATACAAATTTGCTTTGTATCTTATGTTTTGCTTTTATTTATGTCTTTGCTTTTGTAAATATTACAAAAAAAATCAATTATATTCCACAATTTCCAAATTAAAAACAGAATATATGAGCAGCCCAAATAATTAATGAATCTCGTATGAGATGTAAATTAAAATCAGCTACATCGATAATACCGCAATTTGATTAATATATACTTTCTATTTACTGTAATAGTTATTTTCTGCATAGAAATTACAATTTGTTGGAATTTTAAATTGAAAAACTGATCTTAACTTGTTGAAATTTGAAGTTATTGAAGAAAAACGCATCAACGAATGATAAATAAATATTTTATTTACATAAATACAGTATAATCTCGATTATTCGAAGTAATTCGGACCGACCCTTTTTCGAATAATGGAGAATGCTTCAATTTTAAAATTAAGGGAAAATATATGCGTTTTTTTTTTTTTTTTTTTTTTTTTTTTTTTTTTTTTTGTAACACGTGCTTAATAAAAAATAAAGAAATAGAGAAATAGAAACAAGAACAAATTATCTGAATTTAAATTTTGAAATTAAATACTACTTTCCATAATGTTTTGAAGTAATCTTTTGTCTGTCACAGTTTCTATTGCCTTTTCTTTGAAGCTCTATCATGAAGTTTTTCAACACGTTCACGCTGACGCGGTGGGTCACACTCGACTGTCTCCGAGTTGTCAAGTCTCCGGCTTTTTGCACACAACTATTAATTTAGAGAAAATGTTGTTCCTTTAAATCGCCCAATTTTTCTAATTAAATAAAACAACATTTTCTGTATCGAAATACTGGTATCCAAAAAGCCGGAGACAGCGCCGGCGTGAACGTGTAAATATTATTAGTTCCCTAGTATCACAAATCTTTCTGTTGCTCCAGTTGTGCAAAATCCCTTTTCAAAACATTCAGAAACTTCAGAATTGGCAATTTGTTTGTTTTATTCGTTCGTTACGCTCCGCAGCTTTACAGCAACTGAAGTTAAATTCAAAGGAATTCTAAGAAAGGGGATCGAAAATATTTATATGTACTCGTTGTTCAGACGCAAGGAATATGATAGTTTTTTTTTTTTTTTTTTTTTTTTTTTTTTATAAGTTTTCAAAAGGGATTTTTGCACACAAGGAATCCGAGAGTTTCGGATAAAAGAGGTTCTACTGTATATCAAAGTACAAATTTACAGAACATGAACTTTTTTGGTTGTGTGAATTTTTGTTTGTCAAATGATACGTTAAATCGCACCTTTTAATACATTATACATAGTACTTGGTAGATCGAGTCTCGCTCTGTAGCTTTTTAATGTATTCATCTTTTATTGTTGTTAATTTATCTAACTTAACCTGTTTTTTTTATGCATGGAATCTTGCAATCGATTTTTAACCCAGCCTAGAATTGTATTAATTTATTTAGGCGGCCACAGGGGATAAATCGCCAAATATTCTATGTAACTCATGCAATTTTATGGGTGTTGAAAAAGGCAATGGATTTCATTATGCGGCAATAAATGATGGACAAAATATGTGATAGAGCTGACCAACGTTAACAGTGAAATATTTTAAAGAGTTAAAAGTAAAATATAAGTTACAAAAAGTTCGCTTTTATGAATTAGTATTTAAATAAGAATAAAGTTACTGTTACATTACGAAAAATAAATTTCATAGACTAAAAATATAATTTAAATAATGTTTTTTTTTCTTTCTGGCTCTGTTTTGTTGGTAAATAAAGAGAGTAAAACGTAAATATTTTTAATAAATTCATTGTCTTGAGCTCTCTAGCATACACGAAAACAAAAGCAGTGAATTTTTCATAATCGATTTTGTTGGTCCTCACAATATTTGGAAATTTTGTGGAAAAAATATGAATTGCAGCTAAAAAATTCGGGAGTATTTTCAGGATGACCAATGTTTCCGTATAAGAGTGTTAAAGAAAACAATTTTTTGCACTTTCTCATTATTCTGCCGACCATTTTCACTAAAATAATCTGTCGCCAAACTAATTGCCAGACTCTAACACCAAGTAAACAAATGGAGGAATGTTGGCATTGAAATAAAAAAAAAGAAAAAAAATCGGAAAAGCCCCTTTTACTCAAGTATCAAGTATCAATATTATTATAAAATAAATTTTTAAATATATTAATGAAAACAGAAAAACATAATATTGGAAATTCATTTTGTATGCATTATTTTTCTTAATTAATTCTCTCAACTGCTGAGTGTTTGTGGCGTCAGTACAACCTGCATTGTATGTAAGTATGCACTGAGGCCTATCTGGATAAAGATTCAGTTTTACATTTCGAATTTGTTGCCAGATTCTTTTTTTGTAAAGATGCTTTCACTTCCGGAATCAATTTTGAAGATGAAAATTTCCTCATAAAAAATGCCTGTAACACCCCGAAATCCCCCCCCCCCCCACACACACACACACGAAAAGGCAAATGTAGAAGTCAACCTCAGATATCCAATGCAAAAGAAAAAAAAATATTGAAATTAAAACAGGATATTTAAAAAATATACATATCCCATTATTATCATTAGCGAGCGGGTGTTTCCGCATGAGTTTGCTAGCCCCGGAAATGACGAAGTAACATATAAATCAGTAAAACATCATTAAAAATTCAGATAAGTGTAGATTGCAAAAATCAATGACATAACAAACACATGTAACGCACCTGACGCCACGATCATGCAAATGTGGTGTAAAATCGACGACAATATCAAAAATTTGGCGATAGTTTTTTATATGGAAAGTAGTCGGCAGGATAGCGGAAAAGTACGCTATTTCTATTTATATTCCACAACAAACCTAGAAAAATGAAAACTAATTCGCACAGATAATCAAAAAATATGAAGGATAGATTTATATCTCGCGGAGTGATCACTGTCGAAAATGACAAAACGCACTTTGAAAATGATGTCATTAGTGGTGCAAAAGTCATAACATATTTAAGTTTTAAATATAAAAAGGCCGGTTTTCTCTTAAATATAATGGCATTTAAACACAAAAATACACTTTAAATAATAACATTTATTTTAAGAGGGGGGGGGGGGGTCGTGGTAGAACTTGGATTTTGAATTCCAAAGGGTTCATTGGAGTACGTAAAAAACAGATTTTAATGAAAATAATAATCTATCTACATAGCAAGAAGTTCGGTTTGTTATTTAGAAAAATAAACGTTTTTATTTCAGTGTGATAATCTCAGGCATATCCTGAGTGATTTCTATGTTTTATAAATATTTAAATGATTATTCTTCAACAATCGTTGTACAAGTTAATTGTTGACTGCCAAAATAAGGTTTTGTGGGAACAATTATGTAAATAAATTTGTCAAGAAAAGCAGCTTGATTTTAACATTGCTGCTAATTTTGCACCAACGTCTATAGTCATTGCATCAGACTAGGGGTATAGCGATATTTCTAACAATAGGCTAACGGGATTAAACATAACAAATGTATACACACAGCTATCTATAGAAAAATATTAGTATATTTACCGAACGTTTTTAAAGTTCTTAAGGGTGTATTCCGATCCAAACTGCTTATTTTCTGATTCATTTTTAAATTCATTTTTGCTCTCAAACGCATCAAACTAAGAAATTCTCTTATTTAGAAACTACATAATGTGTCGTGCTTCTCGATTTTTTGATAAATGCAGAAAATATTGTAAAAAATGCTGTCAAAATCGGTGTTTTGAACCGAAATTTCCGTAAGCGGGAGATCTGGGGATGAAAAAGATGGTCATACTGAGAAAATAATTGCTTAAAAATCAAATTCTAATTAATTGAGCGAAAAATGAAATCACACGGCACCTTATACAACTCTTCAAAAATCACCCCAACAAGTTTCATGCTTTTGCTTTTAAAAATGAGTCTGAAAATGTCTCAGAAAATTTCGAGCTGTTGAGGGTGGAAAAATATTTTTTCGAATAGACCCTTAAGTTCACGAAATCAACAGTTGGTAAGATCAATTAATTTTATTTTTACTAGTCAGTTTAAACAAATTTCACCACATTTTTTACTTACATATATGCCATTATCTACCGCTCGATTTAGTACAGAAGACAAGACGTTAATACCGCCTTCTAGATAATTTTTATTATGTTTATGAATGACCATTCGTATTGGCAAATATTCCAATTACGAAACATTGGAAAAAAAATTCTTTAAACCTCCCAATTTTTTTTTCTTATATCGTAACTTAGATTGATTCATCATAATAAAATAAATTATAATTTATAAAAATTGCCAGAATTTTTTTTCGATTGATATCACTTTTTTTTTAGTATTGAGCTTGTTTTAACAACAGAAAACGAGTTTCTGGTGCTCGAATTAGTACAGGCGTCAAGTTTTGGTAAAATTATTAGAGCTGTTTTCGATATATAGCAGCATTTTCTGTGATGAGTTTGTTTTAATAGGTCAAAACGAATTTAATGAATTCGACACCTACCTAGATGGGTTTATCGTGTATAAATTAGTATAGTAAATACGTTTCGAGGAAATCGTTTGAGCATTTTGCCATTTATAGCAAGGAGCATTTTCAGCGCTGGGTGTGTTTTACCCTGTAAAAACGAGTTTTCTTAGCTAAATCTTTTTCTCGTGCTCGATTTAGTACAGGAGGTAAATCTCGTGAAAATCTTCCAAGTCATTTACGATAGCATTCATAAGCGGTAAAATCGCTTGTTCTTTTAATATCTAGAGGATATATAATGTTACGGCTAAAGCAAAAATGAAGGGTAAACCTAGGTTTAACCAGTTAAAGTGGGGGTTATCCAGGCCTTGCGGATAAAGCCCGAAGTGTTCCCAACGCTTCCATCTTTAAACGGTTAAAGCTAGGTTTAACCAATCTTTGACAGTTAAAGCCCAAAGCGTACCCAACGGTTCTAGATTTAACCGACTAAAACCAGTTCTTACCGGTTAGTGAGCAAATCTATTCGCGTTAGCTATGCTGTGAGTTAGTATTGTATCATCCCTTGCCAGTGAGCGTTTGTTTTGTAAAGTGTTAACGAATTTATCTAAATAATGGAGATCGAAATATTCAGATCAAAATTCATGAAGAATTCCAAAACGTTTTATCAGCTAAGGAAAGTAATAATAAATTTTAGATGAATAGCGCACAATATAATCAGTTTATTGAAGATGTGAAAGAAGCTAAACAGTGTGCTAAAAGAACAACGGTGCACTATCGTTGTTTGAAGCGTTTCGACATATGTAATGCTGGTAGCATTCATAAATTAAATGCTCCTTTTTCTGGACCGACCCTGCAATTAAACGCGAAGCTAAACAGTGTGCTAAAAGAACAACGGTGCACTATCGTCGTTTGAAGCGTTTTGACATATGTAATGTTGATAGCATTGACAAATTAATTGCTCCTGTTTCTGCAACCGACCCTACAATTAAATATTACGTAAAAAATGAGGATATGCTTGATATTTTTCATGAAATACATGTGTCCGTTTTGCATCGTGGTAGCAATAGAACGGTGAACGAAGCCCCTAAAAAATACAAAATTATCACTCAGGAAGCTATAATGATATACTTTCGATTATACAAGTCATACGAAATGAAATTAAAATCCGGTAAAAAAGCCATCGTAGTCAAACCGATCAAACGAAATGAATAGTCGTTGTCAAGTTGATTTGATCGACATGCAGAGCAATCCTGATGGTAATTATAAGTTCATTCTTATAAACCAAGACCAAATGACGAAGTTTGTGCAACTTAGACCATTAAATAGTAAAACTATTAAATAGGTTGTTAAAGTGTTGTTGGAAATTTTTTGCATATTCGGAGCACCATCAATTTTGCAGTCCGATAATGGAAGGGAGTTTGTCAACAAAGTGGTCAAAAATTTAAGGTCTATGTGGAGAGCATTAGAAATAATACATGGGAAACCACGTCATAGTCATAGTCAAGGGAGCGTGAAAAGGGCAAACTAGATATCCAGCATATGCTCATGACATGGATGAAGTACCAAAATTGTAAAAAATGGTCTGAAGGACTTACATTTGTTCAGTTGATGAAGAACAGAGCCTATCATGATGATATATAGCGTTGCCCATATAAAGCCATGTCTGGCTGTGGTGTGAAAGTTGGTTTGAAGTCATCTCATCTCCCCTCCGAAATAATTGATGATGTTCTTAGCGAAGAGTACTTGGAGGAACTAATTAAGGATCATTATCAAGTAGGAGCTTGGTGCAATATAATAAAAGCGTAAAAAAAAAATAGCAACGTTAAAAGAACCGACTTCAATTCGGTTAAAATAATCTCTAAACCTACTTCTATACATGAACTTAACTTCCTTGAAGCATTTCATATTTATAAAAATATAAAAAATATTTTTAATTGTGCATTCGCTATTCCCCCATTATCAGACTGTTGGAAATATTACATAAAAACTTCTTTCTCTTAATCCCCCCCCTCACTACTTCGGTTCCATTTCCCATCTTTTTTCCTATTGCCTACAATCTTCTGTTTTCCTATTGGTCAATAAACCTTTAACTGGAATCCTCATCTCACCTATATATGTGAGCAAATTTCCCCCATCCTTAGCACTGAGGAAGGTATGCTATATGCTACCGAAACCGGTATGCTTAGAATTTAAAATTTTGGTGCTTTTAACGTTGCTATTTTTTACGCTTTTATAATTAAGAATCAGGATGAACAAGACTAGAGAATCGACAAAACTCAAAGTGAAGAAGTAGGCGTATCTAGTGCTGAGTGTGAAATGTGCAAAAATAGAAATGTATTATGTGATCTGTGCTCAAAATACACTGCTCAAAACAATTAAAGGATATTTGAAGTTTTATATAAAATAAAGTTATAAACGAAATTTTTTTTGCCGAAAATAGAAGAAGAGAATCACAAATGCGAATTTTTCTGGTTTTCAAACTGTGGAGTATGCAAATTTTGAGTTCGACGTCAAAAACGTCGCTTCAGTGGCAGCGAATGAAATTTGACTTTCAACTGGATAAAAGAGAATGAAGACAAGGATGATCGGCATTCAGTGATTGCTTTGTTTCGATGAGTACGATGTCTCAGCGAAGTCATTTGACAGATTCAGAAGCTTTGAGAATTGTTGGTAGGTTAGAAGGGGGTCAAACTCAAGCCGAAGTAGCGCAAGCCATTGGAGTGTCACAAAGTGTCATTTCCAGGATCTGGAACCGTTTTTTGGAGAGTGGATGTGCAGGCCGAAGACCAGGGCAAGGTCGTAGACGGGCAACAACGCCCAATGAAGATCGGTATTTAGCGTTAACAGCTCGGAGACACCGAACGCTACTCTTCTCCAACAACAACTTCGCTCGGCTACAGGCGCCATGATTTCAACTCAGACTGTACGAAACCGGCTCCATGCTGTAGGTCTGTATGCTCGCCGACCGATGGTATGTGTTAGATTAACATCAAGGCATCGTCGCGACCGCAGGGAGTGGGCAACCGAGCATGTCAACTGGAGGAGAAATGAATGGAGCAATATTCTGTTTTCTGACGAGTCCCGTTTTTCTGTGCATCCGGATAATAGGCGTATTTTCATCTGGAGGGACCGTGGCAGTAGGAATAATCCTGCGTTCGTGCACGAAAGTGTCAGATTTGGCGGTGGAGGAGTGTTGGTGTATGGTGGAATCGCCATTGACGGGCGCACTGACCTCTACATCATTCGAGATGGAGCTCTGACTGGTCGCCGATATAGGGATGAGATCCTCAGACCTATTGTAGTCCCTTACGCTGCAGCAATCGGAGATAACTTCATTTTAATGGACGATAACTGCAGGCCACATCGTGCAAACCTGGTGGAGGATTTCCTTTTCAAGGAAGGAATCGTTCGAATGGAATGGCCAGCGTGTTCTCCAGACATGAATCCAATCGAGCACGTTTGAGACGCTCTAGGAAGACGTGTTTCTGGCCGCCAACAACCCCCACAAACTCTCCAAGAACTGGAAAGAGCTCTTCTGGAAGAGTGGGGCAGAATACCCCAACTCGTCATTAATAGCCTCATTGAGTCCATGCCTCAAAGGTGTTCAACGTTGCTGGCCGCCCGTGGAAACCATACCCCCTACTGAAAATGATTTTCTTTGAAGAAAACACCTTTCCTTATTCTTTTTTTCTCATATGCACAAATTGTGTTTTTTTCCATTAGTACACAAATGCGCAATAAAATGCATTTTTTTCTGCCAAACATGTGTAATTTATTTTCATATAACCTACTATGTCTGTCGACCATGTATCAATCAGCTAAACAGTTTACCAGATACAAAATTCACCTAAAACTGCAATATCCTTTAATTGTTTTGAGCAGTGTAGATGGCATCATTGATAATAGAATCGAAGCAAAGGCAAACTTAACAGAATGGCTAAAAAATGAAATCTTTGTCCAGCATTAAATTTCCACCACGCAGTGTTGATGATAATGTTAGATATAAAATTCCTGACGTAGATAGAGGAAGGGTGATTTTAGAAATATCATTTTATTAGTTCTTGAATGTGCTGAGAATGGATTGTATAAGTTAGGTAATGAGAATGGAACTTTTCCTGACATGTTTTCACGAAATTAACTTTCTGTATGTGAATCAAAATGTGTAAACATTAGGGATGTTTCAGCTGAAAACAAGTCCTTTCGCAAATCGCAAATCTACAATCAAGATCTGGTGGTGAAGGATTTAAAAAATGCCATTGCAAAACAAAGTGCGGAACCAAGAAATGTCTTTGCAAAGCTGGAAATATATTATGTAACTCTAAATGTCATTCAAGTTTATCTTGCAATAAGTAATTAAATTTAAAAAATCAAAAACCCCGACTGCGTAAAAAGCGAACTAATTAATTATGTCTCATTTTTTTTTATTTACTTGTATTGATGACATTTATTTTGTGTTTAGTTGTTAGTTCCTTCTATAAACAATGTTTTGATGAGGCTTATAGATGTCGATGATGATTAGAATTGCAGCAAAGCTACAGATCCTACCTTCCAGTTTGTGTAATATATAAACGGAGCTTCTGACTGTCAAATATTCAATGAAGCATAGCTTCATTTTGAATAACTTATCCAATGATATGCCACTCAATAGGATGTGTAAAAGATTTTTTCGTGTCTACCGCCATTTTGAATTTATAAAAACAAAACCTAGCCTATAGCCATCAGACGGTTAAGACGAATCAATACAGACATCATTTATTAAAATCCATCCAGCCGTTGGGATGTTTCGAGGATATAAATAAATCCACATACCCAGATACGCGTGAAACACATAACCTTTCTTGGCAGTCGGGTAATAATAAGTAAAACTACTTCTTACAGTTTTAAAAATACTTCTGATTAATTTAATTTTAATTTGCATTTTTATTATTAATGTTCTTATTCATGGTTACTTTTATTTATGTATTATCTTATAACATATTGCTTTATAAAATTATAGGGTAGATATGCCAGTAATGGACAAACTTCTATTTTTTGGTTTAAAAAATAAACAATTAAAATTTTGCATTTATTATTATTATTTTTCATAATTTCATTTTACATGTTTTATAATTTGGGTTATCGTTGATACTCTTAATCAAACCAATCAGGAAGAAAAAAATAATCACTCAAAGTTCAATTATTTTTCAGTGAAAATTCTCAGAGCTGGCTTCATTTAATAAATTTATATATTCTTTATTTTCTTGCAAAATTTGCATATTTTTGTTTTGGCAGTAATAAAAAAACTTTGTATTTTATATACTAATAAGTATTTATAAAATTTCAATTTTAAGACCCGTGTCTATTATCAGAATGCTTAATTAGTCCATTTCCAGTAACAGAGTTACTACCCCATGTAGTAGTCATTGCTAAAAATGCAATTTCTGTTACGTTTATATTGCATAAAATATTATTATTTAACTGAAAACGTAAGTAATCAAATTTAATTGTTAAACTACGCGTACCAGGATGTAATAACACATTTTTTTTTGTTTTTTTTTTAATAGCTGCTTTTAATTAATTTCATGTGGTTTTCAATATTTTAATCACATTATTATTTTTTTTTATAACAGTGCCTTTCTTATGTCATCTGCCAATGAATGAAAGCAATCAGGAAATAGAGAATATTGTTTATGCGCACATGGCTCATTTGCTCACCATTTAAATCATATATATTTTAAAAAAGAATTAAATTACAGAAGTTGTTAAAAATCTATTTTTTTTTTGTCGTAAACGATTACTTATTCCTCCCTGATAATATATATATTTATATATATATATATATATATATATATATATATATATATATATATATATATATTAATGAAATCTACGGTGGTAATGAAACCAGTAAGTCTTCAGTTCAGTGGCCTCAAACGTCATAGTTCTGCAGTTTTATTTTGAAATTATTTTATTTAGTATTTAAAATATTCAGCCGGAAGTATAATTTGTTTTATATTTGTAATACTAATTTCTACAAGTAGTTTCGGGAAGTTTCTCTGTTGAAAATAGTGGGAAGTTAATCTATGCACTAATACTCAAGAATTTTTTTCTTTTTTAGAATTTTGACTAAATTATTATCTTCTAAAGCCCGTACTGTCTGAATAATTGATAACTTCAATTCATTGACGGTTAGTGTTTTAAACTATCTATATAAAATAATTAAAATATTTATCTTGTCATAATTACGATAATTAATCCAAACAGTGAATAAATCTAAAAAATATTTTATTACTGATATCCTAATTGTTAAGTTTATTTGAAAATAACTATTTTGGCTCACTGGTATGCTTTTATTAAATTCTGATAGCAAATATAGTTATAAAAACAATTATATCTATTATGTTTGTGGGGTTTTCATTACTGGAACAGAGGGTGTCCAATAATAGAATTTTGGGCGTTTTGATATATTTCTGATATTTACAATTAAAATTTGATACATATTGAGAAATGAGACTATAAGTATTGTGTATAGATTAATATTATATTGAAAAATACAGAATATAATAATTATAAGTATTAATTAAAAAATAACTTTAAAGAAATTCCTTAAGAGTATCCATTACTGGCACATCTACCCAATATGTTATAATTCATTTATAAGATTAAACCATTTGATAAGATTATTACTAAAATAAGTAGTAATATTATCAAATTTAAAGCAGTAAATACTGTTTGATAACATTTGTTAAGGTGCATCAGTTGTTTAAAATGCATGGTTAAAGTGTGGTATTTGTGGGAATATCGAAAAAAAAAGGACAATGTTATATAAAATACAAATAAAATGTGAAAATTAAATCACTTTTTAAACGTTATTCATGGGCGTAATTTTTAAATTCCTGTGTGCACTTTTGTGAAAATTCTTTTCTTAATGTACTGATCTTTTCTTTTCTTTTCAGTTTCTGCATTCAAATACTTAAATTACTCAATTTTTTTTCGTTCAGTTCCTGCAACCAAACAAAATATTTCTAATTACAAGGTTTTAATATGTTTCTACAAAGATGTTTCATAATAATTTCGAGCTTTAACCAACCAAAAATTCTTCGACCTAGCTTTAACCGGTTAAAGATGGAAGCGAAGGGAGCTCTTCGGGCTTTATCAGCGAGGCCTGAGTAAATCACTTTAACCGGTTAAACCTAGGTCTACCCTTCATTCTTGCTTTAGACTTAACATATACATAATTAAACTTCCTCTGATGATAAATACATGGAAATGCCCCGTATGAATGGTTTATGTATAAAGCTGGACTGTGGAATCATTTTTATAACAGTCCACTTTAAAAGAAATTGAAATTTGTTCCAGACTTTTTTTTATTAGGTATTACAGAAATTATAAACCTAATGACCATTATTTCCGTTTTTATAAATTTCCAATGTAATTTAAAATAGTTAAAAAAGTTTGTATAATTAAAATATAAGAATCATATAATACAAATTTACATTCCTATACGTCTGAAACACGACTTCATATTTCTATACGTCTGAAACACTACTTCATATACATTAACGAGTAAATAAAAATCTTATCGGATGTTTTTAAATTTTCAATCGAAAATGTTATAAAGGTCAGATTTAGAAAAAGAAAAACAGAAGGAAAGAATTGAAATAAAATAAAAAACATTTTAAAGTACTTTAATCACAAATAGTTTAACCATTTCGGGACGGGTGATGCATATATGCATCGTCAAAAGGTACATGCAGAATTTGATTTTGGCACCATTAATAAATAAATGTAATAATTGTCTTATTTAATTATAGCATTTATTGGTATTTCACCACTAAAGGGATCTGTTTAAAAAAAGCGGGTGACGTGAAAGGGGGTAGTTTACATGGATGAAATTCCTTATAGTGCACTCTACTAAGAAAGTGTGGAGTTAGTGCTCTTATATAGTAAAAGGTACACCACAGGAGGGGTGGAGGGGTGATGAAAACTGCAAAGTTTGAGAACGCCTTTACATTTGAAAATATCTTTACTAGAAGTATATAAATTAATCCTAATTGTTTGAATAGTTTAAAGGGTTTTTTTTAAACATATTTATAATCATGACCGATAACTTTAAAACTGTCTATAGAAGCCATTTTCTTTTATTAGATATATTTAAAATGTAACCTTTTAAAAATGTAGTGTAATAATTGTGAACCAAAGTAATCATTGCCATTAAAGGGAGTTATTATTATGTTATTTAATATATAAGTGTAGCTGTAAAGGTATATATAATATTTTAAAAAATAATATACGAACTTACAATAAGATTTTATTAAATATTTCAAAATATTCTGTACAAGCAATATAGATATATATATTTTAACAATAATGTTTCAAAAAAAAAACTGTAACTCAAATACTTTAGTACGTACAGTAACTGTACTTAAAGTGAAATTCTGCCTGGTGTTCAGTACGACTTAAGATTTAAATAAAGTGCCTTTTGAAAATTTCTTATTCTTAGGGGCCACGTCTATTAACCATATGCTAAAAATGACAAAAATAATTATTTATTTAATTTAAATAAAATAGTAATTTTATTTTTTAGAAAATTTAAAAACATTTTTATTAATCCTATAGAGAAAACAAGAAAAGCATGAGAGAATTTCATTCGTAAAATCGCAAATTATTATTATTATTTTTAATCAGTATCATAATGAGTCTTGGATTTAAGAAACTATAGCTAAAATGTAGGCAACTATCATAAGATAAAATATTATTTTATTATGAGCAAAAATTTTGTTTAGCTGCATTTTTAAAGACACCACAAATGGAAAATATAATATTTTAATTGGATGTTATGCAAGCGGTACATTGATTTGATAGATAATTTTAACAAGTTAATATTTTGTACTTAGAATAAACATGCTTTGTTTTGTTTTCTTACATATTTATCTCAAAAGTAATAGCAAAATGTGTTTGAAATTATCGGCATCTCTTAAAATTATCGTTTTTGTTTTTAAGCTTCGCGTAATTTTTTTTGTCATTTTTGAATTTATTCTAACTTTTCGAAATATGATTAGTTGTAAATTTATATTCATTTGTTGTCTGATTCCTGCTTCTTATTCATATGAGTAATATGGCGACTTATGTAATAGTTCTCTTCATCTGTTAAAATTGGTAGTTAGTTTTTTTCTGCATTTCATTCCTCTTATATTGTCATCACAGTTTTCTTTTTTTATTAATCTTGAAGTAGATGAATATTGAAACAAATTCCATGTGTGAACTTCTTCCTTGGACCGTAAGTAACAAAATGGAACTTTTCGAAGTTCGGATATAATACAAGGAATTAGCAAAACGTCGATATTTTCTAAGTTTTTACCCAATAACTTCTTACCAGCACATTTTAGTGAAAGAAAACTATCATCAATCTTGTAGGGTTTTTTACAAATTCTATAAATGAAATTTTCTTTAGAATGAAATAGTAAAATAAGGCGAGAAAATTTTCCAGTTGCGACAGGTTGGGTATTTTTGATATATAGGATGATACATAGGATTGAAGTGATTAATATACACAATTCCAATAAAAGTAATACAAAACTATTGAAATTTTACTGATATGTTTAAACTAAAATATTTGAAGGCGATAAGGTCTTAAGTAATTTAAAATGTACAAATGAATCCAAATCGTTAGGTAAAATATTATAAAAAATATTAGAAATGTGGTTACTTTTCAATGATGTATTGCATATTATTTTGACCATGTAAAAGATACACTATTTAGACTGAATAATAATTTTTAAAATATTTTGTTTACTTTTTATTTATTATGGATTTATTCATTTCTGTTTTTCTTCATCTAAATTTTAGAACTCATATATGTACACGTATAACGAATGAAACATTAGTAAACTTTAATTTAATAATGGAATAATTTTTGTGATTCTGCTAAAGAATAAAATATTTTTACATAAAGAAAAAAGTTTTTTTTTTTTTTTAAATAACAATAATTGAATATTTCCTATGGAAGAGAGTACAGAACGTTCTATAACTTTAAAGTAATAACAGTTCTATCAACATGATCTCCACGGAAATCATTTGAAAAAGCGCAGGTGAATATCGAACTAAAACAGACATGGTTTCAATCAAACTCAACACCGTTTTTGGCAGATTTTAAAGAAAACAAACGATAGCAGGCAAAGAACTGACACTAAAGAAGTGTGTTGAAATTTTGCAGATTTCATTCCTGTTTTATAATATTCGACTCTTACTCTTATGGAAGAAAGTATTTCAAGATTTTAATCTTATTATTTATGGTATTTATTTCCATTAAAGTGCTATATTTCGACATTGTCTTTTACATTTTTGTTTTTCTAGATAAATAGCTTGAAATGTTTTCTTTTTTCTAAAAATTCACTTACAGATAAGTAAAGTTAATTTAAAAACAACCCATATTATTCCCTTTTCAAAAAATGTTTAAGTAGAGCATGCCACACGTTTCTTTATATATGTCCAAACCATCCGTGTTTTAAGTGTGTATTCGAAAAAATATTTTTCCACCCTTAACAGATTGAAATTTTCTGAGACATTTTCAGACTCATTTTTAAAAGTAAAAACATGAAACTTGCTGAAGTGATTTTTGAAGAAATGTATAAGAGGCCGTGTGATTTCATTTTTTACTCAATTAATTAGAATTTGTGATTTAAACAATTATTTTCTAAGTATGACAATTTATTTCATTCCCAGATCTCTCGCAGTTTTGTTACATTATTCTGAATGTGTTGGAAAGCTTTTCATAACCTATGCTTGACGCATGATTTTTTCTTACTTGTTTTTAAATGGCTACACTTTGAATGCTAGTTATAGCTTCGTCTTGCATAGCTTAATTTGCTGAGTTGTTTCCGTTTTATTTTTGTTTTAATGTGGTACGGATTATGTTTTACTAACATAGATTTTTCCTAATAGATGTTTTCTTAACACTTTTTTTTAATAAAATGATAAATCATAATAAAAATCAAGTTCTCGATTCCAAACAAAGAAAAATAATTCTACAAATATAACGCTTGCAATATTTAAAAATATGTTTATATGATTGAGGGAAAAATCTATAAATTTACAGAATTATTTATGAGGTAGTAATATTAACGTTATCCTAAGGAAAGCTGCTGATACGAAACACCTATTTCGCCAGAACTACTGAAGCGATTTAATTTTTTTTTGTTTTACAAGTAGGTATATTTTCAACATTTAAAAGAAAAATCTTTATTTTTAGGAATATCTTTAAAGAACTAATCTTAAATCTTAGGAAAGAACGAATTTGTAGTTCATCTATTGCAGAACTTGTAAAAAGAAAATTCAACTCTTTACTATTACTAACATTAGTTTCAACTGTTTTTCCTAGTCCTTTTTCCATTTATTAGTTTACTTTAAATTTAAAAGCATTCTTACATACATTTTATGTTTTGAAATTAAATATTATGAAGTAGTGAAAAAATATATTTTAAAAATGTATAAAAGAAATTCGGGTATTATGGAATGGTCGGACGATACAGAATACGTAACTACCGGGTGTCCCAAAAAGGACTGACTGATTTTAAAATTCAATAACTTGCAAACGGTGACAGATATTTAAAAAATTCTTGCAGGAGGTTTATGCATAAGGTCAAAAGTTTTATTACAGTGATTTTCGATTTTAGTTCGAATTACAAACAATAGATGGCGCTGTAAGCAATAGTCGCTAAATACAGGCTCGATTTCTAGTCCTTTCTCTTGTTCCATGCTGAAAAAGGAGATGGAAATGTATTATCCGGGCCACGAAGTACCAAAAATCGAGCCTGAATTCAGCGTCTATTGATCGCAGCGCCATCTATTGTTTGTAATTCGAACTAAAATTGAAAATCACTGTAAAAAAAACTTTTGACTTTATGCATAACCCTCCTGCAAGAATTTTTTAAATATCTGTCACCGTTTGCAAGTTATTGAATTTTAAAATCAGTCAGTCCTTTTTGGGACACCCGGTATATTTCGTATACGGTGCTGCGGTCAAGTGTAAAACTGCAAAACGACTTCCTCGTATTCCCACAAGGTACTGTGCTCAGCTCTGTTTGGAATCCTGTTGTAGGAACGACCTTGCGAAATGAAATATTATTCTCCATTATTGTAATTTTTTGCATATAAATTTGATAAAATCCGTAATATTACATATATCATTTGTGAGCGATGGCAACCAAGTTTAGTGTAAAGTTGAACAGTTATATTAACCATTTGGAAAAAGGGTTATTGTTCTCTGTCAGGGTAGGAAATCAACACATATCTGGGGCGTTTTATTGATTGAATCAGCATTTTATTCGTTTTCTGATTGGTCTATACAGTAATCTGTATTTCCCTTTACTTTCAACAGAGAATGATATTTCTGTTGCCACTATGACAAAAAAGTAATAATAACTCAGAAACAAATTGAGATACAGCTTTCAAACAAATTGCATTTAAAAGTACATTTTTTTTTCTCTATAAGACGGTGTAAAAAGTAATTTTGTGGGATGTTTAGAATTTTAAGAATGGAATTTCATTTAAAATTGGTCGTCAGATTTCTTGGACGATGGAAAAGCCTTTTCCCGAACAGCTAATGGAATGCTTGGATAATACGTAAGTTCCATGTGGATAATACGTAAGTTTCAGGTAATCTGACGATTTGCAGGCGATTTTTGTCGTTTGCAATTTGTACGTGTAATAGCACTATTAATGTTTAATTCATGGTGTACGTAATGTATGATCAACTCCGTGCGATTTTGTATGTCTTAAATTTTAGTCTTTAAAAAAATCATTTTCCAAATGGTCGTTGTAATTTGGTAAATTGCTTTTTTATTGCTGTGTTAGCCAGATTTCCTCCATGCCAACGTTGACAAGTGAAGAGGTTATTTTTTTTTTTCAAGATGGTGTGCCGGGTAATATGGAATATCAGCTAGAAATCTATATCAAGACAAAACTAGTGAAGACAAATAATCAATCCACTCCGACGTATCATTTGAGATGGGCTTTTTTAGCAAATTGTACACAAGATGAGGAAGATGCAGTATACCTGTTTTGCAATGGAAAATAATCAGGGAATGGAAGAAGGTAGGAGGGGATGCAGTGCTTTATGTGGGTTTATGTGGACTGTGATTGGGCCAAAACAATAGGCTACACTCGTGTCTTTTAAAAATTAAACAATATTTATACTAATGTTTACTTATAAAATAATTTTGGTTATTCTTGAAAATCGAGATTTTTGGCACTTTTAATATTCCTTATAAAAATCTTCCGTGTAAACCGACTGGATGCCATTATCCGAAAAATGTATATATATATTTTTTTTTAAAGATAAATATTGATATGCATTTTTTCTTCTTCTTTAAACGTATTAAAAATGTGTTAATAAATAGTTAACGTTTGTTCTTTACAAACTTTAAATGTACCTTATATTTGTATGATGATTTACAAATAAAAATGTAAATGCTACTCCATAATACCAAGTTCGTCGTCTCAATCTTTATATATATATATATATATATATATATATATATATATATATATATATATATATATATATATTCTAGTATATTATCGTTTTTTTGTGTTGGAATTTTTTTATTGTCAGACATCAATTTAAATTTTTGCTGGGAAAGAAAAATTTAAATCTTTATGTCATCTTATCTCATACGAAAAGCAGAAAACTCCTTAGAAGATAGGATCACTTAAGATCAAACAAAATATTCTAAGCTTTTTCTTGGAGTTAACTACTGTCAGGAAATCTGAAGTTTCTTAAAATATTGTCTTTTCAGAACGGAAGACATTTTTACGAATGGGAATTACATCAAGGGCTGTAAATTTAAGTTCAACGAAATAAGATTATCATAATATATTATTTTTCATTTTTATATACAGAATAAATTTTAAAAATATCATATCATATATTAAACTTTGTCTGAATGTACTATATGCGAGTTAATTACACTTTCAACTTGAATTTCAGTACACTTCATTAAACAACGGAATATACATTTAAAATTAAAATTATTATTCACTTTATATCAATAAATATGATGCCAATGTTTTGTCGACATTAATTTAGTATTTAATATTTTACAAATTTTCTATTTTGAATATTTTGTATTACGTTTCAGTTTAAGACTTTATGAAAATATTTTACACACATAATTTGAGCTCTTTTATTCATCGTTTCCACCTGTTTACGTAGCATTCATTGAAGTAAAATAATAAATTTTACAGGATTAAGCGAGCGTCTCATTGAAAAGGTTGAATATATATGCAAAAAATAATTTTGACTTCATTTAAAACCTACTTGCATAGCTAAAATTTCGGAATAAAACCTTTATGAGCTATTCATTAAAATATATTTTCATGCAAATAGCTATGTTTGAATAAATGAAGTTTAAACACAAAACATAAAATATCTTTCATATAAATTTAAATGCACACTTTTCAGTTTTTTTCTATAGAAAATCGTGACTCGATAGTATAAAAACAAATTTCAGCACAAATGTATTCAGGGATTTTAAACATACAAACTGCCCATGTAATTATTTCCCTTAATACTCCATATATTTTATAAAATTTTATTTCAAAATGTGTAAACAAAAAAAAAAAAAAAAAATTACACCGATTGCAAAATTGTAGGCATGACATATTTAATGTAAATTATTTACACAGGTAAGAATTGAAAAAGTAATTCATGAAAATATAAAACTGAAATAAAAAGTTATAGTCCAGTAAAATTAGCTCAAAAAGGGCCGTTTTATGCACAAATTCGCGGAAAGCTGGAAATCGTTTTAATCACTTTGTTTTCATCCAAATGAAGGGAATTTGAAATTTGTCCCATTTTTTCTTGTGAGCTTCAGACGTGGCACAACAAAAACCTAATAAATTTCGGACTTTTTTCAGTATTCCGTAAATAACTCAAAAAACGTTGACTATACAGAAACAGTTCTAATTTATAAGTTGTGGACCATAAAATTCTGCGTCGGTTGAGTACCACAGACTAAAAATTCCATTAAAAATAAGCGAGATATGATAGATCATTTTTCTAATTTTTTCTAAAGAATCTCAGAAATTTTTTTTTGAATGCTCACGTAACCAAACGAAATGTACTCACACGTATATTTTCGCTTACGATTACAATTTTGAAACCTTAACCCAATCCTAGTGTTACATTAAACAAACACTAATAGTGTCTGAGTATTGGAGTGATTGGTGGCGATAAAATAAATTGTCATCTAGCCAAAGAGATTGGAGTTGAAAGTATAAAAATGTCGTTGGTGATTTTGACCATTTGAAATTCAAGAGATCCAATCAAGTAACTCCAGTGAAAAGCTTCATGTGTTCTGCTAAAATCCATGATAATAAGGTATCCGTCGATCCAGAGACTATTTTTCGCCGAATTTTTTCCACAAGAAATTAGAGGAAGAACTTAGAAAGTTCTTCGAGTATGAATTGGCTCCATTTCCGAGTTCTCTGTTTGATAACTTTGGGATGAGGAAAACGCGAAAGTCGGTATTTTACGATTTGTTCACTTCCCTTAATAATTTAGAAAAAACCCATAAAAACTGTCCATGTGACTGATAGTGGCTTCCTCCTTCATCGAGTGAGTTGGAGCTAAGAGAAAAGTTCTCTTCAATTATTTCCGAATACATCGGACATTTAAAAAACAACTATGATAAAAATGCAACAATTGTTTTGATGGTTACCCAGAAGAATCGTCAGAACATGGCACCAAGTCTGCTGAGCGCTTCAGTCGAAAAAATAAATACATTGCAGCAAGTGTTGACTTTAACAAAAATACGACGCTCACAATGCAAAAAGAGCACTTCCTTGCAAAAGAAGGGAATAAACGCCGTTTAATAAAAATGCTCATTGAAAAATTGAAGCAACACATTTTAACTGTAAAACAAGCTGTCAAGGATGCAGATACTAGCATCGTGATGGAAACCATCCAACTTGATCAGCAGTCAGAACGTGTCATCATAGTCGGGGAAGATATTTATTTGCTTGTGCTTTTGACTACATTTATTCTTAACTCATCCACGATATACTTCTTGAAACCTGGGAAAGGACAGTCGGGCAATGTTTTATATTCACCATAGTTAATTCATCATTAAGTTTCAAGTACTCACCGATTGTGAAGAAAAACATCCTATTCCTACATGCTTTTAGTGCCTGTGATTCTACATCGGCCTTCTTCTGGCAGGGAAAACTGAAATTCGTCAAGCTTTTGGAAATCCATGCTCACCTACAAGATGTTCCAACTGTCTTTAATAACCAAATGCTACGCCTGAAGAAGTAAGTGATGCGGGGAAGAAATTTATCGCCACAATCTCCAGTATGACGAATCCACAACACTGCACAAATTGCGATACAACACATTTGCAAAACATCTTATGAAGACCCAATTTAACCTCGCTTCTGTGCGGCCAAATGAAGATGCAGCCAAATAACATTCATTCAGAGTTTTTCTTCAGATCAACATCTCGAATAAAAGGGTGATGAATCCCAATGATTGGGGTTGGAAGTCATTCAAACGCGGTATACTTCCAATCACCACGAACAATGTAGCTGCAACACCAGAGCTTCTAAACACTCTGTCATGCAAATGTGAAAACGGATGCAAAGGCGGTTTATGTTCTTGTAGGAAAAACGGTGTTAAATGCTCAATTATATGTTACCACTGTAAAGGTGCGTCGTGCACAAATACCGCAGAAGAAGAAGACTCACAAACCGGATACAACGAAAAAGTAGATATGGACAAGGATGCCTTCAATGTGCAGGAGGAAGAAAAATGGGGAGATCAAGGTCCAGCAAAAAAACGCTCCAAGCTCGATGTCCCTGTATTTCCCTCAAGTAACTTGAGTTGATTTTATCACCATTGCTTACATACTAATTATTTTAAATAAATTAATTTTCTCGATTTTCTGTTATTATTATATTGTCCTCTAACATTTTATACATGAGAACTTCAAAAAACCAATTTTATGAAATTGTTTAGAAAAAAATTGGAAAAATGTACTTTTTTGATCTATCATATATTGCTTATTTTTGGCGGAATTTTTTGTCTGTGGTACTCAATCGACGCAGAATTTTATGGTCTATAATTTATAAATTAGAACTGTTTCTGTAGAGTGAATGGTTTTTGAGTTATTTGCGAAATACTTAAAAAAGTCAGAAATTTTTGAGGTTTTTGTGGTGTCACGTCTAAAACTCACAAGAAAAAATGGGACAAATTTCAAATTCCCTTCATTTGGATGAAAACAAAGTGATTAAAACGATTTCCAGCTTTCCGCAAATTTTTGGTTAGAAAAATCCTATTTTTACTGGCCTATTACACTCAACCAAATTATCATTTTTTAAAAGAAAAAATCTCTAATTTTAGACTAATAAGCCGTTCTCTATAGGGATATTTATGTTATTCTACAATTAAAAAAAACATTTATAAAAATAATTGTTTACATGAAATATCTTTTTTAGTAAATTTGAACGTCGCAATGTATGAAAACAAAATGTCTCCTCTCTCATTAGGATGTTGCAATAAATAATAATAATAATAATAATAATAATAATAATAATAATAATAATAATAATAATAATAAATAAAAATCATTAAGACGACTATCTTTATATTACTTTGTTTCCCTATTTGGCGAATAAAAATGCAGCTAAAATCGGGTCTTCTATATTTTTATTTTTTTTATTTATGTCACTGGTAAGTATTTCGAGGAAAGATTGTACCATATTGGAAGCAAAGCCGCATTCTACTAAAGATTACGAGATGCTGGTTTTCGAATCCAGGATGTTATTACGAAATGATCATCTGATGTATTATTTGTTGAGTTACAAACATGGGACATTAACAGAAGGAAAAAAGTACACGGGTGTTTAAAATGCAGGGAATAATGAAAAATGTACAATGAAAAAGGAATAAAATGTATATAAGTTTATGAACTAACACCTTTATAGGATTACATAACAACATCTTACTGTGCGAATCCAGGTTCTGTACTTTTTAGTGTATTTTAAAAGGTTACTTGAAGATAAGAAGTAGCAAAGGCGTTAAAAATTTAATTTTACCACACATTTCCCACTGGAAATTAAACTAAAATGATCTAAAAATATATAAAACAATAACTAATACATTGTGTATGTTTGAATGTTTTATTTGCTTTTATTCTTAAGATATTAATGAAGGAAACATGACTAGGACACCAATATCCGTATTATGGATAAAGAAGGATAGAATGCAAGTCAAAAGGATATTTTAAAAATAGAATAATATATTCAAATACATAGTATTTTCTTTGAAATAGCTAAAAATCCGTTGGTATGCGCCGTAGCGGATTTATATGTGAAAAAAAAAAGATAATAATACAGAGTTTCTTGTCAAAACTGAAATAATTGACATTTCCACACCTTGCATACCATTGTTAAATAAATGATAGTTCTAAGGGGAAAAATCTAGAAAAAATTTAATCGGTTTTATAAAACCGAAAACAGAGCATGTGAAAAAATATCTAAAAATGAAAAATGGCTTATCTGCAAATAAATTTTGATTGACTAGAAAACCAATATAGACATTTAAAGACATCAGCATATGTTTAAAGTATAAAATCCTTAATGAATATGCCTAAATATAGCCAATGAAAGGTTGTGTATTAATATCTAAATTAATATCATAGGCCAATTACATTATTTTTGAAAATACATACGCACAATGAAATTGTATTCAGAATAATTTCGATCATTCGTGCGCATTTTATCTAAATTGCGCAAAATATATTGTCCTATTCTTTTCCGCTACATAATTTTCAGGCCTGATCAGTAATTTATTAATCAGACAATATTAGAAAAATACCTCCAAAATTAGTATATTATGCAGATTTATAGAAACGATCTATGCTATGGCTTTCCCCTTACATCATAATGTGAATTTTTGAATTATGGAAAAGTAAAGACATTTTCAAATGAAATTTGCTTGAAAACTGTAACAGTAGTTATGACCTAATATATGAATTTTTAATTAATTCTGCTGCATGAAGAAGAGTAACTAGTTATAGTGTTATCGCTAATAATAATTATTATCCAATAGCATATATTAAAAAAAAGGTTCTTTTCTTTTTTCCATTTTTTTATAATTTATAGTGAGTAAATTTTTATCAAATATACTTGACTATTAGAGGAATTACGAACTCCTAATCCAGCTATTATTAGGGTAGAATAATAGATGGACACAGAGGAGAGATGGCCAGTCTAAATATTTCCAAAACTTAATCATAGATTGCAGCGTAATCTTTGTTCGTAGGAAATAATTCAACGAGTTCATTCATTGTCACTTTCAGCTGTGTTTAAGTAAAATTATAAAAAGTAAGTATAATTTTGCTGTTTATTTAATTTAGTGGTTGGATACACTGATAAAAATTTCACTGTTGGATTACGGGAAAAGCCTGGCAGCACAGATTCCAGCATTTTCCCGTAATTTTACAGTATGTACCGTTATCTATTTAGACTGTATTAGGCCGTAAATGACAGTAAATTTTTTAAACGTATCTGACCGTAAATCACAGTAACTTTCAAGACCGTATCTGACCGTAAACCACAGTAACTTTCAAGAACGTATCTGACCGTAAATCACAGTAATAGGAGTGTATTTGACCGTTTATGACCTTTTTTTTTTTTTTTTTTTTTTTTTTTTTTTTTAGTATCAATTATTATTTTGTTTCAATTTCCATTAAAGAGATATAAATTCTCTGTGTTTTCTATCTTTTAGGGGATTGAAACTGCATTTTACGTAAGTGCTAGCAACAGCGATAGATAATAGTCTAATTTTAGTGGATTATCAGCCTTCTCATTCTAAAACATTATAAGTGACAGCCTTTTATTTATTTACATGTCATTTATATATTCGCATACGTTTCCGTTTTAATTTAAAAACTATCAAAAGAACGTTATTGTAATGTGTAATAAACGAGGAATACTAATATAATTATTACTGGATTATTATTATATTACATTATTGTACATTATCAGTAATCTGTCTTTTACAAAATTCAATCTCAGAGAAATAGACCCTTCACAACACTTAAAACATAGATTTCTGCTTTTAAATAAATTCATTCAAAATAATTTTCCAGATTTCAGTTAGCGCTTTTCCTTTCTTCACCCTACAAAGTTAATATAGCTAAAATATGATGTTTAAAAAAACTTAATAAATAATAATACTCCAAACACTCCTCCCCCCCCCCTCACACACATACTTATTACACAGAATTAAAATTTTTAATTTTTCTTAAAAAAATATACTTTTTTAATTGTATAAACAGAAATTTATTGAACGAGAATCTAATGAAAATGTAAACAATCTATTAAAATCCTTTAGCTATTTTTATAGTTTTTACTTAATACCTTTTCAGCGATTGTTGTGAAATAGAAGAAAAAATCCTTTACAATATTAGATTAAATTACATAATAATTGGAACATTATAAAATATTTCACAACTATAGCCTACCTCTTTTATTAATTTGAATTTTTGTTTCACTGCAATATAAAATTTCTGATAATCGTAGCAATTTTTCTATTCTCTATTTATCCATTTTATTATTATTATTATTGTTATTATTTTAGGATGAGGAAAGGAAAGGTGGTGAGTGTAATTTGGAAGACAATTTTAAATAAATTTATTAAAAGGTTTTGCAATTGTGAAATGTGCATTTTTCTGAGATTGAATAGATTACTGATAATGTAATTTAATAATAATGTAATAATAATATAAAAACATAATAAAAATATAACAACGTTATATTAATATAAAGGCATAATAATTTAGTAATATAATAATAGTTTAAAAACACAATAATAATGTATTAACAAAATATAATAATGTATTATTATATTATTATTCCTATTTGATTACACATTAGTAAAACGATTTTCTTTAAATTATAACGGAAACTTATGAGAATATTTAAATGATATGTACACAAACATCTGCCACTTACCTTATTTTAAAATGGAAAGGCTGACAATCATCTAGAATTAGAGTATTATCCATCCCTGTTACAGCTAGCATCCGCTAGCACCTACGTACGGACAATCAAACTTATAGACAAGATGGCTGCCATCAACACTGCTATTGAATTTCTCGGTAAAAAACGTGGTCATTGCTCAGAATCTAGAATGCGCGGGCCGCTGTGCCGGTGTAATCCACCGTTAGATCACGGTTAGCGATCGCGACTAACGGTAGTTTACTAGACTAGCCAGTGATCAGCTGTAAACGTCTGCGTTACATTATGCCCTCGACCGTATATGACTGTTAGAGTGATGTTAATACTGAAAAAAATTATCAGTTACGGTCAATAGCAGCTTATTATTGTCAGTAACTGATATTTAGCGGGCAAGCACAATATTTACTACAATACAGTAATTTACAGTAAAATTATGCAGTAAAGTACTGTAAAGCAACAGCTATTTTTAACAGTGTATTTTTGTTGAGTTTGGTATCAATGTTTTGTTTAGTTCTATGTAATGTTTTGCAGTACACAATAAACATTTTTTTTTATACTGTAAGGATTTTATGGCACGTATATAATCAAATCTTTGCTTTTAAGCATAAAACAATGACGTAATATGGCGGAGTGATGCTTTAAATTGGGTGGCCTTCAATTTCAGAATAGATGACCACCTTTAATCAATATATCATAATTCTACGGAGTGAGGAATTATTAATATAATTACATTTAAATTAATTATATAATGTTTACGTTTACAATTATATTAATTGATGTAAATGATTAAATTATAACTACTATAAATGCGAATTGAATATTTCCAAATGAGCGAAAACTTGCCCAGGAAGCGGATCGAACCCAGAGCCTTGGCTTACAAGGCCTATGCTCTACCCTTTAAGCTAATTGGGCCAACAATCGGTGAGCATATATCGCTCAGATAACCTTGTTGGTAATTACTTCTGGCCTGTCATGTAGACAGCTCAGCAATATAAACCGCAGGCAAAGGAACTCCATATGAACGCTGGGTACGTAGATAGACTCTTATTTTAACACAATCAAAATGATTCATTGTGTTAAAATAATAGTTTATCTACGTCTTTTTTCCAGTCTTAGAATGCCATAGTTTCGCAATAGAATGCCACACATCCACAAGCAAATAGGAGCGTATTTCAGTTGGTGATAATGTACAAAATAATGAATGTCGGTCTTCTTAAAATTATTACGACACATAAGACTGCACTTCGTGTTAAGTCAAAGACGCACTACAACTTTGTAATTGATTTTCTTCTTTCGGTATGCCATACGGCTTTCGAGAAAGGAACGCGAACTCCAGCTAGCACCAAGAATTTTCTTATGTAAATCTGATTGTTTAGCGAGTGCTCGTTTTACTTATTCAATACATTATTAAATATATCTAATTTGATTAAACCTTTATGTCCCAAATTATAAATCTGAAATTTGCTCCTCTTCAATAATTATCTTCGCTAATGTCTGAAGATATCGAAGACAACTTATATAATATATATGTAACTTATATAATAACAGTTTTATTTTTCGATAAACTTTTAAATAAAACCGACTTAATAAATCGGTAGTTAGAGGTGTTTTTTTTTTTTTTTTTTTTTTTTTTTTTTTTTTTTTTTTTTTTTTGTGTGTGTGTGTGTGTGTGTGTGTAAAATATGTACAAGAATAATTAGATTAAGTAACAAAAAATACTGCTATGGAAACCTCACAATTCGTACAAGAAAAAATTAAATAAGTATATTGTGATCATATCTGTAACTGGGAAGTGTTTGTCGGTGCAGATATTTTATAAAACATTTTTTAATAGGATAAAAGCTAAACCATGTACATGGTTGAGGCAATAACCACATAAAAAGGTATTTAGCTTCGACTTTTTCGCTAGGCTTAGTGACTGTAATCCAGCAAAGTACTTTTTATGAAAAGTACCAAATACTTTTATTAGTAGACGAATTAAATAGATTTTATGTTGCATTTTTTATATGGGGCTTGAAAGACCCCTCGAAACATAAAAAGTTTAAGCAGTTAAATAATTATTAAAATGCTACTTGCCGCAGAATAATATAAATTTAAAAACAATGTTAAAAACGCCAGAATATGCAAACTTTGAGCAGACTAGTTTCGGTAGCGTTTAGAGTGCTGTCCTCAGTGCTCAGAATAATGGGAACATACTCAATTATATATGGAGAAAGCAGATTCAAGTGAGAAGTTACCAATGTGGAAAGAGAAAAATATGGGTACTAGCCAATAAGATAATAGTACAGGTAAGAGAAGAGGACTGATGTGTCCTCTTCTCTTTCCAGAAGTAGTATTTTGTTACCTTTCTTTCCTAAATCCAGCTTTCCTATTGGCAAAATTCTTAGACAGCAGAACTTCAGCATAAGATGTACTCCTACAATTAAACATACCCTCTCCAAACTCAAAGATCTTGTTGAGTTATCCAACTCATGGGATAATATTAATTACCAGTGCGGACTTCCCTATATTTGACAGAACAAACGGGGTTCAAAATTTCGTATTAAAGAACACCAACAATATATTAAAAAACAGGAAACCAATAAATCTTCAACTGCTAAGCATTGCTAGGAGATGAACCACTCTTTTGATTTTAATTCAGCCAAAATCCTCTTTAAACCCAATTCTATACATGAACACAACTTTATCGAAGCATTTCATATCTACAAAAATTATGACAACATTGTTAACAGTGAATTAGCTATTCCCCTTTATCAGATTGCTGGAAATATTCCATAAAATCATCTGTTTCTTTATTAGTGCAAGTATTTTTCTCACTTTTGGTGGCATTACCTATACTATTTTATTATTGACTGGTACCCATATTTTCCTTTTCCCCTGTTGATTAATGGATTTCTCAGTTGAATCCCCTTCTCTATAAAATTGAGCAAGTTTCCGTTATTATTTGCACTGTTGCACAGAGGGCGGCACGCTAAATTGAGAATAATGGCTCACGATAACTCGAAAAAAGATAGTTAAATGTATTAAGATTGGTGTATTTTTGTAATATAATTTTTAAATGTAACGAAAATATAAAATATTATATCTTTGTAAATTTTAAGGCATTGCACTTCCTTTGGAAAAAAATAACGAATTGCAAAGAAATCTCTACACATTTTTCGCAATTTGAAAAAAAAAAAAAAAAAAAAAAAAAAAAAAAAAAAAAAAAAAAAAAAAAAAAAAAGAAATTATTACATTTAAAAATTAAAACTATTTATTTCCCAATATAAATGTAGATTTTACTGATAAGGGAATTCAGCTTATAGATTTTTGTGTTCATAATAAGATGATTTAATTTATCTGAAGTTCAATTATCTAAAGAAAACGATATTTTATCTTTGTTCAATAGAGTGGAATGTAGTTATTCATTCACAATAATAAATATATTTACTCCAAAAGCGTCAAGTGAATGAATGTGCTGTGTTTTATTGAAGTCACTAGCCATCGATTCGAATACAGATACATCGATCCAGGCCTGCACGTAATTCTACGAAATTATTTGTATTGAAATCTTATTTACTACACATTATTTAATGTCCATTTAGAAATAGTCGTCATTCGGAAATTTCAAAATGTGTTTCCAATCTGATTCTAAATATATAATTTTTGAGTGTCCCTTAAAATAAGTATAATTTATGAATGCGAAATAGCGATTTGATAGACACACCTTTCTATAGTACATTTATTACATGAATCAAAGTCTGTTTGAGCCAGCTTTTGCAATATTTGTATGTAATGAATGACTTCAGAGTGGTCGTTTGAAGAGAAAGTAATCCAGATTACGTTTTCGTACAAGAAAATACCTAAAAAACTTGTACAGCCAACTCGAAAAGAGCTTTTTGGTTCCCAAGTCGCTATTGGTCCAATCTTTTCATAATGGGGAAAGCATTCTAAATTCTAGGCTGAATATGACACAACTGCTTGTAAAAAGTCTTTTTGACGCAATCCTGTCTCTATTAATGTTATAATCTATTCTATTATTTCCCAGTATAATATCCGTATTTTTATAGACACATTTTTTCCAGTAAAATTGTTTTTGTGTATAAATAAAAAGTATAAAGATTTACCATTTATCTACTAACGGTACTTAAAAGTACCATTAAAATAACATGTTATAAAATTCATTTAATACACCGATTAGTAGTAATATATTTTAGAATGAGTTATATATACA
Source organism: Maratus speciosus (assembly GCA_963932465.1). Classification (NCBI taxonomy): domain Eukaryota; kingdom Metazoa; phylum Arthropoda; class Arachnida; order Araneae; family Salticidae; genus Maratus; species Maratus speciosus. Next base: position 594,838,804 of record OZ010789.1, on the reverse strand, counting down.
TTAATTTATCTTGTCCCAAGAGCATGATTGGTTACACAAAACAAAAATATTTCTTTTCCCTTTGCATCTTTTCAGCTACCTTGAAGGGGAGGGGGGGGGGGGATTTTCAATTCGGAAATATTTCTATATATCTATTGTAAGAACGTTATATTTGTACATTTCCTAATTCTACAAAATACTAAGAAAAATATTTAAAATGAAATACGTGAGTAGGTTATAAATGTTGCACAAAATCCCTATAATTTGAAATTTAATTTAGCCTTCCAAATCCTTCTAAAATTTATTAAATGATTATGTAAATCTTCTAATGTAGTTTCAAAAATTTACAATAAAAGCTTTAGAAGATAAAATTTTCATGAATTCATAATTCAGTACACAAAGGGTTAATGAATAAATATACAGTTATTACACATCTAGTAAAACACTTACTCAAAGAGTCAGTGAATGAATGTGTAGTGTTATAATGAGGTCACATTCCATCGATCCTTATGCTGATGCATTCATCCAACCATCTATATATTTCAACAAAATAATTTGCATATAAAATTGTTGTTTCATAAACCTTATTTAATGTCCGTTTAGAAATTATAGTTGGCACTCACAAACTGCATATACTGTATTTCTTCTCTGATTCTAAATATACAATTTCCGAGCGGTACTGAAATAAGTATAATTTATAAATGAGAAATACAGTTTTGGCTCGCATGGTTGACGTATTTTTGGATTTATTTCCTTAAGCAAGTATTTTCCGAAACACTCGTGTGGTAAATGACTAATCTGGCAGCGGTTATTAACGGTGCAATGTTTCCAAAGTGACAAGGAATGGCAATTTTAAATCGATGTTCTTTGAAATTCATGCGAAAGAAAATTAATATGATTATTTAATATCATAATATTTTTGTAACACGGAGTTCAATAAAAAATTCAGATTTTATATACATACGTTTTTTTAAGTCATTGAATGGAAATTGAAAAATGTTGGTGCAGTTGATTATAATTTGATTAACTCCATACTTTACGAATATTATTGTATATTACACAATCATAAAATCATACACGCAATCAACATTAGTAAGGTCATTCAACGGAAATTGAAACCACATGCTTTACGAACATTACTCTAGATTATATAATGAATTTTATGGAATTAATTAAAATATGACCGTTGCTTAGACATGATATTGTGAAAACACTTTGTAACAATACGCTGTGCAACGAATTTACCCCTTTCAGCAGATTTCTGAGACAAAAAAAAAAAAAAAAAAAAAAAAAAAAAGCAATTTAACAAGTTACAACGACCATTTGGAAAATGATTTTTATAAAGTCAATTTAATAAAGTTAATTTTTAATAAAGTTTAATTCCAGTGTTATTACACGTAAAAATTGCAAGCGACAAAAATCGCCTGCGACCCGTCAGATTTCTTAAAACTTGTGTATTTTCCACCTGAAACTCACGTATTATCCAAGCATTTCATTGGCTGTTTGGGAAATGGCGTTTCCGTCGTTCAAGAAATCTGACAACCAATTTTAAATGAAATTTCATTCTTAAACTTCTAAACATCCCACAATATTACTTTTTACACCGCCGTATAGAAAAAAAAATTTACTTTTAAATACAGTTTGTTTGAAAGCTGTATCTCAATTTGTTTCTGAGTTATTAATTTTTTTGTAGTTTTTATTACTTTTTTGTCATAGTGGCAACAGAAGTATCCATCTCTGTTGAAAGGAAAGGGAAATACGGATTACTGTATAGACCAATCAGAAAACGAATAAATGCGGATTAAACCAATAAAAAGCTTCAGATATGCTTTTGATTTCCTACCCTGACGAGGACAATAATCATTTTTCCAAATGGTTGAAAAAAAAAAAAAAAAAAAAAAAAAAAATGTATTTTAATAGATTACAACGACCGTTCAGATTTTTTTCTTTTACTATCAATCGATTAAACATTAGATTGTTACCTTTTTCGCGTTCGTCTTTTATTCTGTAATCGATTTTCTTGGGCTTTATAATCAGTTGAAGACCTCGATTTTCATGGGCTACATAATCAGTTGAAGACCTTGATTTTCAAGGCCTACATAATGAGTTGAAGACCTCAGTTTTTGCTTTGCAAGACGATTTTCGTTTCGGCGTCGCTCTTTGGCTTTGGATTTTTCCATATGTGATAATTTGCGCCTACCCATTTTGTAACTTTTTCAATTTTTAACGATTTTATGCCTTTCGATTACCTATTCAAACAATTTTTAACGATTTTATGCCTTTCTATTACCTATTCAAATAAAAAAAATTCTAAAAGTAAAGAACATCGTTGAATTTCGTTAAAAAAAATAAAATGCGAGCTTCATTTGGCCCCATCCTCGACCGAAAACAACAACCATTTCCAAATGGTTAATAAATAAAAAAAATACACGAATGCATGTAATGTATAGCTGAACTCCGTCTTTTTCCAGTACAGATTTCTTCATATTACACAGAAAACTTTTCTTCTGGTAAAATAATATTATGAATGTTTCAGGAATTCGTGCATGTGGATTTATGTATCTATTAATACATTAAGTCCAAAAGCGTCAAGCAGAAGAATGTTTTCTGTTAGATTGAGGTCATATGCCATTGATTTACAAGCAGATACATTGATACAATTGTCTGGTTATTTATATGAAATAATTTACATTGAAGAGGATGTTTCCTATACTTTATTTAAAGTTTGTTATAAATTACTGCTGGGATTTTGAAACTCCATACTGCGTATCTTCTCTGATCTCAGATATACATTGTAGCCTTCCATAAAATAAATATTATTTATAAATGAGATATACTAAATTGACAAGTTCGCCTTGCTTCCCGATTTGTAACCTTAATCAGAGACTTATCAGCGAACAACCGCGGGAAAATGGCTAATCTAGCAAAGGTTATTAATGAAGCATTGTTTCTAAATTGACAGGGGGGGGGGTATTTTCAATCAATGTCATCCGTAGTATCAAATGTGTGTCGAAACGATTTAATATGTTTAGTTTTTGTTATATTGTTTAAGATTTTACAGCACGCATTTATGCTTATATTTTGGATTATACTTAATTAGCATGAACAATTATTAAACTAGATGTGTCTCTCTCTAAAAAGAAAATTATTCTGACATAAAGAGATAAGCTGAAATATGCAGAAAAATCAAGATAGCAGAAATATGTATATATAAACATATCGAATAGCGAAGATTAAGATGTTTTAGAAAACAAAAGTGAAGAGAATTAAATAAGTGTCTTTATAATTAAATTTACCAAACTTATATTAATTTTTAATATGAAAAAGTAGGGCTTCAAAATATTTTAGAAGATTACACAAACTATTAAAGTAGTTAACCCCTATTTATAAAAAAATATTTAACTGAAATTGCTATAAATACGTAGTATTTCAAACTATAGTTTAATTGTTGTTGTTTTTGGTTTATTTTGATCAAAAATACACACATATAATTTCCGAATTTTGAATAGAGGAACCAAGGGCACAAGTGGATAAAGGGGTGGAATGGAGTGTGATGTTTTTCGGTGTCAAGGAGGTTGTGTCAGCGAGCGAAAATAAGCAGAAGTAGGAAAACCTGTTGTCGTTCAACTTCGCCACCCATGTTAGCGTAGTTTTCTCGAGCGTTGGTGCATGGATTTTTCGTTGTGTGGTTTGTGGCTCTTGTATTCTAATTTCTGAAGATTTTGTAACGGAGGTAAGGCATACATACATGTTTACATTACAACTATATTTATTTCATGCTTGAAGTACGTTTAATTGTTTTTAGTTTCATATAGTTACACGTTTGGCAGAATAATAGATGGTATTTGAAAGGGGAAAATGATTTTTAAGTATTCATTTTGTTTGGTTTCCACTTATTATGAAAGAAAAAGATATTTTCTTTAAATTTCTCAGACTTATAATACTCGGATGATATTTATTTAATTAGAAGAAAAAAGTACTTCATATTGCTTATAATTTTATAAATAATGCACACATTCTGTCATTACTCGTAATTTAGCACTTCTTTGTTACCTGTTTTCTAATTATTATTCACTTTCAGTGTTATGAACTATGTATTCTGCCATTTATTGAAATCCAATATTTAACTGTTTGAAAATATGTGCTTTTTAATTGATTTCCATTTATCATTAAAAATTAAGCAATTATTTTGCCTTCTGGTGACAAGAAATTATTAGATAATTTATTTCATGTAATTATATCAAAATACAACTTTTCTTATCGATTTATTAGTTTTCGGTATAGGCAGTATAATTAGGACATTCTCGAATGTCATAATAATAATTTATTCTTACAACGATACAATGCAATAAATATCATCTAAGAAATATATATTATTGATTTTCAAATAACAGAAAACATTGTAAGAAAGTGCATTTGATTAAAAATTAAAAAATATATATATTTTATGCACCTGTTATAAGACCTTTTATTCACCGTCAATTTCGATTTTTTAGCTAACTGACATAAATAAAATATCTTAACCCATTTATGCCTGGATTTTTCTTTTCTCAAATTTGTGGGTAAAATCACTTTAAAATGTTGTAAAATGAACTGTAAAAATACTAAAAAAATATGCTAAAATATTTTTGTATTTATTTGATAAAATGTAAACGTACTAAATATTATATGTGCAAAAATGCATAATTATATGTTTTGTCTAAATGTATATAAATTAAACTTTTAACTTGTATATTATACACTCTAATTGAGGACTCCAGAAGTCAAGGGATACAAGTGACAAAATTTAGATTGAGAGTATATTGATTTCAAAGTTAAACGTCAGTTGTGATTGACTGAATTGGAATATGAAACTGTAGTTTATTTCTTAGTGTTGTTTGAACTCTTGTTTCAGTAACTGTGTGAAAAAAATGGAATACGATTTTTTTTTAAATTTTTAATTAAGCAATATTGATCATCATTCGGCACTTGTGCCCTTTAGATTCCAAGCGGTACACAAGAAAGGAAAAATTCTGAAAAAAATAAAATCAATTTATGAAGAAACAATGTTCAGCCAAATGAATGAAAGGACAAAATTTTGTTCTAATATAAGTTTTAAAGTTTTATTATTAGTTTTGAAACATCGAATTTTTTTAATTTTTTAACCGTTAATATGGATTTATTTATTATATAAGAAAGTAAATTCTAAAAGGAAAAAAATTACGCAAAGCAGGTTAAAATAAGAAACAATATTCTTCTAGTGATAACATGGGAACAACGCATCTGCATTATCTTATCCTCATCAGTTTCATAAGCACGATTCATCATAAGTTCATCAGCTAGATATTCAGAAGCGTGCGGGGCTTCAGTCTGTTCTGGTGCCACTTGGTGAGGAAGATATCGTTAGAAAGACTGGTACACTGGACGTGCAAACTCCAGTAGCTCAATGAGATTTTTAAACTTAAGGTACTTGAGATTTGGTTTTTCTTGTGCTATGGGAAGCTCAGGCAGAACTTTAGGGCATCTTCCGGCACGGCTGGACTTCACCTTTAGCTCGTGGAAAGGTACTAATTTACCACCAGCAGTTTCTTTGTAGAATAATGTGAAGTGGTTTTTGCTCAAAATGCAGCCACTGCATATTTCGGATTCCTTTCGCTGACTTTATAAATGGTGCAAGTGACTCGATTAATAAAATCTTCATATTTTAGCACTTCCACAATGAAGCTTTTGGTGGGGTCATTTACAAGTTGAGCCTAGTGCTCTGGAACATACAGATCTCTTTTATTCCTCTTTTTCTGATTTCTATGCCCAAAGTCTTGGTCACATTCATTGTAGTGTCCTGAAAACAAAAAGCGATGATCGACTGTTTCTATATGTGCATGTTTTATGAAATACAGCCAGAACTTCACAATCAGGTGACTTTTATTATGTCCTCCACAATTGTCTCTAAAGGCTGTAATATGCCTGACTTGAGAGGGAAGAGTCTTTATGATCTTCTAAAGATAGAATGCGACCTCTTGGCAACCACGAAAAGCCTGGCCTCCATGCCACATGTACGTGTGGGCAGTTTCGCTTTCAAGGTTCAAATTGTCCGTCCAAAGTTGACGTAGGTATTAAGCCTTAGAATTGGTTACACGTGGAGTTAAATTTTTTGCATGTCAACGCATATCGCGACCTTTGAATCATCCTTTAAATTGTGGAATGCGTCTTTGGATAATTGTGCAGCTTCAGCTTTGCGCCGATGTAGTTCCTTTTGAGTTTCGGTTTGTTGTTTCTCATCTGCATTTCCATGGTCTAATTTGGTAGACCAGCTTGTCAAATATAGTCCCCGGTCGGTGAAAACTGAGATTAAAATGCCTGTTAAAAATGTGTGTATAGAAACTTTCCTTGACCAGCTCTGCCGGCTTTTCTTCAAGGCAAAAGTGAACATACAGTTTATACATCTCCTTTAAATTGAGTTATGGATTCAGGTATTTACGTTTGCAGGTCTTTTCTCTAGTATAACGGACTGTGTATCGTGGAAACCTATTTATGTGTTCTTTGGTGACATGAATACGGTCTTGTGGAATTTTATTCAACGATTCTTTTCTTCTTCTTTCATTGCGAGAAGGTATGCCAGAAACTGTCTCTTCCTTTTTGTTTAATAAGTTTTGCAACGGTTTGTTATAACATCTTCGTTTTTTTGTGTCAATTGCCGTTTAGCGCCTTCGAGACGGGAGCCTTTTACGAAATTTTTAATCTATTGTCACCGTTTTTTAAAAACAGAAATTTGTGTCTTCTTGAATCGAGAAAATGCGCTGATTAAATAAGGCAAATTTTACAGTAAAATTTTACTGGTGAGGAAAAACAAGGATTCTGGGCGCTTCATGCGGCACGTATACGTGTCGTTCGTCCCCAAGGAGCTAAAGATGATCAAATTCGTGTAGCGTTTAAAAAGTCATGAACTGGCCTTGTATGTCGTTGTTCGCGGTTCAGCTATGTGGACGTCAACGGATACAAGTGCACTCAAAGTCCTTGGGCTCCACGTGTTTCACGGTTTCGGGAAAGAGGTTAAGTAATTGATCCCTAGAACACAGCGCATACTTAAATAATCAATTATATCTCTTTACAAATAGACTTATTTCCAGATAGCCTATCACTTAACTCATTTTTAGAGTTTCGTTCATCTGACGAAACCCTATTCGTCTCACTCCTTTGTCTGTCTGTCTGTCTGTCTGTCCGTCACAGAGTCCGTTCTCAGAAACTATACATGTTAGAGACTTGAAATTTTTGGTACTTATAGCTGAACACCTCACATCAAACAACAAATCATAAAATTTTGATAAAGTTGGTAATTAACCGAATTACGGGCTAATTAACTTCTGAAATTAACCAATCCACCTTTTAACGCAGGTTCAAACGGACTTTCTCGAAATCATCCGTGTTTATCCTAAGGGTTGCCAGTAAAATCAGCCGAATGCACGGTTACCACAGAGGAAATTAAGCCGAAAAATGAAGTGGAGATTTTAAAGCGAAATCGCATATCAGAAAATATTGGTCCGAGAAATTTGAAAATGGAATAGACAGACGCATAAAAAAATCTACGTTCATTTGGTATAAAGTTCACATTTCTTCGATGTGTATAAGTTAAAATATCCACTAAAGATCGATTGATAAAAATTGGAGTGATTGGATTTTGGAGTGAAAAACTAGCCAGATTTCACTCCAGTTGGGTTTATTGTATTTATTGTGTGTATGTCTGTATAATATTTATAGATACCTTTAACTGTTGAATGCAGGCGTTATTTATGTGTGTATGTGTGTTTTAATATATATTGTAGTATGAGTGTTTTATTATAATTATCGTAGATCGATGTAATAGTAAAATCTATTCATCGTTGTCCGGTCATCCAAGGCTGTCGTATAGATGGCTGGTGACTTCCCCAACATGGTTTATTAGTGAGAAATTGCAGACTCAGGCATCGGCCGGAGTAGCTCAGTGGTTAGAGCAGCAGTCTTGTATACTGTGGTCCCGGGCTCGATTCCTGCCTCTGGCTAATTTTTCACTACAGTTGGGTTTATTGTATTTATTGTATGTATGTCTGTATAATATTTATATCCTTCTATATATAAAAAAAAGTTTTGATTTGGAAATGGACCAATGAAAATCTGCGTAGATCATCCGAGTATACTCCTACTAGATCGGCATCCATATTTTTTATGACCGGGGGTCTTTCTTCGTTAATATTAAGAAAACTGTTTCATATAAAAATTTGAAAATCGGTGGTGTTATAGAGACATATTTGATAAATACGCTGATGCAGACAGTTTTTAAATCGAATAATTATTTTGAGAGATATATAATGTTAAAGATGGTCAAAATCGTTCCATTAAAAAAATTTATAGGAGAAAAACTATACATAGGCATTTAAACATTTTTAGATCATATTATACATTGGAAGTTCCCGATGTGCAGACTGCAATTATCTTTTTCATTTGACTCATTTTTTGAGGATTTATTTCCATTTTAAATTCAAATTTTCAGCATTTCGAGAGATATTTTTTACATATTTTAGAAAAGGGCAATTATTTTAAACTGTTGCCAATTTTAAAAACAGCGCAAAGAATAATATTTCCTTCAAATAAAGAATTTATTTACAAGTGGCTATTATAAACACAAAAAAACTTTCAAATTAGAATTACGTGCTAAAATTAAGGAAAATATTGAAATTTACATCATAAAAACTACAGTTACACGTGAATTTTTAAAGGGAAAGAAAATTTTTAAATACTAAATTCATTATTATGCGTTAAAAGTCACAAATGAAGGAAATTACGTTATATTTAAAAAGGCCAAATAAATAAAAGTTGGCAAAACACTTTAAATTAATAAATATAGTATTTGCACGAGACGTTTATTTCATATTTTGAGATAATCTTTTCAACTATTATCGTGAATTCTAAGACAGTGCAAATAATATTTCCTTTCTAACAACAAAAGTATTTTCATGTGAATGTTAAAAAGGGAAAGGAAACTTTGCTGAAAATTACGTCAGATTTAAAACGATACATTTAAAAGAACTTTCTCATAGCGATGTTAAAAAGTACCGAGAGACAAAGACTCTGTGTACTTAATTCATTTTACATTAGCTTACTTTCAAAATTTTAACTAATTTTTAACACTTTCCAACAAAGTTGAAAAGTGTTATTTATTTCGGTTTGTCTGTTCGCGCTCTAACTCTCGTAAATATACTCGGATCGCACTGAAAGTTTTGGTTATTGACGTTTAGCTTAGAACGAAACCTATTTCAAATGAAGTTTGTAGCATGTTTAGTTCATTTACAGGGACAGTCAAAAGTATTTCGTTACATTACGGCCAATGGGAAAAAATCCTTTCAAATGAATTTTAAAGATGTTACACCCTTTCAAACATAATAAAAAATATATGCATTTACGAAGTGGACTAAAATATGCAGAATATTATAGCATATGCGGTGCAACGAATAGTTACTATTCATTTACAGGGCTACACAAAAGAAATCCATTACAAATGGTATTAGGGGAAATTGTTTGCGGCGTATTTTAGTTATACAAATTCATATATAATAAAATTGATATACGTCGGTGAGGCTTACTTAAGTTATTTCGTGTATAATACGAAGTGCATAGCATTTACAGAAACATACAAAACATTTCAGAGAAGTATTTTCTATCCGAAGTACTGTATATTAGCGGCGATGGCAGGGAATGCATTTTTAATTATGATATGCGCTTTTAAGTTTCACTATATTTATGCATACTATATGGTGTGTGTAAATGTTATAGTTGATATACAGGGATACGCAAAAGAATTCGTTAAGGTTACTGAGTATGACCGTAAATTGCTGAAAGGGGGGTTTAAAATGTGTTATGCTGAACTGCATGTAGTTTTCTATGAAATGTTTGTAGAATATAGATAAAATGATATACAGGGCCACGCAAAGAATTGGATACATGGCCGCCTATAGACGATAAATTCTGGAAACGCGATTTCAGTAGTTTTAAGAGTGATTTAGTTTGAATTAAAGTTTAGCTAAATAGTGGCGTGTAATAAAGGTACTAGGTAAATAACAGGGCTGAACAAAAGTATTCAAGTATGTTTCTATCTATTAGTATAAAATGCTGAAAGAGAAATTTCAACCTGTTATGCGTTTTCATGCTAAACTAAATTTTCTATTATATAGTATATATATCAGCCTACAGATCAAACACATGGATCTTCGGAAGAATTGGAATAAATATTTGGCTATGGATGGTAACTGCTTAAATCAGTTTTTTAAATGTTTAATTAGTTATCTTATTTACCTTATTCCCCTAAATAATGAAGTTTTGTTAAAGCTTTCAGGGAGTGTTGGAAAGTGTTTCATAATCTATGCCGTACGCATGATTTTTCTTTCTTGTTTTTAATCAAAGATGAAAACAGCCATTGTATCTCTTAGCAGCGGCTGATTTCGTCTTAAAAATCTCCAATCAAAGGAAGATGAATGAAAACCCTTTTACAGGGAGACCGTCACTGTTTTTTAAAATTATAATTCAATCTTTTTAAGGCCGATGAAATTAGCATGCTTTTAAAATCTGCGGTGTCTGAACGGGGGTTGGCGAGCGTAGTTCGTAGGGGGCAGAGCCCCCTAGTATACCTTTAAAAAGATTTCAATTCGGCGGGAATAGAGTTTCATGTTGTAAAAGAGAAATATATTAAACATTTTACATTGAAAAAAGATGGATTGAAATTGTATTATGAAAATTATCTTATATTTGAAAATTTTCATATTACTACAGTAAATATACATTTAAAATGACATTATGCACTTTTGAAGTTCAAAACGGTATCTTGAAAATTTCCTTCTAAATTTACATAAAGTAGAATCAGCATTTTTCTGAAAATTTCGAGATTCGACGCTAAAAATTATGTTCTTCACTAATTGTATTTTTGTATTTAGTTTGATAACCGAGACAGACTATAGCATAATATTAAAGAAAGAGAAACAACGTATAAAGACACAAATATAAATATCTATAAAAAGCATACAGCTGTTTTGAAACCTCTAAGGTTTTATCATCAATTCTTAAAATTCAATGGCAAAATTAACATTCTGGCTAAAAAAGGGAGGAGAGACAAATAGCCAGAAAAGCGAACCTTAGAGCTTTACTGTCAATGGCGAAATGCCACAAACGGCTGACAAACAGCAACGTAGTCGATCTCACGCGCACACACAGGGAGACCAATCAAAATCGCCCAATTGCTCCGAAGATTAGTTGGTCTCCCTGTGTGTGCGCGTGAGATCGACTCTGTGGCTGTTTGTCAGCCGTTTATTGCATTTCGCCATTGACAGTAGAGCTCAAAGGTACGCCTTTCTGGCATACATACAAATACACATATATATAACTATTTTACTGTGTTAATTTTATTATTTTTTTTCATTATCGTAGCTAATGATATTAAGGCAATGTTATTCTTAAAAATTTCCTTCACATATCGCTAACATATTTATTAATATTAGATTTCTGACCTAAAATAAACAAAGCCTGCGGATTCCATCAAATCAATTCACTTGTTTCGGGTACTAAAACCAGTCTTGCTTTCTTGTTATTTCGGAGCGAACGCTTAAGAAGCGTAAATTAACTGGCCAAGAAAGCAGTAAATTGTCAATTTAAGTAGTATATAACAGCTTCGACAGGGAGCTTTTCCTCCCCATAGGAGCCGGTCTGCGAGCTTGGGTCGCCTACGAGATTCTGTGCGGTTCCAGTCGTGGTTTTAGCGAACCCTTAATCCTGTGCTCGGTAAAAGGTTAAAAGTGCAAGGTTGTATCGAACAGCCGTACGCCATTTAATTATGTGCGAGATTCGCGAAAGTCGGCTGTGAAGACATTGTTTCGAAGAAAATGTACGGGAGTGAATGCCACCAAATTGGAAACTGCATCATGAACACCAAGCCAAAACGATTATCTATCGACCCTATAGTCATGTTCTGGGCCTGGCTGACTCTTTTCTGTTTCCTCGAGTAAAGACAACCTTCAAAGGACATTGCCATAGGACCCTAGCAAATGTCAAAATGGTTTCCATACGCTGCTTGAATAACCCTCCGGAAAAGTACTTCCAAGCGTGTACTACTTGTTGGCAGAAATGTGTCGTCGCCTAAGAATCTTATTTTTAAGAAATTTAATTGTTTACATTATTAACATGCATTAACGATATCGCGACACTAACAATACATTTTTTTCAGAATTTGGTGTTATCACTTTTTATACAAACCTGTAGTACTTACGCATAACAAAAATAATATTTTTTGTTATGAACGACTGAATAATATACATCGATTTGCTAAGTTTTTATCGTGTAAGATATTTTTAAAAGTTAGCTAATGAACTATTATTTTAACACAATAAAACTGATTCGTAAAGTTATCAAACAAATTGAATACAGTAGAACCTCTTTTATCCAAAACTATTTTAACCGAAACTCTCGGTTAACCGAAATTTATTTTTCAAGTTTTTTTTTTTTTCATATCACGCTCATCGTGTGCAAGCGGCCCTTTCCGAACCACGAGTACAGATACATATTTTGGATCAACTTTCTTAGAATTTCTTTGAATTTAATTTGAGCTCCCGTACATGATATTTACTAGAGTAGAAATGTTTGTTTTCATCATGTATACATATAAAAAAAAAACCGCATTACTTTAAGTATAGAAGATGAATTTCAAATCATAAATCATGTAGAATGGGGTGAGAGTATGACAAAATAAGCTCAAGAATACGACGCTAGTATTGCAGCGGTTAGTGTTATGAAGAGAGAGGCTGCAAAAATGAAAAGATTTATGTAGAAAGCAGCAGAATGACTGTGATACTGGTGATCTAATAGTATTAAAAAACTACAGGATAGAGCTCCAAAGCAAAGGCAATCGAAACTTCAACAAACAAAACTTTGTTTCAAACGCTTGTGAGGCACGTAAAAGGTATTTAATTTCAAAATTAAAATTCAGATAGTTTATTCTTGTTTCTATTTTGCTATTGATGTGTTTTTATTAAGTACTTGTTACCATAATAACAAATAGCACATATATTTGCCCTTAATCTTAAAATTGAAGCATTCTCGATTATCCAAAAATTGCGATTTTCCGAAAGGTGGTTGGGCTCAATTACTTCGCATAATGGAGGTTCTACTGTATATCCAACTGAGACAAATATGCTGGCTGGTTGTCGGCCCAGTTAGCTTAAACGGTAAACCATTGGCCCTGTAAGACAAGGATCAGGATTCAATTCCCAGTCTGGGCATTTTCTCTCTCTCTCTGTTACCTACAATATTGTAATTTTACGAAAGCGGTATCTACTAAGAAATTTTAGTTTAAAAAAATCAAACTGACAACACAGCGATCAATCCATAGTGACGAGTGTGGCAAGTCTGAGAATTATAAATATAAAATAGATTTGCTATGTAAAAATTTTAGAGCCCGTACTTACAATTTACATATACATTTTTGAACAACAATTTATCATATTAATATATCAGCATAGACTTATACTTAAAATTACATAAATGCATTTCATGTATTATGAAATATGTTTTTACAATTATCAAAATCGTGTAAAAAATGATATTTTAATTTCAAATCATATAATAAATTATATTTTAAAGATTTTTCAAACCGCGGACTTTATATGAAATATTCGAAATCGTCTTCTATTAAAACTGCTGAATATTAAATGATGATTCTTAAATTAATCGGATTAGTATTTCTAATTACCCATATGAGAGTTTTAAAAATTAATCTAATAACGCATGTGAACACAAATAGAATTTATTCTCATTCATTTTTAGTAAAACACTATCTTGCGAAGAGCTATTTTAAATTGTAAAAACATAAATTTAAAATGTGTGGTAATAAGAACTAGTATATGCTGTGAGGCATTAACGACGAAAGTTTAAGGTTATTTTATGTTTTTTTATTTTTATTTAAATTTGTAAAAATATTTCGAATTGTAGAAAGAAATCTAGATGGAATTCAACCATTGTAGACATTTAACGCGTTCCAAAAAATAAAATAAAAATTTATGTGAAATTTTTATGACAAAATAAAAGCTTTTAATATTCTTAGCTAAATATCAAATTAAAACTATTTTGTTTGAAAACTTCATTTTTAACATTTGCTTTTATCGAAATTTTTAATTTTTTTAGAATCCAAATGAAATTTAGAAAAATTAAGTATGAACTAATTCGAATTAGAAAAATGTATCCTGCTATACTTTTAAAATTATTTAATATCCTGTAAGATATTATATTCCACAGTAATTTTTTGTTCTAAAAAAAAAAAAAAATCAAAAATAAAGTTACAAGATTGTAGAAGACGCATATAATTTGTGAAATAACCGATGTTCTGATTCATTAAGAGTAATGGATATTTGATGATTCTTCTCCACTGAGTAGTTTTTAATCCTATAATAGTTATCAGATTAATTTTTCTAATTATCCATTTGAGAATTTGTAAAACACTAATCAAATTTTACATTTTCTATCAAATAAAAAATTATTATTAATGTTTGATAAAAGCTTTTTCCGAAAAATTACATTTAATAGTAAAATAGTATTTTTTATATGTTTGGTGCTGAGAAATATGTATTTATGATATAATACATTTCGTAAAAACATGTTTAATTCAAGGATCAAAGACTTTTAAAATTCTTTTGATTTTTAATAAAATTCAAAACATAACTTTATTTTTTTTACATAATTTGCAGAACTAAAGGTATTAAACATTATAAGCATTGACTTTTTTCAGGGAGGGGGGGGGGGTATTGTAACTTAAAATTTATTAGAATGTATTCAAAAAATAACAATTTTTTTTCGAATATTAATTCCAATATTTTTCCATATTCCTTGCTCAACCGCCCAGTGATGTTCGGAACCGCGACAATAATTTTAATTATATCTAAAATCTGTGATTAATTATTTAATATTTTTAAGCGAAAATCTATCCAAATAAACCTATTGAAAGAGCACCACTGTGTTCAGCAACATGCAGTCTCGAACGTATATGATTTTATATTTTTAAACAAAAAGCGAACTAACAAACCAAGAGTTTGAAACGAAAAGAAGAACAAACCTAGTGTTTGGAACGAACAAACGAACATGGAGTTGAAAACGAACAAACGAACATATCAAAGGAATCTATAATTAGGAATACGATTGGCTTTCTCATTCTACACTAGGTGTGCTACAAACATCTGTTTTGGTTTCATATTTTAAAACAAAAATGTTTCTAAACAAACTTAATAATGTTGGCCACACTGTCTTCGGTCGTTAAACCATTGAATTTGTACGATTCTATATTTGTAAACGAAAATTGATCAAAGCAAACATACAGTTTGGACCATTTGCATTCAGAAGCGTACACTAAGCGTGCTATGCACCTCCTGTTTGTTTTTATTAATGAATCACATGTTTGTTTAACTTAATATTTTTTAAACGGAAATGGACTAAAGATCCTTTTTATAAGGGTTGTCGATTTAATTTATGACATGCAGATATATATTTTTTTTCAGTTTAAAAGTTTCTGCGAAAACACAAGTACAAATTGATAATAGTCAGAAAACCCAAATATAACACGCAAACCAGTCTCTGAATTGTTTAAAAATCGCAATTATATCTTCAATGTATTGGCAACTTTTGTCAAAATGTAGAAGTTCCCTACGCCCCCCGCAAATGTGCAGAAACGAAAATCCTTCGAGACATTTTAAGTTCATCAAAAAATACTCATCATACAACAAAATAAGAAATAGTGTAAATTGTAGAAATGCTCAATTTTAAAGTTTTGTGAGCGCACATACTTATGTTTTACAAGTTATTCCACGACTGAGGTAAATAGATAAATTTCCTGACTTAAACGCAGAAATATGAAAAAAAAAAAAACATGAAAGTGGTAAGAATTAGCATAGTGTGTTTGTACCGTTTAAAATATTTGGTTAAGGCCAATTATGGAATATTGCAAGGTACAAATAATACGCTAAGAACCCGAAAAAGATCTATCCATCTGGTTATAGTAGATACAAGTTTATTAAGAAACATTAAGTAACAAGATAATTTTGATAGAATACAATCAAATTTTGTATATTGCAATTAAATGCGATGGTATTGATTGAATTCGATCTTCTAATCGATCTCCTAAGACATGTAAACTTTAACGCAGGCCGCAATCCATCTTGATACTATTAAAACTGTTTAGCGCTACAACCGCTGGGGATCATGTTGTACAATGTGCAAAACGTTTTTCTTAACAACGGGCTTGAGCTGCTGTAAAGAATAAATCTGGTGCAGGCGGTCTATAACACACCCCCAGTGTGTTGTTATATAATTCATTTTGTTGAACCCGAAGAAATGAAAGGATTGAGTGAACCCTATCTAGTCCGGATTTGCACTTTGAACCTATAGCACGCTAGAGCGATACGCTCACAACTGTTTGTTTCTCGGTTTTATTGTAAATGCATCGTTGTATGTCTAATAAAGACACTAATATTCTATAACTTTTTTAAAGCGTTGGATGGAAAGGATTGTAGGAGGAACACTTTAAAGAAAAGTATATTTTTCTACTAAAAATATATTTTTAGACACAAAAAATAAATTTTATCCTTCAAAACATAATACATGCATGTAAAAATATGGATTCTATGCTTACAAAGCTGTAAATTATAATGTAAAATATTTTAACTCCAATGTCCTTCGGCCCTTTATGTCCTCGAATTTAAATACTCTATGCATGTGTGTCTTCAAATATTTAGTAAATAACTAGTTCCGTCTTGTATGCAAATGTGAATACTTTTTTGAATGTTGAGAAATTTATAAATTACCGATTTTTATTTCACAGTGTTTATTTTAAGATATAATATTTAGAATTATCAAAAACTGTAATTTTTCAAATGCTACTGATAATATGTAGCGCATTATGTAATTAATGTCACTTTCGACAATTTTTAATGTATCATAATTACATAAGCAATATTGAAAATAATATATCGATAATCGTTAATACATTTTGATATAATTAGGGAAAATAAATTTCGCTGTAGCTTCTTTTGGTACAGACAAAAATATTCGATTCATTTCTAATGATGATTGAAAAACAATTAAAAGGGACATATTTCTAAAATTTGAATATTGGATTTGCAATAAATGCCAGAATCAATATTTCATACCAATTAACATTAACTACGTTACAAAAAAGGAAGAAAAATTGCTAAATCTTCAACATTAAATGAGCATTAAGGAATCACAAAATCATACATCAATATTCTTTTCTATTTAAAAAAAGTACATTATCAAATAAATAACTTTGCGATAAGTTTAAAGAAAATAAAAAAAGACCTATAAAAAAAGATCATATAAATACTTTTTTATTCATTTTAATAAATTCAGCTTTCAAAAAATGTCAAATTGTTAGAATTACTAATAAAATATGATACATCTTTCAAAAGAATTAAGCAACTAATAATTATTTCATAAAGATATCTATTCATTGTTAATTTTAAACAGTGCAATATTGTACTAAAAGTGCTTATATTAGCATTAACCGCTTTACCTCATGTTGAAATCGTTAAGATATGCCATTGTGAGTGCGTGTTTATGTACGTATGTATGTGTGTATGGCTGTGTGTGTCTGTGACTGGTCTTCGTTGTGTATCTGTCCAACAATAACATCATCAGCAGTATATTTCACAAAAGCGTGCATAGAGCATCGCATTAACTTCACATAAAAGTATCTCTAGACTTGAGAGGATTTACCTCTAAAAATCGTCATTCTATTTCTTAAGGTATGGTAAGTTACATTCGCATGTATAATTTAACACAGGCTCCAATTGGTTTTTCATTTTTGTGTGCTTTTCGCAAAACGATGCTTTTGCTATTGCTGGTTCAAAATAAAGAAAGTAGACAATTCCAGACAGTTTGAACACATATCGATTCTATTATACGTTTAAAGTGATTATATCTATAATGCGACCTGCTATTGTTAGAAACGACACAAAGTTTAATTGCTGTGATTTCTATGTGTTTTTATGTTACATAAGAGAAAGAAATAACAGTTAGTGCGTTTTGTATATATCGTCATTTTATACATATATGTGCAAAAGATTTTTTTTTTTTTTTTTTTTTTTTTTTACAATGCGCGGAAATAAGTGAAGCACAGCTTTGAGAAGAGTGCGTACAGATCTAGAAACCAATTGGAGTCTGTGTTAAGTGTAATTTGTTTATTATTCGATGCTTGGATTTTCAAAAGAGTTTATAGAAAATTGTTTGTTTTATATCACGTAGAGTATGTCCAACAGACCCTTTTCAGATAAAAGAAAAAACATTCTTTGGTACAGCATCTTACTTCTAAAGTATGTTCTAGCTTCTCAAAGAATGAAAAGTCTAAGACGAAGTTGATGTTAACACTCATCAATAAAATTTGTCCTGTGGATAATGGTGCAGTTAGATTCGTAACTAGTCGCACCAACGCGATAACGTTCAAGCGCAACATTCAACAGATTGCTGCTTTAC
Organism: Maratus speciosus; assembly: GCA_963932465.1. Classification (NCBI taxonomy): domain Eukaryota; kingdom Metazoa; phylum Arthropoda; class Arachnida; order Araneae; family Salticidae; genus Maratus; species Maratus speciosus. The sequence goes on along the minus strand of OZ010789.1, from coordinate 594,820,300 downwards.
CTGAAGTTCATCAGAGCACTTTAGAATTAACATAAATATATTTGAAATTATAATGTATATTTAGGTTAGATACATATACATGTCTGCAGTAAAAATGATTTAGTAACTTTAACAATGTTAAATTACCCTTTTTTACATCTGGATTATATTTTTTAATTTTAATATTATCTTATATTTTTTTACAATATTTAATTTATTATGACTGAACTATAAGAAATGTTGAAATGAAATTGTTATCTTAAGAATCAATCTTAACTGTGAGACTTACATTTAATAACTACAACGTGGTTAAAAATAAACAAAAAATTAATTATTAATAATTGTTAAAGAAATGTATTCAAAACAAGAAATGTGTGTCTATAGTTTTGATACATAAAATATTTAACCCCTTTATTACTGTTATTCTTCCAAACATAAGCGATAAAATACTTTTACTTAGCTTTAGGTGTTTCCAAATATCACAAAAGGTTCACTAAAAAAATTACATACATATTTTAATGTACAAAATATCTAAAATAATATACTGACACCGGATTTAAATAAGAATGTAAAATAAATATATATTGGAATTTATTTACAGATTGATTTAATTAATATCTGTCGAGATTACTTAAACAACATATTTTATTTTTATCAAAAAATATAATCTATATCAGCGCAAAAAGTGAATATTAAAAATAATTAAAATATATATTTTTTATAATTTTTTCGCCGGAAATCATGAAAATCAAACCTTTTAAATGCAGAATCAAGTCTTTTAAATACAGATAATTTATACAGCTAATATTTTTAGAAGCAGTTATTTTTAGAAAAAAGAAATAGTACAAATAATTTATACAGCTAATATTTTTAGAAGCAGTTATTTTTAGAAAAAAGAAATAGTGTGTAAAACAATTAACAAGTAATAATATTATATAATACTTTTTAACAGTAAATAGATATATTTTACTTTGTATTTTATTCTTACTATTATTATTCGAAATTTCTATGAAAATATACAAATATCAGCTGTATCATACAAATGTTTAAATGTTATAAATGTCTTACAAATTGCAGAAACGCATGGCTTATACTTAGTAGTATTTAAGATAATTATTAATGCCAAATGATTTGAACAAAATAAAATAAATGAATGGGGTCTGTTGAGTCATTAATTTCATCATTAGTGTCTCTCTACTTTATTTTAAAAAAAACATATACCAATGTTACTGAAAAATAGTTTGTTACGATGTCATAATAAAAACAAAACCTTTTAAATGATTTGAGAGTCCATTATGTATAAAGAGATTTCCGTAAAACTGTTTAGAAATAACAAAAATATATTTGAAATTAAAAGCATGCACTGCAAATAGAGGGGTTTTAAATTTAGACACATATGTGACTGTAAAAGAATTTCAGACACTTAATTGTCTTAATCTGGAAATTAAGACACCATAATTGTCTTAATTAAAGACTTATGAGTGACTTACTGTGATCGTGGTGCAAACGAACTGCGAATAATGTCTAAAATATCTGCAGACATCTTATTTTAAGACACCACTTGCTTAAAACGTGTCGTATTTCAAGACGTTTTGTTTCTCCCGTTCTTTCTACGTAATAACCACCAGGGGGCACTCTCTGTTGCGCGTGCGTTTTAGATGTGTTTCGTTCGAATTCGGTGTACGTTGCAATTCAAACTGAAAATTTGTTTATATGCACCCGTATATTTTAATTCGTCTTTTGCGAAATCTGTAGTTCTGTGATTTTAATTCGTATTCAGTTAGTTTATTTATGTATTGAATACGTACATCTGACTTGTGTGCTTGACACCCAATGTTTCTTATAAGCTGTCGTTGATATTAAGGGGGGATAGACACAAAAGTAGACAACACTTGAGGATTACATCCGAGAACTTTACCAAGTGTATGGCGCGGACTGGGCATTGTGTCAATTTCTATCGATAATATCGTGTTATTCGTCTTCGTCTTGTCAAAGCTGGTAAAAAACTTTTGTCTGGCGTGTTATGTTTTGAGGATAGAGCATTTCATTCTCTAAATATGGCTAGACGGATGTATAATGGAAATTCCTTCTAAAATGATGCAAGTCTTTCTCCCTCGCTCTAATAGTTTTTAAAATTACAAATCGAGGAATGTTTCTTACTTCTAACAACAAGATTCAAGTAAGTGTCACAATGTTTCTTTTTTTAGTACTAAAATTAGTGTATTTTATGATTTCCTAAATAGCACTGATCAAAATCTTGCATAAAATAGTATTAGTTTTGAATCTGTTTGCGAGAGAAAACCACTAATTCTAGAAGTACCTACATATCTTTAGACTTATGATGTTGTCTTGTATTACAAATTGTATATTCTAGATTCTCATCTTTTTTCCCATATTTAAAATGATAATATCTATAAAAGAAAAATATTATAAGTTAAAATCATTCTCTTGTTTTGCTATTTCTTATCCGCCAGAACCGACCGGAAATAAATAATAAAAAAAAACGCTTTAAAACCCAGCAAACACATACCTTTCGGCACACGATTGGACCGCAGTCAGCACTGTCGGTTAAGTGTCGGCATGGGCACAGTGGTTTCGGTGAAGTGTCGTCAGCATGTCGGCAACTGAAACTTAAGAATCTGTTTTTTCGACTGCCGGTTACCGTAATCGGCCCCTCATGGTTATATATCGGCAAGCGACATACACCGGCAAGTAACGCAGGACCGATATGTGATTTCTGATAGTGGCCCGATTAGATCTGCCAACATCGGTCCAAATTCGGAATCTTTAGTCTTAGACAACATTTTCTTTTCTTTTTCTTAATTTGGTTTGAGTTTGAGTTTTGATAAGATATGTATATTTCATGTATCTCATATAAAATTCTTATAGTGATAAACAAAAAAAAAAATGTCAAAAATAGCCTATATTTATTTATTTAAAAAAGTTGTTATTGAATTCATTTTAAAAAGGACTGACAATTATTTGAATCATCAAAAGAGTTTTTTAAATCGCTCCTTAAAATTATTATTCATGTCATAATTATTCCCATCTACAGTAAAACTTAAACGTAGAAAAAAAAACAAACTTCATAAATTAATTGAACTTATTTTCTAACTATTATATTCATTTTAAAAGCAATAGCTATGTTTCTCATTTTATTTAAAAATAAAATTATTAAAAATGTGTTTAAAATTATTTTACACGCTATAAAAATATCTCTCTATTCTAAAAAAAAGTAACTACCGCTGTCACCGCCGCCGGTTTTGAATTTTTTGTGACCGGAGGTCTTTCTTCGTTAATATTAAGAAAAATAATGCATACAAAAATATGAAAATCGGTAGTGTTATACAGAAATGTTTGATAAATACGCTGATGCAGACAGTTTTCAGATCGAAGAATTATTTTAAGAGATATTTAATGCTAAAGTTGGACAAAATCGTTCCACTAAAAAAGTTTTATAGGAGCAAAAACTGTTCATAGGAATTTAATCATTTTTAGATTATTTTATGCGTTAGAATTTGCCGGAGTGCAGATTGCATTAATTTTTTTATTTTGACTAATTTTTTGAGGTTTTATTTCTATTTTAAATTCAGATTTTCAGCATTTCTAGAGATATTTTTAACAGATTTTAGAAAGTGATATTAATTTAAACTGTTGCCAACTGTATAAACAGCGGAAGCAATAATGTTTGCTTCAAAAAAAAAAAAAATATTTATACGTGTAAATAAATTAAAAATTTATTTACACGTGACTATTATAAACAGAAAAAAACATTTGGAATTAGAATTAAATAATTATGTACAAAAAGCAGGAACTTATTAAAAATTATGTCATAAAAACTATAATTACACGTGAATTTTAAGAGAGAAAGGAATTTGTAAAGCAATAAATTTATTAACATGCGTTAGAAGTTTTAAATAGGAGAAATTACGTCATATTTACGTCACATTACAGTTATTACATAAAATGAACACAAAACAATATTGCAAAACGGTTTAAATTTAGAAATTGCTCTAGACATTTATTTGATATTTTAAGAGGATACTTTTCAGCTATTTTTGTTAGGAAAGCGCAAATAATATTTAATTTCTAACACAAGTATTTTCACGTGAATATTAAAAAGAGAAAGAATAGTTTGGTCAAAATTACGTCAGATTAAAAACGATTAATTTAAAATGTCTCATATAAAAGAACTTTCTTTTCACTTTGTTAAAAAATACCAGGAGACAAAGACTCTGTTTACTTAATTCCTTTTATATTAGCTTATTTTGAAATGTTGTTACACGTGTCTACGTCATCAAGTTATTTTTATTTCGACGTTTTATTTGTATTTTTATTAATGTTGTACTAATTTATTTGTTTTTTCGTTATTTAAAATAAAAATTATGTCAATTTGTATAATTTGGAGAGTGGTTTGGCGATTTATATAATTTGGCGAAATTGGTCGACGGGATAATCAAGCAGTACCGCAACGGATTTGGCGTTAAAATTCCCCAATCAAAAAGAAATGAATAGAAATACGCTTATAGAGAGATCGCCACTGTTTTTTAAATTACAATTCAATCTTTCGAAATCTTTTTAAAGCCGATCAAATTAGCGTGCATTTAGAGTCTACGGTGTCTGGACGGGGGTTGGCGAGCGTAGCTCGTAGGGGGCCGAGCCCTCTAGTTTTAAAAAAAAAAAAGATAAATTAATATTTCTATTTTATTTGATGATAAAAAAAAAATGTTGTTAAGTAAAAGAATCATTATTGCTACATAATCATTAAAAATATATTCTACAATAAATCATCTAATGACACATAATGAATTCTTATTGTAATTAAAAGTAATTAATTACCAACTTATTTTTTTATTCAAATTAGATTTTCTATGTTACAAATATATATTTCTTGAATTAACACATTTAATTACATTATAATTCTTAAAGAGAAAATTGTATTAAGAGAAAAACCTCTGAAATTCACTTATTTTATTTAATAGGCATTCTTAAATTTATAAGAAATATTCAAAAATATCCCCCATTTAAAGTTATCTTCCAAAAGAAAAAAAAGTAAATTAATATTTTTATGTTATTTTTTAATTAAAACTATTGATAAGTAACAAATTAATATTGTAACATAATCATTAAACATATGTTCTGCTTTAAATCATCAAAACGACATAAAATGTATTCTTATTCTAATTAAAAGTTATTAATATACCAACTTTTTATTTAATAAAATAAATTTTTCCATGCTAAAAATATGTATCTCTCTATTCTAAAAAAAAGTAACTACCGCTGTCACCGCCGCCGCCGCCGCCGCCGGTTTTGAATTTTTTGTGACCGGAGGTCTTTCTTCGTTAATATTAAGAAAAATAATGCATACAAAAATATGGAAATCGGTAGTGTTATATAGATATGTTTGATAAACACGCTGATGCAGACAGTTTTCAAATCGAAGAATTATTTTAAGAGATATTTAATGCTAAAGTTGGACAAAATCGTTCCACTAAAAAAGTTTTATAGTAGCAAAAACTATACATCGGAATTTAATAATTTTTAGTTCATTTTATACGTTATAATTTCCGGGTGTGCAGAATTGATTTATTTTTTTAATTTGACTCATTTTTCGAGGTTTTATATCTATTTTAAATTCAAATTTTCAGCATTTCGATAGATATTTTTTACAGATTTTAGAAAGTGATATTAATTTATACTGTTGCCAACTGTATAAACAGCGGAAACAATAATGTTTGCTTAAAAAAAAAATATTTATACGTGTAATAAATTAAAAATTTATTTACACGTGAATATTATAAACAGAAAAAAACATTTGGGATTAGAATTAAATAATTATGTACAAAAAGCAGGAACTTATTAAAAATTACGTCATAAAAACTATAATTACACGCGAATTTTAAGAGAGAAAGGAATTTGTAAAATAATAAATTTATTAACATGCGTTAGAAGTCTTAAATAGGAGATATTACGTCATATTTACGTCACATTGCAGTTATTACATAAAATGAACACAAAATAATATTGCAAAACGGTTTAAATTTACAAATTGCGCTAGACATTTATTTGATATTTTGAGAGGATACTTTTCAACTATTTTTCTTAGGAAAGCGCATATAATATTTTATTTCTAACACAAGTATTTTCACGTGAATATTAAAAAGAGAAAGAATAGTTTGGTCAAAATTACGTCAGATTAAAAACGATTAATTTAAAATGTCTCATTTAAAAGAGCTTTCTTTTCGCTTTGTTAAAAAATACCAGGAGACAATGATTGTGTTTACTTAATTCCTTTTATATTAGCTTATTTTGAAATATTGTTACACGTGTCTACGTCATCAAGTTATTTTCATTTCGACGTTTTATTTGTATTTTTATTAATGTTGTGCTAATTTATTTGTTCGTTCGTTATTTAAAATAAAAATTATGTCAATTTGTATAATTTGGCGAGTGGTTTGGCGATTTATATAATTTGGCGAAATTAGTCGACGGGATAATCAAGTAGTACCACAGCGGATTTGGCGTTAAAATTTCCCCAATCAAAGAGAAATGAATAGAAATCCGTTTATAGGGAGATCGCCACTGTTTTTTAAATTATAGTTCAATCTTTCGAAATCTTTTTAAAGCCGATCACATTAGCGTGCATTTAGAGTCTGCGGTGTCTGGACGGGGGTTGGCGAGCGTAGCTCGTAGGGGGCCGAGCCCCCTAGTTTTATAAATTAACGCAACACATGTAATTGCGTTATACACCCTAAAAAGAAAATTTGATTCGCTGAACAAAACCTGTAAAAAAATTAATACTTAATTATTCTTAAATTTATATATATTTTTAGTTATTCTTAAATTCGTTTGCTTTAACGAATTCGCTAAGATATTTATTTCATTAATTTAAATAGCAAATTAACTTTTAAATACCGCGCGTAAGACAATTACAAATAAATAAATAAAAAGTAAAATAAAAACACTTTAAAATTCTAATTTTCACATCTACCACTTACTTTCAACGACAGCCATTACTTATCGATATGTCTTCCCCTTTTTACCTCATAGAATCGTCCTCCGATTGAGTCTCAGTGGCTAAGGGGTTAAGGCGACTTCTTTCTGCCCTTGAGCACGTCGGATCAAACCCCACCTCTTCCTTCGCAGAAAGACGCTCCTTTCAAATATACATTCCACGATGGCTCATAGATGGCGCCATCAAACAAGTTTTTTTTCTTCAATTTATGCTGGTGTCGGGCTGCGGCCGGCATTCATATGGATAGCTATCGGTGTGCTGCCGGCATTGGTTTCTGCCGATACCCGACCGGCTGCTTGCCTCATGAATCGGGCTGCATTCGCGCGGCGTATCAAATAAGATACGGTACCGGTAGCAGCAACTGGTATCGTGCCAATACCGCCGGTAGGGGCAAGCAGCTGCCGGCCGATTGCTTATCGATAGCTCTGTGTTTGCTGGGAAGAACTTCTAATGCTTCCTTTCTTTCTAACTTCCTGAGTAATAATTTTTTCATGAACTATTCGTTAAGTTTTAATCAGCTATTTCTTCCTATCTCAAAAACGCAAATAAAACTAAGATAAATAAAGTACATGAAATAATATGATGTTTTTATAAGACGCATCTGTTACGCGCTGCGATTAATTGTGAATATGTCGGTAAAAATATACATACTATACTATATTTCATTTAAAATCAACTCTAATATTCATTATTTTTAGTAACAAAAGTAATTTGAAATTTATAATGGTAAAAAGTAAAAAGTTATAACTAGATTTCGCACTTAAAACTGATTTTTTCATAACTTCATTTATATACACTTATACGAAAAATACAAAAATGACAATTAGACATTACGATATATATTTAAGACAAAAGAAGTTTGAGAAACTATAAGTTACTTTTCTTCATGTTATTAATATAGGATATTAATTTATTTATTTTTAATGATAGATAAGTCGAGATTTCGGAATTTGTTTGATGATCGGAGGTGTCTGCTTTTGTTGGTAAAAATAAACAAATATATATGTATTTTGTATTAAAAAGGGTTTTCGCTTAATAGAGTTGTCCGGAATTAGGGAAAGTCCATTAACCTCTATACAGCCATTCCCGAATACCGGAAACCTCTATTTAAAGCGAACATAATGCAGGGTTGCACTTTTTGCAAAAAAAGATTTGATTAAAGCATGGACAAACTGGGCAATGTCCCTTCCCTTTTCCCTACCATTTTAGGGGTCCCAAATTATGTATGCAACTTTTGTCAAGCTTGTATTTTAAATTTTCTTCGACATTGTTCTGAATATAATCAATATTTTGAACTTCTAAAGTAAAATAAAGACAAAAAATAGTAAATAAATAAATCTAAATACAGAAAAACCTCTCAATAACAAGCACTTCTGGAACGCTGATTTTTTTTTTTCACTATTCGATCGTGTTCGCTTTTCTGGGTAAAAATATATGCTTACGTTGAAAAAGTGGAGTGTTCTCTAAATAAAATTTTCCATATGAAGGTTTGCAGTAACTATTTAAGAAACAAATTTTTCATTCACAACATGTACATGTTTTATATACTTTTACCTCGAAAAAGCAGGCACCTCTGAATTTAGGACAGGTCCTCAAGGTGCCCCCTATTGAGAGGTTTTACTATATTTATATAGATATCTTTTTGTTTTTAATTTTGTTGTATTCTAGAAGTTCAAAATGATTGATTATAATGAGTGCGATGTTGGAAAAGATAAAGTATCAGGTTTACGAAAAATTGCATACCGACTTCAGGAGTCCGTAAAAAGGAGGGGATGGAGGGAGCAGAACCAATGGCAAATATTTTTTCAGGTGGTTATTTTTCAATATTTTTCAATGGCAAATATTTTTTCAATGTGGTTAAACATGGCTATGTATAATGGTTACAAAAAAATGGCTGCAATTTAGACGCTGGAAGTGCGTGAAATTCAGACGCATAAAGTGTCTGAAAAAATTAAGACGATTTAAAACGTCTGAAAATTAAACACTCCGCTTCAGACACTTAAGTGTCTTAGTTTGAGACATTTTGTTTTAGAGTGTGTATAAAACATGTTTTCTTACTATTTTTCTTCAAAATTTGTAAGATAAAATATATCTTTTGAGCTGTATCATGTAAATGTAAAAATGTTGCCAATGTCATACAAATTACGCCAAAATAACGATATACATGTAGTAAGTAGTATTTAAGGTAATTACCAACAAAAGATGATTTGAACAAAAGAAGATAAATGAATGGGATCTTTACAGTCATCCATTTCATGATTAGAGTCTGTCTACTTTCTTTAAATGTTTCCAGTGTTACTTAAACGGAGAAAATATTGTTCTATTTATGTTAAAAGCAAAACCCTCCAAATGATCTTAGAGTGCGTTCTGTGTAAAGAGATTTCCTGAAGTAAAAGCATTTTAATGAACTTGAACGGATAATATATTAAATTTTTGTATATCTGGATTATATATTTTTTAAAAATTTTAATCATATTTATATATTTCTCAATATTTAATTTGTTATCACTGAAAGATATCATAATGTTGTGGTAAAATTGTGAGTGACATAATCACGCTTAACACACTTACGTTTCAATAAGGACTAACAATGTTTTATTCTCTTATTTGAGAACCAAGAATGAAAAACGGCGAAAGTCTAAAAGAGGAATTTTTTCAAGAAAGCGAAAAAAGAAGGCAAAAGCACTTCATTTGCCACGTTTGATGTACAATTTTCGATTTGTTTAAACTATTACTACTAGGGTTAGCACTTCAAGCGTTCTCGTATTTGTTAAGCTTGGCATTTAAGACATTTTTTTGTAAAGAATAGATTTTCGATTTTTTGGTAGTGTCAGCGCTTTCCATTCTTAGTCCTGATTTCCTATATATATAATTTCATTCATTTTTATATTTAACTACTTGTGTATAAACGTGAAAGTATCCATGTGATATGTTCGATTTATATGTTGTGGTTAAAAAACAACACTGGTTACAACACTGGTTAAAAAACAACAACATTATTATTAGTTTAAAAGTGTTCTTAAAACAAAACCTGTGTACCTATAACTTACAAATATTACATTGTTTTATCCCTGACTTTCTTCAATCATTCAAAATATAATGTTTTTTTTATCTATTGGTTTTTCAAAATATCACATGAAAATACATCGAAAAATGATGGCATACATATTTTTAATTTTAAATACACAAATACAAAATACTTAAAGTAACATACCGACACCGAATTTCTGTTACAAAATAATATAAATCTGTTTGGATATTTCTTTAATAATTTTTATCATTAATGTAGTCTTACTTAAGCAATGTATTTTAGTTTACAAAATTTGAGTATAAGATATATTATCTACATAAAAATGAAATGCAAAAAATATTTATAGGTGTAATTTTTAATAATTCGCTTCCTGTAAATTCATAAAAAAACGGCTTTAAACACGTAAAAAAATTATATCAGTATTTTAAGTAGCCTTTATTAAAAAGTAAACGAATGCATAAACATACAATTAGCAAAGGATTTTTAGTAATACACTCTAAAAAATGAATGTGTAGATTAGTCAAATTTACACATACATATATAAATTTCTAAAATTACACACTTCTCACGAAAATAACACACATTTTGCAAAATTAAACATTTTTATGTGTATATTAGCTTATTAATCTGTGTAATTTTTTATCATTTGAAAAACATAAATAAAATTTTAAATGTAGAAAAATGCCTGAATTTACACGAATTGGTGTGATATTGTAACTTACACGTAGTCTTATAAACACAGATAAGAATGTAAATTTCTAAAATCCCACCCTTATCATAAAAATTACACATTTCGTACAAGAAATTACCTGTTTTTATGTGTATTTACTTTATGGCATTAAGTCTGTAAGTTATAGGATAATAAACTCAGTCAAGTGTGCAAATGTAGAAAATACATGGATTTATACTAATAGGAGTGTTACAAAAGTTATAAGTCTGTAAATCTTAAATTGTGTAAAATTAAAAAAAAAAGGGAAGGCTTAAATATAATTCAGGATTGCACCTTTTATTTCAGTAACTCCATTGTATAAATATAGCACTGTAACATCCTGTTCAAAATAAAGAACTAAAACGTTTACATTTTTTTGTAAGATGCTCTGAGCCCTGAAAGGAATTCAGGGTAGGAAGGGTGGGCTCACATGACAGAAAATTCTTGCTTCCTTTTTCACTTAGCGTTTAATTATTTTATATGAGTGTAGTAAGTATGGTCTCAATGACCTCACCGCAAGTCACGGTGGTAACGTGACATCTGTGATTAAAATGACACTACTAAGTGGCGCCATGGTGTGATTAAAATATGAATTTCTTCCAAGGCTTAAAAAAATACAAAAGCCAGTTTAAAACGTGCTATTCATTGTAAACAAATGTCTCTGTCCATTTTTAAGGTTTTGTGTTTTTGTTTGCTTCGCTGAGGGTCACGTACGCCACGGCTCTACTGTGATAAAAAATAAACACCGTATTATAAAGTGACATTGTGACCAAAATGGAAATTAAGAAACTTTGTACCTTTCTGTACATAAAAATGTATTAAGAAGCACTAAAGGAAAATCTAAATAAAAATAGAAATCTAGAATTCCTTAAGTATATCATTCTCAAAGGAAAATTCGGAAAACTTAATACAAGGGCATTATAATAGAAATATAATACCTCTTTATGCTTATTAATTTATTTAAATAATTTTTTCTTGTACTATTGACAATTTTTCTGCCCCCCCCCACCTCCTCCTTAATTATAATTATAGAAGTTTAAATTTCCGTAGAATATAAAACAATATTTCTAACTCATCCATTATGTAACATAAGATCTAACTCATGTTATTTGTGAATTTTAAATCCGTTTCTCGAATTATTATTTAGAATTTATACATCGAATATAAGAAATCAAAGGTTTTACCTTTTTAAGTTTAGATGAACCTGTATTTCTGTTAGCCGTCTCACAGACCGCTGTTTCACACTCCCTTTTTACAGTTTAACATGCAATTTCAGTTTAACTACAGATAGAAGTACAATTTTGTTTTGTTTGTGCTCTAGTACTATTGTTACAGACTTTTGAAAAGGTCAAAATTAATTACAACAGTAATGTGCAAAAGTTTACTATAAAAACAGTATCATGTGAGTTAATCGAGCCTTTTATTCCTCCTTAGATAAAGTGCTCTAACAGACAGCTCACAGAAGTTATGCGACAATTTCTGCACAGCAATTGAGTGTTAAACAAGTTAAAATTATTATATTAGAATGAATTATACGATTAGCTTCAAATTTTGTGTACTGTATTATTGGAGAAAAACAGTGTGTTGATTGTTTCGAATGAGACCTGCACAATATGTTGCAAAAATTCGCGGAATAAAGAAAAGTTGAAAAAGGTAAGTTAAAATAAAATATTTATATACAAGCATCTTTAATACTTTTTTTTTTCAAAAATCTTTCTAAATTTGATGTTAATAGGATATTAAATCAAATTCAAATCTAGTTTTTGAATTATAAATGTTAGTTACTCATGCTTACAATTATTTTAAGAATGGCGCATCTATCCCTCTCCGTGGGGTGTCTAAGCGCCGTTGTTCGGGATGAATGGCCCAAATCATAAAACTTTCTGTTAAAAATCCCGTTTTATCGGTTATTTATATTACTATAATATTTTTTATAAAATTCTACATAAAATGTGGAGTAGATTGGTTAAATAGGCACTACAAAATTTATTACTAAGAAAGAAAAAATAGGGGACCTAAGGGGGGCAACTATTTCTTACTTAATCTAAATGTAATTTATTTATTTATTTATTTTGTGATGATGAAAAGAAGTAATAAATTATATTATCTTGGGAATTATAATGAAATATAACGTATTTAATCCTAGATTTAACCTTAGCACTGTTGTAAACGTAAGGGTAAAAAAAGAGGTTAATGTTCCATGCTAGATCCATGTGTCAATGAATGCTAGAGCCATGAAAGTTCATGGTTAGAGTATGTGCAGGAGACTTTTTCGAAAAGTAGAGAGAAAACGATTTTTTATGTAGATGATATAAGGCGCGTATACCCACCTCAACATCTGTGATCATTATTCCTGAAATATTTCATAGATTAACTAGGCTATTTCCTTTTAATACTGTTCACGAGGGCTCAAAAATGATTAGGAAACGAAAGAAAAAATATACAAGGTAGCCATAATTAAACTGACGGCACTCAGAGTGTTCCGTAGAGTGATCTAATTGCGAGAATGGTGCCAAATTTTGTAGGAAGATTAAACAAGACGGGGGACGAAGGATTCCGCGAAAATTTTTTTTCCAAAAATCACCGCCAGGGGAATATGTGGCGCTGTGTATTCGAAAAAGAGAGTTTTAAAAATGAAGAATCAATACTGAAATAAAATTACCGTTTATTTAGCACATCCAACTGAGGTTCGATGTGGCCGTCGTTTTTGTGGACCACATATTGTATTCTGTGCACAGCGTTTACAACAGCAGAGAATAACATGTCTGCAGGAATCTCCCGTACAGTTCGCGATATGTTATCCTTCAATGTAGCGAGATCCTGGACACCTCCGTGATAGACCTTGGACTTTAGGTAACCCCATATCCAATGTCGCAGGGTGTAAGATCAGGGGACCGAGGTGGACATACAGTTTTAAAACAGCGGCTAATGACTCTTTCTGTTGTAAATTTCTGTCGAAGCAGCTGCTGTACCCGCAAAGCAATATGTGGAGGGGCTCCATATTTCACGAAAAGGATTTTCTCCAGACACTGTCATTGCTGAAGTGTCGGAATAACAAAGTTGTTTAGCATTTGGCGATATTTGTCTCCGGTAACAGAACAAGTTACAGGTCCTGTCACAGTAATTTTCTCATAGAAGAATGTTCCTATGATCATATCTGTGTGAAACCACACCAAACAGTTATCTTTAGTGAATGCAAAGGAATTTCTTTGAATGCTCTTGGTGACTTGTTATCCAAAATTCGGTAGTTCTGGGTATTTACAGTTCCATTCAGGTAAAAGTGGGCCTCGTCTCCCCATATGACTTTCCAGGGCCAAGCTTCATCCAACTCCATTCTGGCAGGAAAAGTGCGAGCAAAAGTCAATCGCTTATCATGGTCCGTGTGACGTAACTCTTGTGCACGGCTGATCTTGTACGGAACGAAGTGGATAATCTTTTGTAGGATTTTCCATACCGTATAATAAGGCATAGCCAGATTCCGAGCTATCCCACGGGCGCTGGAAGTGGAAGCAATATTATCTGGTACTCTGTCGACAATCGACGTTGCCACTTCTTCGATTTTATCCTGTGATACGGTCTTTCGTCCTCTGCCTGATTGAACATTTAGAGAACCTGTTTTCTCAAACTTCTCAACCATTGCTTTTAAACCACTAACTGACAAAGACCGTTACCTTTACTCATTTTTTTGTAGTTTCTAAAAGAACGAAGAGCGTCTGACGCATTGCACTGGTTGAGATACAAGAATTTGACTAGCAGAGCTCACTCGACTAAGGAGACATTATGAAAGATGACTTTCAATGAAATTGCTTCTAACCGTAGCACATTAGCTTTTAAAGCCGAACAAGCTGGCACTGGGTCAAAAGATGTAACGTTAAATTTGAATAAAGAACTTCTTCTGCTGTTGCTTTCTTTGCGGCTCTGTAATTGAAATTGCAGGTAAAAAAACTATAGCAGTGTTTATGTAACTTTTTATCTTTTTATAAACTGTTACCATTTTGAGCTTGGATTAAAATCCTAAATTCATTAAATAAACAGTAATTATATTTCAGTATTGATTCTTCATTTTTTGAAACCCTCTTTTTCGAATACACATCGCCACATATTCCCTTGGTGGTGATTTTTGGGACTAATTTTCTTTTTCGGAATCCTTCGTCCCCCGTCTTGTTTAATTTCCCTACAAAATTTGGCACCATTCTCGCAATTAAATCGTGCTACAGAACACAACACTGAGTACCGTCAGTTTAATTATGGCCACCTTGTATTTTAATTAAGTTGTTTCAGAAAAAAAATTCTTAAATCAAATAGTAAAAACTAATTTCAAGCTCCGATAGTTAAGTATAATAAACACTTTTATAAGAATATTTTCAATATTTTTCCGTTCTCTGGAAACAACTTGAATTGTGTATGTTACAAACCAAAGATTTTTAATCGAATTATTGTTTTAGAAATATTTCAAATAAAGATATTTTTCTCATAGCATCAAAAAGAAATTAGTTATAAAAAAAGTCAATCTGAGTTTCAGAAGAATTTATATAAATTGCAGTAAAATTTCAGAATATTTCTGAAAAAATTTCTATGCTTAAATACTATTATGTGCGAGTTAGAAACAAGTACAATTAAAGGTATTCAATTTTCAATATGCAGTTGGGAGGGGTGGAAGGAGTCTTTACAGTTGTAAGACTAAGTGAAGGAATTTTTTTTTTCATTTATTTATTTATTTTTCTAATTTAAAAGACACTCTTTACATTGTATGTGGAATTAAGATTACACAGGTTCTGCGCATAAATTGATACTATACGATTTTATGACTGCACACCAACTGTAACAAAAAGATGGTTTGTAATAACTGTCATTTCAGTTAAACCTGTTTTATGTAAAATTAGACATATTGATGATAAGAAAAGGATTTGTCTTTAGATTCAACGTAAGTTTTCAAAATACATTATGGGTTACCTTTTTTCTGGTCATAAAACAATCCTACTAGAAAAAACAAATATATACAAGATATGCGATTTTAAAACACAATTTAAACATACCAAAATATAAAGGTAAATAATGTTATGTACGCAAAAATTCTGTTTATTTGGAATAGTACATAAAAATTTGTGCTTTTAAATCTGAGCTTTGTATAGTATGCCGATATATGTGTAATTTACATATAATATATATTACACATAATTACACATAAAAATATGGGTTTTTTCATATTACAAAAAAACATTTATAATCAGAAAAGATTACACAGATAAATGTGTAGAATATTCTACAGAAATAATTGTGTTCTTATGAAATTTACCCATTAAAGTGTGCATTTAAAAGAGTGAACAGATAACTTTTATACGCTTATTGTTATCGTGAAATTACACACTGAAATGTGTATTTCGAAATTTACACAATAATGTGTATTTTGTCAATTTATACACCAAATTACATGTATAGATAAATGTGTAATGTCGATATACCTTTTTCGTCTGTAAATTTACAAATTTCGTTTTTAGAGTGTACTTCTTAAAATGAAATAGTAATATAGCAATATCCAACAATCTGGGTTCCCCATAGGGGAGATGGGCGCACATGTGAACAGTTCGCATAAATATAGATTTTTCTCATAACTGGATTAATTTCTATAAGCAAAACCTACTCACTATATTAAATAGAACTTTCTTTTTTACATGATATTTTTTTAATCACTTCTTACATTTTCTAATAGTTTATAAATTTGAAAAATTGTTCACATGTGCCCCATCAGCGGGGTAGTTGTGAACACAAGGAAAAATATCCTTTGGTATGCTTTTTATTCTGTCATTCATTTGTCATCGTAATCATTAGTTAATTATCTGTGAAATTCAACATAAAGATATATATATATATATATATATATATATATATATATATATATAATACCAAAAACCACACACTACACATCCAATCCCAAAACTACTGAACTACAGAGAAAATTAACAAAATACCCATGGAAAAAACTTACTAACTAAATCATGAACGAAAAGAAAACAACCAATGGAGACAGACCGCAAGGCTAAAGACTTGCATGCTGGGTTTTACCGGCTATTACTCATGAAACTTCCCCCATATCTGTCAAGACCATACTGGCCAAAGAAAACTTTAAAACTGGCCATCCAAAGCAGTAACCGAATTCGAAAAGAACACTTAAAAACTGTCCATCCAAAGCAGCAACCCAATTCAAAAAGAACGACGCAACCAGACAGAGCTCCTTATAAAGCCTACGATTATTTGGCGATGTTTTTAATCGCCAAAAGTAAAGCGTCGCAGTAATCTTTATCCTTGACGAAATTGTTTACCAAACTATTTAACAAACCAATAGGAAAATTCTGATCCATTGCATCTTGATAGAGATTTATAATGTCATTTATTATACTATTATGATTAGAATTTAACTTTACTATCCTTAATAAACTATTGATAATGATATTTCTGAAAATGGAAATATGTACATTGGAATTAAAATTTAATATCTTAATAGTTTCAAAGTTGTAATCCTTTCTCTTATCATAAATGCTAGTCCGTAATCCACCCCTCTCAATGTCGATAGTGAGATCCAAATAATTTACATGCTTTTCGTCATATGAAGTTTTTTTTAATATCAAACCTTGGGGATAGTAGTCTAAATTTAAATCGCTATTGGAATCGTTAATCCTTACTAACAATACATCATCAATATATCTGAAACTTAAAAATTCCTTATCTGTTGTCTCTTTAACCTCGTATAAAAATAAATAAATATCTGCAAGTACCGAACTGCAACTACCCCCCATAGGTATACCTCTTATCTGCTGAAACACATGCTTACCATCGAATAAATAATTTTCATTAACTACGAAATTAAATAAATTTGTCAAATGATCCAAATTTTTTCCCAAAATATTGTACCTGTTAAAAAATTCGAATATTTTATTTTTAAGATCATTTAAATCAATACTGTTATATAAATCTTCAAAATCATAAACATATAGACCTTTAATATTACTCAAACCTTTCAATCTATTAAGTAACTCAAAACTATTTTTTATAATACATGTGTAGTTTTGTTTTAATGCCGCTTCAAATAAACTCTGCAAAATATCCAAAAACTTTTTATTAGCTACTTCCAAATAAGTGCCAAAACCACATGTAATTGTACGAAAGGCAATGGGGTCCTTATGAAATTTAGGAATCAAAACCATATAAGGCAATTCCTTACTACGTTGTGTGTATTTTAACCTTTTATAAAAAGCAGCAAGTCTACTTTCTATCTCTTTTACACTGGTATTTAACAACCTATAATTATGTGTATTGTTATAACATTGTCTTAATTGATTACAGTATAGCTCTTTACAAATAATAGCAAAATTTGTATTTGCCTTATCAATATATGTTATAACAAAATTACTCTGTAAATCCTTGATAGAATCTTTTAATACTTTATATTCTTCCAACGAAATCCCCCCTGTTTTACCACAGTAAATTGAACTCTAATCCTTTAATATATTGTGTTTCCATTCCAGAAAAGTTATTTCTGGTAAGCAAAATTTGTTCATAAGTTTATGTATAAACATATCCACATTG
This sequence comes from Maratus speciosus, assembly GCA_963932465.1. Lineage (NCBI taxonomy): Eukaryota > Metazoa > Arthropoda > Arachnida > Araneae > Salticidae > Maratus > Maratus speciosus. The sequence goes on along the minus strand of OZ010789.1, from coordinate 594,801,982 downwards.
ATTTTTAATCGTTTTTTTATAAAATCCTTAGTGTTTAATCTTTTTAAACGAAATTTTGTACCAAACCGCATATAATCTCTCAATGTTCTGTCCTTGACAATGTCTAAATTACCGGTCAATACATGACCGTGATCCACATCGACATAATCACGATAAACCGGATCATGACAATGACATAAATTATTATCATTGTTTCTACCAATTTCTTTTGAAAAATTATTATAATTAAAAACCATACGACCTAAAGGTTTATCGTATCTATAAACCTTGACAATCTCCATGTTCTTATCTGGAAGCAAATCATTGTATTTATTTAATACCTTGCCCATATTTATACCATGTTTTTTAATTTCAATGTAATCCATTACAAAATACATTCTATTAACTATTTTGTTGTTATTGTTGTTACTTCTGCCCAGATTTTCCTTCAAATGTTGTGAACTAATTCTATACCTCAAAATGTCCAAAGCCAAATCTATATTATAGTTACTCTTATGTGAATACAATAAGTTTAACAAATCACCTATAAAACGTTTTTTCACGTTAAATATAATAAATTTTATATTTCTTACTATTCCCACGAAATCACTCTTGAGAATTGAACTTTTAATTTCATTAATATTGTCATATTCCTTTGCTATTATCTTGTGGTCCATCTCCTTATTGAATTTATAATTCATGGGATGTTCAATACGTTCGTATATTGAAACTTCTAATAAACTGTTTCTTAATTTTTTCAAAACGTTAGTTCCATTGAACATAACATTTAACCCGTATGGGTAAACCGTGCCACATTTAATATATATATATATATATATATATATATATATATATATATATTCCTCTAGTTTCTGGGTGATATGTTTAAGCAAAAGATTATACAATGAAAATAAGTAGATTTTGGAGGTGGAGGCTTAGACGATTCATTAAATTATACTGAAATAAAATGAAAAAAATAAAGAAGCAATTTTAAAAAAGTAATTAAAACTTTTAAATTTGGCTTAGGGGTTTTTGTTTGAAGAAAAGTTTGAGGGGGCGTTTACATACTATTTATCTCAAAACTGCTGAAATACGAAAGATTTTTACTGCTGTATTTGCCTTTTTTACTTACAAATTATAGATAAAGAAGGGTTTTTTAATGATTAAAAAAAAAATCTCGACTATAACACCCCCCCCGCCCCTCACCTAACTTCTTTTGCTTTTGAAAGAGGGAGGGAGTTACAATAGGGATTTTACGGTAGTTATCAGTTTAACAATTTTGCTTTCTTAAAATATTACTCATATTTATCTCCATTAAAAGCAACCTATACATAACTGTTTTAGATATGAAAGTAAGCCATCACTGCAAGTTTAGAACAAATGCAATTGAAAGTCTCGCAAAGTTGTTCAACGTAAAAGTTTTGTATTAACAATGTATAAAAAATATTGTTGTAAACTGTTTAGTAAAATAATATTTAACAGTTATTGCATTTTAGAAAACATCAAATTTATTTAAAGTACAATTGAATGTAAAAGAGATTGTTGCTCTTTATGTATCTGCTGAAATATGGGTTTGATGAAGTTTCAATGTAAAATGAACTTTGTGTGAGAAAAATATCTTCTATTTCAGGAAAATTATAGATAATGGAACTGGCATTATTTATCATTAAGTTACCTGAAAGGAACATAATCACAGAATGATTATTGGAGCACTTGTGTACTGTTCATATCTGCCCCAACTTGTCTGTACACAAGTGCCAAACATTGCTGCTTCTGTTAAATTGATAAATCATTGACATTTCTCCGTTTCAGAAGAAAGAGAACTTTATCAAAAATATTTATTAGTATTCGTAGTATATGTTAAAGCACTCTATTTCAAATAAATGAATAAATAAATAAATTTATACGCTTATCAACTTGGAACAAAGATTTTACTTTTAAGATCTAAAATCAGTGTTTTGGCTACATAAGACAAACAAACTATCAAAAAGCTTCAAAAAATTTTTACCATATGTCTACAGGTGCTATCACTTTTAGTAATTTTTTTCAGATAGAAAAACCTATAATAACTATTGAAAAATTGCGATGTTCACATCTGCCCCGTGTTCACATGTGCCCCATCTACCATATACCGCACCACACATGTCGTACTGTGGGGGCGATGTGGAGGTTTTCCAGAGACCAGTAATGCACATTGTGCACGTTCACAATGCCACCCCGTGTAAACATTGATTCATCTGTCCACAGTATGTCACAAAGGAACGACGGATTTTCTTTTAATGTATTGAGCAAGAAATTACAATAATAAAATCATCGTGCGAGGTCACCCAACATCAATGCTTGCACCAGTGTCAGATGGTATCGATGCGCCAGGCATGCTGACCACATGGCTCGCTTATTTACGCCGTGCTCAGTTGCGGAATTAAAAGGGCGTATGACTGCACCTCATCCGGTGTTAGTCGAACATTACATCTTGCCCGTCTACATGTTCTGGGTCGTGGTGGAACAGAACCTGTCTGTGTAAGATGGTGCAATGGATCAGTTATTCATGCGTTGGATGTAGATCCTTAGAGAAACGTTCTGAATAAACACTCGCAGCCTCTTTGACATGCCTTTGACATTCACCATAAATAAGTATCATTTTGGCATATTGCATGTATGCTATCATGATCTCACCGCTGAGTAGCATGTCCACTGATAGATGGATTGAGTTTTATCCTGAACGTGTGGCGCTGCGGTACTATTGTAATTTATATAATCCAAATTCTCACGCTCGTTATAGCTCCGCTGGTCATTTGCATTCCACTGCCATTTATCTAGTCCTTATTGAGTATGTTTTATTTTCAAGTTGTCAATTCTACTTACTTTGACGTTTGAATGTTTTTAGGCCCATAAAAGTTAGCTCAAATTTTTAGATGAAATAACCCTCTTTGGTGACTAACCGATTTGGTGATACTGGCTAAAAGTGGTTTCGCCGTAAAAAGGATATTATACCCTGATTTTGATCTCGTATTACTTTAATTCATCTTTTAATTGATCCCCCAATGAAGGACAAAATCATGTGCAAAATCTCAAACTTTGAAATTTAATAACTGTGTTATTTTTTATAATACAGATGTCAAACGTTTTGTTTTATATCTGTTATGATATGTGTAAACTTTTACTAAAGATTACTATATGGGCTGGGGGACTGTATAAAAAAGTTAAATTTCGTAATTTTTATAAAATTGATTTTTTACTTTATGTAATGTCACAATATAAAAATTTATCTCATTTGAGATTTTTTTTTTTTTTGTAATTGGAATTATATGTCTACAACCAACGGTTGAGAAATTAAAGACCGGTGATAAAGAACCTATTCCATTTTTACAAAAAATAGAACATTACTTACGTTATGCTTTTTAAAAGCAAAATCTTTTTTATCATCTCAAAAAGATAGTTTTGTTTAAATATTTTTCTCATAAACTCGCGAGAATTTAAAAACGTTATTCCCTTATTCAAATACTAGAGAAAAGTAATTAATTGTACAGCAAACCAGAATGTGCGTATGTTATGCACGCTTTAACATTACTGTCTAAAATATAAAAATAAAGTTTCATAAAAAAAATAACTTTCAACCAGGTCAAATTTTATTTTTTATGAATAAACACAGAGAAACAGATTTGTGTAAATTCGCAATCTGATTAGTCTCTAACGTACTTACAATTTAATGGACTACTAGAGATTATAATTTTGTTACATATAACGATAATGGTGAATTTGAAAATACATTAGCATTTCAAAACATAATCACAAATGCTATTATTATACACTGTAAAAAAAATTCCGCAACGTTCCTGGGAAAAAATGGGCAGCTGAGTTGCCCATTATTTCCAAAAAACATTTCTTGAAAATGACTGGTACTTTACTGTATATGTTAAAAACTTTCTACAGAAATGCCAGTAAGTTTCCTGCGAAATACCAGGAATATTTCTGTTGACAGCAAAACATTACTGACATATTCAAGGCTGGAGTAGCACAAGACCGAAAAATGTCCAGACCAGGGATCGAACCTGGATACTTGGCGTGCCGTGCCAATGCCTTACCTGTTAGGCTATCCGGACCGATACCTGGCTGACATAATTCACTCTGGATGTTCGTTCCCTTCATTATGACATTACTGACATTTCACAGCATGCGGGATCCGCAGACGATTTTTACATTTCCAGTTGACAATTTTCGCTTTATTATCATTATTTGTTAGAATGAAAAAATATTTTGAAATTGACATCAAAATTATTATTTATAATTTACACGAAAAAATAAATTTTCAGTTAAAATTCAATAAAGTAAATATATATGTGATATATTGTTTCTGAACTTTGCTTAAAATATAAAAATATATAAATGTAAATAATAATTAGAAAAAAAAATCTAGACATAAAATATTTTGGATTTTCGTCAGTGATTATGTTAGTTTACAAGTTAGATAAAATACATATAAATTTTCATGAAAAAAAAACCTAAACGTAATTGTATATTTTTTTCCGAAAATTAAAAAAAAAATTCAAATTTGCAGCAATTTAAAGTGTCAAATATATGTCAAATTTAAATCAAATTGTAATAAAGTGTTAAAATATAAAATTAATTAAAAAAGAAAAAAAAAGTCAAGAGGTAGCATCGAACCCGGGCCGTACGGGTGGCGTGCAAGCTTTCTGCGTCTACACCACGAAAGATACGTTGAGAGTTGCAAACTAATGGATATTTGAAACGTATGCTAAAACTCGGCATCTAATTTCTGAAAATCTAAGGCCCATTTGAAGAAATCCTTTCACAAGAATAATTAGAGATAAGAACTCTAAAACATACTTTAAATTAATCAAAATAGGTGAGAATCATATTTGATTGTCCCCTGGTTAATGCAGATCCAAATAATAGGTGTATTTTTTTTTTACACAGTCTGCTCGTTAAAGATTTCACAGACAAGTACGAGAGATAATCTCTTAGTGATGTCACAGAGGTATTGTATTTTCATCTGAATTATCTTGACAATAGAGACGTAAAGGATTATGTCGTCTATTGATTTATTTGCATTCCATATTGATTTTTTTACATTCATTTAAGGAATTCGTTTTCGACACTCGCGCGCGAGCAACGGATTATAGGGAAAAAAAAATAATAAATGACGGCCGCAGCGTTTTGCTGTTTCCAACTTTTGTTCAGGAACGTTTCAGATAAGAAAACCAGAATTTCACAGGAAAGAGCTAAATTATTCTGAAAACCTGATAAAAGGCGAAACGTTCCTGGATTTTACATGGAAAGTTACCATTTTTTTTTACAGTGTAATTATATAATTGTAATTATAGTTGAAACCTATAGTTACAAGTGCATGCTACTGTAATTGCAAATTTTTAAATAAAATAGGATTATAATTGTACTCTAAAAGTTTATACATTTTATTACGGTGCTGTTGTGATAACTAAGATGTTTTAGTTAAAATTACGTGTAACGGACTCAGCAAAATTTTAAATTATAGTTTATATGTGTTTTATTTTCCATTTTTCTGTAATTAATTTAAACCCTTTAAAGTACAGTCGGGCACTATGTCGGGTAATCCTTGTTTCACCGATATCTATGTGTACTTTTGTTTGTTTGTTTGTTTTTTGTCCTTTTGTGTTAAAGAAATTTTCCCGAAATAGATTCAGCATTCACAGATGAGAGTTGAAAGGAAAAAGTAAAAATTTATATTTAAAATCAAAATTCGTCTAATTAGCGTTTATATTTCTACGCATTCGGTTGATGGAAAATTATTTTTCAACATGTTTGGGTAATATTTAAATGTATATGCTATATTCTCTAATATTCAGTATCTGTTCTAGTTATAATATAATAGTTATAATGTATCTGTTCTAGTGATAATATACTTTATATGGCAATTTTATACATATACTTAAGATTCCAGAAGTTGATAAATTTATATGGAATTTTTTATTTGTTTTATAAAAATTTATATGCTTCAACAATAATCCAAGATTTTAAAACTATAATACAGTAACACTGAATGTACAAATAAAAAGGTCTTTGCTTATTTATATGTGCTTAGTTTCTTTTAAATGTTGGCAAGTAAATGGAAAAAAGTACAATTTACACATCCCAGCAGAAATACAGAGCACATTAAATACAGAGCTATCGGTAAGGAACCGGCCGACAGCCGGTTGTCAGTCCAGCGGTATTGGCACGATACAGGCTGCCGCTATCTGTTTCGTATCTTTTTTTGATATGCCGCGCGAATGCGGCCTAATTCATGAAGCAAAGAGACGGTCCGGTATCGGCAGAACACTATGCAGAAAGCACGCCGATAGCTAACCATGCGAATGTCGACCGCAGACCGACACCAGCATAAATTGAAAAAAAAAAAATCTCTATTTGTATGGCGCCATCTTGGCATGTTCATTTGTTAATATTTCAAAGGAGCATATTTTGGCGATGGAAAAGGTTGGGTTAGATCGGAGGACCCTAAGGACAGAAGGTACACGACTTAACTACTTGATCACCGAGGCTGGTTGCGGAGAGGATTCTATGGGGTAATAAGGGGGATGCATTTCGTTAAGGGATGGTTTGTCGTTGTAGGTAAATGGTAGATGGGAAAATTGGAATTTTGAAGTTCTTTTAAAATTTGTTTTTTCTGTAATTGTCTTATGTGCGTATATTTAAACGTTAATTTAATATTTAAATGAATTAAATAAATATCTTTGCGAATTATTTGAAGCAAACCAATTGTTTTTTCTTATAAACGTAATAATCATTATTTAAAAAATATATATTGAGATTTAGAAGTTTGTTCAGTTAATAAAATTTTCTTATAAGGAATTATAATGTAATTTCATATATTGCGTTAATTTATAAAATATGTTTTTTTAGCATGAAAAAACTGATTTTATTAAATAATTTGGTAATTAATAACTTCTAATTAGAATAAGATTTTATTTTATGTCTTTTGATGATTTAAAATAGGGCATATTTTAAATGATTATATTGCAATATTGTTTTATTACTAATCAGTATGTTTCAATTTCAAAATAATATAAAAATATTAATTTATATATTTTTTCTTCTTTTGGTAGATAATTATTTAGATTTGGGGAGATTTTTGAATCTTTCTTATAAATTTAAGAATGCTTAAATATATAATAAAATGAGAGAATTTTAGAGGTTTTTCTATTAATACAGTTTTCTATTTAGGAATTATAATGTAATTAACTGCGTTAATTAAAAAAATATATATTTGTAATATGGAAAAACTGAGTTTAATAAAAAATTAAGTTGGTAATTAATCACTTTTAATTAGAATAAGAATTCATTTTGTGTCATCTGATGATTTAATGTCGAACATATTTTTAATGATTACGTAGAAATATTAATTATTCTGCTTATCAACATTTTTTTCTGTCTAAAATAAAATAGAAATATTAATTTATCTTTTTTTTCGTTTGTCAAATAATTTTTTAAAAGGGGAAGACTTCTGAATCTTTCTTTTAAATTTTAATGCTAAATTGATGGGATTTTTTTTACATTTTTATAGCTTTTTAAATAATTTTAAAAACTTTTAAGTAATTTGCTTTTTAAATAAAGAAAGGGAATTAGCCATTGCTTTTATAATGAATATATAATTAGAAAATAAGTTGAATTAACGTATGAAGATTTTTTTTTTTTTTGTGAAAAATTTATAATGAATAACAATTTTAATGAGCAATTTAAAAAATTCTTTTGATGATTCAAATATATTGTAGATCCTTTTAGAAATGAATTAAAAAACAATTTTTTTAAATAAATAAATAAATATAGGCTATTTTTGACAATTTTTCTGTTTATCGCTTTTAGAATTTTATATGAAATGTACATAACTTTATTAAACCATTTTATTTCTTGAATAATACCTTTTATTTATCACTCACGCATATATGAGAATAAAAAAAGCAGTTTTATTTCATAATTTTATAATGATCCTTAGGCAAGTATAAAAATATATAAAGCCCCTTAATCTAAAAAATATATTTAATATTATAAAAATAGCAAATAAAGCCTTTGTGCAACAATATTAAAAAGCAGAAAAACCAACGTTTAAAATGCACAAATAACATATGAAAAGCAGCAAACAGCTGTTTCGAATCTACTAGCGAGATTCTTCTTCAGTGCAAAAGGAACAGCGTGCTAGAAAAAGCAAGGCTGAGCAAAATCATAGACAGAGACGCGCTGGCTTTTATACCCTATGCGGGTGGCGAAGGCGCCGAAACAACCAATGAGAGAGAAGCAGTGGAAACGACTGGGTGGACAAGTAGCGACATCTACCGGAGATGTAGAGAAAAGAAACCAAAAAAGGGGAATTAAATTAACGCTTTCCAAATACTTGGAAAATCTGGAGTACTAGATAAGTCATTGACTAAAGAGTGAGAATTTTTAATGATATGATAAGCTTCCCAAAAATCAAGATCAAGGTTAGAAGAACATTTTTGGATAATGATGGCTGAGGAAAAATCGAACCTATGTTGAGAAGACCAAGAATGTTGAGCAATAGAAGAACGTTTGAGCTCCTGATTTTTAACATAACCTTCATGCTCTTTTAAACGAAATCTAAGAGCACGTTTAGTCTGACCAATATAAGAAAGACCGCACTGACAAGAGATCTGGTAAATGCCCCAATTATCTAGGCGATCAACGGGGTGTTTGAGATTTGAAAAAGGGATTTTATTAACAGGAGAAAAAATAACTTTAAAATCAAACCTTCTTAGGATTTTAGCAACTTGCTGACTGATTTTAGGAAAAAATGGTAATACAACTGAAGTATTAGAGTTGGAATTAGAATGCTTTGCAGAATGGTCGGAATTCGTCAATTTCTTATAAATAGAATCGATAATATTAGAGGAATAACCACGATCGACAGCAATAGCTTTGAGGTAATTAAGTTCAGCACTAAGTAACTGAGGAGTGGAACAAATATTAGTAGCCCGAAAAACAAAAGTATTGAAAGCAGCGAATTTCTGGTTAGGGGGATGAGAAGAATACCTGTGAGGTGGGAGGCTGACAGCGAAAGGTTTACGAAAGACGGTAGTCTGAAAGCCATTTTCACAACGAATAACAAGGACATCCAGGAAAGAAAGACAGTTATTGGTCTCAATTTCAGAGGTAAATTGAATGCAGGGATCAATGGAATTCATAATAGAGAGAATATGATTAATATCCGAATTCATTTCAATCAGGACATAAACATCATCAACATAACGAACATAGAACGGAAATTTTAAGATTTCAAAAAGCTTGACCTCAAAATAGTGCATATAAATATCGCATAAAATTGGACTAAGAGGATTACCCATAGCCAAACCATCAATCATGCGGAAGAAATTACCATTGAAAACAAAAGTATTTTGTGACAAGCAAGCGCGAGTGAGAAGTATAAGTTCCTCGATTTCAAAATAAGAGAAATGGAATTCACAAAGCCTTTTCTTGAGGCAATCTAAAGCCCCCTCAACCGGAACGTTTGTAAATAATGATTTAACATCAAAAGAAACCATCATGTGACCCTGCGGCTTAAAATTATGAAGTTTTTTAACAAAATCAAAAGAATTCTTAATTGTATTAATTATTCTTATTGTAGGAGTAAGAAGGTTATTCCTAAATTCATTTCCATTCGTTGTAATTTATTTTCTTCAAATAGGATTGAGAAGGTCTTATTTCGTTCTAAATTAGCTCTTTTAAGAGCTTTGATTCAAGAGACTCGCCACAAAATTGCTCATATAGAGCGCGAGTTATATTCTTTACATATCAGCCTCGCTAATTCTACTCCTGATTTTCAGTCCATTGATAGAAGGTCATGGAGCAGAGTTCTCACAGCTTCTTCTGTTCATTGTTCGGTTTTAAAGAAGAAATTTAATGCGCTTTGTGGAAGTTCTGTCGCTAATAACTGCAGTAATTTGCCTCTTGTTAACCAAAATGCTGTTGTCAATCTTTCTAGTGTTCCATTAAGTAACAATCAGCTCGATGCTCTCAAATTGAATAACAATTTTTCTGTCTCTGCTATTCCTTCTTTACCTAATCTTATTGCTCCTATTGAAAGAGCCTTTAAGCATAGCGCTCTATCTTCTTCTCAAAAAGAGTCTATTAGGCATCTCATTGCCAATACTGTTGATTTCAATTCTAATGTTTATAAACCCAATCTTAAACATCCTGTTAAACAATGTCTGAAAAATTTGCGTTCTGATCCAAACTTAATTATTACTAAGGCCGACAAAGGTGGTCAGATTGTTCTTCTCGACAAATCTACGTATTTGGAAAAAACCCATAAATTAATTAATGATGGTCCGTATGTGGATATCCGCAAAGACCCTTCCACTAGTGAAATTAACTCTATTAAGTCTGCCATTAAGTCTTCTGCCGTTATTCCTGCTAACTTTAAGAAGTCCCTTATTCCGTCTATTGCGCATTGTGCCAGGTTTTATGCTTTACCTAAGGTCCATAAACCTGACATTCCTTTTAGACCTATTGTCTCTAGTATCGGTACAGCTTCTTATAAGCTTGCCAAATATTTAGTTTCTGTTTTTTCTCCACTTTTGAGCAGTAACTGTTTCACTGTTAAGAATTCTTTTGATTTTGTTAAAAAACTTCATAATTTTAAGCCGCAGGGTCACATGATGGTTTCTTTTGATGTTAAATCATTATTTACAAACGTTCCGGTTGAGGGGGCTTTAGATTGCCTCAAGAAAAGGCTTTGTGAATTCCATTTCTCTTATTTTGAAATCGAGGAACTTATACTTCTCACTCGCGCTTGCTTGTCGCAAAATACTTTTGTTTTCAGTGGTAATTTCTTCCGTATGATTGACGGTTTGGCTATGGGTAATCCTCTTAGTCCAATTTTATGCGATATTTATATGCACTATTTTGAGGTCAAGCTTTTTGAAATCTTAAAATTTCCGTTCTATGTTCATTATGTTGATGATGTTTATGTCCTGATTGAAATGAATTCGGATATTAATCATATTCTCTCTATTATGAATTCCATTGATCCCTGCATTCAATTTACCTCTGAAATTGAGACCAATAACTGTCTTTCTTTCCTGGATGTCCTTGTTATTCGTTGTGAAAATGGCTTTCAGACTACCGTCTTTCGTAAACCTTTCGCTGTCAGCCTCCCACCTCACAGGTATTCTTCTCATCCCCCTAACCAGAAATTCGCTGCTTTCAATACTTTTGTTTTTCGGGCTACTAATATTTGTTCCACTCCTCAGTTACTTAGTGCTGAACTTAATTACCTCAAAGCTATTGCTGTCGATCGTGGTTATTCCTCTAATATTATCGATTCTATTTATAAGAAATTGACGAATTCCGACCATTCTGCAAAGCATTCTAATTCCAACTCTAATACTTCAGTTGTATTACCATTTTTTCCTAAAATCAGTCAGCAAGTTGCTAAAATCCTAAGAAGGTTTGATTTTAAAGTTATTTTTTCTCCTGTTAATAAAATCCCTTTTTCAAATCTCAAACACCCCGTTGATCGCCTAGATAATTGGGGCATTTACCAGATCTCTTGTCAGTGCGGTCTTTCTTATATTGGTCAGACTAAACGTGCTCTTAGATTTCGTTTAAAAGAGCATGAAGGTTATGTTAAAAATCAGGAGCTCAAACGTTCTTCTATTGCTCAACATTCTTGGTCTTCTCAACATAGGTTCGATTTTTCCTCAGCCATCATTATCCAAAAATGTTCTTCTAACCTTGATCTTGATTTTTGGGAAGCTTATCATATCATTAAAAATTCTCACTCTTTAGTCAATGACTTATCTAGTACTCCAGATTTTCCAAGTATTTGGAAAGCGTTAATTTAATTCCCCTTTTTTGGTTTCTTTTCTCTACATCTCCGGTAGATGTCGCTACTTGTCCACCCAGTCGTTTCCACTGCTTCTCTCTCATTGGTTGTTTCGGCGCCTTCGCCACCCGCATAGGGTATAAAAGCCAGCGCGTCTCTGTCTATGATTTTGCTCAGCCTTGCTTTTTCTAGCACGCTGTTCCTTTTGCACTGAAGAAGAATCTCGCTAGTAGATTCGAAACAGCTGTTTGCTGCTTTTCATATGTTATTTGTGCATTTTAAACGTTGGTTTTTTCTGCTTTTTAATATATTTAATATCCTCAAATAATCCCGAACTTGAATGAAAATATAAAAAAAAAAAATGTCGGCAAAGATTAAATATTCCGAATTCGTACCCATGTTGGCAAATCTAATCGGACCACTAACAGAAATCACATATCGGTCCTGCATCACTTGCTGGTGTCAATCGCTTGCCGATAATTAACCATAAGAGAACCGATTACGATAACCGGCAGTCGAAAAAACAGATTCTTAAATTTCAGTTGTGGATATGCTACCCACACTTCACCGAATTTACTGTGCCGATGCCGATTCTTAACCGAAACTGACAACTGCGGTCTGATCGTGTGCCGAAAGGTATTGTTTGCTGGGTTGTATTAAAAATCAGAACAATTACTCTGAAATTACATATATAACTTCTTTAATAAGATTCGTATAATTTTCTAGAAAAAATAAATAAAGGTTTTCTTATTCTGATTCTTTGTAATAAGAAAATAAGGAATCGAAATGAGGAATCGTATATTTTCTTATTTCAAAACTTTCAAAACAATAAGATTTTCAGATTTATAATAAAATATTTACTAGCTTCTTTATAAAATGTGTTTCAGAAAGTATTTAATGCTTCCTTTCTCTTATATAATGATAAATTTATCAGTTTTTTTTTCATAAATAAATCAATTCGGTGAAGTGTATCTTTCAAATTCATAAAGATCTTTCGTGTGACAAGGGTGACGAGCATCTGAGTGTTAATAAGACGACAGTTTTGCGGAACTCACATTAACAAAAATCTTTCTAAGCGTCTAAATAATAAAATAAATGTTCTATTTGTATGAATAAATGGATTTTGATTCAATTTATTGTTGATTATAATTAACTATTCTGTATTTTGAATTATTCTAAGGAAAATTACTTTTACTTTAGATTACTTACAGGACATTTTATAATTAACGAAAGCTTTCTTTCTACATGTTCTGGATTTTGTTTTTAGAATTTTTGACATGTATTAATAATCTTCATTTATTGCAAATAGCTGCAACGTTAGATCTAGAAAATAATTGCATACGATGAAGTATGATCCTAAAAAAACGAAATCTTTTGCTGCAAAAATTTAAATTAATTAAAATCATGAGATGCAAATAAGAAAGTTATTCTCATTATTTTTATAATGTATTTCACTTATTGAATCAAAAATGTTAAATCAGACATTTGTTATTTTTTAGAGATTTTATGAGCATTTGTTTATGTTGAAAACATGTTTATAGATTTTATAAATTTTGCATTTTTATATAAAACGAAGATAGCCACCTATGATTATCAAAGAACATTTAGATGGATGCATATCATAATCATTATTCGAAATATCGCCTTAAAATATTTATCTTATTCTACCTTTTATTAATAAATGCTGCTAAAATAAGAAGTGTTTTGAAAGTTATTTTTGATATGAGAAATCATAAATTCTACATTTATAAAGGTGGTATAGAAAAAAATATAAACATGTAGAGAAACAAAATTCTGCTTTTTTAGGTAGAAATATCTTATCAATTAAATTGGTTAACTGAAATGAACAGAAAATTTGTTTTATCACTATTATGAACGGTGAATCTGGTAATTTTTTTTCAGTATTCGGCGTTAAAAGAAACTTTATTGATAAAAACGTAATTATAGATCCTTTTAATATCAGTAATTTTTTGTAGTATACATTCTTCAAGTGGGCTATAAAAATAAAATTTGTTTTAAATTCTTCAACAATTCATATTTTTTTACATGCTTAGTTTTTCTATTAGTTTCTTTTTCTTAGTATTTTAGAGTAAGGGTTAAACTTTCCTTCGATAACAAAATATTATAGTCATTTTTAATGACAGTACAATTCTTGTCGGTTTGATTGTGAACATTTTTTTTTAAATCTAACTCATCGTTTAAAATTGTATTTCATTTCTTTATAAAGAGCTTCAAACTTTCAATCTTCAAGTTCGTAATGTATGTATATTTCTAGTCATATGATATTTCTAAACCAAGTTTTATTATGAATACACATCTTCTAAAATATAAAGTTAAAAAAAATAAAATAGTTTCTTTAATTATGAATTATTTTTCCTTTCAGACAACCTATTGATAGTTAAAATATGCATAGCGAATATTAGTATTTACATTTCGTTAAGGAAATATTGCTTCCCATATTATTCACATAAAGTTTTGAGCCAACAGTTGCCTTTAATGAACTACTCTACGCCTTTTGGCAAAATACTCATTTCCAATGAATAATATTATATTTACTCATGTGATATTCAAATAAATTACCAGTCAACATTTCAGTATGTATTAATGATATGTAACGCAGTCTTAGCCGTTGGTGATATGTGATAAACGAAATGAAATGTCACGAGCTTTATATAGAATAATTTATAGGAAAAATGGAATATGTATGATATCTGAAGATTTATCTTCGCATTTTGAAAAAAATTAAAAATTTGCCATTAATGAAATTTAAATAGTAATAGGATACAAATTTGCTTTGTATCTTATGTTTTGCTTTTATTTATGTCTTTGCTTTTGTAAATATTACAAAAAAAATCAATTATATTCCACAATTTCCAAATTAAAAACAGAATATATGAGCAGCCCAAATAATTAATGAATCTCGTATGAGATGTAAATTAAAATCAGCTACATCGATAATACCGCAATTTGATTAATATATACTTTCTATTTACTGTAATAGTTATTTTCTGCATAGAAATTACAATTTGTTGGAATTTTAAATTGAAAAACTGATCTTAACTTGTTGAAATTTGAAGTTATTGAAGAAAAACGCATCAACGAATGATAAATAAATATTTTATTTACATAAATACAGTATAATCTCGATTATTCGAAGTAATTCGGACCGACCCTTTTTCGAATAATGGAGAATGCTTCAATTTTAAAATTAAGGGAAAATATATGCGTTTTTTTTTTTTTTTTTTTTTTTTTTTTTTTTTTTTTTGTAACACGTGCTTAATAAAAAATAAAGAAATAGAGAAATAGAAACAAGAACAAATTATCTGAATTTAAATTTTGAAATTAAATACTACTTTCCATAATGTTTTGAAGTAATCTTTTGTCTGTCACAGTTTCTATTGCCTTTTCTTTGAAGCTCTATCATGAAGTTTTTCAACACGTTCACGCTGACGCGGTGGGTCACACTCGACTGTCTCCGAGTTGTCAAGTCTCCGGCTTTTTGCACACAACTATTAATTTAGAGAAAATGTTGTTCCTTTAAATCGCCCAATTTTTCTAATTAAATAAAACAACATTTTCTGTATCGAAATACTGGTATCCAAAAAGCCGGAGACAGCGCCGGCGTGAACGTGTAAATATTATTAGTTCCCTAGTATCACAAATCTTTCTGTTGCTCCAGTTGTGCAAAATCCCTTTTCAAAACATTCAGAAACTTCAGAATTGGCAATTTGTTTGTTTTATTCGTTCGTTACGCTCCGCAGCTTTACAGCAACTGAAGTTAAATTCAAAGGAATTCTAAGAAAGGGGATCGAAAATATTTATATGTACTCGTTGTTCAGACGCAAGGAATATGATAGTTTTTTTTTTTTTTTTTTTTTTTTTTTTTTATAAGTTTTCAAAAGGGATTTTTGCACACAAGGAATCCGAGAGTTTCGGATAAAAGAGGTTCTACTGTATATCAAAGTACAAATTTACAGAACATGAACTTTTTTGGTTGTGTGAATTTTTGTTTGTCAAATGATACGTTAAATCGCACCTTTTAATACATTATACATAGTACTTGGTAGATCGAGTCTCGCTCTGTAGCTTTTTAATGTATTCATCTTTTATTGTTGTTAATTTATCTAACTTAACCTGTTTTTTTTATGCATGGAATCTTGCAATCGATTTTTAACCCAGCCTAGAATTGTATTAATTTATTTAGGCGGCCACAGGGGATAAATCGCCAAATATTCTATGTAACTCATGCAATTTTATGGGTGTTGAAAAAGGCAATGGATTTCATTATGCGGCAATAAATGATGGACAAAATATGTGATAGAGCTGACCAACGTTAACAGTGAAATATTTTAAAGAGTTAAAAGTAAAATATAAGTTACAAAAAGTTCGCTTTTATGAATTAGTATTTAAATAAGAATAAAGTTACTGTTACATTACGAAAAATAAATTTCATAGACTAAAAATATAATTTAAATAATGTTTTTTTTTCTTTCTGGCTCTGTTTTGTTGGTAAATAAAGAGAGTAAAACGTAAATATTTTTAATAAATTCATTGTCTTGAGCTCTCTAGCATACACGAAAACAAAAGCAGTGAATTTTTCATAATCGATTTTGTTGGTCCTCACAATATTTGGAAATTTTGTGGAAAAAATATGAATTGCAGCTAAAAAATTCGGGAGTATTTTCAGGATGACCAATGTTTCCGTATAAGAGTGTTAAAGAAAACAATTTTTTGCACTTTCTCATTATTCTGCCGACCATTTTCACTAAAATAATCTGTCGCCAAACTAATTGCCAGACTCTAACACCAAGTAAACAAATGGAGGAATGTTGGCATTGAAATAAAAAAAAAGAAAAAAAATCGGAAAAGCCCCTTTTACTCAAGTATCAAGTATCAATATTATTATAAAATAAATTTTTAAATATATTAATGAAAACAGAAAAACATAATATTGGAAATTCATTTTGTATGCATTATTTTTCTTAATTAATTCTCTCAACTGCTGAGTGTTTGTGGCGTCAGTACAACCTGCATTGTATGTAAGTATGCACTGAGGCCTATCTGGATAAAGATTCAGTTTTACATTTCGAATTTGTTGCCAGATTCTTTTTTTGTAAAGATGCTTTCACTTCCGGAATCAATTTTGAAGATGAAAATTTCCTCATAAAAAATGCCTGTAACACCCCGAAATCCCCCCCCCCCACACACACACACACGAAAAGGCAAATGTAGAAGTCAACCTCAGATATCCAATGCAAAAGAAAAAAAAATATTGAAATTAAAACAGGATATTTAAAAAATATACATATCCCATTATTATCATTAGCGAGCGGGTGTTTCCGCATGAGTTTGCTAGCCCCGGAAATGACGAAGTAACATATAAATCAGTAAAACATCATTAAAAATTCAGATAAGTGTAGATTGCAAAAATCAATGACATAACAAACACATGTAACGCACCTGACGCCACGATCATGCAAATGTGGTGTAAAATCGACGACAATATCAAAAATTTGGCGATAGTTTTTTATATGGAAAGTAGTCGGCAGGATAGCGGAAAAGTACGCTATTTCTATTTATATTCCACAACAAACCTAGAAAAATGAAAACTAATTCGCACAGATAATCAAAAAATATGAAGGATAGATTTATATCTCGCGGAGTGATCACTGTCGAAAATGACAAAACGCACTTTGAAAATGATGTCATTAGTGGTGCAAAAGTCATAACATATTTAAGTTTTAAATATAAAAAGGCCGGTTTTCTCTTAAATATAATGGCATTTAAACACAAAAATACACTTTAAATAATAACATTTATTTTAAGAGGGGGGGGGGGGTCGTGGTAGAACTTGGATTTTGAATTCCAAAGGGTTCATTGGAGTACGTAAAAAACAGATTTTAATGAAAATAATAATCTATCTACATAGCAAGAAGTTCGGTTTGTTATTTAGAAAAATAAACGTTTTTATTTCAGTGTGATAATCTCAGGCATATCCTGAGTGATTTCTATGTTTTATAAATATTTAAATGATTATTCTTCAACAATCGTTGTACAAGTTAATTGTTGACTGCCAAAATAAGGTTTTGTGGGAACAATTATGTAAATAAATTTGTCAAGAAAAGCAGCTTGATTTTAACATTGCTGCTAATTTTGCACCAACGTCTATAGTCATTGCATCAGACTAGGGGTATAGCGATATTTCTAACAATAGGCTAACGGGATTAAACATAACAAATGTATACACACAGCTATCTATAGAAAAATATTAGTATATTTACCGAACGTTTTTAAAGTTCTTAAGGGTGTATTCCGATCCAAACTGCTTATTTTCTGATTCATTTTTAAATTCATTTTTGCTCTCAAACGCATCAAACTAAGAAATTCTCTTATTTAGAAACTACATAATGTGTCGTGCTTCTCGATTTTTTGATAAATGCAGAAAATATTGTAAAAAATGCTGTCAAAATCGGTGTTTTGAACCGAAATTTCCGTAAGCGGGAGATCTGGGGATGAAAAAGATGGTCATACTGAGAAAATAATTGCTTAAAAATCAAATTCTAATTAATTGAGCGAAAAATGAAATCACACGGCACCTTATACAACTCTTCAAAAATCACCCCAACAAGTTTCATGCTTTTGCTTTTAAAAATGAGTCTGAAAATGTCTCAGAAAATTTCGAGCTGTTGAGGGTGGAAAAATATTTTTTCGAATAGACCCTTAAGTTCACGAAATCAACAGTTGGTAAGATCAATTAATTTTATTTTTACTAGTCAGTTTAAACAAATTTCACCACATTTTTTACTTACATATATGCCATTATCTACCGCTCGATTTAGTACAGAAGACAAGACGTTAATACCGCCTTCTAGATAATTTTTATTATGTTTATGAATGACCATTCGTATTGGCAAATATTCCAATTACGAAACATTGGAAAAAAAATTCTTTAAACCTCCCAATTTTTTTTTCTTATATCGTAACTTAGATTGATTCCTCATAATAAAATAAATTATAATTTATAAAAATTGCCAGAATTTTTTTTCGATTGATATCACTTTTTTTTTAGTATTGAGCTTGTTTTAACAACAGAAAACGAGTTTCTGGTGCTCGAATTAGTACAGGCGTCAAGTTTTGGTAAAATTATTAGAGCTGTTTTCGATATATAGCAGCATTTTCTGTGATGAGTTTGTTTTAATAGGTCAAAACGAATTTAATGAATTCGACACCTACCTAGATGGGTTTATCGTGTATAAATTAGTATAGTAAATACGTTTCGAGGAAATCGTTTGAGCATTTTGCCATTTATAGCAAGGAGCATTTTCAGCGCTGGGTGTGTTTTACCCTGTAAAAACGAGTTTTCTTAGCTAAATCTTTTTCTCGTGCTCGATTTAGTACAGGAGGTAAATCTCGTGAAAATCTTCCAAGTCATTTACGATAGCATTCATAAGCGGTAAAATCGCTTGTTCTTTTAATATCTAGAGGATATATAATGTTACGGCTAAAGCAAAAATGAAGGGTAAACCTAGGTTTAACCAGTTAAAGTGGGGGTTATCCAGGCCTTGCGGATAAAGCCCGAAGTGTTCCCAACGCTTCCATCTTTAAACGGTTAAAGCTAGGTTTAACCAATCTTTGACAGTTAAAGCCCAAAGCGTACCCAACGGTTCTAGATTTAACCGACTAAAACCAGTTCTTACCGGTTAGTGAGCAAATCTATTCGCGTTAGCTATGCTGTGAGTTAGTATTGTATCATCCCTTGCCAGTGAGCGTTTGTTTTGTAAAGTGTTAACGAATTTATCTAAATAATGGAGATCGAAATATTCAGATCAAAATTCATGAAGAATTCCAAAACGTTTTATCAGCTAAGGAAAGTAATAATAAATTTTAGATGAATAGCGCACAATATAATCAGTTTATTGAAGATGTGAAAGAAGCTAAACAGTGTGCTAAAAGAACAACGGTGCACTATCGTTGTTTGAAGCGTTTCGACATATGTAATGCTGGTAGCATTCATAAATTAAATGCTCCTTTTTCTGGACCGACCCTGCAATTAAACGCGAAGCTAAACAGTGTGCTAAAAGAACAACGGTGCACTATCGTCGTTTGAAGCGTTTTGACATATGTAATGTTGATAGCATTGACAAATTAATTGCTCCTGTTTCTGCAACCGACCCTACAATTAAATATTACGTAAAAAATGAGGATATGCTTGATATTTTTCATGAAATACATGTGTCCGTTTTGCATCGTGGTAGCAATAGAACGGTGAACGAAGCCCCTAAAAAATACAAAATTATCACTCAGGAAGCTATAATGATATACTTTCGATTATACAAGTCATACGAAATGAAATTAAAATCCGGTAAAAAAGCCATCGTAGTCAAACCGATCAAACGAAATGAATAGTCGTTGTCAAGTTGATTTGATCGACATGCAGAGCAATCCTGATGGTAATTATAAGTTCATTCTTATAAACCAAGACCAAATGACGAAGTTTGTGCAACTTAGACCATTAAATAGTAAAACTATTAAATAGGTTGTTAAAGTGTTGTTGGAAATTTTTTGCATATTCGGAGCACCATCAATTTTGCAGTCCGATAATGGAAGGGAGTTTGTCAACAAAGTGGTCAAAAATTTAAGGTCTATGTGGAGAGCATTAGAAATAATACATGGGAAACCACGTCATAGTCATAGTCAAGGGAGCGTGAAAAGGGCAAACTAGATATCCAGCATATGCTCATGACATGGATGAAGTACCAAAATTGTAAAAAATGGTCTGAAGGACTTACATTTGTTCAGTTGATGAAGAACAGAGCCTATCATGATGATATATAGCGTTGCCCATATAAAGCCATGTCTGGCTGTGGTGTGAAAGTTGGTTTGAAGTCATCTCATCTCCCCTCCGAAATAATTGATGATGTTCTTAGCGAAGAGTACTTGGAGGAACTAATTAAGGATCATTATCAAGTAGGAGCTTGGTGCAATATAATAAAAGCGTAAAAAAAAAATAGCAACGTTAAAAGAACCGACTTCAATTCGGTTAAAATAATCTCTAAACCTACTTCTATACATGAACTTAACTTCCTTGAAGCATTTCATATTTATAAAAATATAAAAAATATTTTTAATTGTGCATTCGCTATTCCCCCATTATCAGACTGTTGGAAATATTACATAAAAACTTCTTTCTCTTAATCCCCCCCCTCACTACTTCGGTTCCATTTCCCATCTTTTTTCCTATTGCCTACAATCTTCTGTTTTCCTATTGGTCAATAAACCTTTAACTGGAATCCTCATCTCACCTATATATGTGAGCAAATTTCCCCCATCCTTAGCACTGAGGAAGGTATGCTATATGCTACCGAAACCGGTATGCTTAGAATTTAAAATTTTGGTGCTTTTAACGTTGCTATTTTTTACGCTTTTATAATTAAGAATCAGGATGAACAAGACTAGAGAATCGACAAAACTCAAAGTGAAGAAGTAGGCGTATCTAGTGCTGAGTGTGAAATGTGCAAAAATAGAAATGTATTATGTGATCTGTGCTCAAAATACACTGCTCAAAACAATTAAAGGATATTTGAAGTTTTATATAAAATAAAGTTATAAACGAAATTTTTTTTGCCGAAAATAGAAGAAGAGAATCACAAATGCGAATTTTTCTGGTTTTCAAACTGTGGAGTATGCAAATTTTGAGTTCGACGTCAAAAACGTCGCTTCAGTGGCAGCGAATGAAATTTGACTTTCAACTGGATAAAAGAGAATGAAGACAAGGATGATCGGCATTCAGTGATTGCTTTGTTTCGATGAGTACGATGTCTCAGCGAAGTCATTTGACAGATTCAGAAGCTTTGAGAATTGTTGGTAGGTTAGAAGGGGGTCAAACTCAAGCCGAAGTAGCGCAAGCCATTGGAGTGTCACAAAGTGTCATTTCCAGGATCTGGAACCGTTTTTTGGAGAGTGGATGTGCAGGCCGAAGACCAGGGCAAGGTCGTAGACGGGCAACAACGCCCAATGAAGATCGGTATTTAGCGTTAACAGCTCGGAGACACCGAACGCTACTCTTCTCCAACAACAACTTCGCTCGGCTACAGGCGCCATGATTTCAACTCAGACTGTACGAAACCGGCTCCATGCTGTAGGTCTGTATGCTCGCCGACCGATGGTATGTGTTAGATTAACATCAAGGCATCGTCGCGACCGCAGGGAGTGGGCAACCGAGCATGTCAACTGGAGGAGAAATGAATGGAGCAATATTCTGTTTTCTGACGAGTCCCGTTTTTCTGTGCATCCGGATAATAGGCGTATTTTCATCTGGAGGGACCGTGGCAGTAGGAATAATCCTGCGTTCGTGCACGAAAGTGTCAGATTTGGCGGTGGAGGAGTGTTGGTGTATGGTGGAATCGCCATTGACGGGCGCACTGACCTCTACATCATTCGAGATGGAGCTCTGACTGGTCGCCGATATAGGGATGAGATCCTCAGACCTATTGTAGTCCCTTACGCTGCAGCAATCGGAGATAACTTCATTTTAATGGACGATAACTGCAGGCCACATCGTGCAAACCTGGTGGAGGATTTCCTTTTCAAGGAAGGAATCGTTCGAATGGAATGGCCAGCGTGTTCTCCAGACATGAATCCAATCGAGCACGTTTGAGACGCTCTAGGAAGACGTGTTTCTGGCCGCCAACAACCCCCACAAACTCTCCAAGAACTGGAAAGAGCTCTTCTGGAAGAGTGGGGCAGAATACCCCAACTCGTCATTAATAGCCTCATTGAGTCCATGCCTCAAAGGTGTTCAACGTTGCTGGCCGCCCGTGGAAACCATACCCCCTACTGAAAATGATTTTCTTTGAAGAAAACACCTTTCCTTATTCTTTTTTTCTCATATGCACAAATTGTGTTTTTTTCCATTAGTACACAAATGCGCAATAAAATGCATTTTTTTCTGCCAAACATGTGTAATTTATTTTCATATAACCTACTATGTCTGTCGACCATGTATCAATCAGCTAAACAGTTTACCAGATACAAAATTCACCTAAAACTGCAATATCCTTTAATTGTTTTGAGCAGTGTAGATGGCATCATTGATAATAGAATCGAAGCAAAGGCAAACTTAACAGAATGGCTAAAAAATGAAATCTTTGTCCAGCATTAAATTTCCACCACGCAGTGTTGATGATAATGTTAGATATAAAATTCCTGACGTAGATAGAGGAAGGGTGATTTTAGAAATATCATTTTATTAGTTCTTGAATGTGCTGAGAATGGATTGTATAAGTTAGGTAATGAGAATGGAACTTTTCCTGACATGTTTTCACGAAATTAACTTTCTGTATGTGAATCAAAATGTGTAAACATTAGGGATGTTTCAGCTGAAAACAAGTCCTTTCGCAAATCGCAAATCTACAATCAAGATCTGGTGGTGAAGGATTTAAAAAATGCCATTGCAAAACAAAGTGCGGAACCAAGAAATGTCTTTGCAAAGCTGGAAATATATTATGTAACTCTAAATGTCATTCAAGTTTATCTTGCAATAAGTAATTAAATTTAAAAAATCAAAAACCCCGACTGCGTAAAAAGCGAACTAATTAATTATGTCTCATTTTTTTTTATTTACTTGTATTGATGACATTTATTTTGTGTTTAGTTGTTAGTTCCTTCTATAAACAATGTTTTGATGAGGCTTATAGATGTCGATGATGATTAGAATTGCAGCAAAGCTACAGATCCTACCTTCCAGTTTGTGTAATATATAAACGGAGCTTCTGACTGTCAAATATTCAATGAAGCATAGCTTCATTTTGAATAACTTATCCAATGATATGCCACTCAATAGGATGTGTAAAAGATTTTTTCGTGTCTACCGCCATTTTGAATTTATAAAAACAAAACCTAGCCTATAGCCATCAGACGGTTAAGACGAATCAATACAGACATCATTTATTAAAATCCATCCAGCCGTTGGGATGTTTCGAGGATATAAATAAATCCACATACCCAGATACGCGTGAAACACATAACCTTTCTTGGCAGTCGGGTAATAATAAGTAAAACTACTTCTTACAGTTTTAAAAATACTTCTGATTAATTTAATTTTAATTTGCATTTTTATTATTAATGTTCTTATTCATGGTTACTTTTATTTATGTATTATCTTATAACATATTGCTTTATAAAATTATAGGGTAGATATGCCAGTAATGGACAAACTTCTATTTTTTGGTTTAAAAAATAAACAATTAAAATTTTGCATTTATTATTATTATTTTTCATAATTTCATTTTACATGTTTTATAATTTGGGTTATCGTTGATACTCTTAATCAAACCAATCAGGAAGAAAAAAATAATCACTCAAAGTTCAATTATTTTTCAGTGAAAATTCTCAGAGCTGGCTTCATTTAATAAATTTATATATTCTTTATTTTCTTGCAAAATTTGCATATTTTTGTTTTGGCAGTAATAAAAAAACTTTGTATTTTATATACTAATAAGTATTTATAAAATTTCAATTTTAAGACCCGTGTCTATTATCAGAATGCTTAATTAGTCCATTTCCAGTAACAGAGTTACTACCCCATGTAGTAGTCATTGCTAAAAATGCAATTTCTGTTACGTTTATATTGCATAAAATATTATTATTTAACTGAAAACGTAAGTAATCAAATTTAATTGTTAAACTACGCGTACCAGGATGTAATAACACATTTTTTTTTGTTTTTTTTTTAATAGCTGCTTTTAATTAATTTCATGTGGTTTTCAATATTTTAATCACATTATTATTTTTTTTTATAACAGTGCCTTTCTTATGTCATCTGCCAATGAATGAAAGCAATCAGGAAATAGAGAATATTGTTTATGCGCACATGGCTCATTTGCTCACCATTTAAATCATATATATTTTAAAAAAGAATTAAATTACAGAAGTTGTTAAAAATCTATTTTTTTTTTGTCGTAAACGATTACTTATTCCTCCCTGATAATATATATATTTATATATATATATATATATATATATATATATATATATATATATATATATATATTAATGAAATCTACGGTGGTAATGAAACCAGTAAGTCTTCAGTTCAGTGGCCTCAAACGTCATAGTTCTGCAGTTTTATTTTGAAATTATTTTATTTAGTATTTAAAATATTCAGCCGGAAGTATAATTTGTTTTATATTTGTAATACTAATTTCTACAAGTAGTTTCGGGAAGTTTCTCTGTTGAAAATAGTGGGAAGTTAATCTATGCACTAATACTCAAGAATTTTTTTCTTTTTTAGAATTTTGACTAAATTATTATCTTCTAAAGCCCGTACTGTCTGAATAATTGATAACTTCAATTCATTGACGGTTAGTGTTTTAAACTATCTATATAAAATAATTAAAATATTTATCTTGTCATAATTACGATAATTAATCCAAACAGTGAATAAATCTAAAAAATATTTTATTACTGATATCCTAATTGTTAAGTTTATTTGAAAATAACTATTTTGGCTCACTGGTATGCTTTTATTAAATTCTGATAGCAAATATAGTTATAAAAACAATTATATCTATTATGTTTGTGGGGTTTTCATTACTGGAACAGAGGGTGTCCAATAATAGAATTTTGGGCGTTTTGATATATTTCTGATATTTACAATTAAAATTTGATACATATTGAGAAATGAGACTATAAGTATTGTGTATAGATTAATATTATATTGAAAAATACAGAATATAATAATTATAAGTATTAATTAAAAAATAACTTTAAAGAAATTCCTTAAGAGTATCCATTACTGGCACATCTACCCAATATGTTATAATTCATTTATAAGATTAAACCATTTGATAAGATTATTACTAAAATAAGTAGTAATATTATCAAATTTAAAGCAGTAAATACTGTTTGATAACATTTGTTAAGGTGCATCAGTTGTTTAAAATGCATGGTTAAAGTGTGGTATTTGTGGGAATATCGAAAAAAAAAGGACAATGTTATATAAAATACAAATAAAATGTGAAAATTAAATCACTTTTTAAACGTTATTCATGGGCGTAATTTTTAAATTCCTGTGTGCACTTTTGTGAAAATTCTTTTCTTAATGTACTGATCTTTTCTTTTCTTTTCAGTTTCTGCATTCAAATACTTAAATTACTCAATTTTTTTTCGTTCAGTTCCTGCAACCAAACAAAATATTTCTAATTACAAGGTTTTAATATGTTTCTACAAAGATGTTTCATAATAATTTCGAGCTTTAACCAACCAAAAATTCTTCGACCTAGCTTTAACCGGTTAAAGATGGAAGCGAAGGGAGCTCTTCGGGCTTTATCAGCGAGGCCTGAGTAAATCACTTTAACCGGTTAAACCTAGGTCTACCCTTCATTCTTGCTTTAGACTTAACATATACATAATTAAACTTCCTCTGATGATAAATACATGGAAATGCCCCGTATGAATGGTTTATGTATAAAGCTGGACTGTGGAATCATTTTTATAACAGTCCACTTTAAAAGAAATTGAAATTTGTTCCAGACTTTTTTTTATTAGGTATTACAGAAATTATAAACCTAATGACCATTATTTCCGTTTTTATAAATTTCCAATGTAATTTAAAATAGTTAAAAAAGTTTGTATAATTAAAATATAAGAATCATATAATACAAATTTACATTCCTATACGTCTGAAACACGACTTCATATTTCTATACGTCTGAAACACTACTTCATATACATTAACGAGTAAATAAAAATCTTATCGGATGTTTTTAAATTTTCAATCGAAAATGTTATAAAGGTCAGATTTAGAAAAAGAAAAACAGAAGGAAAGAATTGAAATAAAATAAAAAACATTTTAAAGTACTTTAATCACAAATAGTTTAACCATTTCGGGACGGGTGATGCATATATGCATCGTCAAAAGGTACATGCAGAATTTGATTTTGGCACCATTAATAAATAAATGTAATAATTGTCTTATTTAATTATAGCATTTATTGGTATTTCACCACTAAAGGGATCTGTTTAAAAAAAGCGGGTGACGTGAAAGGGGGTAGTTTACATGGATGAAATTCCTTATAGTGCACTCTACTAAGAAAGTGTGGAGTTAGTGCTCTTATATAGTAAAAGGTACACCACAGGAGGGGTGGAGGGGTGATGAAAACTGCAAAGTTTGAGAACGCCTTTACATTTGAAAATATCTTTACTAGAAGTATATAAATTAATCCTAATTGTTTGAATAGTTTAAAGGGTTTTTTTTAAACATATTTATAATCATGACCGATAACTTTAAAACTGTCTATAGAAGCCATTTTCTTTTATTAGATATATTTAAAATGTAACCTTTTAAAAATGTAGTGTAATAATTGTGAACCAAAGTAATCATTGCCATTAAAGGGAGTTATTATTATGTTATTTAATATATAAGTGTAGCTGTAAAGGTATATATAATATTTTAAAAAATAATATACGAACTTACAATAAGATTTTATTAAATATTTCAAAATATTCTGTACAAGCAATATAGATATATATATTTTAACAATAATGTTTCAAAAAAAAAACTGTAACTCAAATACTTTAGTACGTACAGTAACTGTACTTAAAGTGAAATTCTGCCTGGTGTTCAGTACGACTTAAGATTTAAATAAAGTGCCTTTTGAAAATTTCTTATTCTTAGGGGCCACGTCTATTAACCATATGCTAAAAATGACAAAAATAATTATTTATTTAATTTAAATAAAATAGTAATTTTATTTTTTAGAAAATTTAAAAACATTTTTATTAATCCTATAGAGAAAACAAGAAAAGCATGAGAGAATTTCATTCGTAAAATCGCAAATTATTATTATTATTTTTAATCAGTATCATAATGAGTCTTGGATTTAAGAAACTATAGCTAAAATGTAGGCAACTATCATAAGATAAAATATTATTTTATTATGAGCAAAAATTTTGTTTAGCTGCATTTTTAAAGACACCACAAATGGAAAATATAATATTTTAATTGGATGTTATGCAAGCGGTACATTGATTTGATAGATAATTTTAACAAGTTAATATTTTGTACTTAGAATAAACATGCTTTGTTTTGTTTTCTTACATATTTATCTCAAAAGTAATAGCAAAATGTGTTTGAAATTATCGGCATCTCTTAAAATTATCGTTTTTGTTTTTAAGCTTCGCGTAATTTTTTTTGTCATTTTTGAATTTATTCTAACTTTTCGAAATATGATTAGTTGTAAATTTATATTCATTTGTTGTCTGATTCCTGCTTCTTATTCATATGAGTAATATGGCGACTTATGTAATAGTTCTCTTCATCTGTTAAAATTGGTAGTTAGTTTTTTTCTGCATTTCATTCCTCTTATATTGTCATCACAGTTTTCTTTTTTTATTAATCTTGAAGTAGATGAATATTGAAACAAATTCCATGTGTGAACTTCTTCCTTGGACCGTAAGTAACAAAATGGAACTTTTCGAAGTTCGGATATAATACAAGGAATTAGCAAAACGTCGATATTTTCTAAGTTTTTACCCAATAACTTCTTACCAGCACATTTTAGTGAAAGAAAACTATCATCAATCTTGTAGGGTTTTTTACAAATTCTATAAATGAAATTTTCTTTAGAATGAAATAGTAAAATAAGGCGAGAAAATTTTCCAGTTGCGACAGGTTGGGTATTTTTGATATATAGGATGATACATAGGATTGAAGTGATTAATATACACAATTCCAATAAAAGTAATACAAAACTATTGAAATTTTACTGATATGTTTAAACTAAAATATTTGAAGGCGATAAGGTCTTAAGTAATTTAAAATGTACAAATGAATCCAAATCGTTAGGTAAAATATTATAAAAAATATTAGAAATGTGGTTACTTTTCAATGATGTATTGCATATTATTTTGACCATGTAAAAGATACACTATTTAGACTGAATAATAATTTTTAAAATATTTTGTTTACTTTTTATTTATTATGGATTTATTCATTTCTGTTTTTCTTCATCTAAATTTTAGAACTCATATATGTACACGTATAACGAATGAAACATTAGTAAACTTTAATTTAATAATGGAATAATTTTTGTGATTCTGCTAAAGAATAAAATATTTTTACATAAAGAAAAAAGTTTTTTTTTTTTTTTAAATAACAATAATTGAATATTTCCTATGGAAGAGAGTACAGAACGTTCTATAACTTTAAAGTAATAACAGTTCTATCAACATGATCTCCACGGAAATCATTTGAAAAAGCGCAGGTGAATATCGAACTAAAACAGACATGGTTTCAATCAAACTCAACACCGTTTTTGGCAGATTTTAAAGAAAACAAACGATAGCAGGCAAAGAACTGACACTAAAGAAGTGTGTTGAAATTTTGCAGATTTCATTCCTGTTTTATAATATTCGACTCTTACTCTTATGGAAGAAAGTATTTCAAGATTTTAATCTTATTATTTATGGTATTTATTTCCATTAAAGTGCTATATTTCGACATTGTCTTTTACATTTTTGTTTTTCTAGATAAATAGCTTGAAATGTTTTCTTTTTTCTAAAAATTCACTTACAGATAAGTAAAGTTAATTTAAAAACAACCCATATTATTCCCTTTTCAAAAAATGTTTAAGTAGAGCATGCCACACGTTTCTTTATATATGTCCAAACCATCCGTGTTTTAAGTGTGTATTCGAAAAAATATTTTTCCACCCTTAACAGATTGAAATTTTCTGAGACATTTTCAGACTCATTTTTAAAAGTAAAAACATGAAACTTGCTGAAGTGATTTTTGAAGAAATGTATAAGAGGCCGTGTGATTTCATTTTTTACTCAATTAATTAGAATTTGTGATTTAAACAATTATTTTCTAAGTATGACAATTTATTTCATTCCCAGATCTCTCGCAGTTTTGTTACATTATTCTGAATGTGTTGGAAAGCTTTTCATAACCTATGCTTGACGCATGATTTTTTCTTACTTGTTTTTAAATGGCTACACTTTGAATGCTAGTTATAGCTTCGTCTTGCATAGCTTAATTTGCTGAGTTGTTTCCGTTTTATTTTTGTTTTAATGTGGTACGGATTATGTTTTACTAACATAGATTTTTCCTAATAGATGTTTTCTTAACACTTTTTTTTAATAAAATGATAAATCATAATAAAAATCAAGTTCTCGATTCCAAACAAAGAAAAATAATTCTACAAATATAACGCTTGCAATATTTAAAAATATGTTTATATGATTGAGGGAAAAATCTATAAATTTACAGAATTATTTATGAGGTAGTAATATTAACGTTATCCTAAGGAAAGCTGCTGATACGAAACACCTATTTCGCCAGAACTACTGAAGCGATTTAATTTTTTTTTGTTTTACAAGTAGGTATATTTTCAACATTTAAAAGAAAAATCTTTATTTTTAGGAATATCTTTAAAGAACTAATCTTAAATCTTAGGAAAGAACGAATTTGTAGTTCATCTATTGCAGAACTTGTAAAAAGAAAATTCAACTCTTTACTATTACTAACATTAGTTTCAACTGTTTTTCCTAGTCCTTTTTCCATTTATTAGTTTACTTTAAATTTAAAAGCATTCTTACATACATTTTATGTTTTGAAATTAAATATTATGAAGTAGTGAAAAAATATATTTTAAAAATGTATAAAAGAAATTCGGGTATTATGGAATGGTCGGACGATACAGAATACGTAACTACCGGGTGTCCCAAAAAGGACTGACTGATTTTAAAATTCAATAACTTGCAAACGGTGACAGATATTTAAAAAATTCTTGCAGGAGGTTTATGCATAAGGTCAAAAGTTTTATTACAGTGATTTTCGATTTTAGTTCGAATTACAAACAATAGATGGCGCTGTAAGCAATAGTCGCTAAATACAGGCTCGATTTCTAGTCCTTTCTCTTGTTCCATGCTGAAAAAGGAGATGGAAATGTATTATCCGGGCCACGAAGTACCAAAAATCGAGCCTGAATTCAGCGTCTATTGATCGCAGCGCCATCTATTGTTTGTAATTCGAACTAAAATTGAAAATCACTGTAAAAAAAACTTTTGACTTTATGCATAACCCTCCTGCAAGAATTTTTTAAATATCTGTCACCGTTTGCAAGTTATTGAATTTTAAAATCAGTCAGTCCTTTTTGGGACACCCGGTATATTTCGTATACGGTGCTGCGGTCAAGTGTAAAACTGCAAAACGACTTCCTCGTATTCCCACAAGGTACTGTGCTCAGCTCTGTTTGGAATCCTGTTGTAGGAACGACCTTGCGAAATGAAATATTATTCTCCATTATTGTAATTTTTTGCATATAAATTTGATAAAATCCGTAATATTACATATATCATTTGTGAGCGATGGCAACCAAGTTTAGTGTAAAGTTGAACAGTTATATTAACCATTTGGAAAAAGGGTTATTGTTCTCTGTCAGGGTAGGAAATCAACACATATCTGGGGCGTTTTATTGATTGAATCAGCATTTTATTCGTTTTCTGATTGGTCTATACAGTAATCTGTATTTCCCTTTACTTTCAACAGAGAATGATATTTCTGTTGCCACTATGACAAAAAAGTAATAATAACTCAGAAACAAATTGAGATACAGCTTTCAAACAAATTGCATTTAAAAGTACATTTTTTTTTCTCTATAAGACGGTGTAAAAAGTAATTTTGTGGGATGTTTAGAATTTTAAGAATGGAATTTCATTTAAAATTGGTCGTCAGATTTCTTGGACGATGGAAAAGCCTTTTCCCGAACAGCTAATGGAATGCTTGGATAATACGTAAGTTCCATGTGGATAATACGTAAGTTTCAGGTAATCTGACGATTTGCAGGCGATTTTTGTCGTTTGCAATTTGTACGTGTAATAGCACTATTAATGTTTAATTCATGGTGTACGTAATGTATGATCAACTCCGTGCGATTTTGTATGTCTTAAATTTTAGTCTTTAAAAAAATCATTTTCCAAATGGTCGTTGTAATTTGGTAAATTGCTTTTTTATTGCTGTGTTAGCCAGATTTCCTCCATGCCAACGTTGACAAGTGAAGAGGTTATTTTTTTTTTTCAAGATGGTGTGCCGGGTAATATGGAATATCAGCTAGAAATCTATATCAAGACAAAACTAGTGAAGACAAATAATCAATCCACTCCGACGTATCATTTGAGATGGGCTTTTTTAGCAAATTGTACACAAGATGAGGAAGATGCAGTATACCTGTTTTGCAATGGAAAATAATCAGGGAATGGAAGAAGGTAGGAGGGGATGCAGTGCTTTATGTGGGTTTATGTGGACTGTGATTGGGCCAAAACAATAGGCTACACTCGTGTCTTTTAAAAATTAAACAATATTTATACTAATGTTTACTTATAAAATAATTTTGGTTATTCTTGAAAATCGAGATTTTTGGCACTTTTAATATTCCTTATAAAAATCTTCCGTGTAAACCGACTGGATGCCATTATCCGAAAAATGTATATATATATATTTTTTTAAAGATAAATATTGATATGCATTTTTTCTTCTTCTTTAAACGTATTAAAAATGTGTTAATAAATAGTTAACGTTTGTTCTTTACAAACTTTAAATGTACCTTATATTTGTATGATGATTTACAAATAAAAATGTAAATGCTACTCCATAATACCAAGTTCGTCGTCTCAATCTTTATATATATATATATATATATATATATATATATATATATATTCTAGTATATTATCGTTTTTTTGTGTTGGAATTTTTTTATTGTCAGACATCAATTTAAATTTTTGCTGGGAAAGAAAAATTTAAATCTTTATGTCATCTTATCTCATACGAAAAGCAGAAAACTCCTTAGAAGATAGGATCACTTAAGATCAAACAAAATATTCTAAGCTTTTTCTTGGAGTTAACTACTGTCAGGAAATCTGAAGTTTCTTAAAATATTGTCTTTTCAGAACGGAAGACATTTTTACGAATGGGAATTACATCAAGGGCTGTAAATTTAAGTTCAACGAAATAAGATTATCATAATATATTATTTTTCATTTTTATATACAGAATAAATTTTAAAAATATCATATCATATATTAAACTTTGTCTGAATGTACTATATGCGAGTTAATTACACTTTCAACTTGAATTTCAGTACACTTCATTAAACAACGGAATATACATTTAAAATTAAAATTATTATTCACTTTATATCAATAAATATGATGCCAATGTTTTGTCGACATTAATTTAGTATTTAATATTTTACAAATTTTCTATTTTGAATATTTTGTATTACGTTTCAGTTTAAGACTTTATGAAAATATTTTACACACATAATTTGAGCTCTTTTATTCATCGTTTCCACCTGTTTACGTAGCATTCATTGAAGTAAAATAATAAATTTTACAGGATTAAGCGAGCGTCTCATTGAAAAGGTTGAATATATATGCAAAAAATAATTTTGACTTCATTTAAAACCTACTTGCATAGCTAAAATTTCGGAATAAAACCTTTATGAGCTATTCATTAAAATATATTTTCATGCAAATAGCTATGTTTGAATAAATGAAGTTTAAACACAAAACATAAAATATCTTTCATATAAATTTAAATGCACACTTTTCAGTTTTTTTCTATAGAAAATCGTGACTCGATAGTATAAAAACAAATTTCAGCACAAATGTATTCAGGGATTTTAAACATACAAACTGCCCATGTAATTATTTCCCTTAATACTCCATATATTTTATAAAATTTTATTTCAAAATGTGTAAACAAAAAAAAAAAAAAAAAAAAAAAATTACACCGATTGCAAAATTGTAGGCATGACATATTTAATGTAAATTATTTACACAGGTAAGAATTGAAAAAGTAATTCATGAAAATATAAAACTGAAATAAAAAGTTATAGTCCAGTAAAATTAGCTCAAAAAGGGCCGTTTTATGCACAAATTCGCGGAAAGCTGGAAATCGTTTTAATCACTTTGTTTTCATCCAAATGAAGGGAATTTGAAATTTGTCCCATTTTTTCTTGTGAGCTTCAGACGTGGCACAACAAAAACCTAATAAATTTCGGACTTTTTTCAGTATTCCGTAAATAACTCAAAAAACGTTGACTATACAGAAACAGTTCTAATTTATAAGTTGTGGACCATAAAATTCTGCGTCGGTTGAGTACCACAGACTAAAAATTCCATTAAAAATAAGCGAGATATGATAGATCATTTTTCTAATTTTTTCTAAAGAATCTCAGAAATTTTTTTTTGAATGCTCACGTAACCAAACGAAATGTACTCACACGTATATTTTCGCTTACGATTACAATTTTGAAACCTTAACCCAATCCTAGTGTTACATTAAACAAACACTAATAGTGTCTGAGTATTGGAGTGATTGGTGGCGATAAAATAAATTGTCATCTAGCCAAAGAGATTGGAGTTGAAAGTATAAAAATGTCGTTGGTGATTTTGACCATTTGAAATTCAAGAGATCCAATCAAGTAACTCCAGTGAAAAGCTTCATGTGTTCTGCTAAAATCCATGATAATAAGGTATCCGTCGATCCAGAGACTATTTTTCGCCGAATTTTTTCCACAAGAAATTAGAGGAAGAACTTAGAAAGTTCTTCGAGTATGAATTGGCTCCATTTCCGAGTTCTCTGTTTGATAACTTTGGGATGAGGAAAACGCGAAAGTCGGTATTTTACGATTTGTTCACTTCCCTTAATAATTTAGAAAAAACCCATAAAAACTGTCCATGTGACTGATAGTGGCTTCCTCCTTCATCGAGTGAGTTGGAGCTAAGAGAAAAGTTCTCTTCAATTATTTCCGAATACATCGGACATTTAAAAAACAACTATGATAAAAATGCAACAATTGTTTTGATGGTTACCCAGAAGAATCGTCAGAACATGGCACCAAGTCTGCTGAGCGCTTCAGTCGAAAAAATAAATACATTGCAGCAAGTGTTGACTTTAACAAAAATACGACGCTCACAATGCAAAAAGAGCACTTCCTTGCAAAAGAAGGGAATAAACGCCGTTTAATAAAAATGCTCATTGAAAAATTGAAGCAACACATTTTAACTGTAAAACAAGCTGTCAAGGATGCAGATACTAGCATCGTGATGGAAACCATCCAACTTGATCAGCAGTCAGAACGTGTCATCATAGTCGGGGAAGATATTTATTTGCTTGTGCTTTTGACTACATTTATTCTTAACTCATCCACGATATACTTCTTGAAACCTGGGAAAGGACAGTCGGGCAATGTTTTATATTCACCATAGTTAATTCATCATTAAGTTTCAAGTACTCACCGATTGTGAAGAAAAACATCCTATTCCTACATGCTTTTAGTGCCTGTGATTCTACATCGGCCTTCTTCTGGCAGGGAAAACTGAAATTCGTCAAGCTTTTGGAAATCCATGCTCACCTACAAGATGTTCCAACTGTCTTTAATAACCAAATGCTACGCCTGAAGAAGTAAGTGATGCGGGGAAGAAATTTATCGCCACAATCTCCAGTATGACGAATCCACAACACTGCACAAATTGCGATACAACACATTTGCAAAACATCTTATGAAGACCCAATTTAACCTCGCTTCTGTGCGGCCAAATGAAGATGCAGCCAAATAACATTCATTCAGAGTTTTTCTTCAGATCAACATCTCGAATAAAAGGGTGATGAATCCCAATGATTGGGGTTGGAAGTCATTCAAACGCGGTATACTTCCAATCACCACGAACAATGTAGCTGCAACACCAGAGCTTCTAAACACTCTGTCATGCAAATGTGAAAACGGATGCAAAGGCGGTTTATGTTCTTGTAGGAAAAACGGTGTTAAATGCTCAATTATATGTTACCACTGTAAAGGTGCGTCGTGCACAAATACCGCAGAAGAAGAAGACTCACAAACCGGATACAACGAAAAAGTAGATATGGACAAGGATGCCTTCAATGTGCAGGAGGAAGAAAAATGGGGAGATCAAGGTCCAGCAAAAAAACGCTCCAAGCTCGATGTCCCTGTATTTCCCTCAAGTAACTTGAGTTGATTTTATCACCATTGCTTACATACTAATTATTTTAAATAAATTAATTTTCTTGATTTTCTGTTATTATTATATTGTCCTCTAACATTTTATACATGAGAACTTCAAAAAACCAATTTTATGAAATTGTTTAGAAAAAAATTGGAAAAATGTACTTTTTTGATCTATCATATATTGCTTATTTTTGGCGGAATTTTTTGTCTGTGGTACTCAATCGACGCAGAATTTTATGGTCTATAATTTATAAATTAGAACTGTTTCTGTAGAGTGAATGGTTTTTGAGTTATTTGCGAAATACTTAAAAAAGTCAGAAATTTTTGAGGTTTTTGTGGTGTCACGTCTAAAACTCACAAGAAAAAATGGGACAAATTTCAAATTCCCTTCATTTGGATGAAAACAAAGTGATTAAAACGATTTCCAGCTTTCCGCAAATTTTTGGTTAGAAAAATCCTATTTTTACTGGCCTATTACACTCAACCAAATTATCATTTTTTAAAAGAAAAAATCTCTAATTTTAGACTAATAAGCCGTTCTCTATAGGGATATTTATGTTATTCTACAATTAAAAAAAACATTTATAAAAATAATTGTTTACATGAAATATCTTTTTTAGTAAATTTGAACGTCGCAATGTATGAAAACAAAATGTCTCCTCTCTCATTAGGATGTTGCAATAAATAATAATAATAATAATAATAATAATAATAATAATAATAATAATAATAATAATAAATAAAAATCATTAAGACGACTATCTTTATATTACTTTGTTTCCCTATTTGGCGAATAAAAATGCAGCTAAAATCGGGTCTTCTATATTTTTATTTTTTTTATTTATGTCACTGGTAAGTATTTCGAGGAAAGATTGTACCATATTGGAAGCAAAGCCGCATTCTACTAAAGATTACGAGATGCTGGTTTTCGAATCCAGGATGTTATTACGAAATGATCATCTGATGTATTATTTGTTGAGTTACAAACATGGGACATTAACAGAAGGAAAAAAGTACACGGGTGTTTAAAATGCAGGGAATAATGAAAAATGTACAATGAAAAAGGAATAAAATGTATATAAGTTTATGAACTAACACCTTTATAGGATTACATAACAACATCTTACTGTGCGAATCCAGGTTCTGTACTTTTTAGTGTATTTTAAAAGGTTACTTGAAGATAAGAAGTAGCAAAGGCGTTAAAAATTTAATTTTACCACACATTTCCCACTGGAAATTAAACTAAAATGATCTAAAAATATATAAAACAATAACTAATACATTGTGTATGTTTGAATGTTTTATTTGCTTTTATTCTTAAGATATTAATGAAGGAAACATGACTAGGACACCAATATCCGTATTATGGATAAAGAAGGATAGAATGCAAGTCAAAAGGATATTTTAAAAATAGAATAATATATTCAAATACATAGTATTTTCTTTGAAATAGCTAAAAATCCGTTGGTATGCGCCGTAGCGGATTTATATGTGAAAAAAAAAAGATAATAATACAGAGTTTCTTGTCAAAACTGAAATAATTGACATTTCCACACCTTGCATACCATTGTTAAATAAATGATAGTTCTAAGGGGAAAAATCTAGAAAAAATTTAATCGGTTTTATAAAACCGAAAACAGAGCATGTGAAAAAATATCTAAAAATGAAAAATGGCTTATCTGCAAATAAATTTTGATTGACTAGAAAACCAATATAGACATTTAAAGACATCAGCATATGTTTAAAGTATAAAATCCTTAATGAATATGCCTAAATATAGCCAATGAAAGGTTGTGTATTAATATCTAAATTAATATCATAGGCCAATTACATTATTTTTGAAAATACATACGCACAATGAAATTGTATTCAGAATAATTTCGATCATTCGTGCGCATTTTATCTAAATTGCGCAAAATATATTGTCCTATTCTTTTCCGCTACATAATTTTCAGGCCTGATCAGTAATTTATTAATCAGACAATATTAGAAAAATACCTCCAAAATTAGTATATTATGCAGATTTATAGAAACGATCTATGCTATGGCTTTCCCCTTACATCATAATGTGAATTTTTGAATTATGGAAAAGTAAAGACATTTTCAAATGAAATTTGCTTGAAAACTGTAACAGTAGTTATGACCTAATATATGAATTTTTAATTAATTCTGCTGCATGAAGAAGAGTAACTAGTTATAGTGTTATCGCTAATAATAATTATTATCCAATAGCATATATTAAAAAAAAGGTTCTTTTCTTTTTTCCATTTTTTTATAATTTATAGTGAGTAAATTTTTATCAAATATACTTGACTATTAGAGGAATTACGAACTCCTAATCCAGCTATTATTAGGGTAGAATAATAGATGGACACAGAGGAGAGATGGCCAGTCTAAATATTTCCAAAACTTAATCATAGATTGCAGCGTAATCTTTGTTCGTAGGAAATAATTCAACGAGTTCATTCATTGTCACTTTCAGCTGTGTTTAAGTAAAATTATAAAAAGTAAGTATAATTTTGCTGTTTATTTAATTTAGTGGTTGGATACACTGATAAAAATTTCACTGTTGGATTACGGGAAAAGCCTGGCAGCACAGATTCCAGCATTTTCCCGTAATTTTACAGTATGTACCGTTATCTATTTAGACTGTATTAGGCCGTAAATGACAGTAAATTTTTTAAACGTATCTGACCGTAAATCACAGTAACTTTCAAGACCGTATCTGACCGTAAACCACAGTAACTTTCAAGAACGTATCTGACCGTAAATCACAGTAATAGGAGTGTATTTGACCGTTTATGACCTTTTTTTTTTTTTTTTTTTTTTTTTTTTTTTTTTTTTTTTTTTTTTTTTTAGTATCAATTATTATTTTGTTTCAATTTCCATTAAAGAGATATAAATTCTCTGTGTTTTCTATCTTTTAGGGGATTGAAACTGCATTTTACGTAAGTGCTAGCAACAGCGATAGATAATAGTCTAATTTTAGTGGATTATCAGCCTTCTCATTCTAAAACATTATAAGTGACAGCCTTTTATTTATTTACATGTCATTTATATATTCGCATACGTTTCCGTTTTAATTTAAAAACTATCAAAAGAACGTTATTGTAATGTGTAATAAACGAGGAATACTAATATAATTATTACTGGATTATTATTATATTACATTATTGTACATTATCAGTAATCTGTCTTTTACAAAATTCAATCTCAGAGAAATAGACCCTTCACAACACTTAAAACATAGATTTCTGCTTTTAAATAAATTCATTCAAAATAATTTTCCAGATTTCAGTTAGCGCTTTTCCTTTCTTCACCCTACAAAGTTAATATAGCTAAAATATGATGTTTAAAAAAACTTAATAAATAATAATACTCCAAACACTCCTCCCCCCCCCCTCACACACATACTTATTACACAGAATTAAAATTTTTAATTTTTCTTAAAAAAATATACTTTTTTAATTGTATAAACAGAAATTTATTGAACGAGAATCTAATGAAAATGTAAACAATCTATTAAAATCCTTTAGCTATTTTTATAGTTTTTACTTAATACCTTTTCAGCGATTGTTGTGAAATAGAAGAAAAAATCCTTTACAATATTAGATTAAATTACATAATAATTGGAACATTATAAAATATTTCACAACTATAGCCTACCTCTTTTATTAATTTGAATTTTTGTTTCACTGCAATATAAAATTTCTGATAATCGTAGCAATTTTTCTATTCTCTATTTATCCATTTTATTATTATTATTATTGTTATTATTTTAGGATGAGGAAAGGAAAGGTGGTGAGTGTAATTTGGAAGACAATTTTAAATAAATTTATTAAAAGGTTTTGCAATTGTGAAATGTGCATTTTTCTGAGATTGAATAGATTACTGATAATGTAATTTAATAATAATGTAATAATAATATAAAAACATAATAAAAATATAACAACGTTATATTAATATAAAGGCATAATAATTTAGTAATATAATAATAGTTTAAAAACACAATAATAATGTATTAACAAAATATAATAATGTATTATTATATTATTATTCCTATTTGATTACACATTAGTAAAACGATTTTCTTTAAATTATAACGGAAACTTATGAGAATATTTAAATGATATGTACACAAACATCTGCCACTTACCTTATTTTAAAATGGAAAGGCTGACAATCATCTAGAATTAGAGTATTATCCATCCCTGTTACAGCTAGCATCCGCTAGCACCTACGTACGGACAATCAAACTTATAGACAAGATGGCTGCCATCAACACTGCTATTGAATTTCTCGGTAAAAAACGTGGTCATTGCTCAGAATCTAGAATGCGCGGGCCGCTGTGCCGGTGTAATCCACCGTTAGATCACGGTTAGCGATCGCGACTAACGGTAGTTTACTAGACTAGCCAGTGATCAGCTGTAAACGTCTGCGTTACATTATGCCCTCGACCGTATATGACTGTTAGAGTGATGTTAATACTGAAAAAAATTATCAGTTACGGTCAATAGCAGCTTATTATTGTCAGTAACTGATATTTAGCGGGCAAGCACAATATTTACTACAATACAGTAATTTACAGTAAAATTATGCAGTAAAGTACTGTAAAGCAACAGCTATTTTTAACAGTGTATTTTTGTTGAGTTTGGTATCAATGTTTTGTTTAGTTCTATGTAATGTTTTGCAGTACACAATAAACATTTTTTTTTATACTGTAAGGATTTTATGGCACGTATATAATCAAATCTTTGCTTTTAAGCATAAAACAATGACGTAATATGGCGGAGTGATGCTTTAAATTGGGTGGCCTTCAATTTCAGAATAGATGACCACCTTTAATCAATATATCATAATTCTACGGAGTGAGGAATTATTAATATAATTACATTTAAATTAATTATATAATGTTTACGTTTACAATTATATTAATTGATGTAAATGATTAAATTATAACTACTATAAATGCGAATTGAATATTTCCAAATGAGCGAAAACTTGCCCAGGAAGCGGATCGAACCCAGAGCCTTGGCTTACAAGGCCTATGCTCTACCCTTTAAGCTAATTGGGCCAACAATCGGTGAGCATATATCGCTCAGATAACCTTGTTGGTAATTACTTCTGGCCTGTCATGTAGACAGCTCAGCAATATAAACCGCAGGCAAAGGAACTCCATATGAACGCTGGGTACGTAGATAGACTCTTATTTTAACACAATCAAAATGATTCATTGTGTTAAAATAATAGTTTATCTACGTCTTTTTTCCAGTCTTAGAATGCCATAGTTTCGCAATAGAATGCCACACATCCACAAGCAAATAGGAGCGTATTTCAGTTGGTGATAATGTACAAAATAATGAATGTCGGTCTTCTTAAAATTATTACGACACATAAGACTGCACTTCGTGTTAAGTCAAAGACGCACTACAACTTTGTAATTGATTTTCTTCTTTCGGTATGCCATACGGCTTTCGAGAAAGGAACGCGAACTCCAGCTAGCACCAAGAATTTTCTTATGTAAATCTGATTGTTTAGCGAGTGCTCGTTTTACTTATTCAATACATTATTAAATATATCTAATTTGATTAAACCTTTATGTCCCAAATTATAAATCTGAAATTTGCTCCTCTTCAATAATTATCTTCGCTAATGTCTGAAGATATCGAAGACAACTTATATAATATATATGTAACTTATATAATAACAGTTTTATTTTTCGATAAACTTTTAAATAAAACCGACTTAATAAATCGGTAGTTAGAGGTGTTTTTTTTTTTTTTTTTTTTTTTTTTTTTTTTTTTTTTTTGTGTGTGTGTGTGTGTGTGTGTGTGTGTGTGTAAAATATGTACAAGAATAATTAGATTAAGTAACAAAAAATACTGCTATGGAAACCTCACAATTCGTACAAGAAAAAATTAAATAAGTATATTGTGATCATATCTGTAACTGGGAAGTGTTTGTCGGTGCAGATATTTTATAAAACATTTTTTAATAGGATAAAAGCTAAACCATGTACATGGTTGAGGCAATAACCACATAAAAAGGTATTTAGCTTCGACTTTTTCGCTAGGCTTAGTGACTGTAATCCAGCAAAGTACTTTTTATGAAAAGTACCAAATACTTTTATTAGTAGACGAATTAAATAGATTTTATGTTGCATTTTTTATATGGGGCTTGAAAGACCCCTCGAAACATAAAAAGTTTAAGCAGTTAAATAATTATTAAAATGCTACTTGCCGCAGAATAATATAAATTTAAAAACAATGTTAAAAACGCCAGAATATGCAAACTTTGAGCAGACTAGTTTCGGTAGCGTTTAGAGTGCTGTCCTCAGTGCTCAGAATAATGGGAACATACTCAATTATATATGGAGAAAGCAGATTCAAGTGAGAAGTTACCAATGTGGAAAGAGAAAAATATGGGTACTAGCCAATAAGATAATAGTACAGGTAAGAGAAGAGGACTGATGTGTCCTCTTCTCTTTCCAGAAGTAGTATTTTGTTACCTTTCTTTCCTAAATCCAGCTTTCCTATTGGCAAAATTCTTAGACAGCAGAACTTCAGCATAAGATGTACTCCTACAATTAAACATACCCTCTCCAAACTCAAAGATCTTGTTGAGTTATCCAACTCATGGGATAATATTAATTACCAGTGCGGACTTCCCTATATTTGACAGAACAAACGGGGTTCAAAATTTCGTATTAAAGAACACCAACAATATATTAAAAAACAGGAAACCAATAAATCTTCAACTGCTAAGCATTGCTAGGAGATGAACCACTCTTTTGATTTTAATTCAGCCAAAATCCTCTTTAAACCCAATTCTATACATGAACACAACTTTATCGAAGCATTTCATATCTACAAAAATTATGACAACATTGTTAACAGTGAATTAGCTATTCCCCTTTATCAGATTGCTGGAAATATTCCATAAAATCATCTGTTTCTTTATTAGTGCAAGTATTTTTCTCACTTTTGGTGGCATTACCTATACTATTTTATTATTGACTGGTACCCATATTTTCCTTTTCCCCTGTTGATTAATGGATTTCTCAGTTGAATCCCCTTCTCTATAAAATTGAGCAAGTTTCCGTTATTATTTGCACTGTTGCACAGAGGGCGGCACGCTAAATTGAGAATAATGGCTCACGATAACTCGAAAAAAGATAGTTAAATGTATTAAGATTGGTGTATTTTTGTAATATAATTTTTAAATGTAACGAAAATATAAAATATTATATCTTTGTAAATTTTAAGGCATTGCACTTCCTTTGGAAAAAAATAACGAATTGCAAAGAAATCTCTACACATTTTTCGCAATTTGCAAAAAAAAAAAAAAAAAAAAAAAAAAAAAAAAAAAAAAAAAAAAGAAATTATTACATTTAAAAATTAAAACTATTTATTTCCCAATATAAATGTAGATTTTACTGATAAGGGAATTCAGCTTATAGATTTTTGTGTTCATAATAAGATGATTTAATTT
This sequence comes from Maratus speciosus, assembly GCA_963932465.1. NCBI lineage: Eukaryota > Metazoa > Arthropoda > Arachnida > Araneae > Salticidae > Maratus > Maratus speciosus. The sequence continues at coordinate 594,758,641 of OZ010789.1, read as the reverse complement.
ATCTGAAGTTCAATTATCTAAAGAAAACGATATTTTATCTTTGTTCAATAGAGTGGAATGTAGTTATTCATTCACAATAATAAATATATTTACTCCAAAAGCGTCAAGTGAATGAATGTGCTGTGTTTTATTGAAGTCACTAGCCATCGATTCGAATACAGATACATCGATCCAGGCCTGCACGTAATTCTACGAAATTATTTGTATTGAAATCTTATTTACTACACATTATTTAATGTCCATTTAGAAATAGTCGTCATTCGGAAATTTCAAAATGTGTTTCCAATCTGATTCTAAATATATAATTTTTGAGTGTCCCTTAAAATAAGTATAATTTATGAATGCGAAATAGCGATTTGATAGACACACCTTTCTATAGTACATTTATTACATGAATCAAAGTCTGTTTGAGCCAGCTTTTGCAATATTTGTATGTAATGAATGACTTCAGAGTGGTCGTTTGAAGAGAAAGTAATCCAGATTACGTTTTCGTACAAGAAAATACCTAAAAAACTTGTACAGCCAACTCGAAAAGAGCTTTTTGGTTCCCAAGTCGCTATTGGTCCAATCTTTTCATAATGGGGAAAGCATTCTAAATTCTAGGCTGAATATGACACAACTGCTTGTAAAAAGTCTTTTTGACGCAATCCTGTCTCTATTAATGTTATAATCTATTCTATTATTTCCCAGTATAATATCCGTATTTTTATAGACACATTTTTTCCAGTAAAATTGTTTTTGTGTATAAATAAAAAGTATAAAGATTTACCATTTATCTACTAACGGTACTTAAAAGTACCATTAAAATAACATGTTATAAAATTCATTTAATACACCGATTAGTAGTAATATATTTTAGAATGAGTTATATATACATTAATTTATCTTGTCCCAAGAGCATGATTGGTTACACAAAACAAAAATATTTCTTTTCCCTTTGCATCTTTTCAGCTACCTTGAAGGGGAGGGGGGGGGGGATTTTCAATTCGGAAATATTTCTATATATCTATTGTAAGAACGTTATATTTGTACATTTCCTAATTCTACAAAATACTAAGAAAAATATTTAAAATGAAATACGTGAGTAGGTTATAAATGTTGCACAAAATCCCTATAATTTGAAATTTAATTTAGCCTTCCAAATCCTTCTAAAATTTATTAAATGATTATGTAAATCTTCTAATGTAGTTTCAAAAATTTACAATAAAAGCTTTAGAAGATAAAATTTTCATGAATTCATAATTCAGTACACAAAGGGTTAATGAATAAATATACAGTTATTACACATCTAGTAAAACACTTACTCAAAGAGTCAGTGAATGAATGTGTAGTGTTATAATGAGGTCACATTCCATCGATCCTTATGCTGATGCATTCATCCAACCATCTATATATTTCAACAAAATAATTTGCATATAAAATTGTTGTTTCATAAACCTTATTTAATGTCCGTTTAGAAATTATAGTTGGCACTCACAAACTGCATATACTGTATTTCTTCTCTGATTCTAAATATACAATTTCCGAGCGGTACTGAAATAAGTATAATTTATAAATGAGAAATACAGTTTTGGCTCGCATGGTTGACGTATTTTTGGATTTATTTCCTTAAGCAAGTATTTTCCGAAACACTCGTGTGGTAAATGACTAATCTGGCAGCGGTTATTAACGGTGCAATGTTTCCAAAGTGACAAGGAATGGCAATTTTAAATCGATGTTCTTTGAAATTCATGCGAAAGAAAATTAATATGATTATTTAATATCATAATATTTTTGTAACACGGAGTTCAATAAAAAATTCAGATTTTATATACATACGTTTTTTTAAGTCATTGAATGGAAATTGAAAAATGTTGGTGCAGTTGATTATAATTTGATTAACTCCATACTTTACGAATATTATTGTATATTACACAATCATAAAATCATACACGCAATCAACATTAGTAAGGTCATTCAACGGAAATTGAAACCACATGCTTTACGAACATTACTCTAGATTATATAATGAATTTTATGGAATTAATTAAAATATGACCGTTGCTTAGACATGATATTGTGAAAGCACTTTGTAACAATACGCTGTGCAACGAATTTACCCCTTTCAGCAGATTTCTGAGACAAAAAAAAAAAAAAAAAAAAAAAAAAAAAAGCAATTTAACAAGTTACAACGACCATTTGGAAAATGATTTTTATAAAGTCAATTTAATAAAGTTAATTTTTAATAAAGTTTAATTCCAGTGTTATTACACGTAAAAATTGCAAGCGACAAAAATCGCCTGCGACCCGTCAGATTTCTTAAAACTTGTGTATTTTCCACCTGAAACTCACGTATTATCCAAGCATTTCATTGGCTGTTTGGGAAATGGCGTTTCCGTCGTTCAAGAAATCTGACAACCAATTTTAAATGAAATTTCATTCTTAAACTTCTAAACATCCCACAATATTACTTTTTACACCGCCGTATAGAAAAAAAAATTTACTTTTAAATACAGTTTGTTTGAAAGCTGTATCTCAATTTGTTTCTGAGTTATTAATTTTTTTGTAGTTTTTATTACTTTTTTGTCATAGTGGCAACAGAAGTATCCATCTCTGTTGAAAGGAAAGGGAAATACGGATTACTGTATAGACCAATCAGAAAACGAATAAATGCGGATTAAACCAATAAAAAGCTTCAGATATGCTTTTGATTTCCTACCCTGACGAGGACAATAATCATTTTTCCAAATGGTTGAAAAAAAAAAAAAAAAAAAAAAAAAAAAAATGTATTTTAATAGATTACAACGACCGTTCAGATTTTTTTCTTTTACTATCAATCGATTAAACATTAGATTGTTACCTTTTTCGCGTTCGTCTTTTATTCTGTAATCGATTTTCTTGGGCTTTATAATCAGTTGAAGACCTCGATTTTCATGGGCTACATAATCAGTTGAAGACCTTGATTTTCAAGGCCTACATAATGAGTTGAAGACCTCAGTTTTTGCTTTGCAAGACGATTTTCGTTTCGGCGTCGCTCTTTGGCTTTGGATTTTTCCATATGTGATAATTTGCGCCTACCCATTTTGTAACTTTTTCAATTTTTAACGATTTTATGCCTTTCGATTACCTATTCAAACAATTTTTAACGATTTTATGCCTTTCTATTACCTATTCAAATAAAAAAAATTCTAAAAGTAAAGAACATCGTTGAATTTCGTTAAAAAAAATAAAATGCGAGCTTCATTTGGCCCCATCCTCGACCGAAAACAACAACCATTTCCAAATGGTTAATAAATAAAAAAAATACACGAATGCATGTAATGTATAGCTGAACTCCGTCTTTTTCCAGTACAGATTTCTTCATATTACACAGAAAACTTTTCTTCTGGTAAAATAATATTATGAATGTTTCAGGAATTCGTGCATGTGGATTTATGTATCTATTAATACATTAAGTCCAAAAGCGTCAAGCAGAAGAATGTTTTCTGTTAGATTGAGGTCATATGCCATTGATTTACAAGCAGATACATTGATACAATTGTCTGGTTATTTATATGAAATAATTTACATTGAAGAGGATGTTTCCTATACTTTATTTAAAGTTTGTTATAAATTACTGCTGGGATTTTGAAACTCCATACTGCGTATCTTCTCTGATCTCAGATATACATTGTAGCCTTCCATAAAATAAATATTATTTATAAATGAGATATACTAAATTGACAAGTTCGCCTTGCTTCCCGATTTGTAACCTTAATCAGAGACTTATCAGCGAACAACCGCGGGAAAATGGCTAATCTAGCAAAGGTTATTAATGAAGCATTGTTTCTAAATTGACAGGGGGGGGGGGGGGGTATTTTCAATCAATGTCATCCGTAGTATCAAATGTGTGTCGAAACGATTTAATATGTTTAGTTTTTGTTATATTGTTTAAGATTTTACAGCACGCATTTATGCTTATATTTTGGATTATACTTAATTAGCATGAACAATTATTAAACTAGATGTGTCTCTCTCTAAAAAGAAAATTATTCTGACATAAAGAGATAAGCTGAAATATGCAGAAAAATCAAGATAGCAGAAATATGTATATATAAACATATCGAATAGCGAAGATTAAGATGTTTTAGAAAACAAAAGTGAAGAGAATTAAATAAGTGTCTTTATAATTAAATTTACCAAACTTATATTAATTTTTAATATGAAAAAGTAGGGCTTCAAAATATTTTAGAAGATTACACAAACTATTAAAGTAGTTAACCCCTATTTATAAAAAAATATTTAACTGAAATTGCTATAAATACGTAGTATTTCAAACTATAGTTTAATTGTTGTTGTTTTTGGTTTATTTTGATCAAAAATACACACATATAATTTCCGAATTTTGAATAGAGGAACCAAGGGCACAAGTGGATAAAGGGGTGGAATGGAGTGTGATGTTTTTCGGTGTCAAGGAGGTTGTGTCAGCGAGCGAAAATAAGCAGAAGTAGGAAAACCTGTTGTCGTTCAACTTCGCCACCCATGTTAGCGTAGTTTTCTCGAGCGTTGGTGCATGGATTTTTCGTTGTGTGGTTTGTGGCTCTTGTATTCTAATTTCTGAAGATTTTGTAACGGAGGTAAGGCATACATACATGTTTACATTACAACTATATTTATTTCATGCTTGAAGTACGTTTAATTGTTTTTAGTTTCATATAGTTACACGTTTGGCAGAATAATAGATGGTATTTGAAAGGGGAAAATGATTTTTAAGTATTCATTTTGTTTGGTTTCCACTTATTATGAAAGAAAAAGATATTTTCTTTAAATTTCTCAGACTTATAATACTCGGATGATATTTATTTAATTAGAAGAAAAAAGTACTTCATATTGCTTATAATTTTATAAATAATGCACACATTCTGTCATTACTCGTAATTTAGCACTTCTTTGTTACCTGTTTTCTAATTATTATTCACTTTCAGTGTTATGAACTATGTATTCTGCCATTTATTGAAATCCAATATTTAACTGTTTGAAAATATGTGCTTTTTAATTGATTTCCATTTATCATTAAAAATTAAGCAATTATTTTGCCTTCTGGTGACAAGAAATTATTAGATAATTTATTTCATGTAATTATATCAAAATACAACTTTTCTTATCGATTTATTAGTTTTCGGTATAGGCAGTATAATTAGGACATTCTCGAATGTCATAATAATAATTTATTCTTACAACGATACAATGCAATAAATATCATCTAAGAAATATATATTATTGATTTTCAAATAACAGAAAACATTGTAAGAAAGTGCATTTGATTAAAAATTAAAAAATATATATATTTTATGCACCTGTTATAAGACCTTTTATTCACCGTCAATTTCGATTTTTTAGCTAACTGACATAAATAAAATATCTTAACCCATTTATGCCTGGATTTTTCTTTTCTCAAATTTGTGGGTAAAATCACTTTAAAATGTTGTAAAATGAACTGTAAAAATACTAAAAAAATATGCTAAAATATTTTTGTATTTATTTGATAAAATGTAAACGTACTAAATATTATATGTGCAAAAATGCATAATTATATGTTTTGTCTAAATGTATATAAATTAAACTTTTAACTTGTATATTATACACTCTAATTGAGGACTCCAGAAGTCAAGGGATACAAGTGACAAAATTTAGATTGAGAGTATATTGATTTCAAAGTTAAACGTCAGTTGTGATTGACTGAATTGGAATATGAAACTGTAGTTTATTTCTTAGTGTTGTTTGAACTCTTGTTTCAGTAACTGTGTGAAAAAAATGGAATACGATTTTTTTTTAAATTTTTAATTAAGCAATATTGATCATCATTCGGCACTTGTGCCCTTTAGATTCCAAGCGGTACACAAGAAAGGAAAAATTCTGAAAAAAATAAAATCAATTTATGAAGAAACAATGTTCAGCCAAATGAATGAAAGGACAAAATTTTGTTCTAATATAAGTTTTAAAGTTTTATTATTAGTTTTGAAACATCGAATTTTTTTAATTTTTTAACCGTTAATATGGATTTATTTATTATATAAGAAAGTAAATTCTAAAAGGAAAAAAATTACGCAAAGCAGGTTAAAATAAGAAACAATATTCTTCTAGTGATAACATGGGAACAACGCATCTGCATTATCTTATCCTCATCAGTTTCATAAGCACGATTCATCATAAGTTCATCAGCTAGATATTCAGAAGCGTGCGGGGCTTCAGTCTGTTCTGGTGCCACTTGGTGAGGAAGATATCGTTAGAAAGACTGGTACACTGGACGTGCAAACTCCAGTAGCTCAATGAGATTTTTAAACTTAAGGTACTTGAGATTTGGTTTTTCTTGTGCTATGGGAAGCTCAGGCAGAACTTTAGGGCATCTTCCGGCACGGCTGGACTTCACCTTTAGCTCGTGGAAAGGTACTAATTTACCACCAGCAGTTTCTTTGTAGAATAATGTGAAGTGGTTTTTGCTCAAAATGCAGCCACTGCATATTTCGGATTCCTTTCGCTGACTTTATAAATGGTGCAAGTGACTCGATTAATAAAATCTTCATATTTTAGCACTTCCACAATGAAGCTTTTGGTGGGGTCATTTACAAGTTGAGCCTAGTGCTCTGGAACATACAGATCTCTTTTATTCCTCTTTTTCTGATTTCTATGCCCAAAGTCTTGGTCACATTCATTGTAGTGTCCTGAAAACAAAAAGCGATGATCGACTGTTTCTATATGTGCATGTTTTATGAAATACAGCCAGAACTTCACAATCAGGTGACTTTTATTATGTCCTCCACAATTGTCTCTAAAGGCTGTAATATGCCTGACTTGAGAGGGAAGAGTCTTTATGATCTTCTAAAGATAGAATGCGACCTCTTGGCAACCACGAAAAGCCTGGCCTCCATGCCACATGTACGTGTGGGCAGTTTCGCTTTCAAGGTTCAAATTGTCCGTCCAAAGTTGACGTAGGTATTAAGCCTTAGAATTGGTTACACGTGGAGTTAAATTTTTTGCATGTCAACGCATATCGCGACCTTTGAATCATCCTTTAAATTGTGGAATGCGTCTTTGGATAATTGTGCAGCTTCAGCTTTGCGCCGATGTAGTTCCTTTTGAGTTTCGGTTTGTTGTTTCTCATCTGCATTTCCATGGTCTAATTTGGTAGACCAGCTTGTCAAATATAGTCCCCGGTCGGTGAAAACTGAGATTAAAATGCCTGTTAAAAATGTGTGTATAGAAACTTTCCTTGACCAGCTCTGCCGGCTTTTCTTCAAGGCAAAAGTGAACATACAGTTTATACATCTCCTTTAAATTGAGTTATGGATTCAGGTATTTACGTTTGCAGGTCTTTTCTCTAGTATAACGGACTGTGTATCGTGGAAACCTATTTATGTGTTCTTTGGTGACATGAATACGGTCTTGTGGAATTTTATTCAACGATTCTTTTCTTCTTCTTTCATTGCGAGAAGGTATGCCAGAAACTGTCTCTTCCTTTTTGTTTAATAAGTTTTGCAACGGTTTGTTATAACATCTTCGTTTTTTTGTGTCAATTGCCGTTTAGCGCCTTCGAGACGGGAGCCTTTTACGAAATTTTTAATCTATTGTCACCGTTTTTTAAAAACAGAAATTTGTGTCTTCTTGAATCGAGAAAATGCGCTGATTAAATAAGGCAAATTTTACAGTAAAATTTTACTGGTGAGGAAAAACAAGGATTCTGGGCGCTTCATGCGGCACGTATACGTGTCGTTCGTCCCCAAGGAGCTAAAGATGATCAAATTCGTGTAGCGTTTAAAAAGTCATGAACTGGCCTTGTATGTCGTTGTTCGCGGTTCAGCTATGTGGACGTCAACGGATACAAGTGCACTCAAAGTCCTTGGGCTCCACGTGTTTCACGGTTTCGGGAAAGAGGTTAAGTAATTGATCCCTAGAACACAGCGCATACTTAAATAATCAATTATATCTCTTTACAAATAGACTTATTTCCAGATAGCCTATCACTTAACTCATTTTTAGAGTTTCGTTCATCTGACGAAACCCTATTCGTCTCACTCCTTTGTCTGTCTGTCTGTCTGTCTGTCCGTCACAGAGTCCGTTCTCAGAAACTATACATGTTAGAGACTTGAAATTTTTGGTACTTATAGCTGAACACCTCACATCAAACAACAAATCATAAAATTTTGATAAAGTTGGTAATTAACCGAATTACGGGCTAATTAACTTCTGAAATTAACCAATCCACCTTTTAACGCAGGTTCAAACGGACTTTCTCGAAATCATCCGTGTTTATCCTAAGGGTTGCCAGTAAAATCAGCCGAATGCACGGTTACCACAGAGGAAATTAAGCCGAAAAATGAAGTGGAGATTTTAAAGCGAAATCGCATATCAGAAAATATTGGTCCGAGAAATTTGAAAATGGAATAGACAGACGCATAAAAAAATCTACGTTCATTTGGTATAAAGTTCACATTTCTTCGATGTGTATAAGTTAAAATATCCACTAAAGATCGATTGATAAAAATTGGAGTGATTGGATTTTGGAGTGAAAAACTAGCCAGATTTCACTCCAGTTGGGTTTATTGTATTTATTGTGTGTATGTCTGTATAATATTTATAGATACCTTTAACTGTTGAATGCAGGCGTTATTTATGTGTGTATGTGTGTTTTAATATATATTGTAGTATGAGTGTTTTATTATAATTATCGTAGATCGATGTAATAGTAAAATCTATTCATCGTTGTCCGGTCATCCAAGGCTGTCGTATAGATGGCTGGTGACTTCCCCAACATGGTTTATTAGTGAGAAATTGCAGACTCAGGCATCGGCCGGAGTAGCTCAGTGGTTAGAGCAGCAGTCTTGTATACTGTGGTCCCGGGCTCGATTCCTGCCTCTGGCTAATTTTTCACTACAGTTGGGTTTATTGTATTTATTGTATGTATGTCTGTATAATATTTATATCCTTCTATATATAAAAAAAAGTTTTGATTTGGAAATGGACCAATGAAAATCTGCGTAGATCATCCGAGTATACTCCTACTAGATCGGCATCCATATTTTTTATGACCGGGGGTCTTTCTTCGTTAATATTAAGAAAACTGTTTCATATAAAAATTTGAAAATCGGTGGTGTTATAGAGACATATTTGATAAATACGCTGATGCAGACAGTTTTTAAATCGAATAATTATTTTGAGAGATATATAATGTTAAAGATGGTCAAAATCGTTCCATTAAAAAAATTTATAGGAGAAAAACTATACATAGGCATTTAAACATTTTTAGATCATATTATACATTGGAAGTTCCCGATGTGCAGACTGCAATTATCTTTTTCATTTGACTCATTTTTTGAGGATTTATTTCCATTTTAAATTCAAATTTTCAGCATTTCGAGAGATATTTTTTACATATTTTAGAAAAGGGCAATTATTTTAAACTGTTGCCAATTTTAAAAACAGCGCAAAGAATAATATTTCCTTCAAATAAAGAATTTATTTACAAGTGGCTATTATAAACACAAAAAAACTTTCAAATTAGAATTACGTGCTAAAATTAAGGAAAATATTGAAATTTACATCATAAAAACTACAGTTACACGTGAATTTTTAAAGGGAAAGAAAATTTTTAAATACTAAATTCATTATTATGCGTTAAAAGTCACAAATGAAGGAAATTACGTTATATTTAAAAAGGCCAAATAAATAAAAGTTGGCAAAACACTTTAAATTAATAAATATAGTATTTGCACGAGACGTTTATTTCATATTTTGAGATAATCTTTTCAACTATTATCGTGAATTCTAAGACAGTGCAAATAATATTTCCTTTCTAACAACAAAAGTATTTTCATGTGAATGTTAAAAAGGGAAAGGAAACTTTGCTGAAAATTACGTCAGATTTAAAACGATACATTTAAAAGAACTTTCTCATAGCGATGTTAAAAAGTACCGAGAGACAAAGACTCTGTGTACTTAATTCATTTTACATTAGCTTACTTTCAAAATTTTAACTAATTTTTAACACTTTCCAACAAAGTTGAAAAGTGTTATTTATTTCGGTTTGTCTGTTCGCGCTCTAACTCTCGTAAATATACTCGGATCGCACTGAAAGTTTTGGTTATTGACGTTTAGCTTAGAACGAAACCTATTTCAAATGAAGTTTGTAGCATGTTTAGTTCATTTACAGGGACAGTCAAAAGTATTTCGTTACATTACGGCCAATGGGAAAAAATCCTTTCAAATGAATTTTAAAGATGTTACACCCTTTCAAACATAATAAAAAATATATGCATTTACGAAGTGGACTAAAATATGCAGAATATTATAGCATATGCGGTGCAACGAATAGTTACTATTCATTTACAGGGCTACACAAAAGAAATCCATTACAAATGGTATTAGGGGAAATTGTTTGCGGCGTATTTTAGTTATACAAATTCATATATAATAAAATTGATATACGTCGGTGAGGCTTACTTAAGTTATTTCGTGTATAATACGAAGTGCATAGCATTTACAGAAACATACAAAACATTTCAGAGAAGTATTTTCTATCCGAAGTACTGTATATTAGCGGCGATGGCAGGGAATGCATTTTTAATTAGGATATGCGCTTTTAAGTTTCACTATATTTATGCATACTATATGGTGTGTGTAAATGTTATAGTTGATATACAGGGATACGCAAAAGAATTCGTTAAGGTTACTGAGTATGACCGTAAATTGCTGAAAGGGGGGTTTAAAATGTGTTATGCTGAACTGCATGTAGTTTTCTATGAAATGTTTGTAGAATATAGATAAAATGATATACAGGGCCACGCAAAGAATTGGATACATGGCCGCCTATAGACGATAAATTCTGGAAACGCGATTTCAGTAGTTTTAAGAGTGATTTAGTTTGAATTAAAGTTTAGCTAAATAGTGGCGTGTAATAAAGGTACTAGGTAAATAACAGGGCTGAACAAAAGTATTCAAGTATGTTTCTATCTATTAGTATAAAATGCTGAAAGAGAAATTTCAACCTGTTATGCGTTTTCATGCTAAACTAAATTTTCTATTATATAGTATATATATCAGCCTACAGATCAAACACATGGATCTTCGGAAGAATTGGAATAAATATTTGGCTATGGATGGTAACTGCTTAAATCAGTTTTTTAAATGTTTAATTAGTTATCTTATTTACCTTATTCCCCTAAATAATGAAGTTTTGTTAAAGCTTTCAGGGAGTGTTGGAAAGTGTTTCATAATCTATGCCGTACGCATGATTTTTCTTTCTTGTTTTTAATCAAAGATGAAAACAGCCATTGTATCTCTTAGCAGCGGCTGATTTCGTCTTAAAAATCTCCAATCAAAGGAAGATGAATGAAAACCCTTTTACAGGGAGACCGTCACTGTTTTTTAAAATTATAATTCAATCTTTTTAAGGCCGATGAAATTAGCATGCTTTTAAAATCTGCGGTGTCTGAACGGGGGTTGGCGAGCGTAGTTCGTAGGGGGCAGAGCCCCCTAGTATACCTTTAAAAAGATTTCAATTCGGCGGGAAAGCAGGTAGACATGACGACGCTGCGGTTTTCCATAATAGCATATTTTAATACGAAATTTTAACTTTTTAAATATTAAATTTTTTGATTAAATTTTTTGGCATCCCGATGTCAAATTTCTCGCTGATTTCTTTGATACCCATACCTAAGTCCTATCTTAATTACAAGCTGAAATATTAATTATTATTTAATTAATCGTTTTATTACTATCAAATTCGTCGACTAAGATGGAGACACGCGCTTTTTTAACCACGAATTAACTTAAATTAGGAAATCTAATAATTCGCGTGGGCTTTTTGAACAGCGATATGAGATAAGTATAACTCATTCATCATCAGAAAGTTTACTTCATTCCACTATTTGCGAATAGTAAATTCAGGAAATACCTTGAATTATTGGATAAGACCGCCACTCAATCTGTTTCAAACTTTAAGATAGTTTATAACGCATAAGAAAAAGTGTAAAAAAAAATGGAGTGTGATATTCCGAGGAGGGGGGGGGGGAACTAGAATTATTTTAAAAATCTTAGCATTTGTTACCGCAGCAAATGTTTTAAATTCTTGTTTAAGACCGCCGCCATCCCGACCCATGTATCCACGGAAAGATTGCGTAAAGGAGTTTCGTTCAGATATGCTTTTGTTAAGAATAGAGTGCATTCCCTAGTGGTGGAATGTGGAAATAACATAAAGCGATTTTGTTAAAATTACGAAATCTAACACGTCGATCTGTTTGAAACTTTAAGATATTTTATAACACATAAGATAAAGTGTAAAAAAGAATGACACGTGAAATTCCGGGAGGGGGGGGGGGGCGCTAGATTTCTGTTTAAAATATTAGCTTTTCTGACCGCTTTAGGTGCTTTTTTGAGGGAGTCCTGAGATAAATGGTACTTATTTAATGTAAAATTGTCTAAAGTTTAGTTACCACTATTTCCGAATAGTAATTTCAGCAAATATCTTAATTTCTTATTAAGACCGCCACCACCTCGAGTAACATATCTACTTATAGATTGCTTAACGGATCCTCTTGCTTAACGGAACTTTCCTTCCGATACAGTTTTGTTAAGAATAGAGTGCGCTCCCTGGTAGTGGAATGTGGAACTAACCTAACGCGATTTTGTTAAAATTAGGAAATATAACAAGGCGTTGTTTGAAACTTTAAGATAGTTTATAACACATAAGAAAAAGTTTGTAAAAATGGCGTGTGAAATTTCGGGCAGGGGAGTGGGAGCTAATTTCACTAATTGATATATTTCTATTATATACTTATTTTACAAGGCAGTCACGTGATGTTTCATTGCAGTATACTTCTGAATCCGATTTTTAAAAATACAGCATAAATGTTATTTATGCTTGATAAAAATGTCAGAAGTATTGATACCACTATTTTCGAGTAGTAATTTCAGCAAATATAATAAATACTTGGTTAAGACCGCCATTCCCTCGACTAGCATATCTTCTGATAGGTTGTTAAACGGAGTTACGTTCAGATTACAGTTTTGATAAGAATAGAGTGCGCTCCCTCGTAGTGGAATGTGGAACTAACAGACCGCGATTTCACTGCAAATAGAGGCGTCTTAAATTTAGACACATATGTGACTGAAAAAGAATTTTAGACACTTAAGTGTCTTAATCTGAAAATTAAGACATTATAGATGTCTTAATTTAAGATACATAAGTGTCTTAGTATGATCATGGTGTAAATGAACTGAGAATAGTGTCTAAAATATCCGCAAACGTCTTATTTTAAGACACTTCGTTGCTTCAAACGTGTCTTAATTTAAAACGTTTTGATTCTTCCGACGCAATAACCACCAGGGGGCACTGGGGCACTGCCAGTCGCGCATGCGTTTTAGATGTCTTCGTTCAAAGTTGGTATACGTTGTAATTCAAACGAAGTTTGTTTTTATGTACGCGTGTATTTTAATTCGTTTTTTCGCGGAATGTGAAGTTCTGTGATTTAAATTCGTATTCACTTGGATTATTTATTTATTGAATACATGCATCTGACGTGTGTGTTTGACATCAAATGTCTCTTAGAAGCTGTCGTCCATATAAGGGCGGGATAGACACAGAACAGAAGTAGACGACGCTTGAAGATTACACCCGGAAATTCTACAAAGCGTGTGCAATGGACTTAGTGTTATTTCGTATTAATTTGTATCAATAATATTGTGTTATTCATCTTCGTCCTGTCGAAGCTAGCAAAAAAAAAAAAGAAACTTTTGTCTGGCGGGTCCTATTTTTAGGATGAAACATTTCATTCTTTAAATATGGCTAGTCGGATATATTATGAAATATCGTACTAAAATGATGCAAGCCCTTCTCCTTCACTGGGGTAGTTTTTGAAATTTCAAATCGAGGAATTTTTCTGACCTCTTGCAACATCGATTGAAGTAAGTGTTATAATTTCTTTATAGTACTGAAATTAGTGTCTTTTATGATTTTATTTATAGTATAAACAAAATCTTGCATGAAATTCAATTAGTTTTGAATCTGTTTGCGAAAAAACCCATTAATTCTAGAAGTATATATTTTTAAACTTATGACGTTGTCTTTTATTACAAATTATATATTCTGAATTTTCATCTTTTTTTCCCAAATTTAAAGTAATAATATTACTAAAAGAGAGACCATTTTAAGTTGAATATTCCTTCTCTTGCTTTCAATCGCAGTTTCGTTTCAATGGTTAATTGTTATCTCACGTAACGACCACAATCAAAGAAAAAAAAAAAAAAGCTTTGGAAAGATCTTTCTTCCTAACGTAAAACCGCAGATTAAAAAATAAGATAAATAAAGTACCTGAAAACGTATGACGTTGTCATGATTCATCTATTATGTGCTCCTTAATTTTAAAACTGCCAGTAAAAATATACATATGTATTTGATTTGAAATCAAGTATAATATTGATTTTTTGATTATTTTTAGTAGAAAAGTAATTTGAAATTTATAATGGGAAAAAGTAAAAAGCTATAACTAGATTTTGTACTTAATATTGTGATTTTTGTAACTGTATTTATATACACTTATACGAAAATTACAAGAATGACAATTAGATGTTAAGATATATATTTAAGACAAATGAAGCTTGGAAACTAAGTTATTTTTTCTTCTTGCTATTAATGTAGGATATTTATTTATTTATTTTATTGATAGTTGAATAGCTTTTGTGATTACCCTCTGATCTACATAAAAACTTGCTGAAATGGCATGTGGCAATATAATTTTTTGTTAATTTAATTTTTAAATGATAAGAATTTAAAAAATTTTTCGGGAAGGGAGGTGGGGGGAGGGGGATTTTGTATTCAATTTTCGCAAAACTGATATCATAAATCCTTTTCGATATTGCACTGATTGTAATGAAAGTTTTGAACTTTTAGAGTAGGGCAAGATTAAAAACACAAAATATATTTAACAAAATACCGAAGTAATTTTTTTCTTAATTTTATTAAAGTGGAATATTTATTTTTTAATTTTTTTACTCAAAGTTAAATAGCTGTTGTGACTATCATCTGATAGATATGTAAAATTGCCTATGTGCCAATATATATATTTTTTTTAAATCTAATTTTTTAATTATATGAATTTTCCTTTTTTGGGGAGATGGGGGATTTTATTTGCAATTTTCGTACATCTGACATTTTAAATCTCTTTCGACATTCAACCGAGTATAATAAATATTTTAAACTTTTAGAATAGGACAAGATTATAAAAAAATATATATTTATCCATGTATCTTAAAAGCCCTTAATAGCGGAAACTTCGGGATCGCGAAATTTGTCTGATGATCGGAGATGTCTGCTTTTGTGAGGTAAAAATATACAAATATGTATGCGTGTGCTTTGCGGATTAAAAAAGTATTCGCTAAATAGAGGTGTCCGCTATTCGTGAATGTCCATTAACCTCCACAATGGATACTCCCGAGTACCGGACATCTCTATTTAGATAACCATAGTGTAGGGTTGCATTTTTTGCAAAAGAACTTCTTGATTAAAGCATGGGTATTAAATCAGTGTTCCGTCCCCCTACGATTTAAGTGCCACCAAATTTAATGTGCAATATTTGTAAAGTTTATATTTTAAATCCGTTTCGAAATTGTACTTAATATAATCGATGTAAGTAAAATAAGATTTAAAAAAAAATCATATTCAAAATCATATTTATCATCAAAACAAATATTTAGATAAATATTTTTTGCTTTAATCTTGTTCTATTCCTGAAGTTCAAAATATTGATTATAATCAGTAAAATGTCGTAAAAGATTTAAATACAGCTTAACGAAAATTGCATACCAAAATTAGGAGCACCAAAAAAAATCAGGCTGCGGGGGGGAGGGGGGAGGGCGTGTGGAGGGGGCAAGACCCCAGCCAAATATTTTTCCAGGGTTCAACGTGGTCAAACATGGCTACGTATGATGCTTACAAAAAAATGGATGCTATTAAGACGTTTGAAGTGTCTGAAATTCAGACGCAAAAAGTGTCTGAAAAAATTCAGACATTTTAAAATGTCTGAAAATTGAACACTCCGTTTCAGACACTTAAGTGTTTGATTTTCAGACATTTTAATTTACAGTGTTCATTTAAAGTAGGAAATCTAACAAGGCGATCTGTTTGAAACTTTAACATAGTTTATAACACATAAGAAAAAGTTTATAAAATATGGTGCTTCCCTATATTTGACAGAACAAACGGGGTTCAAAATTTCGTATTAAAGAACACCAACAATATATTAAAAAACAGGAAACCAATAAATCTTCAACTGCTAAGCATTGCTAGGAGATGAACCACTCTTTTGATTTTAATTCAGCCAAAATCCTCTTTAAACCCAATTCTATACATGAACACAACTTTATCGAAGCATTTCATATCTACAAAAATTATGACAACATTGTTAACAGTGAATTAGCTATTCCCCTTTATCAGATTGCTGGAAATATTCCATAAAATCATCTGTTTCTTTATTAGTGCAAGTATTTTTCTCACTTTTGGTGGCATTACCTATACTATTTTATTATTGACTGGTACCCATATTTTCCTTTTCCCCTGTTGATTAATGTATTTCTCAGTTGAATCCCCTTCTCTATAAAATTGAGCAAGTTTCCGTTATTATTTGCACTGTTGCACAGAGGGCGGCACGCTAAATTGAGAATAATGGCTCACGATAACTCGAAAAAAGATAGTTAAATGTATTAAGATTGGTGTATTTTTGTAATATAATTTTTAAATGTAACGAAAATATAAAATATTATATCTTTGTAAATTTTAAGGCATTGCACTTCCTTTGGAAAAAAATAACGAATTGCAAAGAAATCTCTACACATTTTTCGCAATTTGCAAAAAAAAAAAAAAAAAAAAAAGAAAAAGAAAAAGAAAAAAAAAAAAGAAATTATTACATTTAAAAATTAAAACTATTTATTTCCCAATATAAATGTAGATTTTACTGATAAGGGAATTCAGCTTATAGATTTTTGTGTTCATAATAAGATGATTTAATTTATCTGAAGTTTAATTATCTAAAGAAAACGATATTTTATCTTTGTTCAATAGAGTGGAATGTAGTTATTCATTCACAATAATAAATATATTTACTCCAAAAGCGTCAAGTGAATGAATGTGCTGTGTTTTATTGAAGTCACTAGCCATCGATTCGAATACAGATACATCGATCCAGGCCTGCACGTAATTCTACGAAATTATTTGTATTGAAATCTTATTTACTACACATTATTTAATGTCCATTTAGAAATAGTCGTCATTCGGAAATTTCAAAATGTGTTTCCAATCTGATTCTAAATATATAATTTTTGAGTGTCCCTTAAAATAAGTATAATTTATGAATGCGAAATAGCGATTTGATAGACACACCTTTCTATAGTACATTTATTACATGAATCAAAGTCTGTTTGAGCCAGCTTTTGCAATATTTGTATGTAATGAATGACTTCAGAGTGGTCGTTTGAAGAGAAAGTAATCCAGATTACGTTTTCGTACAAGAAAATACCTAAAAAACTTGTACAGCCAACTCGAAAAGAGCTTTTTGGTTCCCAAGTCGCTATTGGTCCAATCTTTTCATAATGGGGAAAGCATTCTAAATTCTAGGCTGAATATGACACAACTGCTTGTAAAAAGTCTTTTTGACGCAATCCTGTCTCTATTAATGTTATAATCTATTCTATTATTTCCCAGTATAATATCCGTATTTTTATAGACACATTTTTTCCAGTAAAATTGTTTTTGTGTATAAATAAAAAGTATAAAGATTTACCATTTATCTACTAACGGTACTTAAAAGTACCATTAAAATAACATGTTATAAAATTCATTTAATACACCGATTAGTAGTAATATATTTTAGAATGAGTTATATATACATTAATTTATCTTGTCCCAAGAGCATGATTGGTTACACAAAACAAAAATATTTCTTTTCCCTTTGCATCTTTTCAGCTACCTTGAAGGGGAGGGGGGGGGGATTTTTCAATTCGGAAATATTTCTATATATCTATTGTAAGAACGTTATATTTGTACATTTCCTAATTCTACAAAATACTAAGAAAAATATTTAAAATGAAATACGTGAGTAGGTTATAAATGTTGCACAAAATCCCTATAATTTGAAATTTAATTTAGCCTTCCAAATCCTTCTAAAATTTATTAAATGAATATGTAAATCTTCTAATGTAGTTTCAAAAATTTACAATAAAAGCTTTAGAAGATAAAATTTTCATGAATTCATAATTCAGTACACAAAGGGTTAATGAATAAATATACAGTTATTACACATCTAGTAAAACACTTACTCAAAGAGTCAGTGAATGAATGTGTAGTGTTATAATGAGGTCACATTCCATCGATCCTTATGCTGATACATTCATCCAACCATCTATATATTTCAACAAAATAATTTGCATATAAAATTGTTGTTTCATAAACCTTATTTAATGTCCGTTTAGAAATTATAGTTGGCACTCACAAACTGCATATACTGTATTTCTTCTCTGATTCTAAATATACAATTTCCGAGCGGTACTGAAATAAGTATAATTTATAAATGAGAAATACAGTTTTGGCTCGCATGGTTGACGTATTTTTGGATTTATTTCCTTAAGCAAGTATTTTCCGAAACACTCGTGTGGTAAATGACTAATCTGGCAGCGGTTATTAACGGTGCAATGTTTCCAAAGTGACAAGGAATGGCAATTTTAAATCGATGTTCTTTGAAATTCATGCGAAAGAAAATTAATATGATTATTTAATATCATAATATTTTTGTAACACGGAGTTCAATAAAAAATTCAGATTTTATATACATACGTTTTTTTTAAGTCATTGAATGGAAATTGAAAAATGTTGGTGCAGTTGATTATAATTTGATTAACTCCATACTTTACGAATATTATTGTATACTACACAATCATAAAATCATACACGCAATCAACATTAGTAAGGTCATTCAACGGAAATTGAAACCACATGCTTTACGAACATTACTCTAGATTATATAATGAATTTTATGGAATTAATTAAAATATGACCGTTGCTTAGACATGATATTGTGAAAACACTTTGTAACAATACGCTGTGCAACGAATTTACCCCTTTCAGCAGATTTCTGAGACAAAAAAAGAAAAAAAAAAAAAAAAAAAAAAGCAACTTAACAAGTTACAACGACCATTTGGAAAATGATTTTTAATAAAGTCAATTTAATAAAGTTAATTTTTAATAAAGTTTAATTCCAGTGTTATTACACGTAAAAATTGCAAGCGACAAAAATCGCCTGCGACCCGTCAGATTTCTTAAAACTTGTGTATTTTCCACCTGAAACTCACGTATTATCCAAGCATTTCATTGGCTGTTTGGGAAATGGCGTTTCCGTCG
The DNA here is from genome assembly GCA_963932465.1 of Maratus speciosus. NCBI lineage: Eukaryota > Metazoa > Arthropoda > Arachnida > Araneae > Salticidae > Maratus > Maratus speciosus. The sequence goes on along the minus strand of OZ010789.1, from coordinate 594,739,242 downwards.
TTCAAGAAATCTGACAACCAATTTTAAATGAAATTTCATTCTTAAACTTCTAAACATCCCACAATATTACTTTTTACACCGCCGTATAGAAAAAAAAATTTACTTTTAAATACAGTTTGTTTGAAAGCTGTATCTCAATTTGTTTCTGAGTTAATCATTTTTTTGTAGTTTTTATTACTTTTTTGTCATAGTGGCAACAGAAGTATCCATCTCTGTTGAAAGGAAAGGGAAATACGGATTACTGTATAGACCAATCAGAAAACGAATAAATGCGGATTAAACCAATAAAAAGCTTCAGATATGCTTTTGATTTCCTACCCTGACGAGGACAATAATCATTTTTCCAAATGGTTGAAAAAAAAAAAAAAAATGTATTTTAATAGATTACAACGACCGTTCAGATTTTTTTCTTTTACTATCAATCGATTAAACATTAGATTGTTACCTTTTTCGCGTTCGTCTTTTATTCTGTAATCGATTTTCTTGGGCTACATAATCAGTTGAAGACCTCGATTTTCATGGGCTACATAATCAGTTGAAGACCTTGATTTTCAAGGCCTACATAATGAGTTGAAGACCTCAGTTTTTGCTTTGCAAGACGATTTTCGTTTCGGCGTCGCTCTTTGGCTTTGGATTTTTCCATATGTGATAATTTGCGCCTACCCATTTTGTAACTTTTTCAATTTTTAACGATTTTATGCCTTTCGATTACCTATTCAAACAATTTTTAACGATTTTATGCCTTTCTATTACCTATTCAAATAAAAAAAATTCTAAAAGTAAAGAACATCGTTGAATTTCGTTAAAAAAATTAAAATGCGAGCTTCATTTGGCCCCATCCTCGACCGAAAACAACAACCATTTCCAAATGGTTAATAAATAAAAAAAATACACGAATGCATGTAATGTATAGCTGAACTCCGTCTTTTTCCAGTACAGATTTCTTCATATTACACAGAAAACTTTTCTTCTGGTAAAATAATATTATGAATGTTTCAGGAATTCGTGCATGTGGATTTATGTATCTATTAATACATTAAGTCCAAAAGCGTCAAGCAGAAGAATGTTTTCTGTTAGATTGAGGTCATATGCCATTGATTTACAAGCAGATACATTGATACAATTGTCTGGTTATTTATATGAAATAATTTACATTGAAGAGGATGTTTCCTATACTTTATTTAAAGTTTGTTATAAATTATTGCTGGGATTTTGAAACTCCATACTGCGTATCTTCTCTGATCTCAGATATACATTGTAGCCTTCCATAAAATAAATATTATTTATAAATGAGATATACTAAATTGACAAGTTCGCCTTGCTTCCCGATTTGTAACCTTAATCAGAGACTTATCAGCGAACAACCGCGGGAAAATGGCTAATCTAGCAAAGGTTATTAATGAAGCATTGTTTCTAAATTGACAGGGGGGGGGGGGGGTATTTTCAATCAATGTCATCCGTAGTATCAAATGTGTGTCGAAACGATTTAATATGTTTAGTTTTTGTTATATTGTTTAAGATTTTACAGCACGCATTTATGCTTATATTTTGGATTATACTTAATTAGCATGAACAATTATTAAACTAGATGTGTCTCTCTCTAAAAAGAAAATTATTCTGACATAAAGAGATAAGCTGAAATATGCAGAAAAATCAAGATAGCAGAAATATGTATATATAAACATATCGAATAGCGAAGATTAAGATGTTTTAGAAAACAAAAGTGAAGAGAATTAAATAAGTGTCTTTATAATTAAATTTACCAAACTTATATTAATTTTTAATATGAAAAAGTAGGGCTTCAAAATATTTTAGAAGATTACACAAACTATTAAAGTAGTTAACCCCTATTTATAAAAAAATATTTAACTGAAATTGCTATAAATACGTAGTATTTCAAACTATAGTTTAATTGTTGTTGTTTTTGGTTTATTTTGATCAAAAATACACACATATAATTTCCGAATTTTGAATAGAGGAACCAAGGGCACAAGTGGATAAAGGGGTGGAATGGAGTGTGATGTTTTTCGGTGTCAAGGAGGTTGTGTCAGCGAGCGAAAATAAGCAGAAGTAGGAAAACCTGTTGTCGTTCAACTTCGCCACCCATGTTAGCGTAGTTTTCTCGAGCGTTGGTGCATGGATTTTTCGTTGTGTGGTTTGTGGCTCTTGTATTCTAATTTCTGAAGATTTTGTAACGGAGGTAAGGCATACATACATGTTTACATTACAACTATATTTATTTCATGCTTGAAGTACGTTTAATTGTTTTTAGTTTCATATAGTTACACGTTTGACAGAATAATAGATGGTATTTGAAAGGGGAAAATGATTTTTAAGTATTCATTTTGTTTGGTTTCCACTTATTATGAAAGAAAAAGATATTTTCTTTAAAGTTCTCAGACTTATAATACTCGGATGATATTTATTTAATTAGAAGAAAAATATTTGCTTATAATTCATACATTATAATTCATATTGCTTATAATTTTATAAATAATGCACACATTCTGTCATTACTCGTAATTTAGCACTTCTTTGTTACCTGTTTTCTAATTATTATTCACTTTCAGTGTTATGAACTATGTATTCTGCCATTTATTGAAATCCAATATTTAACTGTTTGAAAATATGTGCTTTTTAATTGATTTCCATTTATCATTAAAAATTAAGCAATTATTTTGCCTTCTGGTGACAAGAAATTATTAGATAATTTATTTCATGTAATTATATCAAAATACAACTTTTCTTATCGATTTATTAGTTTTCGGTATAGGCAGTATAATTAGGACATTCTCGAATGTCATAATAATAATTTATTCTTACAACGATACAATGCAATAAATATCATCTAAGAAATATATATTATTGATTTTCAAATAACAGAAAACATTGTAAGAAAGTGCATTTGATTAAAAATTAAAAAATATATATATTTTATGCACCTGTTATAAGACCTTTTATTCACCGTCAATTTCGATTTTTTAGCTAACTGACATAAATAAAATATCTTAACCCATTTATGCCTGGATTTTTCTTTTCTCAAATTTGTGGGTAAAATCACTTTAAAATGTTGTAAAATGAACTGTAAAAATACTAAAAAAATATGCTAAAATATTTTTGTATTTATTTGATAAAATGTAAACGTACTAAATATTATATGTGCAAAAATGCATAATTATATGTTTTGTCTAAATGTATATAAATTAAACTTTTAACTTGTATATTATACACTCTAATTGAGGACTCCAGAAGTCAAGGGATACAAGTGACAAAATTTAGATTGAGAGTATATTGATTTCAAAGTTAAACGTCAATTGTGATTGACTGAATTGGAATATGAAACTGTAGTTGATTTCTTAGTGTTGTTTGAACTCTTATTTCAGTAACTGTGTGAAAAAAATGGAATACGATTTTTTTTTAAATTTTTAATTAAGCAATATTGATCATCATTCGGCACTTGTGCCCTTTAGATTCCAAGCGGTACACAAGAAAGGAAAAATTCTGAAAAAAATAAAATCAATTTATGAAGAAACAATGTTCAGCCAAATGAATGAAAGGACAAAATTTTGTTCTAATATAAGTTTTAAAGTTTTATTATTAGTTTTGAAACATCGATTTTTTTTAATTTTTTAACCGTTAAAATGGATTTATTTATTATATAAGAAAGTAAATTCTAAAAGGAAAAAAATTACGCAAAGCAGGTTAAAATAAGAAACAATATTCTTCTAGTGATAACATGGGAACAACGCATCTGCATTATCTTATCCTCATCAGTTTCATAAGCACGATTCATCATAAGTTCATCAGCTAGATATTCAGAAGCGTGCGGGGCTTCAGTCTGTTCTGGTGCCACTTGGTGAGGAAGATATCATTAGAAAGACTGGTACACTGGACGTGCAAACTCCAGTAGCTCAATGAGATTTTTAAACTTAAGGTACTTGAGATTTGGTTTTTCTTGTGCTATGGGAAGCTCAGGCAGAACTTTAGGACATCTTCCGGCACGGCTGGACTTCACCTTTAGCTCGTGGAAAGGTACTAATTTACCACCAGCAGTTTCTTTGTAGAATAATGTGAAGGGGTTTTTGCTCAAAATGCAGCCACTGCATATTTCGGATTCCTTTCGCTGACTTTATAAATGGTGCAAGTGACTCGATTAATAAAATCTTCATATTTTAGCACTTCCACAATGAAGCTTTTGGTGGGATCATTTACAAGTTGAGCCTAGTGCTCTGGAACATACAGATCTCTTTTATTCCTCTTTTTCTGATTTCTATGCCCAAAGTCTTGGTCACATTCATTGTAGTGTCCTGAAAACAAAAAGCGATGATCGACTGTTTCTATATGTGCATGTTTTATGAAATACAGCCAGAACTTCACAATCAGGTGACTTTTATTATGTCCTCCACAATTGTCTCTAAAGGCTGTAATATGCCTGACTTGAGAGGGAAGAGTCTTTATGATCTTCTAAAGATAGAATGCGACCTCTTGGCAACCACGAAAAGCCTGGCCTCCATGCCACATGTACGTGTGGGCAGTTTCGCTTTCAAGGTTCAAATTGTCCGTCCAAAGTTGACGTAGGTATTAAGCCTTAGAATTGGTTACACGTGGAGTTAAATTTTTTGCATGTCAACGCATATCGCGACCTTTGAATCATCCTTTAAATTGTGGAATGCGTCTTTGGATAATTGTGCAGCTTCAGCTTTGCGCCGATGTAGTTCCTTTTGAGTTTCGGTTTGTTGTTTCTCATCTGCATTTCCATGGTCTAATTTGGTAGACCAGCTTGTCAAATATAGTCCCCGGTCGGTGAAAACTGAGATTAAAATGCCTGTTAAAAATGTGTGTATAGAAACTTTCCTTGACCAGCTCTGCCGGCTTTTCTTCAAGGCAAAAGTGAACATACAGTTTATACATCTCCTTTAAATTGAGTTATGGATTCAGGTATTTACGTTTGCAGGTCTTTTCTCTAGTATAACGGACTGTGTATCGTGGAAACCTATTTATGTGTTCTTTGGTGACATGAATACGGTCTTGTGGAATTTTATTCAACGATTCTTTTCTTCTTCTTTCATTGCGAGAAGGTATGCCAGAAACTGTCTCTTCCTTTTTGTTTAATAAGTTTTGCAACGGTTTGTTATAACATCTTCGTTTTTTTGTGTCAATTGCCGTTTAGCGCCTTCGAGACGGGAGCCTTTTACGAAATTTTTAATCTATTGTCACCGTTTTTTAAAAACAGAAATTTGTGTCTTCTTGAATCGAGAAAATGCGCTGATTAAATAAGGCAAATTTTACAGTAAAATTTTACTGGTGAGGAAAAACAAGGATTCTGGGCGCTTCATGCGGCACGTATACGTGTCGTTCGTCCCCAAGGAGCTAAAGATGATCAAATTCGTGTGGCGTTTAAAAAGTCATGAACTGGCCTTGTATGTCGTTGTTCGCGGTTCAGCTATGTGGACGTCAACGGATACAAGTGCACTCAAAGTCCTTGGGCTCCACGTGTTTCACGGTTTCGGGAAAGAGGTTAAGTAATTAATCCCTAGAACACAGCGCATACTTAAATAATCAATTATATCTCTTTACAAATAGACTTATTTCCAGATAGCCTATCACTTAACTCATTTTTAGAGTTTCGTTCATCTGACGAAACCCTATTCGTCTCACTCCTTTGTCTGTCTGTCTGTCTGTCTGTCCGTCACAGAGTCCGTTCTCAGAAACTATACATGTTAGAGACTTGAAATTTTTGGTACTTATAGCTGAACACCTCACATCAAACAACAAATCATAAAATTTTGATAAAGTTGGTAATTAACCGAATTACGGGCTAATTAACTTCTGAAATTAACCAATCCACCTTTTAACGCAGGTTCAAACGGACTTTCTCGAAATCATCCGTGTTTATCCTAAGGGTTGCCAGTAAAATCAGCCGAATGCACGGTTACCACAGAGGAAATTAAGCCGAAAAATGAAGTGGAGATTTTAAAGCGAAATCGCATATCAGAAAATATTGGTCCGAGAAATTTGAAAATGGAATAGACAGACGCATAAAAAAATCTACGTTCATTTGGTATAAAGTTCACATTTCTTCGATGTGTATAAGTTAAAATATCCACTAAAGATCGATTGATAAAAATTGGAGTGATTGGATTTTGGAGTGAAAAACTAGCCAGATTTCACTCCAGTTGGGTTTATTGTATTTATTGTGTGTATGTCTGTATAATATTTATAGATACCTTTAACTGTTGAATGCAGGCGTTATTTATGTGTGTATGTGTGTTTTAATATATATTGTAGTATGAGTGTTTTATTATAATTATCGTAGATCGATGTAATAGTAAAATCTATTCATCGTTGTCCGGTCATCCAAGGCTGTCGTATAGATGGCTGGTGATTTCCCCAACATGGTTTATTAGTGAGAAATTGCAGACTCAGGCATCGGCCGGAGTAGCTCAGTGGTTAGAGCAGCAGTCTTGTATACTGTGGTCCCGGGCTCGATTCCTGCCTCTGGCTAATTTTTCACTACAGTTGGGTTTATTGTATTTATTGTATGTATGTCTGTATAATATTTATATCCTTCTATATATAAAAAAAAAGTTTTGATTTGGAAATGGACCAATGAAAATCTGCGTAGATCATCCGAGTATACTCCTACTAGATCGGCATCCATATTTTTTATGACCGGGGGTCTTTCTTCGTTAATATTAAGAAAACTGTTTCATATAAAAATTTGAAAATCGGTGGTGTTATAGAGACATATTTGATAAATACGCTGATGCAGACAGTTTTTAAATCGAATAATTATTTTGAGAGATATATAATGTTAAAGATGGTCAAAATCGTTCCATTAAAAAAATTTATAGGAGAAAAACTATACATAGGCATTTAAACATTTATAGATCATATTATACATTGGAAGTTCCCGATGTGCAGACTGCAATTATCTTTTTCATTTGACTCATTTTTTGAGGATTTATTTCCATTTTAAATTCAAATTTTCAGCATTTCGAGAGATATTTTTTACACATTTTAGAAAAGGGCAATTATTTTAAACTGTTGCCAATTTTAAAAACAGCGCAAAGAATAATATTTCCTTCAAATAAAGAATTTATTTACAAGTGGCTATTATAAACACAAAAAAACTTTCAAATTAGAATTACGTGCTAAAATTAAGGAAAATATTGAAATTTACATCATAAAAACTACAGTTACACGTGAATTTTTAAAGGGAAAGAAAATTTTTAAATACTAAATTCATTATTATGCGTTAAAAGTCACAAATGAAGGAAATTACGTTATATTTAAAAAGGCCAAATAAATAAAAGTTGGCAAAACACTTTAAATTAATAAATATAGTATTTGCACGAGACGTTTATTTCATATTTTGAGATAATCTTTTCAACTATTATCGTGAATTCTAAGACAGTGCAAATAATATTTCCTTTCTAACAACAAAAGTATTTTCATGTGAATGTTAAAAAGGGAAAGGAAACTTTGCTGAAAATTACGTCAGATTTAAAACGATACATTTAAAAGAACTTTCTCATAGCGATGTTAAAAAGTACCGAGAGACAAAGACTCTGTGTACTTAATTCATTTTACATTAGCTTACTTTCAAAATTTTAACTAATTTTTAACACTTTCCAACAAAGTTGAAAAGTGTTATTTATTTCGGTTTGTCTGTTCGCGCTCTAACTCTCGTAAATATACTCGGATCGCACTGAAAGTTTTGGTTATTGACGTTTAGCTTAGAACGAAACCTATTTCAAATGAAGTTTGTAGCATGTTTAGTTCATTTACAGGGACAGTCAAAAGTATTTCGTGACATTACGGCCAATGGGAAAAAATCCTTTCAAATGAATTTTAAAGATGTTACACCCTTTCAAACATAATAAAAAATATATGCATTTACGAAGTGGACTAAAATATGCAGAATATTATAGCATATGCGGTGCAACGAATAGTTACTATTCATTTACAGGGCTACACAAAAGAAATCCATTACAAATGGTATTAGGGGAAATTGTTTGCGGCGTATTTTAGTTATACAAATTCATATATAATAAAATTGATATACGTCGGTGAGGCTTACTTAAGTTATTTCGTGTATAATACGAAGTGCATAGCATTTACAGAAACATACAAAACATTTCAGAGAAGTATTTTCTATCCGAAGTACTGTATATTAGCGGCGATGGCAGGGAATGCATTTTTAATTAGGATATGCGCTTTTAAGTTTCACTATATTTATGCATACTATATGGTGTGTGTAAATGTTATAGTTGATATACAGGGATACGCAAAAGAATTCGTTAAGGTTACTGAGTATGACCGTAAATTGCTGAAAGGGGGGTTTAAAATGTGTTATGCTGAACTGCATGTAGTTTTCTATGAAATGTTTGTAGAATATAGATAAAATGATATACAGGGCCACGCAAAGAATTGGATACATGGCCGCCTATAGACGATAAATTCTGGAAACGCGATTTCAGTAGTTTTAAGAGTGATTTAGTTTGAATTAAAGTTTAGCTAAATAGTGGCGTGTAATAAAGGTACTAGGTAAATAACAGGGCTGAACAAAAGTATTCAAGTATGTTTCTATCTATTAGTATAAAATGCTGAAAGAGAAATTTCAACCTGTTATGCGTTTTCATGCTAAACTAAATTTTCTATTATATAGTATATATATCAGCCTACAGATCAAACACATGGATCTTCGGAAGAATTGGAATAAATATTTGGCTATGGATGGTAACTGCTTAAATCAGTTTTTTAAATGTTTAATTAGTTATCTTATTTACCTTATTCCCCTAAATAATGAAGTTTTGTTAAAGCTTTCAGGGAGTGTTGGAAAGTGTTTCATAATCTATGCCGTACGCATGATTTTTCTTTCTTGTTTTTAATCAAAGATGAAAACAGCCATTGTATCTCTTAGCAGCGGCTGATTTCGTCTTAAAAATCTCCAATCAAAGGAAGATGAATGAAAACCCTTTTACAGGGAGACCGTCACTGTTTTTTAAAATTATAATTCAATCTTTTTAAGGCCGATGAAATTAGCATGCTTTTAAAATCTGCGGTGTCTGAACGGGGGTTGGCGAGCGTAGTTCGTAGGGGGCAGAGCCCCCTAGTATACCTTTAAAAAGATTTCAATTCGGCGGGAAAGCAGGTAGACATGACGACGCTGCGGTTTTCCATAATAGCATATTTTAATACGAAATTTTAACTTTTTAAATATTAAATTTTTTGATTAAATTTTTTGGCATCCCGATGTCAAATTTCTCGCTGATTTCTTTGATACCCATACCTAAGTCCTATCTTAATTACAAGCTGAAATATTAATTATTATTTAATTAATCGTTTTATTACTATCAAATTCGTCGACTAAGATGGAGACACGCGCTTTTTTAACCACGAATTAACTTAAATTAGGAAATCTAATAATTCGCGTGGGCTTTTTGAACAGCGATATGAGATAAGTATAACTCATTCATCATCAGAAAGTTTACTTCATTCCACTATTTGCGAATAGTAAATTCAGGAAATACCTTGAATTATTGGATAAGACCGCCACTCAATCTGTTTCAAACTTTAAGATAGTTTATAACGCATAAGAAAAAGTGTAAAAAAAAATGGAGTGTGATATTCCGAGGAGGGGGGGGGGAACTAGAATTATTTTAAAAATCTTAGCATTTGTTACCGCAGCAAATGTTTTAAATTCTTGTTTAAGACCGCCGCCATCCCGACCCATGTATCCACGGAAAGATTGCGTAAAGGAGTTTCGTTCAGATATGCTTTTGTTAAGAATAGAGTGCATTCCCTAGTGGTGGAATGTGGAAATAACATAAAGCGATTTTGTTAAAATTACGAAATCTAACACGTCGATCTGTTTGAAACTTTAAGATATTTTATAACACATAAGATAAAGTGTAAAAAAGAATGACACGTGAAATTCCGGGAGGGGGGGGGGGGCGCTAGATTTCTGTTTAAAATATTAGCTTTTCTGACCGCTTTAGGTGCTTTTTTGAGGGAGTCCTGAGATAAATGGTACTTATTTAATGTAAAATTGTCTAAAGTTTAGTTACCACTATTTCCGAATAGTAATTTCAGCAAATATCTTAATTTCTTATTAAGACCGCCACCACCTCGAGTAACATATCTACTTATAGATTGCTTAACGGATCCTCTTGCTTAACGGAACTTTCCTTCCGATACAGTTTTGTTAAGAATAGAGTGCGCTCCCTGGTAGTGGAATGTGGAACTAACCTAACGCGATTTTGTTAAAATTAGGAAATATAACAAGGCGTTGTTTGAAACTTTAAGATAGTTTATAACACATAAGAAAAAGTTTGTAAAAATGGCGTGTGAAATTTCGGGCAGGGGAGTGGGAGCTAATTTCACTAATTGATATATTTCTATTATATACTTATTTTACAAGGCAGTCACGTGATGTTTCATTGCAGTATACTTCTGAATCCGATTTTTAAAAATACAGCATAAATGTTATTTATGCTTGATAAAAATGTCAGAAGTATTGATACCACTATTTTCGAGTAGTAATTTCAGCAAATATAATAAATACTTGGTTAAGACCGCCATTCCCTCGACTAGCATATCTTCTGATAGGTTGTTAAACGGAGTTACGTTCAGATTACAGTTTTGATAAGAATAGAGTGCGCTCCCTCGTAGTGGAATGTGGAACTAACAGACCGCGATTTCACTGCAAATAGAGGCGTCTTAAATTTAGACACATATGTGACTGAAAAAGAATTTTAGACACTTAAGTGTCTTAATCTGAAAATTAAGACATTATAGATGTCTTAATTTAAGATACATAAGTGTCTTAGTATGATCATGGTGTAAATGAACTGAGAATAGTGTCTAAAATATCCGCAAACGTCTTATTTTAAGACACTTCGTTGCTTCAAACGTGTCTTAATTTAAAACGTTTTGATTCTTCCGACGCAATAACCACCAGGGGGCACTGGGGCACTGCCAGTCGCGCATGCGTTTTAGATGTCTTCGTTCAAAGTTGGTATACGTTGTAATTCAAACGAAGTTTGTTTTTATGTACGCGTGTATTTCAATTCGTTTTTTCGCGGAATGTGAAGTTCTGTGATTTAAATTCGTATTCACTTGGATTATTTATTTATTGAATACATGCATCTGACGTGTGTGTTTGACATCAAATGTCTCTTAGAAGCTGTCGTCCATATAAGGGCGGGATAGACACAGAACAGAAGTAGACGACGCTTGAAGATTACACCCGGAAATTCTACAAAGCGTGTGCAATGGACTTAGTGTTATTTCGTATTAATTTGTATCAATAATATTGTGTTATTCATCTTCGTCCTGTCGAAGCTAGCAAAAAAAAAAAGAAACTTTTGTCTGGCGGGTCCTATTTTTAGGATGAAACATTTCATTCTTTAAATATGGCTAGTCGGATATATTATGAAATATCGTACTAAAATGATGCAAGCCCTTCTCCTTCACTGGGGTAGTTTTTGAAATTTCAAATCGAGGAATTTTTCTGACCTCTTGCAACATCGATTGAAGTAAGTGTTATAATTTCTTTATAGTACTGAAATTAGTGTCTTTTATGATTTTATTTATAGTATAAACAAAATCTTGCATGAAATTCAATTAGTTTTGAATCTGTTTGCGAAAAAACCCATTAATTCTAGAAGTATATATTTTTAAACTTATGACGTTGTCTTTTATTACAAATTATATATTCTGAATTTTCATCTTTTTTTCCCAAATTTAAAGTAATAATATTACTAAAAGAGAGACATTTTAAGTTGAATATTCCTTCTCTTGCTTTCAATCGCAGTTTCGTTTCAATGGTTAATTTTTATCTCACGTAACGACCACAATGAAAGAAAAAAAAAAAAAAGCTTTGGAAAGATCTTTCTTCCTAACGTAAAACCGCAGATTAAAAAATAAGATAAATAAAGTACCTGAAAACGTATGACGTTGTCATGATTCATCTATTATGTGCTCCTTAATTTTAAAACTGCCAGTAAAAATATACATATGTATTTGATTTGAAATCAAGTATAATATTGATTTTTTGATTATTTTTAGTAGAAAAGTAATTTGAAATTTATAATGGGAAAAAGTAAAAAACTATAACTAGATTTTGTACTTAATATTGTGATTTTTGTAACTGTATTTATATACACTTATACGAAAATTACAAGAATGACAATTAGATGTTAAGATATATATTTAAGACAAATGAAGCTTGGAAACTAAGTTATTTTTTCTTCTTGCTATTAATGTAGGATATTTATTTATTTATTTGTATTTGTTATGAGCATTAAAAATTAGAATGTATTATTTAGGAGGGTTTTTTTATAGGAAGAAAATTAAATAAAATTAAGTTTATTTTTAATTATTTTAGCATTATGAATTACATTTATACAATCAAATAAGGCAACGGATTCATTAAAAGCCTTTACAATGTAGCTGCAAGGGTGGTCTCAAATATTTTTCCAGATCTCGGGAGTAAAGGAGAGGTTTTCTTTTTTTTTTTTGTAACACAAGTCTTCGGAATGCTGTACCAGCAGACACTGGGGTGAATGAACCGATTTGTGTAAGCAAGATGCAACATTAAAGTTGGGGGGCAGACGGTTTTTTGAGAATCAGCAGTTTACAGGGAGGTCTGGCCTGTGTTTTGTGATTATTTTTTTATTCCCCGCGAATTCTGGCATGCACATTTTTCCATAAATGTGTCAGGTTGCGTAGAAACGGCCGTTGTTGGGGTTTTTTTATTATTGGGGTGCAGGGTGGTCTTAAAATTGTTTTCTGGCGCTTCTTGTATTATGAATTGCAGTTAGATAGTTGTGGGCGCAGTGTAAACAAGGTTGTCTTGTCCCAGCAGTGAGCGAATGCGGAGCGATCCTCAAGGTCCTGAATCGTGGCTGATGCCTCTAGATATTTTCTTGGGGATAGTAGATTTTTCTGCCGGCGAGCCTCATCCTAGACGGGCCAAGGGTCTTTGCTAAGATTGGAGTATCCTGACACTGAACCTACGCAAAAATTCTGCAAATGCTGACGTATGGCTGAAGTATAAAGATTACCGTAGAAAAACCTGTGGTAGAAGGAAACCTGTAGTAGAAGGAAGGAGCGTCCTTCATAGACGGCCCAGGGGTTTACGCAAAAGGAGTTCTCAGATGGGGGTTCAATTGATTCTTTTTCGGTGGTTTTCGGCTGGATTTCTGTAGTGTGTTCTGCCATCGACCGTACACCTCATTCCGCTTTAAAATTCTTAGTGGAAAACTTTGAATTTGAATTCATTTTGATTTGTGCCCGAAGGACCTATGCTTTATCTTCTGAATCCCAGAAATTCCTCTTCATGGTAAGCCTATGCTTTAATTATTTTCTTTCACCGGTTTCTAAAGATGCTCCCAGGAGATTTTGATTTCAAATCACAAAGTTACTCAAAAATGCAACTGGTTTCTTAATTATTGCTGGTGTATACTAAAATATATATTCCAGAACTTGAAATAATAATAATAATGAATAATATTATGCTTTTGTTATTAAACTGTTAAATGATTTTGTTATTAAATAAATATTTCCTATATAAAGGTTTGACTTCAGACAATTAACCTTGTTAATTTGAATGCTTTGATGCATTCTAAATACTTTGATAAATGAAATTCATTAAAATGCCATTGGGTGCTTGTTTAATATATAATTAAATAAAATTTCTAAGTTTTCACCTTTTCATTATAGATCTTTCTCTTTATTTGTTTGTCTGTCTAATTTAGTATTGTGATTGACCATAAAATTACAGCTAATTAATTTAAATCAACTGTTGAATAATCATAATCAATTTTATCATTTATAAATAGAATTCAAAAGGAGGGTAGTTTTCTTTACAAACTTTAAATGATATGATATAATAGCAATAAAAATAATAATAATAAGATTATTTTTAAGAATCTAAGAATGTAATTTGATTAAATTCTTAAAATTTAAAAGTAAATTTTATAAAGGCTAAAACCTCAAATGATTTTTGTAAATTAACCAGTTAAGATCTGTATTTTGCTCTAATATATTTTTTTATATATATATAACTTTAAGAATATAAATATTGAGATGGTATTGAAAATATTGAATAACAATTATTAGGATTAAAAATATTATCTCAGGCAATAACAATTGTTTAGGCAGAGTGTCTTTAATAAAAGATATAAATTTGAAAAAATAAATAACTATAATTTTTATATTTCTATTATTGATGGTTTATATATAAAAGCAATTATATGGTTCAATAAATCAGTAATTTTTCTGAGATTCTTGATTAGGTAAAGTGAGTACATTACATGCCAAGGCCCCTGAACTTTACATTCAGGGGAGATCTTTACTGGGTTGTGGATTGTGGTTACTTTTATTATTATTGTTATCATTAAATTTTTGTTAAAGAACACAACGCAAATTAAGGTATTCTTTTGGGAAGAAATTATGAATTCTTAAATACATATGGGTTCATTTTAGAGGTAAAAATTAATTTTTTTTTGTTGTTCTGTATTTTTTTTAGTATAAAATTTAATATCGGCCTTATTATTTCTAATTGAATGAAAAACATCATAACAAAAATGATGCCGTGTCCAGTCCTTGGTAATTTACTCACTGAAATACGTATGTATATGTGTTAATAATTGGATATTTATATAGAATTTACTGATAATTGTGATCCAATTGTGATTTAATTTATCAGGCTAATATATTTCACAATTTACTAATAAGAGAGTGCTATTTATTTCTATACAGTATATATATCATATTTGAGTATTTAATTATGTATTTTCTAATTTGGTGCATTTATTATTATTATGAGTAGTAGTTTGGTATATAGTCACCGAAATTGTAAATTCCAGTATTAATTGGACCAGTGAGAGGTATTTTTAGCAATCATAATTTAAGCGTGATTTCCCTTTTTCTTTGCACTAGAAAAATTTTGTGTTATTGTTGTGTTTTATGTTGATGTAGCTAAAATTTTATTTACGTAAAATAAATTGTTGGTATTAAACTTCGCTATGGGGAGATCAAAAGATGGGGCTGAACAGTCAGCTACCCAAAATGGCCCAGTTGGGGGAGAGGATAAAGAGATGTCTGTAAGTCAGAGAAGAGGGCTTTTGTTAGACAACTTAGCTCTCATCCCGATTTTTACAGGTCAAGACCCTCAATTCAATTTTTCTGATTTCTCCCAAAAATTTAAATCCTTTGCCGATTTCTTACAATGGCCTAAAGAAGATAGGCTATTCGCGATTCAGCAGCGATTAGCCGGCCCTGCATTGCAAACATTTTCAAATTTTAGAGATCAGATAAATGATATTGATTCCTTTTTCAAAGTATTAGGCGATGTTTATAATAAAGAAAAAGATCCCTCTGCACTTTTAGAGGATTTTTGGAATTACAAACAAACAGCAGGAATACCCGTTCCTCAATATTTAGCTATTTGTAAACAAAAAGCTAAAAATGCTGTTTTAGCGCAAAATCTACCAGTTGAAAGTCAAAAACAAACTGAGGAGCAATGGCTTTTGGCCATGCTAAAGAAAAATCTTGAACCACAAATTAGAAAGGGGATCATTGCACGAAATCCAACAACTTTAGAAGAACTTGAAAATATAGCAATTTTGGAGGAAAAAGCGTGGTTAGCAGTACAAGTTCCGCACGTTACTGTAGGAAATTCGGGTGAAATGGCTTGCGCGATCGCGCAAAAATCTTATTCTAAAAGGGAATATAACGATAATATAGCGGAAGAAATTAAAAAACTAAAAGATATTATTTCGGACCTTTCGGAGAAAGTTAAAAATTTAGATAAAAACACCTCACGTCCCGACAAATCTCATATTATTTGCCATTTTTGTGGTTTAAGTGGTCATTATCAATCCCATTGTTTTAGAAAAAATGCAAGAGAGCAATTAAATAATCAAGAGAGATCAAATGATAGAGGGTCGCTTTCGAGAAGAAACGGGGGTAGAAGAGCGAGTTTTCGCCCTTACGGTCATAGACACTATCGTAACGGGAGGCTTTCGGAAGGAAATCGTTTAGAAGGCAGTGAAATGGAAACCTCCGAGAAGGATCAGAGTTCAGCTTGCGAGAAGACTCCGAGCTCAGCTAGTGGATCTTTAAACGGTCCGGGATCTCTATGAGTCGGGCAGATGGAGATCGGGAGAAAAAGATAAACAGTGTGCCCGAGGATTTTCAGCCTGGTATTTTTAGTTCTTACCATAATAATGTGTGGCAGCGATTACCATTAGTTAAGATAAACTGTTTTAATCATGAATTCGTTGCTCTAATCGACACCGGTTCTAGTTGTAATTTAATAAATAACAGCATCTTAAGTAAGGCTAAAGCTACAAAATTAGATGATTTAAATATGGATATGAATACATTAGTGGGTGGCATGTTCAAGACAACTGGTAGAGTGAGTGTTAAATTCAACATGAAAAATCACGAATTCGAGGATAATTTTAAAGTAATGGAAGGGGAAATGTCCCCACATTTTTAAGTAATTTTAGGAGTTCCTTTTTTAACTAAATTTCAATTTAATATTGATTTTATGAGTAATAATTTAAGAAATGTAAACACCGTCATTCCGATTTTACGTGGTTATGAAAATTCGGTTAATGCTGTGCATGAAAAGCATTTTGAATTCCCGGCTTTTGCTAAGAAAAAATGTCAAATTCCGCCTTTGTCGGAAAAAATTATTGAAGTTAAAATTAGTAAAGCTCATAATTTTCAGACGGATAATGTGTTAATTTCCCCTTGTACCAATCACTTACCATCTTCCTTTTTAGTCAGCCACACTATTTGTAAAAACAATGATATTTCGCTCTTTGTGAAAGTGCTAAATATTAGTGATGTAGAAATGCACATTAATAAAAATACGAAATTAGGAATGGTCCAAGAATTAGTTTCCTCTTATAATACACAACCATCGGATTTCGTTGGTCATGTTAACAAGGATGAGATAGGAAATATGGACCACACCGACCTCAAATGGGACACAAAATTTGATCTTGAACATCTTGATAAAGATTTAAAAATGAGAGTAGAGAATTTTTTAAAGGAAAATTCAGATGTGTTCGCAGCCTCGGTCTTAGACTTGCCCGGGTGCAGTTCAGTTTTACACGAAATTAAATTACAGGACAACATCCCTGTCAAGTCTCGTGCATACAGGGTTCCTTATAATTTACGTAAAGAAATGGACGATCAAATCAATATTCTTCTGGAATCTGAAATTCTAGTTCCCGCAAATTCTAACTATTCTAGTCCCGTTATGTTAGTTAAAAAGGCAGACGGCGGTTTTAGGCTAGCTGTGGACTTTCGTCGGCTTAATAAGAAATTAATCAAAGATACTTTTCCTATTCCTAACATTAATGAAACTATTGATTCTTTGGCAGGCGCCAAATATTTTACTTCTTTGGATTTAACAAGCGGATTTTTTCAGCAAATAATTCCGGAGGAACACCAGCACTACACCGCGATTACGACACACCGTGGTTCCTTTATGTTTCGAAGGTCACCTTTTGGACTTTCATCAAGTCCGAATGCGTTCCAGAGATTAATGAGTCTAGTCTTGGGAGACCTCACATATTTGAATATTTTAGTATACATTGACGATATTTGTATTGCCTCAAATGATATAGAATCTCATTTTGAGAAATTGAAACTTGTTTTTGACCGCCTCAGACAACATAATCTCAAATTAAAACCTTCGAAATGTCACTTTCTCAAAACGGAAATTACATTCCTGGGATTTCAGGTTTTGGATGGAAAAATTACACCAACCCGTAAAAATGTGGAGGTTGTTTCAAAATTTAAAACACCAAAGTCAAAAAGAGATGTCAGAGCCCTAATTGGGTGCGTTGGATTCTATAGAAAGTTTTTTTCGGATTTTTCACAACGCACCATAAATCTAACTAATTTAATGAAAGGTAAAGGCAAATTTATATGGAGTGATCAAGCGCAGGCCGAGTTTGAAGACTTAAAACAAACGCTTGCCAGTATCCCAAGTCTAAATTTACCCAATATGCAGAAAGAATTTATATTATATACTGATGCTTCTGGAACGGCTTTGGGTAGTGTTTTAGCACAACTAGATGACGAAAACTTTCCTAGACCTATAGCCTTTGCCTCCAGAAAATTAAAGGAAGTTGAAACAAGATATTGCACTTCTGAAAGAGAATTATTGGCTCTAGTATGGGCCATGAATTATTTTAAGTGCTACCTCTTTAATAAAAAATTCATTGTTTATACAGACCATGCCGCTTTAACACATGCATTAAAACTAAAGGATCCTACCTCGCGAATTGCACGGTGGCTGTGTGCGTTGGCGGATTTTGATTTTGAAACTAAATACATTAAAGGAAAGTGTAATTCGGTAGCAGACTTTCTTTCGCGTTTTGTTCAGCACGAAATTAGTCCGGAAGCTCCGACGTCCTCAACGGAGGAGGTAAATTTCGTACACCACGCACTAGACAGTTCTGCCAGTTTAGTAAACGCAGAGCCTTTTCTACACGAAATAAGAGTAGCTCAGTTTCAAGATAAATTTTGTCAAAAGGTAACTATGCGTTTAACTAAGGGCCTAAAAACTTTTCCGAGAAATATGAATTTTTTTATACATAATGACATTTTAAAATGTAAAGATTTAAGAAAGAGGTCCAGTAGAGATAGACAGTCAAAAATTGTTTTACCGAAAGCGCTTGTGCCAAAAGTTTTTCATATGACACATACATCGTCAGTAGCGTGCCACGGTGGTTTTTTCAAAACTTTTGAAAGAATAAGATCGGTTTATTATTGGCAAGGTATGTACGCAAATATTAAACAGTTAGTTGCCTCATGTCAATCATGCCTGGAATTTAGGGCTCACAAACCTAAGGCATTAGCGGATCTGCAAAAATTACCTACTCCTATAGGTCCAATGATTTGCGTGCATCTGGATATTTCGGGCCCATATAAACAGACGTACAATGGGAATAAATTCATTGTTTTATATGTTGATAGTTTTTCAAAATGGCCTGAAGCGTTCCCTGTCCCGAACATTACGTCTGATACTATTGCGG
Source organism: Maratus speciosus (assembly GCA_963932465.1). NCBI lineage: Eukaryota > Metazoa > Arthropoda > Arachnida > Araneae > Salticidae > Maratus > Maratus speciosus. Next base: position 594,720,169 of record OZ010789.1, on the reverse strand, counting down.
AAACGTTAGCGGAGTTCATATGCCGGCATGGTTGCCCAAGATACGTGGTAACCGATAGAGGAAAACAGTTGTTAAGTGAAGCGATAGAAAAGGTATATAAAAAGCTAGATATTAAACATACAAAGACCACTGCTTATCATCCTTCAAGCAATGCAAAAGTGGAACGATTACACTCTTCGATATCTGGCTGCTTAGCACATTTAGTAAATGAGCTTCACAATGATTGGGATTCGAAGTTAAAGTTTGCATTATTAGCCATTAGATCGGCAGTACATGCGTCTACTGATGAAACTCCTTTTTTCATCTTAACCGGAAGAGATATTCGTCTGCCCTATAACAGTTTAATGGAGGAAGAAATGTTCTCATATCAGGAATATCCTTCATATAGCGAAAATATTATTACTACGCTCCAATCTGTATTTCATCGGGTTAAAAACAATCTGGAGGCAGTGTCTTTAAAACAGCAGCTCTACAGAAGTCGTACTGCAGTTGACAAAAAATTGGAAATAGGAAATCTTGTTATGAAATACACCCCTCAAATCAAGCCAGGAATGTGTAAGAAATTTTCCAAATTAAACAGTGGACCATATAGAATTATTGATCAATATAAAAAAGTAAATTTTCAAATACAATCAATTCACGACCCCACAAAAACAGAATGGATACATTGTGACCGGATTTCTAAGATTCCGAATAAACCAGTCTTTCCTTCTCTTCTCTTCATAGAAAACGAAACTACGACGCCAGCTGTTCAGGATAAACAAACCCCGTTAGATTCCTTTCCTCAGCCTACCCTTTTTAGCGACCCTCTCGAAGAATTTCGTTTGAGAAAGGCTAATAAACGAATCCTCCGTCACGAAAGCTTTGGGAAGGGGAGAATTGGAGTATCCAGTAATAAATATGTCTCTCATTTGACTGCTAACCAACATGATTATTACTTGCGATCTCGTACAAAGAGTTAATTTTAGGAGTGCATGGATATTTTAGGGAAGGCCAGTTTACGGTAAATTTATTTTTCAGTAGTTGTTATGTATAGGAACCTATGTAATTTTTTTTTGTGTATAAATCCCTTTGCAGTTATGTTGGGGAGATTCTTACGTTTCTCTTATATATTTTTCTTTTTATTTATACTATATGTTTTGGTAGAAATTTTTTTAACACTTTATTTTATTCTTATGCTATTCTTATATATAAATTCATGTTGTTGTTATAAAGCAACTTACTAACTGTTTCTTTTTATGTAACACTTTTTTTTCTCACCTTTCGGGTAAAAAAAAAAAAAAAAAAAAAAATATGGGTGAAATAACACGTTTTTGATTAATATTTTTAAATAATTTTTTTATCATTAATTTGAGTACGTTATGGGTTTACGGTATGATACTGTCGGTTTTTATTTATCCCCTTTCTCTGTTCCAATTTATACTGGGAAAGTTTGTCAATCTTTATGATTGCATGTTGCGAAATTACTGCTTTCTGCATAAAAATAAATAAATAAATATAAATAAAAATAAAAGATACAAAGACTATACGTACAAATATAAAGGAAAACATTTCTTGTATTAGTATAAATTTTTTTTATTATTGACTGTTTATTTATTGGCAGTTTATGTATTGTATAAAATTTCATATTACCAAATGTACTATAATAGTCTTTTTATTGGTAAGATTGCTAAGATTTGAGTACGTATGCTTTTTTTAAAGTGGAAATATATTATATGTTTATCTACATTCCTGTTAAAGAAACCAGTTCATCTATGTTAATTTTTTTTGCCGCCCAGAGCAGTTATTCTCTTGAGTCCGTTCCTTAAAGGTTGTTTTTGTGGAGTACGCTAGTTTTTTTTTTCTTTTTTTTACCATTCTAATTTTTCGCAGTCAGTATTTGGCGTTTACGTCCCGTAGGTAGTTGCGAGGTTTGTTAGTTGCGTGTTTGGGACAGCAGGTGTCTAGGGGGGTGGACGCATCGCCCTGGAGAACTTCGTGGGTGAGTTGCTCTGTGGGGGTTCTAATCGCAACGGGTTGATGTAGAACTTGTGAGATTGAAACCGGCCCAGCGCTGCTTACCGGCGGTCCTTCTTCATGTTTTACATGAATTCCTCGCTAGTAGAGTCTCATTATAAAATTTTTTCTCTACGTTCAAAAATTTTTTCCTACAGAGGGGGATGTTGTTATGAGCATTAAAAATTAGAATGTATTATTTAGGAGGGTTTTTTTATAGGAAGAAAATTAAATAAAATTAAGTTTATTTGTAATTATTTTAGCATTATGAATTACATTTATACAATCAAATAAGGCAACGGATTCATTAAAAGCCTTTACAATGTAGCTGCAAGGGTGGTCTCAAATATTTTTCCAGATCTCGGGAGTAAAGGAGAGGTTTTCTTTTTTTTTTGTAACACAAGTCTTCGGAATGTTGTACCAGCAGACACTGGGGTGAATGAACCGATTTGTGTAAGCAAGATGCAACATTAAAGTTGGGGGGCAGACGGTTTTTTGAGAATCAGCAGTTTACAGGGAGGTCTGGCCTGTGTTTTGTGATTATTTTTTTATTCCCCGCGAATTCTGGCATGCACATTTTTCCGTAAATGTGTCAGGTTGCGTAGAAACGGCCGTTGTTGGGGGTTTTTTTATTATTGGGGTGCAGGGTGGTCTTAAAATTGTTTTCTGGCGCTTCTTGTATTATGAATTGCAGTTAGATAGTTGTGGGCGCAGTGTAAACAAGGTTGTCTTGCCCAGCAGTGAGCGAATGCGGAGCGATCCTCAAGGTCCTGAATCGTGGCTGATGCCTCTAGATATTTTCTTGGGGATAGTAGATTTTTCTGCCGGCGAGCCTCATCCTAGACGGGCCAAGGGTCCTTGCTAAGATTGGAGTATCCTGACACTGAACCTACGCAAAAATTCTGCAAATGCTGACGTATGGCTGAAGTATAAAGATTACCGTAGAAAAACCTGTGGTAGAAGGAAACCTGTAGTAGAAGGAAGGAGCGTCCTTCATAGACGGCCCAGGGGTTTACGCAAAAGGAGTTCTCAGATGGGGATTCAATTGATTCTTTTTCGGTGGTTTTCGGCTGGATTTCTGTAGTGTGTTCTGCCATCGACCGTACACCTCATTCCGCTTTAAAATTCTTAGTGGAAAACTTTGAATTTGAATTCATTTTGATTTGTGCCCGAAGGACCTATGCTTTATCTTCTGAATCCCAGAAATTCCTCTTCATGGTAAGCCTATGCTTTAATTATTTTCTTTGACCGGTTTCTAAAGATGCTCCCAGGAGATTTTGATTTCAAATCACAAAGTTACTCAAAAATGGAACTGGTTTCTTAATTATTGCTGGTGTATACTAAAATATCTATTCCAGAACTTGAAATAATAATAATAATGAATAATATTATGCTTTTGTTATTAAACTGTTAAATGATTTTGTTATTAAATAAATATTTCCTATATAAAGGTTTGACTTCAGACAATTAACCTTGTTAATTTGAATGCTTTGATGCATTCTAAATACTTTGATAAATGAAATTCATTAAAATGCCATTGGGTGCTTGTTTAATATATAATTAAATAAAATTTCTAAGTTTTCACCTTTTCATTATAGATCTTTCTCTTTATTTGTTTGTCTGTCTAATTTAGTATTGTGATTGACCATAAAATTACAGCTAATTAATTTAAATCAACTGTTGAATAATCATAATCAATTTTATCATTTATAAATAGAATTCAAAAGGAGGGTAGTTTTCTTTACAAACTTTAAATGATATGATATAATAGCAATAAAAATAATAATAATAAGATTATTTTTAAGAATCTAAGAATGTAATTTGATTAAATTCTTAAAATTTAAAAGTAAATTTTATAAAGGCTAAAACCTCAAATGATTTTTGTAAATTAACCAGTTAAGATCTGTATTTTGCTCTAATATATATTTTTTTTATATATATAACTTTAAGAATATAAATATTGAGATGGTATTGAAAATATTGAATAACAATTATTAGGATTAAAAATATTATCTCAGGCAATAACAATTGTTTAGGCAGAGTGTCTTTAATAAAAGATATAAATTTGAAAAAATAAATAACTATAATTTTTATATTTCTATTATTGATGGTTTATATATAAAAGCAATTATATGGTTCAATAAATCAGTAATTTTTCTGAGATTCTTGATTAGGTAAAGTGAGTACATTACATGCCAAGGCCCCTGAACTTTACATTCAGGGGAGATCTTTACTGGGTTGTGGATTGTGGTTACTTTTATTATTATTGTTATCATTAAATTATTGTTAAAGAACACAACGCAAATTAAGGTATTCTTTTGGGAAGAAATTATGAATTCTTAAATACATATGGGTTCATTTTAGAGGTAAAAATTAATTTTTTTTTTGTTGTTCTGTATTTTTTTTAGTATAAAATTTAATATCGGCCTTATTATTTCTAATTGAATGAAAAACATCATAACAGTATTGATAGTTGAATAGCTTTTGTGATTACCCTCTGATCTACATAAAAACTTGCTGAAATGGCATGTGGCAATATAATTTTTTTTAATTTAATTTTTAAATGATAAGAATTTAAAAATTTTTTCGGGAAGGGAGGGGGGGGGAGGGGGATTTTGTATTCAATTTTCGCAAAACTGATATCATAAATCCTTTTCGATATTGCACTGATTATAATGAAAGTTTTGAACTTTTAGAGTAGGGCAAGATTAAAAACACAAAATATATTTAACAAAATACCGAAGTAATTTTTTTCTTAATTTTATTAAAGTGGAATATTTATTTTTTAATTTTTTTACTCATAGTTAAATAGCTGTTGTGACTATCATCTGATAGATATGTAAAATTGCCTATGTGCCAATATATATATTTTTTTTAAATCTAATTTTTAAATTATATGAATTTTCCTTTTTTGGGGAGATGGGGGATTTTATTTGCAATTTTCGTACATCTGACATTTTAAATCTCTTTCGACATTCAACCGAGTATAATAAATATTTTAAACTTTTAGAATAGGACAAGATTATAAAAAAATATATATTTATCCATGTATCTTAAAAGCCCTTAATAGCGGAAACTTCGGGATCGCGGAATTTGTCTGATGATCGGAGATGTCTGCTTTTGTGAGGTAAAAATATACAAATATGTATGCGTGTGCTTTGCGGATTAAAAAAGTATTCGCTAAATAGAGGTGTCCGCTATTCGTGAATGTCCATTAACCTCCACAATGGATACTCCCGAGTACCGGACATCTCTATTTAGATAACCATAGTGTAGGGTTGCATTTTTTGCAAAAGAACTTCTTGATTAAAGCATGGGTATTAAAGCAGTGTTCCGTCCCCCTACGATTTAAGTGCCACCAAATTTAATGTGCAATATTTGTAAAGCTTATATTTTAAATCCGTTTCGAAATTGTACTGAATATAATCGATGTAAGTAAAATAAGATTTAAAAAAAAAATCATATTCAAAATCATATTTATCATCAAAACAAATATTTAGATAAATATTTTTTGCTTTAATCTTGTTCTATTCCTGAAGTTCAAAATATTGATTATAATCAGTAAAATGTCGTAAAAGATTTAAATAAACAGCTTAACGAAAATTGCATACCAAAATTAGGAGCACCAAAAAAAATCAGGCTGCGGGGGGGAGATGGGAGGGCGTGTGGAGGGGGCAAGACCCCAGCCAAATATTTTTCCAGGGTTCAACGTGGTCAAACATGGCTACGTATGATGCTTACAAAAAAATGGATGCTATTAAGACGTTTGAAGTGTCTGAAATTCAGACGCAAAAAGTGTCTGAAAAAATTCAGACATTTTAAAATGTCTGAAAATTGAACACTCCGTTTCAGACACTTAAGTGTTTGATTTTCAGACATTTTAATTTACAGTGTTCATTTAAAGTAGGAAATCTAACAAGGCGATCTGTTTGAAACTTTAACATAGTTTATAACACATAAGAAAAAGTTTATAAAATATGGTGCGTGAAATTTCGGGCAGGTGGGGTGAGGGGGAGGGGCAAAATATTTATTTTTTGTTTCATACCGTTTCAGGTGCGTTTTTTTTTTTGACGGAGTGCTCAGATACATGCTACTTCTTAAATATAAATATGTCAAAAGTTAAATTACCACTATTTCCGAATAGTAATTTCAACAATTATCTTAAATTCCTGCTGCAGACCGCCACCCCCTCGAGTAACCTATCTCCTAATAGGTTGTGTAAAGGAGTTTCGTTCAGATACGCTTTTGTTAAGAATACAGTGCGCTCCCTGGTGGTGAAATGTGGAACTAACAGACCACGATTTCATTTAAAGTAGGAAAACTAATAATGCGATCTGTTTTACACTTTAAGATACTTTATAACAAATGATAATGAAGTATACAGAAGAATGGCGTTTCGAATTTCAAGGGGGGGGAGGGGCGCTAGCAAGCTCTAGTATAGCTGGGCGATAGTATAGCTAGGGGCGCTAGTATAGCTGGACGATCTGTTTGAAACTTTAATATAGCTTTTAAAACATAACAAAAATTTTAAAAATCATCCACGTCAAAAACCATGGTGAAGGCGGAGCGCATTTAACTCACCCGGGGTGTCTAAATTTTCACGATACCCGTCATGTCACATATCGCTATAAAGGCCTGTGGCCGCTTAATCAATTTTTACATGTTCGGTGTCCATCCCCCACTTTCCTCCCCAAGGGGGCACTTTTCTAAATTTTGACGACACCCAACTAAATATTATTAGTGAAATAGAAAAATATGAAATAGGGTAATGTATGATTTCGGGGGTGGGGTAGCATTCCTAAATGTAATGGTGCTGTCATTTATGTAAGGAATTAATTTTTAAATTACCAATTTTGATTTGTTAATTTAACAGAATTCCTACTTAAATTGGAGACATATAGCTTTCAGAATATGTCTTTATTTCCTTATTTCCACAATCGGAAGCGAAGATAATTTTTTGGTAATTAATTCCAGAACTGAATTTTATGCACGGCAAGTCACTTGACACGTGAAGAAAAATACATAAATTTTTATACTAGAGTTTAATAATCGAATAATCGAAGTTTAATAAAGTTTTGATTTCACAAATTTGGTTCTTTCGCATCCGGATGTTATTTTGTACGCTGATTCAGAAAATCTAAATAAAAAAAATCGCAACGCAACTTTCCGATTTATGAAAAAATCGAGATATCTTGATTTTTTCATAAATCGGAAAGTTGCGCTGCAATTTTTTTTATCTTTGCGATCTCTTTTATAAGATATCTTATATAAGAGATGCTTTTTCTGCTTGATTGACGGGAATTTATTAAAATTTGAAAAACTAGAAAATAGATCGCTTTTAAACTTTGACATCTATTTGTATAAAATCCAAGTCTCTGTATAATACATACATACACGCTATACATAAAGTAAAATTTCTATGTTAAAATCGCATTTTATATATTTTTTTATACTTTTCATTTTATTATTGATTTTTATTTGTTTATTTCACGCCAAAAGTGAGTTAAATCACCAAATATGGCGTTAAAAATTTTTCCCTCGGTTTATCCCTGGAGTATAATTTACGGTATTAGAATTAAATCAGATTGTGATTTGTTTGATAATAGATTCCATAAGACAAAATAATTAAGTTTTTTTTTTTTTTTTTTTTTTTTTTTTTTTTTTTTTTTTTTACGCAGACGATAAATGTATAAATAGTAAATATATTTGTGTTAAAAACTTTCAAGATCATTTAAAATTATTTTGATACTTCTTAGTTATACCGTCGACCAAATTCGACAAATAATATAAATCGCCAAACCACTCGCAAAATTATACACATTGACATAATTTTTATTTTAAAAAACGAAAGAACGAATAAATTAGTAAAACATTAATAAAAATACAAATAAAACGTCGAATTACGGATTTTATTGGCCATTATTCGCATTTAATCTTACAATTAATTAATTAATAGCAACCATTATTGACATTTAATCTTATAATTTGGCGACAGTAATTTGGTCGATGGGATAACTAAGAAGTACCATTATTTTTTTAGTGAAATACAAAATAACTGAACTATTTTCTTTTGATGTCATATGGAATAAAGTTTCGAATATTTAAAATGAAATGTTGTTGTATTAAATGTTATGTCATTTGATTTTTTTTTTTTTTTTTTTTTTTTTGGCTCCGCCATTTTGCTTCTAGCTACGGAAATACCAGGCCCACTTCAACTGTTTTTGTACCCACGGATTTTAATAAACCAGAGAAACACGAAGCTGCCTTTCAATCAACGATATCATGCACAGTTAATTAGCTACTAAGTAATTAGTAATTAGCAGGGAACATGCACAAGCCAGCCGCCAAGAGCGAAGCAAGCAGCCAGCGGTAGGACGCTACAGGTTAGGACCGGTCGAAAGAAGGAAATCTCCGGCGAAAAAAGAACCCCCTCCCTCTAAGTCGCTTGCCTTGATCAAGATCGTAGCTCTCCCAAACGCCATTTTCTCCAACACTGGCTACTTAGAGGTAAAAGAAGGACGCCATCTTTTAGTAAACAACATCTTTAGACGATACAGGAGTCCTGGCGGGGAAAAACAATACGTAAGTAATTTACAAATTAAAATTCTTTAGGTTAAATTCTTTATTACTACAGCTCCTTTTTTTTTTCTGTTATTTTTGTTCCGTTTAACACAGTATTATTTATTATATTCATTATAAAACTGCCCCTTAATTTTAATAACTCTCTGTATTAATTAATCAGCCCCTTCACCTTTTATTCTCCAAAAGTTTTATTTTTCCTAATAACCTAGTCATATTATTCAACTTAATTTAATATAATATTCAGTCATTTAACTCCTACAGTTCACATTCTTAACACAGCATATAGATTCCAACCGTGTCCATACACCACATAGCTAATAGATAAGTAACAATAGAAGTTAGGGTGTGTCAATCATTGCCCAGTATTAAAATATCTAGAAAGGGTGATTTCGCGATTAGCGTGAAGCTAAGGACCCAGTATAAATATAAAATTGTTATACCAAAAGTTTTTTCATTAATAATGAAAGATAGAAATTTATTTTCTTACCTTTCTGGTAAAGCAGACATACGCTGGTTTCCTTGATGTGAAAACAACCTATAAATTTTATTTAATGAGTAGATATTGTAAATCGTGAAAAATATCACCTTTGAATAATGCAGGTGCACTTGTAGAGAAAAAAAACCATTTAATTCTTGAATATCTTGATTACATGGTTCCTCACACGCACACTAAAAAATATAAAGTAAAAAGGGTTAGATATGAATACTATAAGAGTAATAACATTGGAAATCCAGTAGGAGACCTTAGTCTTCCATAAGACAAAGAGTTAACGCACGAAAAACCGTGCGTCTTGGCCTCACAAAATCGGGCCTTCAAGTGAAGAAGTAAAAAGGGGCCCACAAGAGTTAAAACAGAGTAAAAAAACTTGAAACAATACAGACTGCTTAACAAGCAAAAAAGGTTCTATTTAAAATGAGTCTATCAGAAAAGTTCTGTAGTGCTGCGATCTGTTATCGCCTTTTCAAAACAAAAGTCTTTTACACAATCCTTCGCTAGTTTGTGATCTTACGCGACCATAGCTCAGGGAAGTGTCGCCATCTTGGAACATATTTCACAACTAAAAAAAACGCGTTGCATATTTCACGAGGAAATTGTCATTTCACAAGCGAGATGATGTTGGACATAAAATCACTTACACTGTGACGTTTTCCAACACCCCCGCTTTTTATGTCAAACCGACGAGCGTAGAATGTTTAACTTGTTTCTCAAACACTCGAAATGAGGCTTAGGCAACGGCTTGGTGAGCACGTCTGCCAGCATTAACTTCGATGGGCAATAAGTTATTTTGATTATACCATTCTGGCATAGATGTCTGATGTGGTGATACTTAACTTCCACGTGTTTAGTTCTTGTCTGTGCCTTTTCGTTTTCGGTCAATCTTATGGCTGATAAGTTATCTTCGTACAATGTTACGGGTAGTTGTTGACACAGTTCGAGGTCATTTAACAGGTCTAACAACCACGAAATCTCTTGACCTGCATTAGAGGCAGCGATATATTCAGCCTCCGTGGACGAGAGTGCTGTGCAACTCTGCTTCCTCGATGACCATGCCAATATATTATTTCCTAATTTAAACAAGTTTCCAGTGGTTGATTTCCTGTCTATTCTGTCGTTCCCCCAATCGGCATCGCTATATGCCGTTAGGATTGGAGGTTTTGTTTTATCTATGACGAATTTAAGATCTTTGGTAGTAAGCAGATATCTAATTAATTTCTCGATAGCTTGCCAATCGACTTCCCTTGGGGATTCATTCCTTCTTCCCAGGATGTTAACGACTGATGCTATGTCGGGTCTAGTTAAAGTTGCAATGTATAGAAGCCCTCCTATAGCCTGTCTAAATTTTACGTTATCTCCCATTAGTTTCCCGTTTGGATCTAGATTAAAGTAGTTAGTATTCATGGGTGTATACGTAGGCTTACCATTTAACAAATTGAATTTTTCTGCGATTTGTATTATTTTGTGTTTCTGGTCTAATTCTAGATTACCGTTTGCTTTTTCCTTTATGTTTATGCCTAAATATTGTGTTACTTGACCCAAATTTTTGATTTCGTATTGCTTTGATAATTCAGTGTATATTTCGTGTGTGTCTGTTTTGTCTCCTGCGACTAAGATGTCATCAACATACACTATTATGTATGCGATTTTTCCATCTTGGACTCTTTTGTACAGACATTTGTCTGACACGCATTCAACGAAATTTAGTTCTTTTAGAGATTTACTTATTTTTTGGTTCCACGCCCTAGCTGCCTGCTTAAGGCCGTAAATCGCTTTGTTTAAACTACACACTTTATCTTCTTCCCCTTTTGTTATGTATCCCTCTGGCTGATGTATATAAACCTCCTCTTCTAAATCGCCATGTAAGAAAGCAGTTTTGACATCTAGGTGAGTTATTTTAAGATCTTTGTACACCGCTGCGTTTAAGAATGCTCGTAGGGTGGTATGCGCTACAACGGGTGCGTAGGTCTCGCCGAAATCGCTTCCATATTTTTGAGCATATCCCTTAGCGACCAATCTGGCTTTATATCGCTCTATAGACCCGTTGGCTCCCCTTTTTGCCTTAAACGTCCACCTACAACCTATGACGCGTTTTCCCGGGATAGGTTTTATTAATCTCCAAGTATTATTTTGCTTCAGAGAATCTATTTCCTCACTAGTGGCTTTTAGCCATTTATCTTTAGTTTCTGCGTCATTGATATTTTGTAGGTCTGTCCATGACTTTGGCTCCTGAATTTGACACAGGTTTGCGCTTATTCCATAACGGTTAGGTGGTACGCCACGATTTTGTCTCTGCGATCTTCTCGGCTCAAGGGATGTGTCGGTCGGGGTGTTATTCTGATCATCGTCGCGCTCTTCTAGATCAATTTCAATATTATCTGCGGGAGTTTGTTCCATGTTTTGATTTTCTTTGGCGGGTATAATTTCCTCATCTTTTATACCTTCTTCGAAGAATTTTACGGTTCTAGATATTATAATTTTATTTTCACCCGTATATATCCTATAGCCCTTGCTTCTGAAATCATATCCCAACATTATTCCCTCGATGGCTTTCTCATCTAATTTATTTCTTTTAGGTTTGTCGACATAGGCAAATGCCTTACATCCGAATGTTTTGATGTTCGAGAGATCGGGTTTTCTTTTATGCCAAAGTTCATAGCGTGTCATGTTATTTTTGTTAGCCTTTGTTGGTAGACGGTTGATGAGGTAGGTGGCGGACATGACAGCTTCCCCCCAGAATTGCTTAGGTAACTTGGCGTCCGACAACATGGTTCTAGCCATTTCCACTATCGTTCTATGGGCTAGAATAGGGAACACTCAATTGACGCTCTATCCCGTTTTCTATCAGGCAGTTTTCAAATTCGTCACTGATATACTCTTTTGCGTTATCGGACCTTATTGCCTTTATCAACTTGCCAAATTTATTTTTTGTTAGCGCTATGTATTCTTTCAGTTTGATAACGGCTTCCGATTTATGCGCGATCAAGTATGTTATTGTGTACCTGCTATAATCATCCGTGAATGTTATAAAGTACCTTTTCCCTCCTATCGTTTCAGTATTCATGGGTCCACATATATCGGAATGTGCGAGGGTACCGATGTCTTTGCTTCTGTTTGTGGCTACTTTAGGGTAGGGCAGAGCGGAAAGTTTCCCTTCAATGCACTTGGTGCATCGCGTGTCATGTTTACATTTGTTAATTGTTATCCCATTGGCTAATTCATGATTAACAAGGTATTTAATATCATCAAAATTTTTGTGTCCGAGTCTTCGGTGCCACAATGAAATACAATTTGTATTGTTACAGAAAGTTTGAGTACTTATAGTATAGCCGTAATCATCTTCAGGGTTTAATACGTAGAGATTGTCATTTAATTTAGCTGTCAAGATTATATTATCATCTTTGACAAATAAACATGCATTTTTCTCGAAAATTACCTTTATATTATTTTCAGTGGCTTTCTTAACTGACAATAAATTGCCCTTTAGTTCTGGACAGTATAAGACGTTTCTTAGTGTAATGTAGTGGTTTTTGTCTGTTTTTATTTTTACGTCGCCCATACCTTCCGAATTAAGCCTTTTTCCATTAGCGATTGTTATATTCCCAAAATTCCCGGCTGTGAATGTAGCAAAATTTGTTTTTGCTGATGCAACGTGCCTGGTACAACCCGAGTCAATGATATATGTGTTTGGATCTGTTGTTTGTGTTTGGTTAATTTTTACTGACTCAATTTCAAAATTGTTTTCCACTGGGAAGAGAGGAATGATCGATTGGTTGACCTCATCCTCTATATTTGACTTGCTGTTGAAACAAAAATTCGAGGAGTCGGTTTTACTACCATTGTGTTGATTTTTGGTGTTTACCGAATTGGTTTTAAAGTTGGCATGGTTGTTAAATTTATTACTGTTATAATTTTCACTTCTTTGGTAATTGTTTTTCTGTTTGTTTTTCAATTTGTAACATTCTGAACGAGCGTGCCCATCTCGTTGACAGAAGCTGCAATATTTTTTGTTTCCTTTATTTATAATTTTATATGCTGTGTCCCTTGGTCGTGTGCTGGTGTTTTTGTATTCGATTCGATGAGAGTACTCGTCGATGAGTTTGTTTTTTACAAACTCGAGGTCTAGATCCTTTTCGTCTCTAGCCTCCATGCTCGTTATAAGAGGAGCATATGACTGAGGCAAGCTGCAAAGCATAAGAGCCACGATGTGCGAATCATTTATGAGCTCTCCAATGGCAGCGAGTTTGTCGCGGATAGTTAAAATATTGTTGATATGTAGATTTAAGTCTCCGCCCTCATTGAGCCTTTGCGAATATAGTTTCCTCAAAAGGAATAATTTGGATGATAAATTCGCCCTTTGGTGAACACTTTTTAATCTTTCCCAAATTTCTTTGGGAGATGTCAAATGTCTGATGTGCACAATTTGTGTATTTTCAATGCACAAACAAATTATGGCTTTCGCCTTAGCCGCGTTTTTAGTATATGTATCATCGGGTGTGGCAGGTGGAGATTCTGTTATATATTTGAATAAATCGTCTTTAATTAACAGATTTTCTAATTTGAAACACCAATGATTGTAATTATTATCATTTAGTTTCTCCACTGCCGTAATTTCTTTTGTGGCAGACATAGCGTGTTATTCAAGTTTTATAAATTCTTTGATAACAAATATATTTACTATAAGAAGTTTGTGACTTTCTTAAAATAATTTCTTAGAATATGTTATAAGTATAAATAAAATGATCAGTTATTCACAATAATCAATCAATATTCGTTCACAATAATACTCTTTTTGCGATATTATATATATCGTTATTTATTCATGCACATGTATTTTTATTTTCATGTATATATTTCAATATTTCTTATCTCATATGTGCATCTTGTTCATCATTTTATCACAATCAGATAAACAAATTTTTATTACTGGGTTTTTTTTTTATTTATTTACTTTCCCTTTCAACTCAGCCTTCATAATCTATTAAAATATCTAGAAAGGGTGAGTTCGCGATTAGCGTGAAGCTAAGGACCCAGTATAAATATAAAATTGTTATACCAAAAGTTTTTTCATTAATAATGAAAGATAGAAATTTATTTTCTTACCTTTCTGGTAAAGCAGACATACGCTGGTTTCCTTCATGTGAAAACAACCTATAAATTTTATTTAATGAGTAGATATTGTAAATCGTGAAAAATATCTCCTTTGAATAATGCAGGTGCACTTGTAGAGAAAAAAAAACATTTAATTCTTGAATATCTTGATTACGTGGTTCCTCACACACACACTAAAAAATATAAAGTAAAAAGGGTTAGATATGAATACTATAAGAGTAATAACATTGGAAATCCAGTAGGAGACCTTAGTCTTCCATAAGACAAAGAGTTAACGCACGAAAAACCGTGCGTCTTGGCCTTCAAGTGAAAAAGTAAAAAGGGGCCCACAAGAGTTAAAACAGAGTAAAAAAACTTGAAACGATACAGACTGCTTAACAAGCAAAAAAGGTTCTATTTAAAATGAGTCTATCAGAAAAGTTCTGTAGTGCTGCGATCTGTTATCGCCTTTTCGAAACAAAAGTCTTTTACACAATCCTTCGCTAGTTTGTGATCTTACGCGACCATAGCTCAGGGAAGTGTCGCCATCTTGGAACATATTTCACAACTAAAAAAAAACGCACGAGGAAATTGTCATTTCACAAGCGAGGTGATGTTGGACATAAAATCACTTACACTGTGACGTTTTCCAACACCCAGTACAATAGATATTCTCCCCTACGCATCGGACTAATCCTTCGTGCACCTATAATCCCTTCGTCTTCAGCATACCAGTTCATTGTCTCCCAAGTCCGCACTCTTTGAAAGATCACTAAGAACTAATAACTTTTTTTTAACAAACCCCTTCCACAGTAGATATATAAGCTCCCACAGCAAGCATTAGTGAGCCATTGTATTTTAAATACTATATATTCAATTTTTCAGCTCCCCAGTTCCTAGTTTCTACAGCTTACTAAGAGAACAACTAACTCGCAATTAATTAAGTATTCAAATTAAAACTTTTGATTAATCAACCAAGTTAACAAGGACTAATAAAGCAATAGTGTCTTTCTAAGACTTTTAACAGATTCTATACCTTTATTCTACCCACTTCCAGCCTATTTAAGGATTTGCTTAGTTTCCCCCCCCCCCTTCCCCCTAGTTCATTTTTCTCACTACATTTTAGGAGTTAGTAAGTGATTAAATCTTATACCTTAGCATTCTTAGTACCCAACAGAGCATAAGTTCTAGCATTCTCTCACCCCCACAATTGTTTAACTGCTTGTAAACCAATAACCATTAGTATTTATTGTGTGAAATCAATTTATGTTTATGTGTCTTTGCCTCCCCCCCCACTCCGCTGGGAAGTAAAATAAAATAAACAAGTACACTTAGAGGTGGAAACAGCGTAATAGAACACAACAAAATGCCACCCGGCACTCGCTCCTCCTCTAGGAGTAGCATAAACTCTCCAACAGACATACGTAACAATACACCAAAAATCAACTCAAAATCAACAACACTAAAACCCAAAATACAAAAAAAGACACTAGTAGCGGCAGGTGGATCCGGCTCCGCTCGAAAGGAGCTACCTGGTCAATCATTGAAGAATTCAACTAAAAAAGAAGAGCTCCCCGAAAAGACAGTAATAACACTGAAGAATATACAAGAATATTTCGATCTCACCAACGATGACGAGACAGAAGTCGATTCCGACGAAGATAGCCAACAGAATGCCTCAAAAACGGAAAATAAAGAGACAGATGAAATCAAGAATAAGCTAAAGAGTTATTGTGATCTGCCAGAAGCAAATAAAAGAAGATCGTTAGAAGTTGAAAGAGGAATGCTGGCAATTAGCTATATTAAATCAATCACAGCAAAATCTACAAAAATCACCGCTTCGACGCGCACGGCCATAGAACGAGCACTCCAAATAGTGATAAATTCACTAATGGAGATCGATACTAGGGCTGTGCACGCCGAGGCCAGTATAGAAGTTATGGAACAATCAACAGCCTTAAGAACAACGATCAATGAAGAAATAACTGATAAAGAAGAACTGGTAAGTATGAAAACGTCGGTCGTAAAATCATATGCAAGAGCCGTACAAGAAGCTACAGCTACAGTAATAATCCAAGCTAAAGAAGACAGAACAGCAGAAGAAGTGGAGCAACAAGTAGCCAGCAAGATACAAAACAAAGACGGGGTGAAGAACGTCAAGAAGATACGCAACGGTATGAAAATAGTATGTGATTCGGCGGCACAAGCCACGAGGATAAAAGATGCCCTCACAGAAAGCGAAGAAAGTAGCAGCGGTTTGAATATCAAGACAGCAAACATGAAGATGAAGAGAATCATAATCTTCCACGCACCAGAGGAAACAGATGAAACAACAGTGAAAACGAAGATATGCAGGAAGATAGGCATCAGCCCCAAAGATAATCTGGAAAAGATACGAACCCTACGGTATCTGCGGGCATCAGCGGGAAAAGTGCACATACCGGTATCGCTCCCCGAGCCCTTGGCAAATCACATGCTCAGAGAGAGAACGGTTTGCCTGGGACTGAGGGAATGCCCAGTAAAGAACTATGTCACAATCCTAAGATGTCATCGATGCCAAGGGTTTGATCATCTTGCAAACCAGTGTACCCAAAAAGAAGAATACTGTCCAATTTGCACCGGCCACCATAGATACGAAGACTGCTCCAAAAATACGAAGCGGTGTGTCATGTGCACAACCTTCAATGAATGGAATAAAGATCACCTCATAGCACATCTACCAGTTGACCACACGGCTCATGACGGGAGGTGCAGGGTCTACCGTAAACTACTGAAAATAAGGCAGTTGGAACTAGAAAAAGGGAAAACAAAACTAACCACGGGTGAGGAAGTTTTAAAAGACTTAGTAACAGTAAATACATACGGGGGTATTCCACGATTGTATAGGCGTACACAAGCAGAAATCAGAGAACGTGAACAAAGAGTACGTGAACTAAATATAGTCAATTATGCACCACGCCGACATTAAAGATAGCGCGTGCCAAAAAGGCACCCAAGCGTTAAACATGCAAAAACAGAAAAATAAAAAAATACATATAGCAAGCTCCACCACAAAAGAAAACTCGCAAGATAAAGACAATATTAAATTCATACAAATTAATCTACACAATAGCTTTCATGCCACTAACTCATTAAAGGGTTACATGAGTGAAAACAAGATTAACATAGCACTGCTTCAAGACTACTATCAAAATAAAAGAACAGAAAAAATAACAGCCTTTAGCGATAAAAACAGCATCCGGAAAGTAACCAAAACAAAATATAATCGATCAGCCATAGTAACGAACATAGGCACAAACCCAATAACAATCGCAGAAAAAGAATATACAACAGCAATAAAAGTAGAAAATAAAAAAGAAACTATAACAATAATAAACGTATATGCTCCCCCCTCGGCAGATTTTGCAATAGTACTTCAGGAAGTGGAAGACACACTGAAATTAGCAAAGGGCGAGATTCTACTGGCGGGGGACTTCAACGCACACTCGCAACAATGGGGGTACGCAGATATAAATGACAGGGGTGAAAAACTTACAGATTTTCTACTCCTAAACTCGCTCTTTGTCCAAAACCCTCCAGGAGCACCAGCGTCTTTTAGTACAATAAGGGGACAAAAGAAACTAGAGGGATGGCCAGATTTAACAATAGTTACAACAAAACTAGGGACTGAAATTACAGATTGGGAAGTGAGCGATGATGAATCGGGCAGCGACCACAAGTATATTAAATTTAAACTACAGTACGATAACACTAACTATCAAAGACACAGGTTAGAAACGAAATACGGAAAACACGCTAAATTTGAGAAAACAATAAAACAAATAAGAAATAGATATATTAAAGATCTTAAAAGAATAACAAACACAGACCAGTTAGATAAAATAACCTTAAGACTCCAAAACGAATTAAAACAATAGCGTTTAAATGTTATAAACAAAGGAAAGCACCTGTCATAACAGCGCCGCAATGGTGGACGCAAGAGGTTAAGATAGCAAGAAACAGGGTCAGAGCGTTTAGGAGAAAATTTCAAAAATAAGAAGACGGGGAAAAAAACAGAAATTACACATAGAATACAAAAAAGAAAGGGCAAAACTTAAAAAAATAGTACAAAAAGCTAAACGCGATTCATGGAAGAAATACTGTGAAGAAGTTAAAAATACATACGGACCACAATACAAGATAGCGTCGGGTAAGAAAACATGCCCATCAAGGTTAGTCAATATCCTGCCAGACAACAAAGAAGTCACAATTAAAAATACACTAAACCACTTCATAAATAGCCTTTACTTAACAGACCCAAAAATAGAACATAAATTAACATCGGAAAAGCCAAGAGAAGAAGAAGAAAGCTCCCCCTGCAATCACGCGACAAGAGCTGAACAGGATAATTAAAAACATTAAGCAAAACAAATCCCCTGGTTTCGACTATATTGATTATAACCTAATAAAACGAATTCACAATGCAGCGCCACAACTTCTTTTAACATTATACAATACTTGCCTCCACTTTAACTATTTTCCAAAATCTTTCAAAATAGGTACAGTGGTTCTGTTCCACAAGAAAGGTAAAGACCCTAAAGACCCCAAAAATTATAGACCAATCAGCCTATTACCGGCATTCAGTAAAATTTTAGAAAGAATAATACACGGCAGAATATCCCACCACCTAACAGCAAACAAATATTGGAGCGATAAACATTACGGATTTAAAAAAGGGATCTCGTGCGAACATGCACTTAAGAATCTTATAAAAACAATTAAACAGGATAAAATAGAGGGTTACCAAACACTACTCATAGCAATGTATATAAAGGGAGCATTCGATAATATCAGATGGCCTATTATATCTGAAAACCTTAAGCAGTCCCCCAATCCAACTTATTTAACAAACTGGATATTGAGCTTCCTAAAAGACAGGTACGTCACAATCGAAGAAAACGGCATTATTTTAACAAAGCAGACATTCGGGGGCTGCCCACAAGGCAGCTGTCTCGGGCCTTTGCTGTGGCTGCTCATAGCAGATACGGCTCTCAAGAAAAATTGGGGAATTAACGTAAGAATACAAGCATTCGCGGATGATTTTATAATAATATTTAGAGCAAAAACAAAAATCAAATTAGTTAAACTAGCTAACAAAATAATCAAAGAATTCAATGAATGGATTACAGGAAATAAACTAACGCTAAACTGGGATAAAACAGAACTGCTGTATCTAAACAGAACACACACAAGGAATCTTCCAACAGAGGACACATATAAAATAGAAGGCATGAAATTCAATGACAAAGAACTTGAAGGAAAAGAGCAAATAAAATACTTAGAAGTCATAATACACAAAAACCTCAACTGGCTAGCGCATTGCCAAACACAAGCAGCAAAAATAAGAAACACATTCAACATGTTGGGAGCAATGGCATCCAGGAACTGGGGCTTAAAACCAGAAATTATTAAAACTTGGTATAGGACAGTAGTTGAAACGACACTAACTTATGCCGCCCCTATTTGGGGCCACAACCTGAATACAAGGAGCAAGGAGGTATTATCCTCTTGCCAGAGACACTTCCTGCTGTCCATTGTTAAGGCATATAAAACTGCCCCTACCACGGCCCTTCAGGTACTTGCAGGCCTGATTCCAATACACCTACAAGTAAAATACGAAGCAACATACGGTACAGTATCAAGACTGAGAGAAAATGTAAACCTCCATGGAACAACAATAAATCACACGGACTATACAAAAAAAAAATAAACGTATGGAACACACACCCCGCAGAAACAATCGAACCAAGAATAGGGCACAACGTCAAAGACATAAATATCTACACAGATGGCTCAAAATTGGAATCAGGAGCTACGGTTTCGGCATTCGTAGCCTTAAAAAATGAACAAAAAATTAAATCGTGGTCAGCACCTTTAAGGAAGTTTAATAGTGTCTTTTAAGCCGAACTACTGGCCATACTACAAGCAGCATATTGGGGCAACAACACAGGGATGGAATACAGCATCCGCTCGGACTGCATGTCAGCCATCCAAACATTAAGCAAACCATTTAACACCACACAACTAGTAAATGATATACAAGAATCAATTAAACTCTCAAATAATAGGTTCAAAATTAGCTGGGTTAAAGCACATGTGGGCATCCAAGGAAACGAGGATGCCGACGTATTAGCCAAACAAGCAGCAGAAAATAAAATAAAAGAAATTCCATATAACTTAGAAAGGCCAATAACAAACCTTAAAAAAACAATTAAAGAACTAATTATTAAACAGTGGCAGTTCGAGTGGGATTACGGGGACAAGGGCAGGACAACATATCAATACTTCCCAAAAGTAAGTACAAACAGACTAAGGAGTTGTAAATTACTCAGCCAGATATACACGGGACATGGAGCATTCCCAGAATACTTACACAGATTCAAGCGCAAAGATGAGCCAAACTGTGCATGCGGGCAATTGGGAACCCCAAAACACTTTCTAACAGCCTGCCCACTTACACAACCACACCATCTGATTCAAATCACAGCAAACAACGAGCAACTTTGGCATAATCAGCTAGCAAACAATAAACATGCACAAAACAAGGGCAAAGCAGTTATCAGATGGTTAATAGAAAACATAGACTCCATCTCTCAATAAAACATAAAAGAACAAAGCTAAACACATACCATCCCAGCGGACATCGCCACCCCAAACTAACTAACTGCCTTATTTTCAGGTTTAATATATATATATATATATATATATATATTTAAAAAAAAAAAAAGGTCCGAGTCTAACTATAAAGTTGACCGCGGCCGCAGGTGAAGGAACCTTTTACTTGCAAAAAAAAAAAAAAAAAAAAAACGATTTATCGCACTTCTGAGAGGTGGAAGTCATTTATGACGAACTGATAGCTACGGCTCACTCACACAAACCCAACGAATCATCCGAAGATAGTTAAGTGGATAAGGAAAAGATGTGTTTTAAATATGAAACATAGAAGCCAACTACATGCTAAACCAAGCCAACTACAACAAAGGAGAAATTATAACGATGCATCTTGTGAAAACAGTCATCATAAAAAAAAAATGACGGACTAACGGCCATGGAACAAGCCCCACTCCAGTAGTGCACAAGCCTTTTCAAATAGCTCGCAACAATGTTGCATAAATCGTGATAACAGCCATTAGGTTCCAATGGACTGATCGCTATGTGCGCATTCACGTATCAAGGTAACATACAAACAAAGGAAAATGAACCTGTTAAGTGATCAAAGCCAACTCACAGGGTCACAATTAAAGACCACAAGTCGTCAAACCATCCGCGGCAAGTTCGCAAAGTGACAAAACCTCAAATTTAGACATCCACCATTAATAGTCATAAAGGAAAACAACCTACGTTAGAGACAAGCATCTCACGGTGTGTGAGAAGCATATATCTAATCAAGGATAAAGAAAAGACCCACAAGAATATGTCAAAATATTAAAAAGACAACCACCACGACAGTGACCAAATACCAAGACAAGGAAACCTCCTCAGAAGAACAAGTCCACTGGGTGAGATAAGTATATTATACTAGACAAATATAATGAATTATTAAATTAAATGTTAATTTAGGTCAAACCCAACACCCATAGCTTATGTCTAAGTTACAACCTCAAGCAGCTAGTTCAATTAGAAATTAGTATATTAATCTCACTAGGTCCGCTCGTTAGTCTCTTATCAATTCCCTCCTAGCTAAGTAACAGTATGCCAATTCATAGTTAACTTGTCATAAGATAATATAAAAAAAATAATAATAATTAATAAATAAAATCCCGATTCTAATATTAGAAATGATTAAAATATAAATTCATTTTAAATAGCCAGGCAATATTTAAATAATCTAAAGTAAATTACTCTAGTTCGTTTAGTATCACCTAGTGCTATAGGATAATATTAAACCAATATATGTAATAAATGATAGTTAAGTAAATAGCTATAAGTAAGTTTTAAGTGTAATAACATGCACAAGCTAACCCCTTTCCCTTTCAGTTTTTTTTTCTTTTTCTTTTTGACTACCGCCTCTTTATTATTCTTAGTTGCACATAGGCTATAGCCTGCACAAGCTACCGGACCCTCTCCAGTGGGAAGTCTACGGAGTCAGTTTCTACGCGGTGGGGTACGGTAGATAGGCGGAGTCTCATTCCCCTGCATCGTTATGTTTGTCTAGCATTTCGGCCCAAAATTAACTTTTGGTGCAACTTGTCTATCTGCGGCGCTCCATTTTTTTTTTAATTTCTTTTTTTTTTAATTCTTTTTTATTTATTTATTTATTTTTTTTATTTTATTTATTTATTTATTTTTTTTTTTTTTTTTTTGCTTCCCCACCCCCTCCAATCCTTTTTCTTATGACAAGTCTGCACCAACAATTCGGCTTCTAAACCCCAGGTCATTCAGAAGTAATTCGGGCAGCGGTGGCCCAGTTGGCAGAGCATCGAATCCGCAGCTAAGGCCGCGGGATCGAGGCATACTGTTGGCTATAATCCGCCATGTACGCTAATGGCGCCTGGTGCATGTAAAATCCGTCGTGGGTGCAAAGTCCTCCAAGTTACCTGTGAGTTATACCTCTGGAGGTGCCTGGCCAGGTGAAGGTCTCGTCATCTGATCAAGGTTCTAAATTACGAGACCAACATGAGTAGCAATGTGCAGGTGCCGAACAACAGGTTATAACGTTAAGTAACCGGCAAAACATAGTATACACAAACGAGCAGTAGGCACTGCAAATAGGATGACGATCGAGGCAATGATGTCAGGTTTATTGCCGCTTCGCGGCGGTTAGGCGGTCTATCGCCCCGATGCCAGGTACTAAACCCGTTAAGCTGGGGCATCCCGGCAGGTATGGGCCTGGTCATCGGTTAGAAAGAAAGAAAGGTAATCCTAAAATAAATTAATATTTTTTTATACAATTTAGAAATTTACTGTGCCTAATTAGGTCGGAATTAAAATTTCGAATAAAGTTCAAACCACTGCTCAGGCTCACATGACAAACAGCTATGGCATTCGTTTAGGGTTGCCGGAAAGCTCTACTTTTGAAAACATTGCCAACTTGTCTCCCGCCAAAAATGTGAATGTTATGTTGTAATTTTTCAAAATGAAATTCGTAGGTTCTTCACAGAGTTTTAAACTTTTTTTTTCAATATTTTATACTTATTATTGACTAATTTGCATTTTTAAATGCTTTTCTTAAGAACATTTAATGTTAATAGTCCGATAAGTGATTTCGAAAATTTCATTTTTAGAACGTTATACTGCTGTAAAATCGAAAAATATGATTTTAACACAAACATTTTATCGATTCTTAAACTTCGTAACATAGGGCATTAAAATGCCCCTATCATATCAATGATAGGTGCGAGGAGCACCAAAAGCTGTTCCCTTATTAGTTATGTTTTGTATATGAATGAATTTTGTACATTTTGGCTATTTAGAAATTTATTTTTTAAACTTAATTAATTTATCATAAAATAATTTGAGAAAAAAATGTAAAGTAAGATTTTTTGAAATGGATGATAAAATGATAATTTCAATATATTAATTTTCGTCCCTCATAAAATATAATCTATTTATTACTTTTTTTTCTTTATTGTTTTTTTTTCTTTCTTTCTTTTTATTTTATTTTATTTAT
This sequence comes from Maratus speciosus, assembly GCA_963932465.1. Lineage (NCBI taxonomy): Eukaryota > Metazoa > Arthropoda > Arachnida > Araneae > Salticidae > Maratus > Maratus speciosus. The sequence continues at coordinate 594,696,356 of OZ010789.1, read as the reverse complement.
TTTATTTTGGTTTTGTTTTGTTTTGTTTTGTATACCTGGACATCATAATTTCTAAAAAGGTAATGTTAGGGAATGTTTAGTCTTTACTGAAAATTCTGGAAAAATAGTTATCATATTAATATATATTTTGAAAGGGAAATAGTAGTTATATGTTGTTGTTATATTGCATCTGTATTAACGTTAACCCCTTGAAGGGCGATGGGATAAAATATATCCCACTTAATTTTAATAGCAAAATGCCACATTGACACCAGAATTGAGGACAGAAAACTTTAATTTTATTAAATACGTGAAAAGAAGCTATTACCTATTTTGAAATAAATTTGTTTTTAAATTCTGGTGTGATTCAATCATTTTAGGATTTACGAATAAAAGTACTTTGCACCTGAAAGGGTTAATAATTTTCCACTCTTTGAAATAAATTTTCCTTATTTACGAGTTGCAGCATTTGTATATCCATAATTATGGTTCTTTGAAACATAATCCAAAAATAAATACTTTTTGTACAGCTAAAGAATATTTTTTCCAAAAACAATAATTTTATTTCTTTTGTGAAATGTCGCATTTTTATTTTTTATTTTAAAAAATCATATTTCTAAGTGTTCATATGCTAAATTAACATTCAGTATGTTTCTAAACCATAATCCAGATTCAGACTTAAAATCATATGAAGTGAAGATTTTAATTTTGGATGTTTAAGATTTCTATGCTCCACCAGTTTATATATATATATATAATATTACGATAATCAAATATACAGTATAAATCATTATTTAAAGTATCAATAAAACTTAATAATTGAAATAATGCAAAAGAAAATAATTAAAAATGAAGTTAATGCATTGTAAAAATAAAAAATTAAGATATAATATTATATAAGTTAAAATTAATACCCTACAGGATGATGTATTATCATGTTTTACAATCTCTGTTATTAGTCGTTCGCCGTGGTGCTGGTTAAAAATGATGAACGAGTACAATCTATTTTAAATATTTCTTAGCAAAATTATTATTATTATTATTATAATTATTTATTATAAAAAATCTTTTATAATTCTCTTTAAGGTTATTTTAATTTTCAAGAGTTTTTAGTACAGCATTCAAATTGCCCGTTTGCCATTGAATTTGCATTTGTATTTCATTAGGGAGATACTGGATCCATTACTGAATATTTTGATGTCAAAAATGTAATTATTTATTTTAAGTGAAATTTTCGGACGGCTTATACAATTTTGCACATCTTAGGTAGTTATAAGCGAAATATCTCTAAATTATGTTTTGGGATAAGATTACTTTATAGTCACATTTAAAGTAGGAGATTATTTGTTACTCTGTATAATCGTAGTTATTAGGAGAATTCCGGTAAGAAGGCGAAGAGAATCAGTGGAAGTGCATTTAAAAGGTAGTATGATATTCGGAAGTGCAATGTACTGCACGGAATTCAGTAATCTGCTTCCATCATTATAATATATATTTTTTCGTACAAATTGATGAAACCCTGAATAAGTTGTTTTGCTGTCATGAAGTCATACTAAAATTTGAGTATATGAGTAATTTGGCCATATGCAAAAATTGGATTTTTTAAAACCCAATACCAATGTGAAATCCTTATATTTATCTTTGTTCATATGGGACAACTATTTGAATGTACTAGCAAAAGGAATTTCTAATTACGTTACGTTTGTTACAAAAGAAATTGATTTATTTTAAGTTGGTTAAAGGTCTTCTGATTTCTACGAATTATTGCTACGAAGTACCATGTATTTAGATTTTTAAGTTGAAAAAGCCAAGGTAAAATTTCTACAGATTTCTGAGAATTAATTAACTTTTTAGATTACAAAAAAATTCTATCATCTTAACCCATTAATCGCCAAAACTATTACGATAGAGATATTCAAATTTCTTGTTGAAAGTAGTTTCCCACCACAAATTCAGCAAGGTAAATTTCGCTTTACCAAAATAGCAAAATTTCTGCCAATAAATAAGACATTTTTTTAATTCTAAAATAGTGGTGCCAATGTAATTAATTCATTGCATGAGCAATTATCTTTACTGTTGCGTGAACGCAACGTCAGCGGTTAATGGGTTAATGCGCTGGCTTATATGACACTAGCAAAATCATCAGCATAACCTGATTGATTTTCCTGATTCTTTGAATCTTTTTCTTTAAATGTATTATAATGTCCAGAGAAGTAATCCCTAATATCCAAAGTGTACACTAAACCATGAACACATGCTTTAAATGCTTTAAATCATGTAAATAAACCTGATGCGGTATTTACACGAACCTACGGAGCTACCGAAACTAAGATGTAACTAATTTCTAGCAGCGAAAAGAAAAAAAATTATTTCCTCGTAAAAAGTCAAGAAAATTTGGAAAAAAGAAAACTGAAATCCTGCTTTTTCATAATTTTGTGTCGCCCCCGATGAAAAAATAATATATATATATGAAAAAATAATAAAATAATAGATGAAAAAATAATATGTATATAAATATAGATAGTACAAAACATATTTCAGTTTTAATACTTACAACACACACTTTTATTTTATATAAAATGATGTTATTCCCAATTCCACATTTACAATCCATTCTTAACCTCTTCGGTCCCTGGGTTCCCATTCGAGGGACTCTGTTCTTTTACTTATAAAAACTAAAATGCCCGATTTTTTTACATTTTCACATCACTTCTTAATAGCTGAATGTTTTTTATGTTCAAAGCAAACTAATAAATGTCAGCATCTAAGCTGATTCTCACACAAGATAAATGTTATTTTCACCTGAATTTGCAAGATGCCTAAAAAAGACAAAAAGACAGTATGACCAAGAAAGTGAAAAATTTTCACAAGTATTTAACTTAAATATTGTTCAATAAATATTTTTGAGGATTTATAAATTATTTACATGTTTAAAGCTCTGAAATTTGTGATTACGTTAATTTAGATTAATGGTTATTAAATTGATGTTTTAATGATTGATTAATAATTTGATGATGTTGTAGTTTTAGATCCATATTTTTTAACCTAAATTACTAAGCGCCTAAAGGATCCATTTCAGAAAAGATATTTTTTATGTCATTTACGATGTCATTTTGTTTGGAAGAAACAATAAATAGGCATTTGTATTGTTATTTTAGCTTCGGAACTGAAGAGGTTAAACAACATGTACAGAAAAGTAAGCGTATGACGTCACTGCCACAGAATAATACACAATACCAGCAAAAAGCGATGCGGTCATTCCAGAAACTCGACCTAAAAAAAAAATGGTATCTAATGATTCATGTGTCTTTATTTGTTTGTAATATTAATATAGATACTTAAAATTAAATATATTTTATAATAGCTCCATGTTTTATCAGAAATCATTATTTTCCTGTTTTTTTTTTCAAAATAGCATGAGTTTTAATTACTTTTTTTTTCAGTTATTATGGGAAAATGGCAACAAAAAGAGGTAATAGTCTACTATTTTCCAACTATTTTTTATTTACTTTCTACAGAAATGGAGTACTTCAGTTTCGAAAATAAAAAGCAAAATCATTAAAAACTACAAAATATATATATATTAATAATATTTAAAAAATAAATGAAGATGCAGTTTTCAAACAATTGCATTCAAAAGAACTTTTTTTTCCTATACGACGGTATAAAAAATTGAAAATAGGTGATGCTTAGAAGTTTAAAAAAAAGCAGTAGCGTATTTAACCGTACAATGATACATCTGCTTTGTTTTACGGCTGGCTTATACAACGGAACGGTATATTTTAGAGACGACAGTTTAATTGCTGGGAGAAAGAAGTCGCATATCTGAAAAGAAAATAAAAAATATGGAATTTACAAAATACGGTAAATCCTAATTGTATTTATTCTGTAATATATTTTTCACTTTTTTATTAAAAACCATTTTCTTTTCTATTAATATCATCTGTAAAGTATAAAAAATCCATCTCTATATTTCAAACATTACCAATTATTTGGATGTTTTTAAACATATAGTCTTTTAATAAAAGTCAAATGAGGATTTCAAAGAAAAATTGAAATATAAAATTCACAAACCTTCATGCACGCTATTACACTCATTCACGGTTAATTCCATTGAATAACATGTTCTCAAATTTTGCACATGTTGTAGCATTTACCTAATGAGCTATTTAAATATATGTGATTGTTTTTAATGAACACATTTTCCTTTGGCAAAAAATGCAAATTTGGACGCGTTTGGACACAAATTTGGACGCAAATTTGTTGCTGAAACATATGACCATGTGTTTGTCTGCTCTAAAATAGTTTTTGTATGATCTGCTGGCTATAAAAGTGATTAATATAGCTATAAATAATTTGTTTTTCATAAGTACAATAAAAATGCAAAATTTTAAGAATTTACTTCAATATATACTGCAGTTTATTATCTACATAGTTCATATTATTAATCTTACACCATTTATACATCGTAAAGTATATTTTATAACTTCTTAACTTCGGAACGGCTAATGCTATATTGATAAAAGCGGGGTCGAGGTATAGCAAAGTAGCTATGCGTTACTGAATGAGACAGCCTACTGCGCCACCTGGAGGAAAAGTGCAGCGTTAGCATTCCTATCACGAAAACTGAAAGAGATAGGGGGAAAAAAAGAATAAACAAAGTTCTAGAGCATCATTGATTTAGTGCGAAAAGACACATTGTACACATTAGTGCGAAGAATAAAACGGTTTAAGCGCGCATAGGTTTTTTCTTGGTTTCCTACTCTGTGACGAGACAAAAAGATCTTAGGAAGAAAAAAAAAATAGTTATAACAACATTCTTTAGTTGAGCTGTTCAAACTTCTCGATGTTGGAATGCACATTTGGATAGACATCTGTGCGAAAGATAATCATTTTCCTTTCCGTTCAAGTTTCGTTAAGTTTCTTCGGCGATATTAATTTCGATGAATGAAAGCACTTCGCTAGCTTGAATCGTCATTCCCTCACGTATTTCTAGCAACATGCATCGTTATACCTTGCCAACATGCATTTTTTGTATGGTGCTAAGCAAGGAAATGGTTCACACCCAACGCACGTCCAACAGCTTTTGAGCTTGTCGAAGTCGAAGGAATATCATCTACTGTGCGTAATACTGCTTCTTATACTGCAGTAATTCTGCGGTATCTTACAGTGCCCTTATCACGCCTCGAAGCATAAAGTGATGCACACACACACAACTCCTAATGATGACGCTCAAACGTTCGGAGACCCGGCCGAATACTACACGATAATCGGTAAATCCAAACGTTTGAGCATCCAATGTATAAAGCGCATGTCGGCAAACTCCGCGTAGTTGTTATAATCAATGTTGCTTGAAATCCGTGCATAAATGACGATTCAAGCTAACGAAGAGTATTTATCCGCCGCATTCATCAGCGCCCTCTACTGCCTCAACACCGCATTTCGGCACCCACATTTATATATAGAGAAAATTAATACACAAAGTTGTAGAGCATAATCGATTTAGTCCGAAAAGACACCTTGTGGTCATTAATGCGAAGAATAGAACGGTTAAATTGCGCATTTGTTTTTTCGTGATCTCCTACGCTGTTACGTAACAAAACGATCATAGAAAACAAAACAACTAGTTATAACAATATACCTTTATTTGGGATGTTCAAACATCTCACACTCAGCTGCAATGCGCAGTTTGATACACATTTGTCCAAAAGATAATAATTTCTCCTTCCGTTCAAGTTTCGGGATGTCACAGTGTATGAAATCACGAAAAACAATTGAGCTTTTAACCGTTATATTCTTCGCATTAATGTCTACAAGGTGTCTTTTGTAAACAACTTTGTAAATCAGTTTTTTACCTATATCTTTTCATTTTCGAGATTGGAATGCTAACTTCTCAGTTTTCCACCAGGTGGAGCCGTATGCGGTTTCATTCAGTAGCGCTTGGCTACTTTGCTATACCTAGACACCACTTTTATAAATATAGCAGCAGCCGTTCCGGAGTTAAGAGGATAGCAAGGGACTATATTGGGAATATTGGGTTGTTCAGGACTATATGTCAAAAATGTAAAGGCAGGTAGAGGGGACCTAAATAAGAAGATTCCGCTTAGGAATCTGCGTGCAGAAATGCAGTAGATGTCGCTGTTACGTCCGATGGATGAAAGCGAATCGCTACACTGTAAAAAAAAATCTGAAATTCTACATATGTAAAGTTACGGAAATAGAGTAATTCCGGGATTTATGCCGCATATTTTTTTTTATTCGTGAATAAAGTCCCATGGTGGACATAAAAAAAAATCATGCTGTGGTATTTAATGTTAAATATACAACACGTGTACTGCGACAAAAAATTCGAAACAAATAATAATTTTTTAAAAATTTTTTTTAACATTGCATTGCGGCGCGTCACCCGTACGTTCAGGTTGAGACGCTACACTTGTTCGGTAGTTATGTCACGCTTATAATTAGAACAGATCGAAATTAAAAATAAAAATATTCATATCTGGAATATAATTAACGATGTACTAAGAAAATGAAACAAAATGAGTACAATGAAACGCATTAGGGGATTCAAATAAATAATTGTTTGCCTACTTTCACTATTAAAATTATCGACTTATTTTTTACATAAGTTTTAATTCTTATTTCAGCAACAACACGTAACATCAATGTATTAGAGAGGGAAAAGAATAAAAGTAAAACTGTGGTTACATAATTTATTTGCTAACCCCTTGAGTGGCAAGCAATTGCGCTTGTGTAATGCTGAATTCCCACCGGAAATTTAGAAAAAAATTATTTCGAAATAAGCAAAAAAAAAAAAAAAAAAAAAATTACGACTTTTTTCCACCAAAGTTAAAAAAGTAAAATTTCATAAAATATTTCTGGCGCAAATTTTCATTAATTATAGGTTGGATTAAATATACAGCACCGTCCCTCAAGGGGTTAAGCCTTTCGGGACCTGCGGCTTTTACACAAATTTTATTCGGTTGGCACCACTTTTTAAAAAGAAGTTACCTTTACTTAAATAATCATGAAAATGCTCTAATTAAAGAACACAAATATTGTTTTCTTTTTATTGATGCCAAAAATTAATTCTGCATGTTCTTTTTGAAGGTGTTTATATGCACCCATGGTCCCGAATGAGTTAATAGGCCTGTTTTTTTTTTTTTCGACCACAATCACAATCTACACAAAAAGTATCGAAAAAGTACAGTCTTTATGTATCTACATTTGACACATGATGCAACGAAGTCAATTACGCTTCCTCTTTTTTGGAGTAGTTTACTAAGGAGTAGTTTGGAGTAGCTTGGAGTAGTCTGCGTTACGCGTAATCTAATTTTTCATTATATCATCTTGACTTGCATCTTTCTTGCCATTCTTACTTTTTATTTTTCCGTTTTCTCCTTTAGTTTTAGTAAACTTGATAATATCCTAACTTGGCTAGTCTGTGCAAAAAGAAAATACAAAGTTAGCAACATTTAATCATACCGTACAAATAAATTGTGGCATGCATGCCGGAATTGCACGGCGGCATGATCCCATTTTTCATGGTATGGACGTCGCAAATCACAGTTGCCTGCCATCGCGAAGGAAAATGGCGTAACCATACACGCAGTACTCTGTACAAATGTTATACTTAGTTTTGACTACGAAAGCATGCTTCCATTTAGTAATTAGCGTATGAAAAGTATTTAAGCATAACGTGTTTAAAATTTTGTGCAGTGAAATCATGCACTTACGTCAAAATAAGGATTGTACATCTAAAAGTAAATATTGAAGTAGGATTCACGCTATACACTGGTAAAAATAATCTCATTGCGCACCTATACTGTACGTTTGACGATCATCTATCAATAATTACAAGGAATACAAGGGTTGCGGCATCTATCCCGGATGCGGCGACTTTCCCGGAGTAACCCTATGTAGGCTTACTAAAATTTTATCTGTACACTGTACAAAAACAGATGTAAATCTACAAAACTTGTTTTTGTAAAGCTTCAGAAATCTATAGCTTTACAAAAGAATCTATTAAAATTACAGTAATCTTACTCAAATTTTATCTGTAATCCGGTTGCAGCTACATACAAAATTCTAGACATCCCAGTTTCCTAAAAAATTCTTAGTAAGTTTACAGATTTTTTGATTTAAGATGCAAATATGTATCAGTTATATGAATTTTTGCTAATACCTTTACATAAAAATTTCTAGGAATCCCAGTTTCTTAGAAAAATATTAGTAACTTTTCAGATTTTTCTTTTTCAGTGTAGCTTGAATCGTCATCCCCAACCGGATTTCGAGCAAAATGCATCGTTACACCAAAGCGGAGCTTGCCGACATGCATTTTATGTATTGTGCTAAGCAAGGAAATCGTTCAGACCCAACGCTCGTCTTTTGAGCTTGTGGAAGGACTATCCTCTACTGTGCATAATACAGCTTCTTCCACTGCAGGAATTCTGCGATATCTTAAACTGCCCTTATCACGTCTGGAAGTATAAAATTATTCACGTGCACACAACTCCTAATGATGACTCTCAAATGTTCGGGAATCCGACAGAATCCTACCCGGGAATCGTTCAGTCTAAATCCTTTCAGCAGGCAATTGTTTTACTTGCGAAAATCCTGTACATGAAATGCATGTCGGCAAGCTCCTCACTGGCGTAATAATCCATGTTGCTTGAATTCCGTGCGGGAAATGACAGTTGAAGTAAACGAAGCGCATTCAACTGCGCCCTCTGCTGCCTCAACATTGTATTCCCGCACCCACATTACTATAAATTTTTATACGTCCCCGTAGGGTAAAATTTCCTATTACGGAAAAATTCCTTGCCCGTTGCTGAATAAAATACAAAAAAAATTACATTGTTGCATCTGCAAACTCATCCGTTTAAACAATTCATCAGGGTTTAAGAGATTAGACACAAATTCGAATGCGTGTAATTCAAGAAACAATGTTAATTTAATGAATCATTCCTAGGAAGCCAATCATTCATATGATAATTGTTGGCTGTAAGGAGCACATCATGTAATCTTCGCAATGTATTTCAAATATAAAACGTTTCCCTGCGCAATGGACAGTGAAGCTAATCTGAAATGCCTAAGATCTGCTATTAATAATGTAAAATTTTGTGATTGATGCCTATCTTGCATTCGAAATACACCAATATCAGATAGCTAAGAGTTATACTTAAGTCGTGTAAGCCTCAAATTAATGACTTTAAATATCTCTGTGAATTTTGCACATATAAAATATATTTTTCAGTGTTTCATTCAGGAATGGATAAGGAATTTTTTCTTACTTGGGAATTTTAATCTGCATGTGTCGCATAAAAAAATAGTATTTTCTAAAATATACCTACCTCCGGGGTATCATCTTTTACATCAAATTTTGCACCTTTTTTTTTTATAAAACTTTGTAATTAGATGTGTGTGCCTAAATGAAATAATTAAGAAAAAGGGTTATTGGCTCCATCTTTAACGAAACTTTCTGTATATATAGACTGCCGGCATCTCACTTTTTTGCTATAATAAACATTCTTTAAATTATAAAAGTCGGGAATTATACGTCAAACGTGTAAAATGAGGTGCGTTCGTACTACAACTAGTTTTATAAGTATTCAGATTTTGGTGCAATAGCTGTTACACTCTTATGCAAAATGCATGACTACAAAATTTATTACGATTATATATATATATATATATACGAGGGTGAGTTGGAAAATAAGTTTCCCCTGGCGACTGTGGGCAGAGGTGTGTATGAAAGACAAAAAATATAATAAAACATTAAAGATAAGACGCAATTTTAATTTTCTACATAAGTGCCAAATAAGTTAAGACATTTGTCATACCACTTTATAAGTTTTAATAGGCACCCCTTGAAAAAACCAGGGCTCTGCATCATTCTGCTTCTAGTTATATAAGGAGAGAAAGTGCGTTTTGAATTTGTGGTTAAAGGAGGAAGTGAGAGCGATTGTCCGCAATGAATGGGCACGTGGATGAAATGGGCAGTTCTAGACAGACCGAGACCTGGACGGACGTGAACGGCCACTACAGACGAAAGCAATACTTGACTACTGCTTTGAAAGCAATGAAAAAGTCACACAATCCGTTCAATGCTTCTTTCGTATGCAAAGCCCTGATTTTTTCCTGGAGAGCTTTTTGAAGCTTATAAAGCGGCATGACAAATGTCTCAATGTACTTGGTACTTATGTGGAAAAATAAAGTAATGTTTTATCTTTAATGTCTCATTACATTTTTTGTCTTTCATACACACGTTTGTCCACAGTCGCCAGGGAAAACTTATTTTCCAACTCACCCTCGTATATTCAAGCCAGTAATACGGAAATATTAGACATCAGCTTAAATAGGACCTTGTTAAATCAACATGGCAAACTAGAATCCTTACAAATAATGGAATTTCACTGATTTAATTACATATGATAGGATTTAATAGAATGAAGAAAATTATTATTAATATCTTTTTTAAGTTTTGATTCGATTTTCATAAAATTTTAGATGACTCGACAAAATTCTGCAACGATTATGTATATATTTCAAACCTTTCAGTTGGGAAGTTGTTGCGCTGTTATATGCGGACAGATGGACAGACAGACGGATGGACCAGACGACGACTATAGATACTACGTATTTATATAATTACGAACGTACCTAAAAAAAACATATGCACGTATCAATATATGTAATATCAATGTACTTCATTGTAACTTCAATGCAAAATATCTTTGCCGAAAAATAATACCCTTTATTTATAAATAAGAATTTCCATAATATTACAGCGCAATATTTTATCAACCATTAAACGAAATCTGACGCCCCATCTAGAGTCTTATAATATTTTAATTAAATTTACAGTTCACAAGCTGCGTTTAATCTTTTAATTATTCATAGTAAATTATAAGGTGGATACAATGCATTTTTAATATCGCGTGTTAATAAATAGACGCAATTCTGAACTTTATAGTTTCTAACTAAGATAATAACCTCTGAAGGTTTATCGCTTTTCCAGATTTTCTGATGCAACAAATATTATCTTTAATAAACTAAAGTGAACGTTTATTAAACAATAATTAAAAATAAGTTTCTATTTGGGAATTCATATGCCATAAAAGGTAATTTATCTGATATGTTTAAATTTCTAGCGGCGCTTTTCAAGCCTCTTTATTGGGGACTTGAGACTAGTGATAATTTTATAAAATTGTTTGAGAGGACAGATTTTTTTTTCAATAAAAAATCGCTACAATACATTATAAAAATATTTTTTATGTAATTTTTTAAAGTTTTTTAAAGAAGAAAATTACATGAGGAAGTGTTACTTACATTGGATATATAACGGTGATTTTTTGCAATACTAGCTTGAAATATTGGGATCTTTCAAACTTTTCATAACGTTTAACTGAAATAAGTTATTACGTGTGTTTATAATTAATTAAAAACAATTAAAAAAATAAAGACAGTTTAATTAGTTAAAAAACACATAAAATTTATTTTAAAAACAAAACATTAAACGTTTCTAACTTATTTAAGGCTCCTCTTCAGTGATGTAAATAAACACAAAATGACGAGAGACAACATAATTGAACTTGCAGTTGAGAGTGTGTGCCAGAAACAATTAAACACGGAGATGGGCAACTGAGCCACGTTAAGATGGTATAGTCTGGTTGGAGGAAACTTGCTTCATTGTGTGGGTATTTGGTCGTTCTAGTAAACCATGCCCCCAGGAAAATACGGCTTTTGTACACGATTCAATTTGATTTTATGGCCTTGGCCATCTCAAAATTGGGAGAGTTTAGCCGTATCTTTGAGATACGAATAAAAGAACACAAAAATGCCTTTATCAAGAAATGTAAACTCTAAAAATAAAGTCCACGCCATAGAAGCATATAATTTTCCAGATTTTGAGATGGCCAGGGTCATAAAATCCAAATTGCATCGTTTACAAAAGCCGTATTTTCCTGGAGGCATGATATACTAGAATTGCCATATACCCACACAATGAAGCTACCACTCCTTAACCACTACCACTAGAATGTAACATCTTAACATTACTCTATTACCCATCTCCGTGTTTAATTGTTTGTGGCGCATGTTCTCAACTGCAAGTTGAATTATATCTCTCGTGATTTCGAGTTTATTTACAATACTGAAGAGGAGTTTTGAATAAGTTCAAAACGTTTAATGTTTTGATGATATTTATCTGTTCTTTTAAACTATTTAATTAAATTGTCTCTATTTTTCTTATTGTTTTCATAACATGTACAGCATTGATAGCAATACTTCATAATTTTAAACAAGATTTTTTCAATCTAAAGGCAAAATTCAGCAGTATAGATCGATATAATTTTTCCTAATTATAAAAGTATTATATTTGTAATTAAGGCATTTTATAATTAAAATTTAATAATATTTACACTATACTTCTTTTTCTATATGCAAATATGCATCACAGTGTACCAAAATACTATTATAACTTCATAAAAAAATAATCTACCAAAATTACGGACAAGAAAAATTAGCTTTTGATTTATAAACATCACTATAAAAACTAAATATATTTCTTATTGATGTTTCTAAAATATATATATTATATATACATATTTTATATAGAATTCTAAGAAAATCTACCTACTTATAGTTCTATTCTATCAATCACCTCACGCATATAAGATATCAAATTAATTCAAATTAATTCAGTTCAGTCAATATTTCTAAATTTAAAAAATACCTTTATGCATATAATTAACTAAATATTTTAATAAAAACATATGATTTTTTTATTATAAATTTAAATTATATTTCTTAATGCATTTATCTTTCTGCTTACGAGTATATTTGATAGATTTCTGTCAGTATACACTTTGCAAATATTTGGTATGAATATTTTTATTTTTATCACACGTAATGTAATTACAATTCTTATAAAAGTATAAATTTAAGTGATACTCTAGTTTCTTCTTTTGGTATTTTCAGGATTACGTGTATGCGCAACGTTAAAAATATTTAAGATTTAATATATTTTGAAATATACCTGATGGTATAAATATATATGATCGTATTGTGTATGAAAAAGTATCAGACATATTTCTCTAAAACATACACAAATCTATCTAGATGTCTAATGTATCCTACTTATATATCTATTAAAAAGTGTGTTCAAAAAAAGAAAAACACCATACTCTACGAACACTTCCGTAAACCATTGTATAATAATGTTGTTGGTACCAATCGATTAGTAAAAACATATACTAATTAATACTATATCGCTTAAGGGGTCGTCTAGAGGAGGTTATACAAACTTGAAGCTTTTCAATTGTAACAACTAATTTTGACAGTATGGTTGAATTCTGCGTTACCTTTGCATACAAAACCAGAAGTCATTCGGTCAATTAATTTACGAAATATAAAAAATTACATTTTGGAAATCCTAATGTTAAATTATTTTTTTAATCGTTAAATAATATTGCATTTCGGAAAGTTTTTGAATCATTATTTAATAGTTATTTTAGAAATGAACTGTAATTTTGGACTCATATATTTGAGCTTCTGAAATAAATTTCTGTTATAAACATTATAGACGATTACATATACATATTTTTACATTAATACATATTTTTAAAAATCCATTTTCTATAAAATATTAATTCTAACCGTTGATTATTCAATTCCTACTATTAGCTCACACCCTTCCTATATTTATTTATGTATTTATATATTTATCTTGTACAATTTTTCAATCGTTAATAAAATACTCATTATTCATCCCATCAGTTTGAAATAAATTTTTTTAAACTTGTACTGTATGACAATTGATGTTAATAAAGTTTTTTCAAATATTAATTAATTAATTAAATTTTAATTAATTAATTTTAGTTTTGCATGGGAAACAAAATGGCCGCCATTGGTTATTGAATTTCAATGAAAGTATTTTCAATAAGGGTTACCATAGGGGCGGACCCTGTTCTGTCGCCAAATACCGCCAAGTTTGTCACCAACTTGGCAATATATTGCCAAATTTGGCGACCAAAATGAGTTGCCAAAAGTGACGCCAACTTGGCGATATCTGTAATATTTCGCCAAATTCCCATAGCGTTCCATTGTCAACATAATTGCTTATAGAAAATCAACAAATTGAGATATTTTAATGCAACAAAAACTCATATTAGCTTGATTATATTAAATTTTTCTTTGATGGCCAAAGTAGGAATTGACTTTAAAAACAAAATTTTTATATTACTTGTTTTTACTCGTAGCTTTAAATTTAATAATCCAATCTTACAGTCCATTTCGCTAAATAGTTTTTTAGTTTCGATAAAAAAAAAACTGCTCGAATCGCAATATCACGTTCGGCTATTAAAAATTAAGTTATCATTAGAATCTCCAAAATATAAACCAACAATACTACTTGACAGGTTAACTTGCGTTTTGGTATCCGAAGGTATAATTTAGTGACAAGTATAATGTTAGTATTAGGATATAATATTTGAAAATTGGGCGTTTATTACATTGCTACATTAAGGCGAGCCTTTAACTCTTTATGTACTGAATTATGAATTCATGGAAATTTCACCTTCTAAAGCACTTTTCGTGAATTGTACAAACTATTTTAGAAGATTTACGCAATCATTTAATAAATTTTAGAAGAATTTTAGAAGTATTGGAGGATTTAGAAGGATTCATTAAATTTGAATTTATAGGGATTTTGTGGAATATTTATAACATATTTTTCTTAATATTTTGTAGAACTAGGAAATGTACAAATATAATGTTCTTACAATAGAAAAATAGAAATATTTCCGAATTGAAAGATCCACCCCCGCCCTCCCCCCAAAGCAAAAATGCTGAAAAGATGTAAAAGCAAAATAAATCAACATTTTAAAAATATTTTTGTTTTGTGTAACCAATAATGCTTTTGGAACAAGATAAAGTAATGTATCTATAACTCATTCTAAACTGTATTACAACTAATCGATGTATTAAATTTTATAACAAGTTATTTTAATGGCACTTATAAGTACCGCCAGATGAAGGGTTAAGTAAAATTTCAGTATAGTATTTCTTAGTAAAAGATTTTACTAATCGATTGGTACTAGTCTGATATTTGTGAGATATCTTTTAGAAAAAATAATTAAAAGTGGTGGTTTCTTTTGTTATTTCTTTAATTCTTAAAGATGTTCATGTCACATGTAGTCTATATAAATATATAAGTATATTTGTATTCAACTGTCTATCTATCACTTTATATGTATGTGTAACTTTATTAATCTCTCTGTGGGTACATGTCAATTACACATTTTAACACATCTCTTTATTTATATAAATTTTAATGCAATACCGGCAGATGAATAAATTTAAATGGATTCCAATTTTTACTAATAGTATTTCACAATAACATATATTGAACGTTCAAAAAATTATATGTATTTTTTAATATTGTGAAATTTACAAAATACTGATGTGAAACAATATGTAATAGCCTGGCTTCAATACAACATAGCATGACCTGATACAAAATGAAATTTCCATGATAATGAAATGTCCAAAGATTCTGAAGAAAATAAAATTTCCGTTTAATGACGCAATCTATTACGATAGCGATATTATCTTATCAGATTCATTGCATATACAAAGAAACATTTCTCAAATAATTATGTGTTTGATCTTCTACCATATGAGCATATTCTACAAATCTGATGTGGCTATCATGATCATCACTATCAGATGAAGTGAAAAAAAAATACATGATGGAATTTGTGATTAATTAACATGATCTTTGATACGGATAAAATGTAAAATATATATAATAAACTTTCTGCTAAAAGTGTTTACAGTATAATGTAATTTTCCATCATAATGCAAAATTTAACTTTCCGATAAGTTTAAAACATGTATAAATAATTTTTACAATAATTGTTTTTAGCATAATTAAAAATAGTTTAATTAAGGACTATTAATTTTACCATTCCATATTTTTTTAGAAAAATAAAATAAAACTTCAATAAAAAAATATTTAGTTAGATTTAATAGAAATCTACCTACATGCGGATTTGATACGGACGATTATTTGAAATGATTATATATATATATTAAAAAAGAGCTACACAAGATAGCAATGTTTCATATTATTTAGGCTTGATATCTCTGCCAACTTTTATGGTATACGCATTCATATTTTTCTAGTATACGCAGCTATACTAAATCCTACATTGTATAGTTTTTTTTTTTTTTTTTACAAAGTTTTATTATTCATTTAGCAAACATTTTTTTATTAATACAGTTAATAATTCACATATTTATTGTACGGAACCCTCTGAGCGCGAGTGATTTTTGCACTAGACCGTTTATTTGTTTTCAAATTATATAAAATATTTTTCTATTATAATAAATCTGTAATAAAGAATGCGTAAATTCAATTTTTCAACATAGTTTGGTGCTATTACGTAATCAAGCTTCAAAATAGTATTGATTTTTTCAGGAAATATGTTAAAAATCTTAAAATCTCATGCCTTCGCATTTTTTAATCCTTTTCCTTCAAACGAAAGTCATGATAGTAATGCGTATTCGTATTTTCTGTTTTTAAAACCCATTATTATGCAAAGCGTTTCAGAAATAAAGATTTAATGGATTTCTCTCTATTCTCTTATCGCATTATTCGTAAAATACAAAGCTTAAATGACGCAACTGAAGCGAAGCACCGTTGACGATTTAAAGAAATAAAATAGCGTAGGGAGTAAAATACATTTCTATTTAAAATATAAAACAATTCATTTATTTGTATCATAATTACCATAAAATTATTGTAACAAAAATGCCTTGATATTTAAAATTCACTTATTTTAAAACACGTAAAAAATTATAATGCTGGCTGAGGTATTTTAATACTTTGGCGGTTCTTTATCGGACAGTGATGTTTTCATGTGGCAGAATTACAAACATTTTGAAAAATAATTAAAATTCACAGCATCATTTTGCAAAATTGTAATATTTATTTAAAATAATATCATTCGATAGATTTTTCTCGTTTTATTTGCAATCACACATCTAAAGGACATATTTAAAGTATATATAACAGAACTTTTCAAAAAAGTATGAATAATCTTAATATTTTTTTACAAATATAACAATTGAATAAAACAGACGGTTGGCTATTGTTAGAAATCTGATCTGTGATTATCGTCTTCAAACTCGCTTATGTGGCGTTTATTATAAATGGTGCTTCTAACTTTAAAAACAAGGTTTATGGGACATAATATGCCACCAGATAAAAAAGTTTTCATAGAAAATTATGATCACAATTCAATTATTTAGTTCAAAATACAGCAGTTCCAAGCTAAACTGCCCATAGAATCATTAATATCAGTCGTGCTAGATTTTAGGGTTCGCACTTAAAAAGAAAAATGGAACCGTTATAAGATCACTCTTGTGTCTGTCCTTTCGTTAGTAACAACCAGTTTACTCGTAAACTATGGAACGTTAAAAGTTCAAATTGGTTGAAGTAATAAAGGCTATTGACCCACATATTTATAAATTATTAACCATTGACAAATATAGTTAGGGAAAAATTTAGAGGGCCTAATTTAGTTAAAGAAATGTTTTATTTATATATCAAGTGGGGTATCTATCTCTGGGGTATAACTAAAATATATATGTATTTTAAATTTAGGTATTATATTTTCAGAGATAACGTCGAAAATGTAATGCAAAAATATGTCCTCACCCCCTTCATTCCCGAATCTACAAAAATTAAAATTATGAAAAAAATTAGGGGTCGTAGAAGATAATTTAAACATTCCAGGAAAACTATAGCGAATACTGTAAAACTCAAATTTCGATATGCGGGTGATCAGCAATAACGTTGAGGAGCGCTGGAGGTACATATCGTCGCAGAAGTATAAAATGATTGGTGATAATGCTTTTCAAAAATAATTGCCGGTAATTAGCGGAAATATTAACACTTAAAGACACTGATATTTTGGACATATATGAAAACACGGGCATGTTACACTGCGCGCCATCGGCTTTTACAACTTTTATGGATAAATATGTGTAATGCAATGAGCAGTTACTATTTCATATATGTATTTTAGGGAACCTCTGGGCACAAGTAATACTCGCATTTCAACGGTTTATTTTTAATTTAGATTTCTCCATTGCTAGAAACTTTTTAAAATTATGATATTCAAATTATGTTATGATTTATTTATTAAGTTTTTAACGTATCATAATATAAGTCAAATATATTTTTTTTATAAAAGTGATAGCAATAAATCAATCTAAATAATAAAAATAGCCCAACTAGAAAATTTCTATAGAATATGTTTAGAAATGCCTCTTAAATTTCTTCTGCAACTGCAATTTATTATTTCAATAATAAACCGGCAGAAGGCGCGCACCCAACTGTGGCGTGTGAGATGGCGCGGGGTGACAGGATCACCCCAATCAATTTCATAAAAAAAGTAGTATGAATTTTTAAAAATTTTAAAAATATATTATAATTAATAAGTGCATTAATTCATTAAGAAAAGCGCACAAAACAACAGAAACACTAAACTATACTGCTTAGAATGAGACATTTTGAAGCAATAACGGTCACGTGGGGAGACTGAGTCACCCTGTTACCACATGAATCCCAAAAAATGACTGTTTATTTCGAAGAAATAAAAGACAAGTAAAAATAATACCTCACCTACCAAGGGGAGTGTCGGACGGATACTGAAAGGATGGTTGATTACAGATAAACCTTTCACTAGAGACTGATTTTTTTCCCTATGAATGGGGTGACTCTGTGCCCCTCGCAATCTCTCTCGGGTTAAAAATCAGATACTATAAATATAATAAAAATATGCCTTATTTTTAACTTTGCACCAGTTTATATTACTATATTTTTAAATTTATACATGGATAATGGATAATTTTAAATCTATAACTAATACTCTAACTACGTATCTAAATACGTCCTTTCGTACTAAGTACTAGAGATGAGATCATGTTCTTTTTTCGTTGCACGAGCCTGCCAATTTGATGCCCCAGACCGCTCGAACTCGAAAATCTTTTTTCATCAGAGCCCAATATTCCGACCGAATCCTATATCCAAAGTACGCAATAAGAAAATTGTTACTTTTCCTGTATATGAGCCTTGGCGTTTCCTAAAAAGCTCCGCGCAATTTCGAGTTAAGAAAGTGCGATTTGTTGCCAAATATTCTAAACAACTGTGATAACAATCCTAATGATCTTTATATTTGTTTAAATATGTATTTATTTATCACACTAGGGGGCTCTGCCCCCTACGAGCTACGCTCGTCAACACCCGTTCAGACACCGCAGACTCTAATAGCACGCTAATTTGATCGGCTTTAAAAAGATTTCGGAAGATTGAATTATAATTTGAATCTGACAATTGTAATCTGACGTAATTTTTGCCAAACTTTTCTTTCTCTTTTTAATACTAGGGGGCTCTGCCCCCTACGAGCTACGCTCGTCAACCCCCGTACAGACACCGCAGACTCTAACAGCACGCTAATTTGATCGCCTTTAAAAGATTTCGGATGATTGAATTATAATTTGAATCTGACAATTATAATCTGACGTAATTTTCACCAAACTTTTCTTTCTCTTTTTAATATTCACGTCAAAATACTTTTGTTAGAAATGAAATATTATGATCATCTTAAAATGTCAAGTAAATGTCTCGCGCAATTTTTAAATTAAAACTGTTTTGCAATATTATTTTTTGTTCATTTTACGTAATAAGTGTAATATGACGTAAATTCTCCTATTTAGGACTTCTAACGCATGTTGCTGAATTTATTATTTTACAATGTTCTTTCTCATTTAAAATTCACGTGTAACTATAGTTTTTATGACGTAATTTTCAATGAGTTCCTGCTTTTTATATTTTTTGTTTATAATAGTCACGTGTAAAATAAATTTTTAATTTGAAGCAAACATTACTGTTTGAGATGTTTATACTGTTGGCAACAGTTTAAATTAATACAATTTTCTAAATTTGTAAAAAATATCTCTCGAAATGCTGAAAATTTGAATTTAAAATAGAAATAAAACCTCGAAAAATTATTCAAATTAAAAAACTTACTGCAATCTGCACACCGGGAAATTCTGACGCATAAAATGATCTAAAAATGATTAAATTCCTATGTACAGTTTTTGCTCCTATAAAACTTTTTTAATGGAACGATTTTGTCCAACTTTGGCATTAAATATCTCTTAAAATAATTCTTCGATTTGAAAACTGTCTGCATCAGCGTGTTTATCAAACATTTCTCTATAATACTACCGATTTTCATATTTTTGTATGCAACAGTTTTTTTTTAATATTAACGAAGAAACACCTCCGGTCACAAAAAATTCAAAACCGGTGGCGGTGGTGACAGCGGTAGTTACTTTTTTTAGAATAGAGAGATTCAGGTAAAAATGCTTTTGTTAGAAGTGAAATATTATGATCATCTTAAAATATCAAATAAATTTCTCGCTCAATTTTTAAATTATAACTGTTTTGCAACATTATTTTTTGTTCATTTTACGTAATAAGCGTAATGTGACGTAAATTCTCCTATTTAAGACTTCTAACGCATGTTAATGAATTTCTTATTTTACAGCATTTTTTCTCTTTTAAAATTCGTGTAAATATCGTGTAAATATAGTTTTTATGACGTAATTTTCAATAAGTTCCTGCTTTTTATATTTTCTGTTTATAATAGTCACGTGTAAAATAAATATTTAATTTGAAAAACATTATTGTTTGCGCTGTTTATACATTTGTCAACAGTTTAAATTAGTACAATTTTCTAAAATATGTAACTAATATCTCTCGAAATGCTGAAAATTTGAATTTAAAATAGAAATAAAACCTCTAAAAATGAGTCAAATTAAAAAACTAAATATAGTCTGCACACCGGGAAATTCTGACGCATAAAATGATTTAAAAATGATTAAATTCCTATGTACAGTTTTTGCTCCTATAAAACTTTTTTAATGGAACGATTTTGTCCAACTTTGGCATTAAATATCTCTTTAAATAATTCTTCGATTTGAAAACTGTCTGCATCAGCATGTTTATCAAACATTTCTCTATAATACTACCGATTTTTATATTGTTGTATGCACCAGTTTTTTTTAATATTAACGAAGAAAGGCCATGCTTAATCATTCAAATTGGATGCCGATCTGCCGGGAATATCTACGCAGATTTTCATCGGTCCATTTCAAACCAAACTTTTTTTTTATATATATAGAAGGATAAACTTTTTGTATGTACAATATCGTATTTGTATTTTTATGTACAATTTATTTTGCATTGTAAACATAATTAAATTTCTTCTTTACATTAATTGGACAGTATAAATATTTCGAAAATTGCTTGTGGTGTATATGAAACTGTGACTTTTGAAACATTGCCAGAAAATCTATTGCGAAATTTCATTCTCTCATCAAGGTCATATCCACTATGTCACCAAAGCAACTATACTGGAAAAGTACCGGCAATTGTTAATAACATTTTAATTGTTTGAACACTAAGTTTCTCATATTTAGAGATCTCATCTGAGATAGAAATAAGTAGAAATCTTAAATACTCCCTCATGACAACGTTTCATATCCATGAAAATCTACTTAAAATAGAATGTTGGTTATTTATAAACCAACTAGTTGCATAAATCACCAAAAGTCAAAATTCTTATCATTTTAAAATGTCCTCGTACAATCGCCACAGAAATATATAAGTCTGGTTTTAAATTGATTCTATAAAAGAACTTCAAACGGAAAGAGACGGCAGAAAGGGGTTTTCCGCGGTTTATTTATATTACTAACAAAGACAGTACAAATTCTACAAAATTAGATGGAATTTTTCTACTTATCCTGATAATAATATTTCATTTCCTTTTTAATCTGATTTTTAAAGGACTCTAAAACTTAGGCTACATTGTTGTTTCTTAAATGCTAATTTTTATCCATTTTTCAGTATGCGAATAAATAAATTTTTCACATTGAGCCCAAACCCGCACCAATCCGAAGACAAGTACATATATCAAGAACAGTACTGGATTCGTCCTTACAGTGTATCTCTGCCCCTGTCTCATCTACAGTGCTCAGGTATGTCTTATAAAGTACACATACACTATTTAACGTTTTTAAAAGATTTAAACATACACTTAAAATGTTTATGGTGGATAGAATTCTCTTTTACTGCTGAAGTAGCTGCAACCATAAGATGGTGAAAACTTTCATCTAATGTAATAAATTTTGATCTTACGTGGAACCATTACTCCAAATATTTGAACACTATTTCACTATCTTATGGTTTCAATTACTCCAGCATTACGTTAGTTCAAACTAGCACTAATATTTTAAAACAGTTTAACAGCTACCACTCTACAGCTAAGGAGGAAAATTATTTGAAAAATTTATTTGATTGATGATTTTAATTGACAAATCTTTCTTAACGCTTTCGTGATTCGAAGTGTCTTTTAATTTCTGATAACTTTTGTTTCCGACAAACGACTAATAGCAGCTTCCTTGTCAATAAAAACTTTGCACATGTATGTGCGTTGATTTCAATAATATTTCGTTAAAAATATATTTTAAGATTTTTTAAAAATCTTAATTATATTTAAAATCAAATAAAACCATTTCCAGAACTTTTGTTTTATTAAATTTAACATGTTTGTTATGTTTAATTATTTTAAACTAAGTGTGGCATCTTAAGGAATAAAGTTTATAAAAAATAAATGTTTCAGAAAAATTGCATTATTATATAGACTACAATAAGTTATCTAATTAGTTAATTATTAAAATTTGGTTTTAAATTTATTTCTTACTCTTTTTAAAATGATTTTTTTTAAACAATACATTAGCAAAACAATTTTCACGTTTGGAAAAGAAAGCCATTGTGCGTGAATTTTAATAGAAATGTTTTCTTTAATTCCCACAATTATTTTAAAAAAGCTTTTTGACGAAATTTTTAGAAGATCTAATTTTCTTTCAACATACATAGAACAAACGTAAGAGTAATTTGATAAAATGTTTATTTAGAAAAACAACAACAGGTTTATATTCAAGTTTACCTTTTTTATTCGAAGAATAAACGCAAAGAAATGCAAACCCAATTAAACGCAATTTTTATCATGAAATGTTGTTTATTGTTTGAACTAGAATTAAAAGAAAACATCATTAATATAAAATTGTTTAATGTAAATATTATTTTATTGAATCATTTATGTGAATTTTAAATAACATTTTTTAAAGATTTTTTTATATAAGCAGGTTGGGATATTTAGATATTAAATCATTGTCAAGTAAGAAAGCGTAATTTTTTAGTAAAATGTCATAAACTTACATGATTCAGTGTTTTGTATTTTGCCCATATAATTTAAGAATATTTTTTACTCATTTATTGTCTTGCTAATGTTTTACATCAAGCGATATCCTATTAATGTTTAATACTGTAAAACAATATTTTAATACTAAACCGCACTGAGATTTAGAAGCATGCGAATCTAAAGAACGACGCACTAATGGAAATTCACAAATACTTGCTGATGTTTTTTGATATATTTGTCACGTAACGGATGCAACATGGCACATATTTTTACTTTAAACTAACACACACACACACACACACATATATATATATATATATACAGGGTGATGCATAAATATCGAAACAATATGCTATCTTCTTAAATATTGCCCCTAGGCACATACTTCCAATTGAAAAGTTTCATAAAAAAAAGGTGCAAAATTTGATGAGATAAGTTTCAACTCCATGGGGGTATATATGAGAAAATAGAAAAATTATATTTTTATACGGGCCCCGTTGAATAAAATTCACAATTAGGAATTTTTTCCTTATCTATTCCTGAATTAAACACAAAAAAAATGCATCTCGATATCTTTAAAATTCGCAGAGATATCAAAATCCAAAATTCGTGACTTACACCATTTATCCATGCCTCTGAGCGACGAGTTTTTGACTCATTTTGAATGCAAGATAGGGATCAGCCACAAATTGTACATTATTAAAAGTCGATATAATACAGTGCCTCTACTTAGGACATAAAATAGGCGGCGTATAGATTTTACGTTAAACTTGTTTTCAAAGTATGCTGGTGGTCTGCACGGGTCGAAATATCTAGGTTCGGTCCTGAACCGACCCATAGGAAAAGAAGTTCGGCCCTGCCAGGAAAAAAGATCAAAGCTTAGCCTGGCCCAACCTGACTGAATTTCTACATAGTTTTTAGGTAGATTTCGTATGAAATACTACCTATTGGGATCGTTCCTATGTTGGAATTTCTGAATTTTTTTTTGCAGATCTACACCGATCATGACCCCTAGAAACCAATACCACCCTGAGTGAAAAACTTTATCTATCTATCTATCTATCTATCTATCTCTCTCTGTCTCTCTCATCTCTCTCTCTCTCTCTCTATATATATATATATATCACTTTCTTCTGGACACGATAACTTTCGTAATTCTGCACCAATCTCTTCCAAACTGATACATAAAATCAAAGGGCATAAAATCTCGGTCAAGTTCGTTAATGGGCAAAATCGGACGAAGGGGATGGAAATAGGGAGGGGTTTTGTGAAAACCGAAAACTCCACATAACTTCTTAATTTTTGTACATATCAAATCAAATTAAAGTTTTTATTACTTCTAAAAATAGGGCCAAAATTTTATGTATCACAGATTTTTGATAAAGTTAAAAATGGGCTCAAGGGGCGCAAAAAATAGGGTTTTTGGGAGAAAAAAAATTCATAACTTCGTCAATTCTCAAGATATCAATTCCAATTAATTTTATTATAAATTTGCTTAATATTATCTACAACTTTTATATTCACAAGTTTTTGATAGGACCAATTCGTACCGCAAAAAAATTAAAAACGAAAACAAAAAGGGGGTTTGAAGAAGTAAAAAATCCATAACTCCGTCAATTCAAAAGATATAAAATCCCCATGAATTTATCATATATCTTCTTAATATTGTCTACAACAGCTATATAGACAAGTTTTGGATAGGGCCAATTCTTACAG
Organism: Maratus speciosus; assembly: GCA_963932465.1. Lineage (NCBI taxonomy): Eukaryota > Metazoa > Arthropoda > Arachnida > Araneae > Salticidae > Maratus > Maratus speciosus. The sequence goes on along the minus strand of OZ010789.1, from coordinate 594,671,319 downwards.
CAAAAACAAATTAAAAATACATAGCGGTTGAAGAAAAAAATCATCTAAGTAAGAGTGTATTCAAATCCAAACTGCGTATTTTCTGACTCATTTTACAATTCATTTTTGCTCTCAAAAGCTTCCAATTGGTACGTTTTCTTACTCAGAAACTATATAATGTACCGTAATGGTCGATTTTTTGATAGAGGTAGAATATATTTTTAAAAAATCTGTTAAAGTGGGCATTTTGAACCGAATTTTCTGAAGCGGATTGTGTTGGAAAAATCATTGCATTAAGGATGCACTCAAATCCAAACTGCTTATTTTCTGACTCATTTTTAAATTCTTTTATGCTCTCAAACACATTTAATTGGTAGATTCGCTTATTCAGAAACTATATAATGTACCGCAATGATCGATTTTTTGATAGAGGTAGAATATATTTCAAAAAATTATGTCCAAATGGGCATTTTGAACGGAATTTCCCGAAGCAATTGTGTTATCACTTTCTTCTGGACACGATAACTTCTGCAATTCTGCACAAATCTCTTCCAAACTGATACATAAAATCAAGGGACATAAAATCTCTGTCAAGTTCGTTAATGGGCAAAAACGGACAAAGCGGATGGAAATATGGAGGAGTTTTGTGAAAACCGTAAAAACCCTATTACTTCTTAATTTTTGTACATATCAAATCAGTTTAAAGTTTTTATTACTTCTAAAAATAACGCCAAAAATTCATGCATCACAGATTTTTGATAAAATTTAAAATAGGCTCAAGGGGCGCAAAAAATAGGTTTTTTGGGAGAAAAAAATTCCTTACTTCGTCAATTCTCAAGATATCAAATCCAATAATTTTATTATACATCTGCTTAATATTATCTACAACTTTTATATTCACAAGTTTTTGATAGGACCAATTCGTACCGCAAAAAAAAAAAAAAAATTAAAAACGAAAACAAAAAAGGGGGTTTGAAGAAGTAAAATTTTCTTAACTCTGTCAATTCACAAGATATAAAATCTCCATGAATTTATCATATATCTTCTTAATATTGTCTTCAACATTTGTATCGACAAGTTTTAGATAGGGCCAATTCTGACAGCAAAAACAAATTAAAAATACATAGCGGTTGAAGAAAAAAATCATCTTATTAAGGGTGCATTCAAATCCAAAGTGTCTATTTTCTTACGCATTTTTAAATTCATTTTTGCTCTCAAACGTATCCAATTGCTAGATTCTCTTATTCAGAAACTATATAATGAACAGTAATGATCTAATTTTTGATAGAGGCAGAATATATTTCAAAAAATGATGTCAAAGTGGGCATTTTGAACAGAATTTCCCGAAGCGATTGTGTTAGAAACGAAAAATATTGCCCTACTGAGAAAATAATTGTTTATTAATCAAGTTTTAATTAATTGAAAGAAAAATAAAAACACAGGTCGCTTATAAATCTTTTCAAAAATCACGTCAGCATGTTTCATATTTTTTATTTATTTATTTATTATTTTTTTTATTAAAAATTTTTCTGAAAATGTGCCACAAAATTTCGAGTTGTTGAGTATGGAAAAATATTTTTTTTTTTAAGATCGCCTGAACATGATTCTGATAAAACCAGCTATTTTATAAAAAGGAAATAAAAACTCGTCAAATGCAGACAGATAAAACTGTTAACGTGGATTTATATCAAATAATGATTTAGTTTTTGTTGGTGAAATTAGTATACTTAACTTCGAAATCTACCTCTGCGTGTAGGCCGGGCCGGCAGGGATTTTTTACATCGATGTGGTTAAAAGTTGTTTCGTATGGAGGAGTTCTGACCAAAAATACTTATTATATCTTTTCTTTTTTCATGTTTATAATTATTATTTTTAAAGAAGTCAAAAACTGCGATTATTTGTTTAATTAATGAATCTCTATTTATATGTAAATGATTCCCTTCTCCTTTAATAACGTTAATCCATATTCCATGTGTTAGAGACGATGAAAAATGCTATAAAGTAAAATCTTTTAAGATGGAATCACATAGGAAAGAAAAAAAAAGCGTTATACACAATTTCCCTTCTTAGGAGTTGTAAATGTAGTCTATTTTTTCTCAGGCATTATTATATTCATTTTCCATGGATCAACAGATTTTTCCGTTTAAGAAGGGATTCCGTCATAGGCAGATATTTTTTTTACTAGTTTTACTGTATTTTAAATTTTTTGCCTTAAAATCTACTATCCTTTAAAAATATGAATTTTAAAATTTTATTGTAAAATAATGGCCATTTAAAAATATATGCATTTGTTGTAAAGGATTTTGGGCTGAGCCAAATTTTAGTTATTTTTGCACGGGTTAGGTCAGTCAGAGGTAAGGATTTTAACATGGGTTGTCTCGAGACCGGGACTAAAAATTTCGCCCAGGGGAGACCTAGGAATAAGGAAGCCAGTCTCGGTTCGGTATAACCAGTGGCTGAGAGGTTCTGCTCTCATGCTGAGTTCGAACCCAATCCTGTCCTTCCGCCCAATCGTTTGGAGTTTTCAGTGGTTTTCTTCAGACCTTGGATATCCTTGCGTAAATACGGGTTAGGTTCCCTTAGAAAGACCTCCACGGAAGGCACCCTCCCCGTTTCGGGCCCGCATCCCTCGTATAGATAATTGGCCGCCATAAATCACACCAACACCCGCTTCGGTATGAAAAAATACGATCGGCCCGGCCTGGCCAAGTCTTCAGAAAAAAGTCGCCAATCCCGGGTCTGGCCCAGCCCCAGTATACAGACTTTTTTATCGGCCTCGCCGGGGCTATAAAAAGCCTGAATTTGTAAGGGCTAAAATTATGAAAAACTCTTAATCGGCATGTTTGAAAAAGCATTGTTTCAAATTCTGCATTGAACATTTATTTATGGACAATTAAGCAGTACAAAAAGGTGGTGGAAACGGCAAAAGTTAAACTGAATCGGAAGTTTAAGCTACCGAAAGAAGTTGCTTTTTCACGTGCAATTTTTTAAAATGCATTTAAATATTTTATTAGGAGCCAATCAATGTTTAAAACTTTAAATGCGTTTTTCTTCATGATGCTTTTTTAATCGTAAATTAAAAAGGTGCAAACTTGGAACATGTCTTTTTTGATTATTTTACATTAATTTCGTTTCGGCAGATTGAAAAAAAATTTACTTTTGAAAATATGATTTTAAAAAAAATAAATTACATAATTTTTTAAACAAATATTTTTAATATTTTAAAAATTAAAATTAAAAAAATTCCTGAAACAAAACTAAAATTATACTTTCCTCTTTAATTAAATGAAAAAAAAAATTAAATCCGATGAATAATGTTTCGAGTTATAAAGATTTTAAATTAAATCCGCTTAAAAATATACTAAACATTTAAATTTTTAAAAAACTTTATGCGAAATATTAGGATGTGATTTTGTTTGTAAATTATACGGTTGACCATCACAAAAAAAGAAAAAAAATCAAAATTCTAGCTCACCAAATATATATTTTACATGTTTCCTATAACTCTTAAACTAGCATTGTTTCTTCGATTGCACTCATTTCAATTTGTGTCTAATCTCTTAAAACGTGATGAATTATTTAAACGGCCATAACTCTGCGAGTTTTTCAGATATGAAGATGCAATTTTTTGTGCTTAATTCAGGAATGGATAAGGAAAGTTTTCTTGATTGGAATTTTTACACTACGGGGGCCATACAAAAATTTAATTTTCGTATTTTTTTTCAAATATAAAATTCTATGGAGTTGCAACTTATGTCATTAAATTTTGCACCTTTTTTTTATGAAACTTTGCAATTGGAAGTATGGGTCTAGGGGCAATATTTAAGGAAATAGCCTAATGTTTCGATATTTATGAATCACCCTGTATATATATATATATATATATAAGAAGTAGGCTACTAATGCAGGTGGAGGACTTTTCTAATATAGTAAAATTTAGATTCAAATTGCAAATCCACTAACTCTTAAGCAAATTTATATGCACAATTATATGTAAAACGTAACTTACATGACGGAAAATGGCTACTTCAATATCACTTCTCCATGGCTCACACGTAGAAGTTTTAAAGAGGTGCTCAAACTGAATCATTTGGAACACAATGTCATTTTCGAAACTTCACTGCGAATTGTGTCACTAATTGACCGAAACTCGTGGTTTCCAACTTCACTTTATTGAGATTTCTTTCATTCGAACTCTTTTAAAATCAGGCTGTATTGGTCCTGTAAACAATCTTGCTACGCTATGTGAATTTTTGAATCAAACGGGCAAGATATTCGCACTTGAATGCTGTAGAACTGCCTTAAAAATCCAAAAGGGATTCGGTTGGTATGATTGTAGAAACTTTCATCGACATATTTGAAGTTCACCAGCTGTTACCATATGTTATATTACAGAATCTTTTACGTAAATTTTAAATAACATTTACACAAAGCCATTTGTTCTACATACACGTTAATTTATTTAGTTTTTAATTATTCTTATGTGAGAAAACAGACTTTTTTAGATAAATCTTAACCTAGCATGATTCTGTATTTTTCCTACACTGTTAAAATTTTTGTGCTGGTTTGAACCAATTTTTAGGTGTGTTCGTAATTATATAAATGCGTAGCACCTATAGTCGTCGTTCAGTCCGTCCGTCCGTCCGCATATAATAGAGCAAAAACTACCCAACCGAATGGTCTGAAATTTTAAATATATGATTGCTGTAAAATTTTGTCGAGCCATTTCAAATTTTATGAAAATCGGATGTATAGTTAAATTACAGGGACAGTCAAAAGTTTTTCTTTACATTACGGCCAATGGGAAAAATTATTGCACGTGCATTTTAATGATGTTAAAGCTTTCCGAATGATCTCAAATTTTAAACATATAATTATTGAGACATCTTGTCGAGCCATTTCAATTTTTTTGAAAATCGGATGTATAGTTTAATTACAGGGACAGTCAAATTTTTTCTTTACATTAAAGCCAATGGGAAAAATTATTGCAAGTGCATTTTAATGATGTTACAGCTTTCCGAATGAGCTGAAATTTTAAATATATAATTGCTGCCAAATTTTGTCGAGCCATTTCAAATTTCATGAAAATCGGATGTATAGCTTAATTACAGGGACAGTCAAAAGTTTTCCGTTACATTAAGGGGAATGGGAAAAAATTATTGCAAGTGCATTTTAATGATGTTACATACTATGCACTTAAGAATTGCAAATAAATACACATTCAGTACAATATGGGGTGCAAAAAATAATTATAAAACTAGTTATAGTACGAACGCACCTCATTTGCCACGTTTGACGAGCAATTTCCAACTTGTTGATTATGTAGTAGCTGCAACCATAAAATGGTGGAATCTTGTATTGCAACCAAATTGTATACTATGCGCCAAGTAAAGATGGATGGTAAATTTGCGGAATTTGAAACGCGCTTACCCAACAATAGAAAATTTAACCTTGATGGTTAAAATGATTTTGTTTGCGAGGATCTAATCCCAAAAGTCATAACATAATAACATTTACAGATCCTATTGAATCATAGCTCCAAATGTTGGGACGATGTTTCAACATCTGCTGGTTGGAGCTAAACCGAACCGATAGTTTGTTCAAACTAGCACAAAATTTTGAAAAGTGTAGGTAATCTGACGTAACAATACAATGTAAGCTAGAATAATAATAATAATAATAATAATAATAAAAAAAAAAAAAAACATTTTGCAATCAGTAATACAATAATCCTTAATATATAACAGATTTATTTGTACATTAAGTACGTATTTGATTTCACTTTGTTTAATACATTCATTGGTAACTTATGAAAACGATAGAATAAACAGAAACATAAATACGCGAACGTTTGTTTTGAAATCTTTTCATAATGCTTTTCACCTGTTTAGTTCATTATGGGAAAGCTTGCTTTCAATACTAGAAGATGTTGAAAATTTACAAAATTCAGAGTACACAACTATGTTTTGTAGTGCAAAAAAAAAAGGAAATTTACTGTTTTCCTTGCTAGAGGATAGATAAATATTGTTCTAATCACTTGTAGAACTCAGGGAGATCTCAGGAAACATGTAAAGCGTATTTTCGTAACTTTTTTTTTTTAATTTTAAAATTTGGATGTAAATGGTTATTTATAGGAATGAATTTCGACATTCGAATCCTTTTTGCAGTTGGAACTGTGCGTATAAAACTAACGGATTAGGAACTAGGTATTGATAAATGATCCGAAAAAGTACCTTGTATATAAATAAATTGTACATTTAATCTAAAATTAAGTGATAAACGTTCAGGCGTATCTTATGCGCATGTTATTTTGTAATATGCCATAAAAAAAAGGTCCTTGAAATTTACACTCAAAATGATTCTAAAAATGTTTCTATGGACATCAGAGATTTGTTTTTGTTAATTTGAAACAATAGTCTGTCAAAACCATACTTTTATTTCTAAAACAAATGGCTTGTCTTTTATACAACTATAAATATCTTCATGCACTCAAAATACAAATATACTTCGTCTTTTTTTCTTTTCGCATTGAGAAAGTTGTAATCATTTGTAGCATGTTTTTCTTAATGGAAATAAAATATTATTATTTATGAAAACATTTACATATTCTTACCATATGTCTGCTAGAAAAATTGATTCTGTAATGCATTTCACATATGTCTCGCAAAAAGAAAAAAAATACATAAATATAAACATGAAACATCAATAGGGAGATCCAAATTTCAAATTCAACCAAAGCGTTTTCATGTCGTAATGTTTTATTGAAATGTTATGTAATGTATATATATATAGAAATTTAAATATATTTGGGAAGACAATAATTTTAAAAGGGTTCACTGCACCAGAAGTTGATGAACGATTTTATTTCGAGAGCTATTTCATGTACTCTGCACAGTGTAATGTTTAAACAACGATTTCCTTTATTCTCATATGCTACATGTATATGTGTACAGCACATTTGTCCACTCTGTGCCTTAACCCTGTGATTATGTTCAAAGTGTAAAACCTGTAGCATTTAATCAACCTTTCCTATTCCTTAATTGGGCATCATATAGAAGTTAATTATTCGTCTTTTGTTCTCTACAACTAATATGAAGCAGGCAACGAAAACATACGCACAAAATTAATGGATAGAATATAACTTTATCTCAGGAGTTACTGTGTGGGAGAATAAACAACTAGTGTTATCTGATTTCTATTTAAATTTTGTGATGATTTCCTTAAGTGCTGTCTATATTGATACGAAACTATATGCTTAATGTTAAATATTCTATTATGAATATGAAAAAAAAAAAACACTTTTAAATGTTAAGTGTTTTAAATTGCTTTTGGCAAAATTGGAAAAAAGAAACAGTAAATGAGAAGTTAGTTAATCTGTCATATTATTAAATTGTTTAGTAAATGAGACATGTCATCGTTTACTTAACATTTTAAATGTTCTTTTACATAAGATCTTCGTTAAATATCTTTTCAATCTGAAAAAGGATAATTTACGGAATTTTGAGCACTTTCAGCGTTTATAGAACCCGGTATTTCAAGAGCAGTATATTATATTAACTCTTCCGGATCATTAGCGTGCACTTCAGAAATTTCTGTATTATTAAAAAATACGAATTCATACCACGGATTCTAAATAGAAATTTATGTTATATTTAATGAGAAACGTTTCGTGAATAAAGTAAAATTAGTTTTTTTTTTTTTTTTTTTTTTTTTTTTCAGAATTCCTAGTATGGAACAGGAATATCTTTATAAATGAAAAAAAAAAAAAAAATGTGTATCGATATATCAGCTGGTGATGCCAATGGGCCAACTCAACGTCGCCACACCAATAATTTTTTAAGTATTTTAGTCTGTTAAGATGTATGATTAACTGCATATATTTAAAAATATTAAAAATGAAAATAATGCATATAAAATTTTATGTATATTATTTTAAATTTAGTATAAATTGTAAATATGTAATAAATTAACGTATATAAAAAGAAACAGACAAAAAAACACAATTTTGAACATAAACCTTCATTAAATTTCAGAAACAAGTGGGAATAAATATAGAAATAACAGAATTTATTTTAAAATATTAGAAAAAAATTCTGAAAAATAAGCATTAGCAATTTTATATTAGATTATTTTTATTTATTTATTAAGAAATTATATTTATTTTTATTAGTTTATCTTTAAACAATCCTTGCTTTTAACAGATGTAATAAAACGACTGCCTTATGAAACGAACAAAAAAAATTCTAAAGCTACGTCATTTTATTTTTTACAGAGCATGGTGATTTAAGCTTGCGTGCATGACTGATTTAGTATATCCCTAAACTGACAAAATCACAAACATAAAAAAAAAATCATTTCCTTATTTAAAATAACTTTTAACTAAATGTAACAATTTTTCTGTTCTAGAAAAAAAAGTCCTTCCTGCCAGTGCCGGGAGGAAGAGGTAGCTTTCATATTCCTTATTTTACAAAAAGCCAATTTATATTATTCAAACACACGAAGCTCAATTAAGTGGAAACCGAATGTCGGAGATTCAATACTAATTTTTATCAATACTAAATCATTATGAATGAGAATTTCGCGAAATTAGTCAGCTTTATCCAAGCTGCTTTTATTTAAAGTAACTTATATTTGGCTGCCAAATTCGGCGATTTCTTAAAGTGCCTGCCATTTTAAGACAACATGGTGGATGAGGTTAACCAGTGAACTTGGTCGAGACCTTAGTAATTGTTGTGCACATGCTCACTCTTATCGGAATCGGTTGATATATACGAGTGCTGTCGCAGGCAAAAAATCAGATTTTTCAAAATGTCACCCACGTTAGAAATTGAAACTGCTATATCTGAGACATTTTTTAAGATAAAGAGAAACAAAAAATGCTGCTGAATCCTTATATCAAGGTCAAATACTTAAGAAAGAAACCTTTTTCAATTTCTAATTTTTTTGCACCGCACTTTAAATATATATATTTTTTAATTTAATGGCCGCCATTTTGAAACAAGATGGCTGATGAAGCTGGCCAGCGAAATTGGTCGAGATATTGATGTATACTATCCACATGCCTTCTTCCATCGAAATAGGCGAATACGTGTGGTATCGCGAGACAAATACAAGATCGTTTCAAAGTGTTAGCCATGATAGAAATTCAAAGTGCTATAATTCAACCACTTTTTAAGATATAAACAAAAGAACAAATTTTCAGAAACAAAAACTGCTCCAGAATCTTTGTATCAAGGCTAAACACTTAAAAAAAATCTTTTTCATTTTCCAATTTTTTAATACCTCATTTTAAATTTTAAATTACATTTTTTTTAAAAAATGGCAACCCTTTTGAAACAAGATGGCGAATGTAGCTGGCCAACGAACTCGGTCGAGACATTAGTACAGACCAAGTTACATTCAAATCGGTTCATAAATACGCTTGTTATCGCGTGACAAAAATCAGGTCGTTTTAAAATGTTAGCCACAATAGAAATTCAAAATGTTATAACTCAGCCATTTTTTTAGATATAGACGAAACAAAACCTGTTCCGGAATCTTTGTATTAAGGTCAAACACATACGAAAAAACTCTTTTTCATTTTTCAATTTTTTGGTATCTCATTTTAAATTTAATTAAAAAAAATTTAAATGGCCGCCATTTTGAAACAAGATGGCGGATGAAGCTGGCCAACGAACTCGGTTGAGTTATTTGTATGTACTATATACACACCAAGGTACATCCAAATCGGTTCATAAATACGTCTGTTATCACATGGCAAAAATCAGGGCGTTTCAAAATGTCAGCCACACTAGAAATTCAAAATGCTATAACTCAGCCATTTTTTAAGGTATAGACGAAACAAAAACTGCTCTCGAATCTTTTCATTGAGGTCAAACACATAAGAAAAAAATATATTTTCAATTTTCAAATTTTTGGTACCACATTTCAAATTTAAATTTTTCTTAAAATTTTAAATGGCCGCCATTTTTAAACAAAATGGCGGATGAAGCTGGCCAACGAACTCGGTCGAGACATTGGTCTGTACTATGTATAAACGAAGTTACATACAAATCGGTTCATAAATACGCCTTTTATCGCGTGACAAAATTAACGACGTTTCAAATAGTTAGTTTCGCTAGAAATTCAAAATGTTACAACTCAGCCATTTTTTAAGATATAGACAAAACAAAAACTGCTGCGGAGTCTTTGTATAAAGTTCAAATACATAAGAAAAAAATATTTTTCCATTTTCAATTTTTTGGTACCACATTTCACATTTTAAATTTTTTGAAAATTTTTAAATGGCCGCCATTTTGAAACAAAATGGCGGATGAAGCTGGCCAACGAACTTGGTCGAGACATTGGTATGTACTATGTACACACCGAATTACATCCAAATCGGTTCATAAATACGAGAGTGACAGTGTGACATAGGTCATATATATATATATATATATAAATTTTGAACGGAGAGTGGTTTCGGGGTCTGGGGGTCATGATCGATGAAAATATACCAAAATGTTTTGAAATCGCTTTCCTCCGAACGGCTGTAATAGGTAGCTTTTTGTAAAGAAAGCTACCTAACAGAAAAACAAATTCGTTTTAATTAATTTTATTTTATTTACAATATAGTTAGGATTTAATAAAATAAAACAATGTAATAATTATTTTATCCGTTTTTTTTCTATTTTCTTTAATGACATTTCGTTGTTATTCTTGTTCAGACATTAAATTAAAATTTATGATAAAAATTGCTTTCGCATTTTATTTTTGTTTACACTGCTAATAAAAGAGATAAATTTTAATGTAAAAAAATATATATTCTGCTTTACTGTAAATAAACGTTTTATAAAATGATTTATATTTGTGTTGTTTTTCTCATGTATTTATTAATGAGTAAATCATGTCGTCCATAAACTATTAAAAATGTTCATTTAAAATTATTATTGGGATTTATGACATTTCCATTTAAATAAAACAAATAATATATTAGTTTTGAAAACATGGAAATTAATCTATTTTTTTTTTTTATATGTTATTTAGAATTTTTGTTTGTAAATTAAAAATAAATAATTTTGTAATAAAATTTAAAATATTAAATTTCTAAACTATTTATTTAAATTAACCAAACTTTTTACTGCAAATTTTTACGAAGAATTTTCAAATAACATTTTTCTTTTAGTTTCTTTTATATATTTTACATTTTATGTAACTATATTTTATTTAAACTGACAAAAGTTAAGGTGTTTTATCTTTTCTAAAAATTATTGGCAAAATATTTATGATCAATCAATTAAAAATAAAACCTGTCTTTTGATTGAAAGATTTTTGCTTAGAGATATGTTAAGGTTAATATGATTTATAGATAATCCTACACAGTAGGGTTTGTAGCCAGATGATGTATGTCAGAAAATATGATTTCTGCATTAGTGTTATGAAAATATTTTTTTGTCCACCTAAAAAGTAAAAAAATAAATAGGGAAACTCTGATACCAAAAAATAGATGTGATTGTTGTGTTTTTAACTTTTGATAATTAATTTTTATGTATCTTTTATCAATTCGAAAATGACCTCCATTTTTAACCATCACGTCATAAATATTCGTAAATCGGAAATTTCAAAGTTAAATTGAACCCTTCCCCCAACCTCATTGGTTCTTCTAAGCTGTTTAGCTCTAAGAATCCACAGTATGAGCCAAAAATTGAATTAAATAAAACTAAATTGAATTTAAAAAAGTATCAGATAATAAAAAGTATCTTTATAATATCAGATATTCGCTATTTTTGAAATTTGAAATTTACTATTTCCGAAAAATTCTGACATGCTGGTTGAAAACGTAGCTCATTTTCAGATTCATTGCTAAAACGTCCTTCCGGCCAGTGCCGGGAGGAAGAGGCAGCATTCAAATTCCTTATTTTAAAAAAGCCAACTTATATTATTCAAACACACGAAGCTCAATTTAGTGGAAACCGAATATAGGAGATTCAATACTAATTTTTATCAATACTAAATCATTATGAATGAGAATTTCGCGAAATTAGTCATCTTTATCCAAGCTGCTTTTATTTAAAGTAACTTATGTTTGGCTGAGATGTTGATGTATACTATCCACATGCCCTCTTACATGGAAATAAGCGAATACGTGTGTTATCGCGTGACAAATACAAGATCGTTTCAAAATGTTAGCCATACTAGAAATTCAAAGTGCTATAATTCAACCATTTTTTAATATATAAACAACAGAACAAATTTTCAGAAACAAAATCTGCTCCGGAATATTTGTATCAAGGCCAAACACATAAAAAATCTTTTTCATTTTCCAATTTTTTAATACCTTATTTTACATTTTTAATTTAATTTTTTTTTAAATGGCAACCCTTTTGAAACAAGATGGCGAATGAAGCTGGCCAACGAACTCGGTCGAGACATTGGTATGTACTATGTACAGACCAAGTAGCATCCAAATCGGTTTATAAATACGCCTGTTATCGCGTGATAAAAATCAGGTCGTTTTAAAATGTCAGCCACTATAAAAATTCAAAATGCTATAACTCAGCCAGTTTTTTAGATATAGACGAAACAAAAACTGTTCCGGAATCTTTGTATTAAGGTCAAATACATACGAAAAAAATCTTTTAATTTTCCAATTTTTGGTATCTCATTTTAAATTTTAAATTTTTTACATTTTTTTAAATGGCCGCCATTTTGAACCAAGATGGCGGATGAAGCTGGCCTACGAACTCGGTCGAGATATTTGTATGTACTATGTACAGACCAAGTAACATCCAAATCGTTTGATAAATACGCCTGTTATCACGTGACAAATATCAGGGCGTTTCAAAATGTCAGCCACGCTAGAAATTCAAAATGCTATAACTCAGCCATTTTTTAAGATATAGACGAAACAAAAACTGCTACAGAATCTTTGTATCAAGTTCAAATACATAAGGAAAAAATATTTTTTTCAATTTTCAATTTTTTGGTACCACATTTCAAATTGAATTTTTTCTTAAAAATTTAAATGGCTGCCATTTTTAAATAAGATGGCGGATTAAGCTGGCCAACGAACTCGGTCGAGACATTGGTATGTACTATGTACAAACGAAGGTACATTGAAATCGGTTCATAAATACGCCTTTTATCGCGTGACAAAATTCAGGACGTTTCAAAATGTCAGCCACGGTAGAAATTCAAAATGCTATAACTCAGCTATTTTTTAAGATATAGACGAAACAAAAACTATTCCAGAATCTTTGTATAAAGGTCAAATACATAAGAAAAAATATTTTTCCATTTTCAATTTTTTGGTACCACATTTCAAATTTAAAATTTCTTAAAAATTTTTAAATAGCCGCCATTTTGAAACAAAATGGCGGATGAAGCTGGCCAACGAACTCGGTCGAGTCATTGGTATGTACTATGTACATACCGAATTACATCTAAATCGGTTCACAAATTCGAGAGTTACAGTATGACAAAGGTCAGATATATATATATATATAAATTTTGAACGGAGGGTGGTTTCGGGGTCTGGTGGTCATGATCGATGAAAATATATTAAAATTTTTTGAAATCGCTTTCCTCCGAACGGCTGCAATAGGTAGCTTTTTGTAATGAAAGCTACCTAAAAGTACAAATCAATTATGAAAGTTAAAAAACGAAAACCTTCTCTTCTATTTTATAGTATCAGATTTTTGCTATTTTGTAACTTTGAAATTTATGATTCGCAAAAAATCCTGACATGATGGTTAAAAATAAAAATCGTTTTCGGATTCAGCTCTAAAAAATACATAAATATCCAATAAAAAGTTAAAATTTCAGTGCAAAATTCACCTTGATTAATAATTAACATATATAAGATACAAATAAATGTAAATACATTGCTTAAAGGTGAGTCGAATATAAGAAAATACTTTAAAAACATCCTTTAAAAATGACTTTAATGTGTTGTTAAACGATTTTATTATATTTGACGCACCTTTAAGCAATGTGCTTACATTTATTTGTATCTTATGTATGTTAATACTTAAAAATCATTTATCAAAAAAAAAAAACAAAAAAAAAAAAAAAAAAAACACAACGATCTCCTTTATATTTTAGTATGAGATTTCCGCAATTTTTAACTTTTAACATTGGAAATTTAAGATTTGAGAAAAATCTTGACGTAACGGTTAAAAAAAAAGGGTAATAAAAATCGAACATAAAAATCAACTATTAAAAGTTAAAAAACACAACCATAGTAGGATTGTGTTATCGAAGATAAACTTTTAAGCCATTGGCAGTTTGCGGTACGAATCATTTTAAGATTTAATCTGACACATTCATAATTTTCCGAGAGACATAACTTCTGTGTTGTTCAGAATTTGCACTTGCTTCTAAAATCACCCAAATTCAATAGTCTAAAGAATTAGATCAAGTAAATGAAGTGGTCAAATATCTTCCATGATTAACTTCGGGCAATCGGCGTGGTGTCATGCTTCTGTTGATTTGGCTCGGTGCAAAGGTACAAAATCTTGCTGAATGATCCATTTCGTTTTGGAATAAAATTATGTCAGCTTGAGGCAATAAATATATATCCGATATGTTCAGTCTGTAATGTTTTTATCGAATTTTATCTTTTTGTGGATTAATTTCTTATGCAATATTCCATTCTTTGACAATGCGACGCAAACTATAACAGAATTCTTCTTCTGAAAGCGTTTAACAGTTAGAAGTTTCATCGATATATTCTCAAGCACTAGTAAATATACGATATAATTTTTATAACATTGTACAGTGCAAAATATCGCCTGAATTCTTCCGGGAAAATATTATTCTGTCAATGATTTTTCTGCAATACATCTTCAGTACTTATTTGAATCCTTGAATTTTTTTTTATTGTTTTTGCGGTAGACAAATATTTTTTTCAAATATAGTTTCGTCATCAATTCATAGTTCAAATATAGTTTTTCAAAATACAGGTCTCGTTTGGAACAACTTGCATAGTTCTACACTGTTAAAAACCTGCAGCATTTGCGGTATAGTTACTCCGCCGCTTGAATATCTGTATTCTGACCAATGAGAAAGCTCCATAATACAGTCAAGTAACCGTTTTGTATAAAAGCGGTGGAGTGATTATGCAGCAAAAGGTCCAGATTTTTAATAGTGTATGACTCACGTTCTCTTCTGACACCATTTTATATGCAAGTGTTTGGCATTTATTCATATCTTATCAGGAATTGTTTTAATTCGCTTTTTGTTACGGCTTGAGCCAATGCAGTCAGGCATAGGTCGATCTTTACCAACCTCAGTATTCAGTAACCGCTTTACAGATACACATATAGATGTCCTATTAAAAAAGCACTTTAGTTGCTTAAAGATTTGCCCTGCAAATAATCAATGCTACAAGAATTATTCAACCATTATTTTTCTTGCCACTGAAAAAACTAACGGGATTTTTTTTTTTTTTTTTTTTTTTTTTTTATCGTTTAAAGCATCAAGAAAGCTTCCTTTCAGAAACACTATTTTAGCCTGAGAAATATATTGACTTCTGAAGATAAAGAACCGCTTTGAGGAATCGTGGAATAGTTAGGGATATTATGTATATATATATATATTTTTCTTCCATAATAATTCTTATAATATTTTTTTTTTTTTTTTTAATACTTACAGCTTTAATTCATAATAATTGACGGTGGCAGGTTATGTTTAATTAATGGTAATATATATATATATATATATATATATATATATAATTAGTTTTATATATATATATATATATATATATATATATACTGCTCAAAAAAATTAGGGGAGCAAGCAAAAACGTGAAGAGAACAGTGCAAAACAGCAATGTATGGGCATAAAATGGATAGTACACGTATAGCAATGCGCAATACAAAAAAAATATGGTAAGGGAGCTTTTATTTTTTGAAAAGATGAAAAGAACATGGAAAGATGGTGTAGGGCGACAATTTGGTTTCATGTAAATCGTAAAAAAAGTATTGTTTAGAAATGATGCAAGATTTTTAATATGGCGTGTGGTCTTCTCGAACAGCTAAAACAGCTGCACACCGGTTTTTCATGGATGCGATGAGGTTATCGATAAGACTTGGGGAATACTGTTTCACTGCTCAAGAATTGCAATCTCCATGTCCCGGACAGTAAAAGGAGGCCTCGGTCTTGCAACAATGCGTCGTCTGAGTATGTCCCAAACATGCTCGATCGGATTTAGGTCAAGAGAGTATGCTGGTCATTCCATACGCTGCATTATTTTAGCTTCAAGCATGTTTTCCACAAGACGAACTGTATAAAGTCTGGCATTATCATGCATGGAAAAAAAGAAATCACTAATTACGGCAACATAAAATACGACATGAGGTCTCGGTATCTCGTCTGTATTACTCCGGACCGTCAAAGTGCCATTCCGATTGATATGCAGGCCCGCACGTCTACCTTTGCTGATCCCAGCCAATAGCCTCATCTGTAATGTGATTTTTCACGAAAGAATGTGGGATTATTGAGTGCCTCTTTCTCTCTATGCCAAAACGCATAACGGGTGGTCCTTAAAAAATTAACTTTTAAAGTTTCTATGGGGCACCCTTCTATTTTGTTCTATGTATAAAATAAAGACCTCCACAAAAATTTCAAAATTTTAAAACATTTTTTAGGGGTCGCTACCAAGGTTTGAATTTAAAAAAAAAAAAATTAAAATTGACATATTTTGTAATCTAATAATATATTATTAATACAAAACCATAGTAATTGCCAAATGAAATCATGTTATGATATTAGGCTGTAAAGACTGTCTTTTGTTTCAAGTTTCAATATATTTACACAACCTGTTGTCCGAACACAGTCAGGAGTATTTCATGTCTACACTCTATTTCACCTGAACTTGGCCCCATTGTGAAAGGTAGAGAATCTAACATTCCGCCTTGAAAAATAGTTCTCCGTTATTGTTTAATCTGAAATAGCTAAAATGCATAAAAATTTATAAGATAATGTTTATAAATTATAGAATTTCACTTTTTGATATTCGTAAAATGTCGTACTTAATGGACATATTCGTATCTGAAGACGAGCAAGCAGAGGCCAAAACTTAAAAAAAGAGTTTTCGGCAAGCGTTCTTTTAACTGTTCACTGGGATTCCAAAATTTTAGAAGACATTTCCGGATCTGAAACTGTAGGCAGATTACCCATTATTGTTTCAGGTAAAGGTATTGACCAGTTGCTTGTTGTTCCAAAACTTCAATCAGGATAGTTCAAGAGGCAATAGCTTCTGCTGGTAACGTAATATTGGAGTCGTGGGGAGTACCGAGCAAGTAAAATGTATGATTTTCTATATAGCCTTTGTTAATACCGGATTATCAAGAAAAGCTTGTGTTCTTCTGGAGCAGAATATGAACAAAGAAATGATTTGGATTGCCATCATCATATCCTTGAAATACTGTTTTTGTTCTTTATCTTTTGAATGAAGTTTATTGTATTCCTCCATGAGTGCTATATAACTTTCGGCTACATTATTAACAAGTTTGACTGAAGTCGCTAGTGCCTTACATGTCTTGTAGGATTCTTTTTTATTCCTATTAACTGCATCTGTTTCAAAAAAGTCTAAGTGTAAATCCATAATTTAAAAAAAACAAAACACAGAGTGCTGTTTGTTAGAAAATCTTGCAAGCTATTTTGGAGAATGACATCAGGATCAGCCCGTGTACTTTTCAAAGGTTCATAATTTTCATCATTTTTCAAAGCATGCACCATTTTTCTTTTATTTTCAAAAAGACATTGTCATCGAAAAAAGGCAAAAGCAACTAGTTCTGTGAAGTACAGAAATGTCCTAGGAATTTCTTCAAAGCACACAAATAAATTATTTCATTTACATTTTGGTCTTTTTTCAAGTTCTTCGGAAGCAATAAATCATTGGACCTGATATCAGTGTGAATGTAGATTTCCACAACAAACGAGAAAACTTGACGAACTCCATATTTTTTCTACTTAGAGAGTTTAAACTGATCTCTAAATAAATAAATCTTGAGCAAGTACATCACCTTCACCATTCATGGAGCCCAATGCAATCCCCACCTGGAGCTCTAATGTAAACACCTCTTTCGGGTACTGTTCCTAAGAAAACGATGGTAAGGTCTATCGGTTCCTTGTAATCGTCCATTGGTTGAAAATCTCTAAGATGATTTTGAGCAAATTCTGTAATTTCGGATGCATTATGTGTTATTTTTTTCATTGATTAAATTGTCAGTTATGAGAGTCTGAAATATGCCATAATCGATAGACATCCACGAAATTTTAAATCGTTGGAATAATGGTATGTCCGGTCCGCTTGAAACTCCGAGGGACTTAATAACAACTTCCTCAAGCATAATTTAAAGGATGTGATGATTGCAAGCCAAACCGTTTCTTTGTTCATATTCTAATCCAGAACAGCTCAAGCTGCTCCTGATAAACAGGTATCAACAAAGGTTATATCAAAAGTCATGCTTATAATCTCCACAACTCCAATGTTTCGTTAACAATAGGAGCTATTGCCTCACTTGTTTCTGATTGAAATTGTGGAACAGCTATTTAAATGGTCAGTACCTTTACGTGAAACAATAATGGTTAATCTGTCTACAGTTTCAGATCCTGAAATGTCTTCTAAAATTTTGCAATCCCAGTGAACAGTCAAAGGAAAGCTTTCCGAAAACTTTTTTTTTAAGTTTTGGTGCTCTGATACGAATGATAGGATACTCTTTGATACGATACTCTTTGATACAAATATGGCCATTTAGTATGATATTTTACGAATATAAAAAAATCAAAATCTATAATTTATAAACATTATCTTATAAATTCCTACGCATTTTAGATATTTAAGATTAAAAAATAACGGAGAACTATTTTTCAAGGCGGAATGTTAGATTCTCTACCTTTCACAATGGGGCCAAGTTCAGGGGAAATAGAGTGTAGACATGAAATACTCCTGACTGTGTTCGGATAATAGGTTGTGTAAATATATTGAAACTTGAAACAAAAGACAGTCTTTACAGCCTAATATCATACCATGATTCCATTTGGCAATGACTATGGATTTGTATTAATAATATATTATTAGCTTACAAAATATGTCAATTTTTAATTTTAAAAAAAAATTCAAACCTTGGTAGCGACCCCTAAAAAATGTTTTAAAATTTTGAAATTTTTGTGTAGGTCTTTATTTTATACATAGAACAAAATAGGAGGGTGCCCCATATAAAATTTTAAATTTAATTTTTTAAGGACCACCCTAATATATATATATATACCGGGTGTCCCAAAAATGAGTGATGGATTTTAAAATTCAATAACTTGCAAACGGTGACAGATATTTAAAAAATTCTTGCTGTAGGGTTATGTATGATGTCAGGAGTTTTTTTTTTACTATGATTCTTGATTTTAGTTCGAATTTCAAACAATAGAATGAAGAAGCGAGAAGTAGGTGCAAATTACAGACCCGTTTTTGGTACTTCGGAATCATTCAAAACATTTTAATCTCCTTTTTCGCATGGGAGAAGAGAGAGAGGTCGAAAAATCGAGGCAGGATTGCTTGCAGCGCCATCTATCGCTGTTATTTGTAACTAAAACTGGGAATCGCAGCATAAAAACTCCTGACATCTTACATATCTCTCCTGCAAAATTTTTTTTTAATATCTGTCATCGTTTGCCAGTTATTGAATTTTAAAATCCATCAGTTATTTTTGGGATACCCGGTATATATAACTTTGTCAGATTTATTAATATTTATCTTTATTTACATTGTAATGCTGACTTTCTGTTCAGTGGGTTAAATGATACGAATTTTAGCTTTAAAATTACAGATATTCATAATTACTATTTATTTTAAATTATATAATTTATTAAAAAATATTATTTGCATATTTATTAATTTATTAACGTATATCATTATATGCTTATATTTATTATTTTCATCAACTGGCCTTTATGTAACTTCCTGTGCAACAGAAAAAAATGCTTTTATAGCGACATTGTGCTTTTTAGAGAAATTTATTTTAGTTTGTCTTTTTCACTACCTCATAATAAACCAAATTTAAACTTTTTATCACTCTCCATTCTTGGCTAGATAACCAATAATTTATTTCATTAGAAGTAAGAAACATAAAGATTCAATGCAGCATATGTCAGCTTATTGGATTACCTTAACTATACATAATTAATGAAAAAAAATACAATTTTGTTAATTGATTTAGTGTAACATATCTGTTTTTATTCATTTACAAAAGAAGGAAATAATCGTGAGATTTTTTTTGTTTTGAAAAGTATGAATAATTCATTAGGGTTGTGTTGTTTTTTGTAAGAAAAATGATTTTGTTTCTTAGAAATTCTTGTGTAACCAGAAAATGTACCTCACTAAAAATGTGCAAATAGGAAGAAAAAAAAAAACAAGAAAAAACAGAGAGACAAGAAATAATTTAACCTTTAAATGCATGATTTTTTATTTTGTTTCGAAAAAAATATGTATGATTCTCTGAAACATTTATTACAAAGGAAAAATAATGAAAAAAATCAGAGATACATTTTTCATATAATAGGTCAGTCTTTTCTTCTATTTCACATCTGCAATATAAGTAAAAACTGCTGTCGTGTGGCTGTTTTACGCTAAAATATTGCGAATTCGTAAATATTTTAATAAGTATATCTCCAAATACCTTATTTTATATAATTATTTATTTTATGAAGCTTAACCTTTAACCCTTTAATTCCCACGATATAATTCGTTCTAGAAATTACGTAGTCCAGAAAATCTGACTTTACACCAGAAAGTTTCAATGGTTAATTTCGCTTTATTTAAATACGAAAGTCTGTTATTATTTAAAGCAAATATTGCTATTTTAATTTTCTGGTGTCAATTAGGTATATACGAATAAAAAAATCTATTAAATTCAAAACACTGTTATTTGCATATATGCAAATCTGCGCACTAAAGTGTTAAATATGATGTTATAGTCAGATAATATATGCACTAATAATATTTTAATATTTGGATGTCTGCGCAAGAAAATAAATTTAGGAGAATTGTATGACAATGAGTAATAACCATTATGCAAGTGTAAAAATGCTTTCTTCTTTTCTTTTAATGTTTTTCTGCACTTTTATACGCCTATGCTGACTTGTACATTAGTAGGTAATGCATGATTTCTACACTCATATCAAAAAGAACAAAATCATTCATAATTAATATGACGTATTTTACGTTACATGCGCTTTCAAATTGACATCTTACTACCTGACGCATAATATATACTTGTGAAGATCGTATGTGCTGTTGTTTTAGTCGAACAGTGTAGCTCAAAGAATCACTGTATAAACTTGGCGGGGGCAGGGGGGTACTAGAGCGCTAAAAATATACTTTTATCCTTCTATTCCTGGCCACAGCTAATTTGTATAAAAAGAAGAATCTACAATTTTTTTAAAAAGAATCATATTGATTAGTAAAGGTATCATATAAACTGAAGTTTTCCAACTCTGTGAAAAAATAATCAGGCCGGGAATTTACCCAAGACATTTTTTATCTTAAATTGTCAATGTTCTACTTATTGAACGATCTGGACCAACATCCGGCTGAAACGTTTCATTCAGGTATCTTTATTGACAATAGTATGTGGTTTGCCATTTAGACAGCACATCACTTACAAATTTTCAAAACTGTCAAACATTGTTTTAGAAAAATAATTATTGCTAGTTTTTAAGAGGTTTTTTGTTGATTATTAATTACGATTACAAGTAACAAGGTTAAAAAGTTTAAACATATTTATTATTAATCAATGGTGGTCCCAAGAATTCTCCTTGAGGGATTTTGAAACATTATTTTTTTATTTCAAAGTTCGATAGAAAAATATACTCGGTGTTTAGTTAATGTAGAATCACTTTTATGATGAATTATTAGATATTTCTTACTTTATCATCATAAATATGCATTGTATTTGAATTTTATATTTAAGTAAATGGTAAGAAAATAAAATAACATTTTGAAAGCATTTAGATATTGCATTTTGTATAATAGAGTAAAAAATTTGTATAACCTTTTATGTTTCAAGATACATTTAACCATGGAAACATAAAAACAAAATTAATAGTAAACAACAAAATAAATGTATACTAAACATGTATTTTACGGTAAATCAAGGATAAATTCAAGAAAGAATTACTACATTAAAGATTAGAAAATATATTGCATCTATTGTCTTCGGAGTAAAGGCCGAATAAAATATTTAGAAAAAAAAAATACAAAAAAAATAATAATTGGTGTGGCGTACAATAGGAAAGGGGCGTTCAAGGGAAACAATTATGTTTATTTTATCAGAAAAAAAATCATCATCGACTAAAAAAACATTTTTGGTATCATGAACTAAAGCCATGACGAATTGACGCCGCAACAAATTGTGGCTGCGATAAATTGTGCGTGATAAAATATTTTCGCGACTAATTGTGCGCGACGAATAGGCGCAGAAACAATACGAATAAATCTTACAATATTGTTTTGTGGATTGTCAGTATATGTGGTACAAAGAACTTTATATTCTTTTTCGGCAATCTTTATGGAAGCATTTTTTCTTGTATTCAATATGCCAAATTATTACTTTGTATTCCATCACATTACATTTAATACGACAAAAAGATCCTAGAAAAAGTTAGCCAAAAACATTTTCGGCGTTAGTTATTATTCCACATGCTTTAAACAACCTGTAAATTTTTAAAGTTATTATGACATTATTAATATTAATGAGTTTCATCCTATTTATATTATCAGATTATAAATAATCATTTAAAATATTCTTACAATAATGCTGTTTTCCTTTTAATGTGACGTTTAAATTTTTTTTCAGAAATAAAAAGAATTTTCCACAAATATTTTAAAGTTGAAAAATATATTAAAGCTTTTCATCTACTTTAATAGAAATATAAACAAAATCCAATTTTCAGTTAAAACAAATTTTTAATAAATAAATAAATAGGCAATACTGTGTTTGATACGTCACGTTATAAATTTGAAAGGTTTTCAGTTACAATGAGAAATAAAAATGAGAATATTAACTTAATATTTGTCACACATTGAATTGAAACTTAAAGTAAAAAATACAACAGTTATTTTCCTTTCAATAGATAGATAAGGTTTTCGG
The DNA here is from genome assembly GCA_963932465.1 of Maratus speciosus. Lineage (NCBI taxonomy): Eukaryota > Metazoa > Arthropoda > Arachnida > Araneae > Salticidae > Maratus > Maratus speciosus. The sequence continues at coordinate 594,648,208 of OZ010789.1, read as the reverse complement.
TGGTTAAAAAATATGAGAAACAGTAAACAACGCAAATAGAGTTCTTAGTATGTAAACCTTAAATGAATTTTACTCTTTATGATAAAGCAGAAAGTGTTCTTATCTACGTTTGTATATTTTTAATAAAAAAATAAAGAAAATAATCAAATAAAATAACAAAATGTGCTTTAAATAACCAAATTTAATTTAAAGTTTCAAAATGAAAATTAAAAATTTTCCATTTAAATTAAATTCTTTCTTTAGGGTAGATATTAATCAAATTGATTAAATGGAATTATTTTGGATAATTCTGAAACAATTTGTAACGCAATTTAAAAGTTCTCGAAGAATTCATTGTCGCAAATATGAAGATATACAATATAGCAAGATGTTTTAAAATTTTTAAACTTTTTTACTTAACTCAACCTAATTGTGGTATGTAAATTTATGTATACATGTAATTTTGCCTTCGATTTTTTATCTTGCTTTTATAGAATTGTACAAAATATGTATAAAGGTGCGTTTCGAAAGACAATACAAAATTTTAATATAATAATAATTTTTAAAAGTTGACTTACGCCCTAGAAATATAAAATGAGTTACGTGAATTTTTATTCACATTGCTAGCAAGGCGTAATACCAACATAGTGAAAAAGTGTCCAAGTCAGGGATCGAAACTGGGTCTTTGGTTCAGCGCAACAACGCTCTTACAATTAAGACACCTCGAACAACACACTTAACCCATTTGTGCCTGAATTCTGGTTTTCTCAAATGTTTTGGTAAAATCACTTTAAAATATTGCAAAATGAACTGGAAAAATACTAAAAAAATAACACTTAATTTTTTTTTTTGTATATATTTAATAAAATGTAAAAAAAGTACATATGAGTATTTCTAGTAGAATAATATGCATAATTATATGTTTTGTCTATATTTATATTTAAAAAGTTTTTAAATTGTATATTATGTACTATAATTAGTATTTTTATGAACTACAAAAAGAAAAATATATTTATTTGTTTACAGAGACTAATAACATTATAACTATTATTAATAATAAAATAAGAATAATCGTATTGCAGACTTAAAAACAATTTATTTCATAAATATATTTAAAAGGATATTACATAAATAACTGTATCCTAAATGTCCAACAAAATTATGTGCCCATTTGTGCCTAAAACCCTATATTTTGGACGTTACAAAAATGCATAAAAAATAGGCTTGAACATTTAATTTTGCAATTAAAAAAAATTTGTATTGAAAAAAAATCTACAAGCTAAGATTATGACTTGCGATTTTGGATCCATCATAGAAAAAATACAAATAAACTTACTTTTTACATTTCGCCATCTTGAAAAATTAAAAAATTATAAACACCGAAAAAAAGCCTTCCTTTAAAGAAATAAATATCCGCCTTATGCTGTCATCTCTTGGTAATAGATAAAGACATTTATAAATAATTATTTCATACAATTTTCATGTTATAAAGGAGATGAAAAATATACTTATTCATGAAAATTTAAATCGTCCCAAAAATGGGACGCTACGCACAAATGAGTTAACCTGGCACCATTCACTCTTATAGTTGTTAAAGCTGCAATCGCAGCACAAGACAACTCCATGAACCACAATCTTGCGGTAAACATGAATGCAAACTAATCCAGCACCGATATTAGGCCTTGTTAGCAATGTGAATAAAAATTTAAGTAATTCAATTTATATTTCTCGGGCATAAGTCATCGTTTAAAAATTATTATTATATACAGGGTATATCCGAATTGCTTCAACAAACTTAGAGGGATGATAGTACTCATGACGACGAGAAAAAAAAATGAAATGGAACATGGGGTCGCAAATGACGTTTAAACGATGAAAATCGAGAAAATGCGTCTGGGAATGGACAAACTGAGACAAGAAAGAAACACTCCAGAAAATTATTTATTGCACAGAATAGGAACATCACAGCTCTTGATGTCCAGAGAAAACAAATATTTTACAACAATTATTCAAAATATCATCCACGGACGTTATTACACAGAGTACATCTACGGAGGAACGACTGGCGGACACGCTCAAATATGTATACGTTGATTCCTGCTCACAGATTTTTTTGGGCTTTCTTCCAAATTTTTGTTATCTCTTTCAGACCGAATATGCACAAAGTGAAAGGAAAACCAGCTTCGTGCTACTAGCCAGTTCTGCAGAAAAGCAGCATGCGAGATTTCGATATTTTTAATATTTTTGCGATTTTAACCCTTTAACGTCATTTGCGAACCCATGTTCCATTGCATTTTTTGTTCTTCTTGATGACTACTATCATCCCCTAAGTTTTTTGAACCATTTCAGATACACCCTGCATATATTATCGGTGCTGGATTAATTTTTATTCATGTTTACCCCAAGATTGTGGTGCATGAAGTTGTCCCATATTGTGCTGCTGTTACAGTCGTACCAACTATAAGAGCGAAGGGTGCCAGGCTAGGTGTGTCGTTCCAGGTGGCTTAGTTGGAAGAACGTTAGTTCGCGGAACCAAAGACCCAAGTCCAAACCCTGGTCTGGATAATTTTTTACTCTGTTGGTTCTTCGCACTCGTTATCAATGTGAATAAAAATTCAGGTAATTTATTTCAAAATTTTAATAATTTTACTACTTAATTCTAAATTAATACAGTAATTTTAAGGCTTTTTAAATCAGCCTGGCACATGTGAAAAATCTCCAAACATTCTCTGTATTTTGTACAATTGTTTATAAGGTTAAAGCACTGTGGATTTAGTTATGCGCTAATAAACGTTCGCCAAAATACGCGAAATCACTGTAAAATAGCACCAATAAAACATTTTAAAGACTAAAAAGTAGAGAATAAATTATAAATAATAAATGAGGAGTGTAATATATTTTTTAAAATAAGACTTTACCAATTAATAACTAATAAATGTACGATTATATGTCAAGAAATCAATATTGAAATCCTAAAAAGATACTTTAAATGACATGAATTGCAGCAATAAAATTAGGCGTCATATTCAAGAGGAACACTGAATGCTTATTAAAGAGTGTTAGTAAAAATATGTTATTACTTTTATACTTATTATTCAAATTCCAATAATATAATTTTATATTATGTTATGTTTTTACTAATTTTATATCGTTATTTTCATTTGTTTTTTCCTCTTACTGTAAAGCGCAAAACATTTCTAATATTACTCGTTTATTTATTACTCATGTACTTGTTCGTCTAATCTAATACAAGTAAAACAAAGTTTCGCGTTGTTAGTGTGTCTGTGTATCCGCATTACTACACTGAAAAAAAAAGGAGTATTAATATTCTGAATTTCGGTTTATGATATGCCAAACGAGCGTTAAATATTCACTACTTTCGGTGTAAAAACTGAAAAAGGTGCTATCATACTCTGAAAATGTTTTATCGATTACTCTTCCAAACAAAGTTTCGAAGTCAACACTCCAGAGTTGGTGTATTTCTTAACTTTGGATCCAGAGCTAAAGAAATTATTCGCGTTGCCAGCGGTCGTTTTCTGTCTGTCAACAGACGATAAAAATTTTACCATATCCAATTAGAATTTCAGTTGGAAAACATAAGGTAAGCAAAGTGATTATTAATCATAGATTTATAAGATAGGATTAAATAGTGCTTTATATAAAGTATTTGTATTTGAATGATACATTACGTGTTTTTGTATAAGATATACAGTGCCCAGGTACATTTTTTTAGTTTCACTTTCCTCCCGCAAAGCAGGTTTTCAAAGTAACTGTGTCTTAGCATTACTCCCAATTTTGATGTTTTTTAATAATATGTAATGATAAATCTGTATTCACATATCAAAATTAATATTCTAAGATTCGTTTTGAGACTTTATTTGTTAATATATTTCATTTCCTTTGAAATGTTAAATATACTAGGATATATCGGTTTGTTTACACATTCTGTAACTTTACTCCTGATCTCTCAGCATAATTTTGATAAGATTTTACTATGGAATTTCTCTGATTTTTACATAGGTTATTAATATGTCTCCTCTTGAGCATTAATATATTTTATACAGTAACATAGTGTATTTTGAGTTATTTCAATTTATTTAATAAATTTTAAAACTCTCGTGTCCGAGCCAGTACCGTATTTTGGGAGCTTATTTATCTCTGCAATTCCAATAATTTCACTTGTTCTTAGAAATCTCTGTGTTAGATATATTCCTTTGTTTTATTTGATATGAGACCCTATTTGTGGGACTTGCCTGGGTCATATGGTCTTTTTATTTATTTATTTATTTATTTATTTATTTATTTATTTTAAGTTTCATTTGTAAATTTATTTACCCCCCCTCCCCCTCCATCCATGAGAATTTCATGCAATTTTATAGCTAATTCTCCTATTTATAGGATTAATTTAATTCAAAAAGCATAGTCATATCGCATAAAAAAGTTTTGTCAGTTACAAAAAGCTATATAGCATCATTCTGTACTTTCGATTTCACAATCATATAAATGATAAAAATGTTTTTCGGCTCGTCCGTCTCGAGCTTTATTATTTTTACAGATCCGTTCAAAATATTCAAGTTTTAAAATGTAAGGAAGTGTTAATTTTTTTTTTTTTTTTTTTTTTTTTTTTATTCGAATGAAAAATCTCTTCTACTTTATCCTAAACAAGAACATTTTTGCATTGCAACGGAAACGGTGTAAAAGACAGGTGTATACTGGTGATTGTTGGGATATCAATTTCCAACATATAACGCTGATATACTCAAGTATATTTTCCCTCAAATTTTATTTATTTTGAACTTTTAAAGTTAAATCTAAAGCTTTATTAAAGTACAGCAGTAGAGAGAGAGGTCGGGATAAAAATCTCTGAAAAAAGCTAAACAAATACAATAATTTGGGGTTATTTGAATTGCGAATTAATCATATTAGCCTTTTTATGAATCATAATTATATTTTAGCATTAGTACATATAATTTCAATAATAATTATGCAGAATAATAAGATAAACATACAAAGAATGGGATAATATGGAAAGTTGTGTTCACTATTTTATTTGCTTTTGTATATATATATATATATATTTTTTTTTTTTTTTTTTTTTTTTTTTTTTTTTTTTTTTTTTTTTTTTTTAACAGTGACATTTGAAAATTGATATTTCATTTAAAATGAGAAAAATTTTCCTTAAGGTATTTGTTTCTTCAAAAACTTGAGAAATTTATAAAACACATCAAATCAGTAGTGCCGTGAATTTACACTAGTAATGGTGGCAACTTAATTGCAACCATTTTTAGTGTAAAGTTACACCTATATTCTACCGAAAATCCACTGCTCCTACAAGACTGAAAGTCCAAATCCTCTACTGGGACACCTGAGATGCATAATTTTAAATTTCTGATAATTAGCTGAGTTTATAATTAACTAGTTGGATGTGCCAATCCCAAAACTTTCTTCTATCTTATACATCTTAATATTTCAAAACCTAGTTACACATGTTAATACTTCAATATTATTAGTTCAATACTATACCAACTTTGATTTTCATCTTAAATTTCTGCTCAAGTCAATTAAACGGACTAAAAACGAGTTAATCTATATCATGATATTTGTTAAAATTATTAATTTTTCCTTATTCTGTCGTTATCAGCTGTTTGCGAATAGCCGGCATAGCAGGAAGCGAGTTCCCGCCGCTGCATGAGCCGCCGATGCACAATAGAACTACGAAAAATCAAGAAAAGTACACAAAAATCGCTAGCACGGAGCCCCTTTACCGCGCAATATTTCCAAATTCAAGGAGAACCTGTTGGCCAAAGCCAAAAACAAGTACAAATATTTTGGTTCAATTGTATGCGTAATTTTATACGCTGTTCGATGGTACAATAATGAAAATGGCACAGAGATCGGAATTATAGCGCCCCCTTCTTTCGGAATTTTTTCAAGTTCAGGGAGGACTTGTTTGCCATAGCCAGAAACATGCACAAAAATTTGGTTCAATTATATGGATAACTTCATACACTTTTCGATGGTACAATAATGAAAATGGTACAGACATCGCAATTATAGTGCCCCCTTCCGGCAGAAATTTTCCAAATTCAGGGAGGACCTTCGTGACATGACCAAAAATAAACACATAAAATTTGGTTCAATTCTATGCATAACTTCATACACTTTTCGGCGGTACAATATTCAAAATGGCACAAAAATTGTACAAAAATCGCTATTACAGCGCCCTCTACGAGCGATTTTTTTACAAATTAAGGGAGGACCTCCTTGCCATAGCCAAGAACTTAAAATTTTTTTTGGTTCAATTCTATGCATAACTTCATACACTTTTCGATGGTGCAATATTCAAAATCGCACAAAAATTGCTATTACAGCGCCCCCTAACGGCGAATTTTTTGCAAATTCATGGAGGACCTGCTTGCCATATCCAAAAACTTAAAATTAAAATTTGGTTTAATTCTATGCATAACTTCATACACTTTTGGACGGTACAATATTCAAAATCGCACAAAAATCGCTATTACAGCGCCCCCTACCGGCGAATTTTTTCCAAATTCAGGGAGGACCTGCTTGCCATAGCCAAAAACTTAAAATAAAAATTTGGTTTATTTCTATGCATAACTTCATACACTTTTGGGCGGTACAATATTCAAAATCGCACAAAAAACGCATTTACAGCGCCCCCTACCGGCGAATTTTTTCCAAATTCAGGGAGGACCTACTTGTCATATCCAAAAACTTAAACTAAAAATTTGGTTCAATTCTATGCATAACTCCATACACTTTTGGATGGTACAATATTCAAAATCGCATAAAAATTGTTATATCAGCGCCCCCTACCGGCGAATTTTTTCCAAATTCCGGGAGGACCTGCTTGCCATAGCCAAAAACTTATAATAAAATTTTGGTTTAATTCTATACATAACTTCATACACTTTTTGATGGTACAATGGCGACAGACAGACGGACAGACGGACAGACGGACGGACGGACAGACGGACAGACGGACACACAGACAGACAGACATTTTCTATAAACATGTTTTTTGGAATCTCTGACCCCTAAAACATGCAAATCCGTCGAAAACCGGAAGTCGAAAAAAATTTCGATTACAATACTTTCTTCTATTGAAGATAGAAGAAAGTAAAAATCAGAAAAAAACTTTCATCAAAAATTCATCTATTTTCTCCCGAGTGCTCTGGCATGCCCAGAAATCGACTTACAGCGCGGAATGAAAACGAAGAACGGAAAGTATTAATTCTAGGGATTTTTTTTTTAACCCCCGGTATGCTATTTCTTTCTCCCACCTATTAATCTGTCGTCTCCAAAAAATAACGTTACGTTGTATAAACCACCCGTAAAACAAAGCAGATATATCATTGTACGGAATAATCTCTACTGCAATTTTTTAAACTTCTAAGCATTGCACATTTTGATTTTTATACCGTCGTATTGGAAAAAAAGTACTTTTAAATGCAATTTGTTTGAAAACTGCATTTATTTTTGAGATTTATTTTTTTTTTTTTTTGGAGTTTTCTGCACCATTAGTTTAATTTTGGAAACCTAAGTACTCCATTTCTATAGAAAGTAAATGGAAAATAGTTGAAAAAATAGCAATTATATCATTTTGTTGCCATTTTCTCAAAAACCCGAAAAAATGTAATTAAAATACGTGCTATTTTGAAGAAATATAAATGAATGATTTCTGATAAAACATGGAGTTTTATTAATTTTCAGTATCTGTAATCCAGTTTCTTGAATGACAAAATCTCTTTTTTTCGAATTTGTGTATTATTCAGCGATAGTCACTCCTATGCATATTTTACTGTAGATGTTGTTTAAGATGGGATCGTAAATGAGGAATTCTGTAGCGGATGCGGGTGACGTCATTTTATATTAAATAAAAGCGCGTGTTTGTAGCGACACTAAGTTCTGAAAAAGCAGAATTCCAGTTTTCTAGTTTTGTCATTTTTTTAATCTCCAAGAGTAAAACCTCTTAGTAAAGTTAAAAACTGTAAGGCATATTCTAAAAGATCGGACTGTCATGTCTTAAATGCTGTAGTCATTTTGAAAAAATACTGATGTTAACCCTTTGGAAAAAAAAATTAATATGTAACCTTTTCGCAGTTTTCGTTTTCTCCCTTGCATCATCACTTCCCTAGGGTGGAATTTATGAGATACCGGTTAAAACAAATACATATGTAAATTTGAGACATTCTTCTCTTCAAAGGTGTAATAGGTTTTGAAATATATAAAATGTTTATCTGTTAACAAAAATTCGCGACTGCAGTTCATTTTGAGTATAATGGAAAAGAACTTTTTCTACGGTAAAAGCACCCAAAAGTTCGTATTTCCACACAATCTTTTCAGAATTTCTCTGCAGACTATATTTACTTTACCTACTAAAATTTCGAAATGTACAGAAGAGTAGAAGTATTTTTTACAAAATAAAATGTGAAAAAATTTCGACGAAAAAAAAAAACAAACTAGAAAATAGGAATTCTGCTTTTCAGAATTTAGAGTCACCCCCGATGAAAAAAAATACATATAAATACATATAAATAGTACGATACATATTTCAATTTTAAGACTTATAGCACACGTTTTTATTTTATGTAAAACGGCGTCTTTCGCATCCGCTTAAGAATTTCACATTTACGATCCACTCTTAAACATATACAGTAAAGTAGGCATAGGACGTCACTATCGCGAAATATTATTCCAATTATGCAGCAAAAAGATGCCGTCATTAAAGAAACTCGACCAAAAAATGGCTGTCTAATGATTCATTGGCTTTCATTTGTTTGTAACATTAATATAGATACTTAAAATAGACGATTTCAACCGTGACGTCAGTCATGATGTTTTGGTTGAAAATGGACTCCAAACAAACGGTTGCTATGGTGTTTTTTCTATTTTGTTGCATAGTATAACTATATATTATATCTATATCGCAAATCTGGGTGTTTTAATACTTGATATGTACCGGTAACATTTTCGACGATTTATATTATAAGAGAAATGACGCATAGCAACCGCTTGTTTAGAGTCAAATTCCAACCAAAACGTAATGATTGACGTCACACTGAAAGCGTCTATTAAATATACTTTATAATAGCTCCATGTTTTCACATAAATCATTCGTTTATAATTTTTCAAAATAGCACGTATTTTAATTACATTTTCCTTCGGTTGTTATGAAAAAAGGGCAACAAAAATATGTAATTAATGTTTTACAACTATTTTTCCTTTAATTTCTACAGAAATGGAGTACTTGCCAATATTATACAAATGGCTCCAAAAACTACAATATATATATATATATATATATTTCAAAAATAAATGGAGATGCAGTTTCCAAACAAATTACATTTAAAAGTACATTTTTTCCAATACGATGGTATAAAAATTGAAAATGTGCGATGCTTAGAAATTTAAAAAATTGCTATAGAGTATTTAATCGTACTGCTTTGTTTTACGTCTGGCTTCTGTAAGGTAATGTTATTTTTTGGAGACGAGCTAAAATAAGCTGGGAGAAAGAAATAGCATACAGTACCTAAAAAAACGGTTTTGCGAGACGTCGCGTCGGCTCAAGTTTTCATTACTAAATATGCCTACGTTTTTCACAAAAATTTATGGAAGAGATGGATACAGTTATATTTATAATCTACTAAAATATTAGAGAAATCAGACGATAAAATCTATTTTGTTTTGTTCTTATGCTAACTGAATAGACCCGAAAACAAGAAAAAAAAAAGCCATAATAAAACATACTCCTTTTTAATTAGATATCGATATTTTTTCATGTTTTTTTTTTTTTTTTTTTCTTACGAGTTGCACAACTATCATATTTATGACGGCTGAAAATCTCAAAGTGTTCCAACATCAAGGACTGTTATTTTTAGCTTCTGAAATAGACCAAAATGAAGAAAAAATCTGTTTACGAGCCATTTTTACTACTAAATGTTAATATTTTTTTGTTCATTGTTTAAAACTGGCTATGAAAGTACTATGTTTTTAGCTCATAAAAATCTTTCAAAGATTTGGTCAATAACGGAAACCAAAGGACCGAAAACCTCTACCCCTCTCTATTTCAGACATATTTTAAAAATTACTTATTGACACCGAATATCAAAATACGCTAAAAAGAAAATACAAAACATCGTATAATTTCAATTCTCTTTTCAACGCAGCAAACAACACAACAAACCATTAAAAAAAAAAAAAAAAAAAAAAAAAAAATGAAAATTTATCCTTTTTAAAAAATTCTGTTCCCGACGTCACATTTCATTTTTTCGCGCATTTTGCCACTGGATTGCATTATTCCCCGCCGTTTGCCGTTGCAGTTATTTCGAGTCTTTTTAAAGCTAAATAAATTGTAAGAAAAAGTTGGACTTACGCTGTCAAAAATTAATAATTAAATACTCTTATGATACTCTCTTATGAGTTTGATGTTGTGAAAGTGACTGTGCTGTTCGTAACTTTGCTTCGTGGAGGTCAAGAATCCTCTCCCCTGATGATGGCTCATTAGAAAGAGCATGAAACGTTGGGATTCATTTTTAATGTGTTTTTAATGTAGTTTTATTTATATGTATGCTGATTAGTATCATAAGAGTTTTTAATTATTAAATAAATGTTTTTTGTTTGATTGTTTGTCTGTTTTGTTTTCATTTATTTTTTACACGGTCAGTGGACATGTATTGCAGAGAAAATCGAGTTAAAAATATAAACCGATACAAATTAAAGGTTCGTTTAAAAATATTATTAGGGGGCCGGGAAACACTTCTCGGGTAAGATTATATTTAATAATATAAAATACTATCCCTGTTCGTTTTTTTTTAATATCAGTCTTAGGGAAATATATATATATATAGCAACAAAGACAGACAAATTGCCATTTTTATGAAAATGAAATGAATCGTTGTAAAAATCGAGACTACGGATTATAATTATTAGCTATGTTTTTGTTCATTATGATGTGCCAATCTCTTGTACAGCGGTTCCCAAACATTATTGTTCCATGGCTCACCTTTTAATTTGAAGTTTTTCTAGTCTCACATAGTACGTAAGTATGTAGAACCTTTTGTATAATCTCGCATCTGGAACATATGCACAAAACACGTGTTCCAGATTAGTTTTAAGTAACAGTAATTAAAAACTATATTTATTAGTACCTTTTACTATGTATTTTTTTAATTAATGCATTAGAAAAACTACAATTAAAAGTCTTATGGCATTTAAAAGTCTTATGCGACTTATGGCATCGTTTTGTCGTCGTAAGAAAGAGTCCATGTTGAGAATTAAATAATAAAATAATAATAATTTTAGTCTCAAATCGTACCCTACGAAACGTGTATTAAAGCATTTTCTAAGTTACTTATCTGTATCTTTTGACGATAGTTTACTTATTATAAGATTTTTACTATATTACTTCTGCAGTAATAATAATTATATATTTTCTACCATGATATGACACACCAATCGTTCCGCAACTCATCAAAGTATCGCCTGCGACCAAGCAGTGATTAACGACGCATTAGGTTGGAAACCAACCTTATAACGGACACAGATTTTAGTAATTAGAGCTGCCTTAATATTACTACTAATTTTAAATAAGGGGTATTTTTAAAATTATCATAATTGATTTTCCATTTTCTCTATCTGCCTACCCTTTTTTTTTTTTTTTTCAAGTGACATGTACATTAAACTTCATGAGTTTTTTCATTATTATAATTCGAATATTTTTTACGTTACTTTTTTTCTTTTAATCTATTATTTTTCTAATTTCGCAATATTTATGTTTGCTATTTTAAATATATATTTGGCAATTTCACATATGATATTTTTGTAATTATTTTTCAAAGAATCATTTTAATTATAATTTAATATATTTATAATATAATATAATATTATATAATGTAATTATATAATAGAATTTTATTATAATTGTTTGTAAATTAGTACAATTTAACACATCAAATTTATAAAAATACGTTGAATCAAAAGTACAATGTATCAAGAGATTTCTTTTGTATTGTGTAGTCTAATGAAAGAAGTACATACTGTGATTTTTTAGACTTATTAACACATTTCAACATAGCGAAAAAAATGTATATTAATCCGGTTTGTCAGTTGTATGCTGGTCTTTTTTCTGTCAATCTGGCTTTCTTTAACTCACCTAAATATACGAAAATTGGTAGTTAAATAGCATACGAATGTTATTGAGGTTTACCATGCATTGATTCATAATGAAAATGAAGTGTTTGGCATTTATGGAGATTTTAAAGTGACAGAGAAAATTATTTTGGATCATTACAGTGAATGTGTAAAATCGTTTTAAGTGCTTTTTAATGATCTTACTGTGTTTCAAACGTTATGAAATTGGTTTGCATCACTAAGTTGGATAACAGCATGCTTTCTATTCAGTATAAAGTAAATAACATTTAGAGTTAGCTTACAAAAACTTAGGAAAAATTATATTATTTATATGAAATTATCACTATAGTGACTAATATTTTAGTGAAACAATCACTATACAATCACAGTAAGATTCCTGGACAAAAACTCGATCGCCTAGTCTAGACTCTTTGATTAATCGACTGCCGCCGAACATTTAGGCAAGAAAAAGTGGCAACGAAAAAAGGATTGAAAAAAGAAAAAGATATGTGTAAAATGTCGCATTTTTTTTACCTTGTGAAATGAAATTAATATTGCATCGTGTCAAATGTTATTTGTGTTGTGCTATCATTGCTAATAAATGTATAAAATGTTACCGGCCAAGCTATTATTGAAAATGTACACGCATCATTCAAGTAATATGAAGCACGGTTCCCTTCATGAAGTTGATCAGGGTGGCGAGTGGTCAGGGAAAAACACGGTCAAAAAAAGTAGGAACTACCAGTATTTTCTTCTTGAAAATACTTCAAATAGTATAAAGGGATTAAAGAAGCCGAATTTCTCTTTAACAGAATACTGGTATTTAACACCTTTTCTGACTGAGTTTTTCCCTGACCACTCGCCACCCTGTTGATTGTTATTAGAACCTGCGAATGGCGGAGAAATTTAACTGGCGTAATCGGCAGAATCCGATCACATCGGATATATACATATGCAAGGTGAGAGTTATATTTTTTGTAAGTGGCTTCCCATTAAAAGATTGTTATTAATTATTTAAATAATGCTGTGATAAAAGTTTGAATTTTATTATCTAACGATATGCTTTATTTATTGTTACGAAAAGGGAAATTATATGTGACAAATAGTATAATTGAACAGTACGACAGTAGTACTGTAAAATATTGTACGACAGTACAGGTATAAAGGAGGGAGGTCTACAAATGATTTATTTTTTTGAAACGTTATTTAATGTGGCACGCTAGTGTTGAATGGAATAGTTTTTTAATAAGTATAATATTGTAGTTGTACGACAGTGCAAACGAAGTATATTTTTATATTTTTTTCGAAACATTATTTAATGTGGCACGCCAGTGCTGAATTGAATAGTTATTTAATAAGTATAATATTGTAGTTGTACGACAGTGCAAACGAAGTGTATTTTTATTTTTTTTTCGAAACATTATTTAATGTGGCACGCCAGTACTGAATTGAATAGTTATTTAATAAGTATAATATTAAAGAATTACGACAGTGAAAACGAAATGTATTTCATATAGTATGAGTTTAACTATCCCAGTGGAAGAGTTATTTTGTGTTTTTGCATTTATATAAATTGAAAATATACAGTGTATATTGAGATATAAGATTATGATATATAATTCAGGTAATTTGAAAGTGTATAGGTTATGAAATAATCATACACATAGGGTGCATAGTAATATATGAGTTTACATATAGTGGTATAGTTGCTTTTCAAGTTGTCACTTGTCCTTGTGATGAATGAGGGGTGGATTAGTGATATTGAAGTATAGTGGTCTTTTACGAATTGGTTGAATAATTAAAATTTGGGTAGTAAGAATTATGAAGTCGAATTCGTGAAGTTGTTATTGGGTACGGTTATAGAAGAAAGACAGGAAAATGAGGTGAAGCGTTTGGAAAGAGAAAAACTTGCATCAGAAAGAGAGTTTGAATTGGAGAAATCAAGAATGGCAAAGAGTAATGAAATGAGGGAATCTAAGACTGGAGTAGACATGACAGTTTATAATTACAGAACAGAATTTTCAAAACTCGTGCCAAAATTTAATGTCAGGGAAGATGACATTATTCTGTATTTGTCTATTTTTGAAAGCCAAGCAAAGAGGATTTGCTTAGATCCGAAACATTGGGTGTCAAGTTTGTTGGCTTTATTGTCATCGGTTATTATTCAAGTTCTTGCACGTGAGTCTGAGGAAAAATTTGAAGACTATGCCTACATCAAAAACATTTTGTTAAAGCGATTTAAGTTGAGCCTTGAAAAATTTCGTAAGAAGTTTATGAATCACCAACAAAACCCCGAACGAGCATAGCGAGAATTTGTGTTTGAATTAAATGGTTATTTTCAGGAATGGATTGGTGGACTTAAAATTGTTGATTTTAATTCTCTGAAAGATTTGATAGTAACTTATCAATTAAAAAGAAGAATACCTTATGAAGTTAGAGTTCATTTTGTGGATGAATGTCCAAAAATAGTATCTCCTACTGAGTTGGCTGAGAAGCTTGATCTGTATGAAAGTGTGCGAGAGGACTACAAGAGGCTAGATAAGAAAGATAGGTTTCCAGAGAGGAAAAATAAATTTTCATTTAATCCTCAGTATACTGGTAATATAAAGCCTAATTTTGTAGTGGTTCAGAAAGATGACTCAAGAGCTAGTATTTATACAGAAAAGACACTGATATCTAATAAATTTATTTGTTACTTGTATAGAAAAGAAGGCCATAAAGCTCCATTTTGTCCGAATATACGTTGTGCTCAAACTGCACAGAGAGCACAGATACACTCGCTGCAATCTGCTCAAATAACCGAGGAAGACTGATCATCAATATTGACTACCAGTGGTTTAGAGAATGAAAATGATACACGAACGGACAATCAGGTTAGTGGAAAGCAGAACTTTAATTCTGAGATAGAGAAGGGGGGGGGGGATTTGCAGGAGGATCTTGTGTGCTTAGTTAAAGAGGTTCATGAGAAAAGAAAAACACTATCAAGTATTGATGTTATTTATAAAGCAGAAGAGGAAGCAGAGTGTTATGCTGATGAAAATTTGTTGGACCTTATGCACTTATTTGAAGAAGTTTCTGAGAAAGGAAAAATAATATCAAGCATTTATGATATTTATAAAGCAGAAGAGGAAGCAGAGTTTTATGCTGATGGAAGTTTGATGGACCTTGTGCGCTTATTTGAAGACGTTTCTGAGAAAGGAAAAATAATATCAAGCATTGATGATATTGATAAAATAGAAGAGGATGCAGAATGAAATAATGATGAAACTTTCTACAGCAATTTGAGAGCTTCTGAATTGGCGTTAGCTGAAAACCAGTCATTTGGTAAGAAACTAAATGAATCTTTTGAGAATGAAATTAGTGATACTGAAAACCTAGTTGAAGTGCTTAAAATGTCTGAACTTCAAGATGTGAAAAGAGAAGAAGGAAGAATGGTGGAGGAGAAAAGTAAAGCTCATGAAAAGTTGAACTTAGCACTGATTAGTGGAAATGATGATACTGAAAACGCTATGACTGAGATGATGAGGGAAATCGCGGAAGGCAAGCAAATCCCCCTTACGTTTGATTTGTTTAGGAAGGCAATTAGAGTGGAAGGTGAACCTTATCTTGAAATTGATTGGTTATTTGATCGATGTGAAAGAAGTGTAGAAGGGAAACCAGGTAGGGAAATAATGCTGAGGAATCACAAAAAGAGGAAGAAATTCCAAAAAAAGCCGACACTTTATACCGGCACCCATACTTTTATTAGCAATTAAGTTTTAAAAATTGTATACAGTTATGTTAAAATGGTATTAATTATACGTATTGAAATTGAGTTAATTGTGTGAAAAAAAGGTATATTTTGTTTAATAATAAGAAAAAATGTTAGATATTTATTTAGTATTGTGTGTTGTAATACACTAATGTACATGTTGCAGGTGATATATTTTAAAATGTATGTTCTGGGCCATTTTAATGTTTTATTTTGCTATTGTCTCATGAAAATTATTTCAGTAATGTTGCATATATATAATATATACTGTATGTTATGGTTCTTAGTTTAAGTATTTACAAAATGGGAAGTTCCACATTACTCTCACCCTTGCTAATAAATGTGTTTTTCATAAGTGTGATTTTAAAGCTTCATTGTGACAAAAGCCACTAATGAGCTAATTAGGAGGGAGTAGTAAGATTGCTGGACAAAATCTCGATTGCCTAGTCTAGACTCTTTGATTAATCGACTGCCGCCGAACATTTAGGCAAGAAAAAGTGGCAACGAAAAGAGGATGGAAAAAAGAAAAAGATGTGTATAAAATGTCGCTTTTTTTTTACCTTGTGAAATGAAATTAATATTCTATCGTGTCAAATGTTATTTGTGTTGTGCTATCATTGCTAATAAATGTATAAAATGTTACCGGTCAAGTTATTATTGAAAATCTACACGCATCATTCAAGTAATATGAAGCACGGTTCGCTTCATGAAGTTGATTGTTATTAGAACCAGCGAATGGCGAGAAATAATAACTATCACTATAGCGAAAATGCGTTTGCAGGGTATTTTAAGGAACTTACACTAGTTCAATGAAATTGATACACGTTACTGTAATACAATGCAGCATTTTGAGACACATAAAAGAATTAGGTAATAGAATTGGCTGTGAGAATAACTGGTGGTTGTGCGTATTAAAATGTAATATGCATAGTAAACATTAACTAATTTTTAGTGTAATTCGAGGTGTGTGGATTATATACAGAGGTATAAAGATTATATACACGTTACAGTATATTATGTAGATTATATACAGAGCCCACAAGAATACACAAATATTACTAATTAACAATTAATGGATATGATTCTTTACTGTGTTTTGTATATTCTTTCATCTCTATTTAGGTATCTCATTTGATTAAATAAGCAAAAATGAAATTTCTTATATTATTGTGATACATTTGGAAAGGGTTTTATAATATATGCTGTGATGCAGGATTTTTAGTTCCTGTTTATATCGATATTTATAATTGTTCTTATTCATATTGTAAAGTTTCAAACATTTATTACATTACTCGTTTAATTTATTGATAGATGCAGAAGATTCTAAAATATGAAGAAGAAAAGAACAGAAAATTTCCAATCAGTCTTTTAAATTTATTCCGATTTTGTTATCATTATTTTCATTTCTTCTGCCTCATATTGTCAAAAAAAAAAAAAAAATCAAGCATGATTTCTGAAACAAATGGTTCATCATTTTAAAAGCAATCTTATAAAATAACAATGAATATGATATATATATATATATATATATATATATATATATTGGAATTGTGTATTCCCATAAACATGAATCACGTATGTATTTCGACAGAGGCTAAAGAGAAAAGGATATATTGTGTATTTAAAAAAAAAAAAAAATTATTCTTGGGAAGATTTTAGATCGTAAAATAATACGAATCATGAAGCGTGCCAGACAAGGAAATATTATTTTATGATATTGATATTGGTATAAAATAAATATATGTAATTTCGAAAAATGGCGTTGCTTGTATATTTAAATAACTGGATATTTGTTGTTTATTATATTACGATATATGTAAATATAATGGTAATCATGTCTCCCATAACATTGAAAACATCATAAAACAGAATATAATATAGCTTTATATTTCAAAAAAAAAAAAAAAAATTCTTTTCCACTAGCAAGAAGTCAATAAAAAAAAATTATGAAGCATGAAATGCATTATCTATTCATAATTTTTCCGAAACAAATACAAACACATTGCTTTGATTTAATCCTTTATACATAAAAACTAAAGTTTTTATCGTAGCAAAAAGCATTCACTGCTATGGCTTTTATAAATACAATGGATAAACCCGAGATTTACGGATAACAGAATATAGGTGAAAAACGCCATATATGAAGGTGTATCAATAAGTTTTTGCCCTTACAGAGAAAAAACTTAGTGAAATGTATGAAATTGCTACATTATATTAGTCCTTTTCTAAACAGTCAACGTGCGCAGTAACACATTTCTGCAAACGGTAATTCAAAGAGAGGGGGCAGGATATATTCCAAGAGACGCGATAGTAGACCCAAAGGGTATCATTTTTCTAATTTTTGTCGACCCCCCACATGTGACATATTGTTGGAAAGGCCTGTGACCACTTATTTATGTTATGCACCTCTCGAGCCCCTCCCCCTAAATTTGTCCCCCAGGGGCATGAATGATGTCCGCAAGATTTAGAAAAGTGTAAATCTAGGGGAGGGGTGCGGGGGTGCATAGCATGAATAAATGGTCACAGGCCTTTCCAACAATATGTCACATGTGGGTGTCGGAAAAATGTTAGAAAAATCCCCCCCCCCCCCTTTGGGTTTACTATCGCGCCTCGTGGAATACATCCACCCTTCTCTTTGAAATACCGGTTGCACAAATGTGTTACTGTGCACACTGACTATAGAAAAGGACTCATAAATTGTGGCATTTTCATAAATCTTACTCAATTATTTCTATGTCAGATAAAAGATTTATTGATACACCCTCGTATATTATTTCTGACATCAATACCTTGTTTTCTCTGCACATACTAAAAACACAGCGATGAATGCGGTATTTTTTGAAAGGATCTTCAAGAGGCTTTTCATGTATTATACTTATATATCGTAAAACGCGTTATTTGATTAAAAAATTTCAGTTAACGAAAAAACGTATCAACAAATATTCTCACTGATTACGGCGAGAAAGCCTCTCACAGAAATACTGTTTATTTTATTGCTAACTCATATAAATTTTTTACATTTAATGTATATTTTTAAAATACACGTTAACAATACTAGAAATCATATCAGCCTTTTTGATTCGGTTCATTTCAGTGGCTTAAGTACGAAATTCGATTGCATGTCTTAAATTTGAGTTTTAATAATATTTTATTGTTTTTCTTATTGATTAATTGATGTTTTATTAATTTCGTTAACCCCTTCGGGACGGGAGCCTTTTACGAAATTTTTAATCTTTTGTCACCGTCTTTTAAAAACTGAAATTTGTGTCTTCTTGAATCGAGAAAATGCGCTGATTAAACAAGGCAAATTTTACAGTACAATTTTACTGGTGAAGAAAACCAAGGAATCTGAGCTCTTCATGCGGCACGTATTCGTGTCGCTCGTCACCAAAAGGTTAAAGAATATATGCAAACAATTTATGAGATATTTATATTAATTTAAGTGCAAACTGATTAATCTCTCGCAATCGTCTGTACACGATAATGATAGGTTTTAAAAAAAAACATTTTTGGAATCGATTTTTTAAACAATAAAAAATAAGTCAATGGCGATAGATACAATTTTCAAACAAATTGCGATATAATTTTCAAACAAATTGCATTTGAAAGTACACTTTTTCCTATTCGACAGTGTAAAAATTTAAAATGTGCAATGCTTAGAAATAAAAATAAAAATAAAAAATTGCACTAAAAGCAAAATTTAATCATCTTGCCATCCACAAAATGATGTCAGCGTTACGCACAAACACGTTTGTGCTTTGTAATATACATATTTTCATTATTTTCTAATGTCAGTTAACTTATTACTATTTTTATTTCTTTTAATATTTGTGGAAAAATAATAATTTTAAAAAAGAACTGTGACTTGTAACATTGTATTAACTTTTATTACTGTGCTATTTAAAATTTCAATAAAATTACAATATTAAAAAGGGAACTCTAAACCATATTTTTCTATAAGCTTTATTCTTTAAAATGGTTATTATTGCCGAAACGTCAGTGAAGGCTTACTGTGGAGACACGAAAAGTTTTGGTTTCCGTTAGTCTGTCTGTCTGTTAGTCTGTCTGTCTGTTCCGCGATAACTGCCGTAAAAAGCATCCGATTATCTTAAAATTAAGGATGCATGTTGGTGAAATCCCCGGATTTAGCTGTATAGTTTTTGGTTAAATTTGGTTCATTCGTTCGGAATATATAGAACTTTTTATTTTGCGACTTAATGCTTTCCTATAGCAATTCAGACGATTTTTCCATTTTTATTTGTTGAAAAGAAATGGCTCATATGATTGAAGGATTTAAATGCTAAATTAAGGACGATGAAATTTCCTAATTAGAACCATACATTATTCATATTAGTTTGAAATTTTGTGTATACATTTGTCAGAGTTTAAAATTCGGTGTATAACTTTTATAGAGGGATTTTATATATGTGTTTCAATAACATAAAATATTTTTTTTTAATATAAATTTTCTTTTTAAGCACATATTTAATTGTTTTTATTATCTTTTAACTGTTACCTAGCAGCGAACTACACCTAAAAATATCGTAAATGTGAAAGTATTTGTAATTGTTTGAAGTTAAATCAAAGTCAAAAGGGACGAATTAATGCCTTTGTGTCTTTACATATAGATGGAATTTACCACAGAAATAAAGAAAGACTATGTTCTATTTATTTTGTTCAAATATTTTTCTTTTAAATTAAAAAGTTCATTATTTTCATAAAGAATAAATCGACATTTGCTATGAAATTTAACAATTTTTTTTTTTTTTTTTGCCGTTGCCACGAAAATTCAATCCCGGAATAAAAATTTATCCTAAACAGTTAATTTTGATTTGAAAGATTTTTATGTGGGAGAGGAAAATGAAATAAATAAACTTTTTTACCAAAAATAAAACCGACTTCAAAAACTACTACAAAGTAAATAAAAATTTTTTACATAATAGTTAATAAGAAATTAAATTAAGAGCATTGTATTTATCATGCGTATTATTATATTTATGTACATTAATTTGATTTTTTGGAGTCGGTGCCAGCCAAACGAAGTTAAGTATAACTATCCAACAGACACACATCCAAATATGTACGAGATTTTTTACGATTTGTTATTTAGTTAAAAAATTTTAACTTTACCATTTTTGAAACATTTCATCTGATTTTATAAACGTGTATTTTCAAGTGAGATTAGCTGTAATTATGTGTGCTAAATTAAGGGTTATTATAAAATTAGTGTGTTTATACAGGCTATTATGTAAAAAAATCATAGCCAAAGACAGATTTTCAAATGCAGAATGGTGTCAAAGTTGATTGAGAATGGAATTTTTTTCCTAAACGGCTCTGCTGAATCTTGTTACGATGTGTATTGGATGAACAATTTTAATTTTGAACTTGGCTTGGCTGGCACCGACTCCAAAAAATCAAATTAATGTACATAAATATAATAATACGCATGATAAATACAATGCTGTTAATTTAATTTCTTATTAACTATTATGTAAAAAAAATATTTTTTACTTTGTAGTAGTTTTTGAAGTCGGTTTTATTTTTGGTAAAAAAGTTTATTTTTCGCTTTTTAGTTTTTTCGCATTACAATTTTTGCATGATTCTTTTGGAGGAAATTACGGACTTTTAAAGATGTTATTTTGATAAGTAAATACTTTTGTCCAGATCAGTGTGTACATTAATAACACAGGTTTTCTATGAAAATTCTTTATATATATATGTTACATTTATTCTTCTTCAGATTTAATAGCTTTATTTTTAAATTGAATATTTTTGTTTCTCTATTTGGACATGGGTAGAACGACAGGAGATGCTGCTCACATGAAAAAATATCGAACTTTGGAAACCGACAATAAAAAGTTCTTCGGCTTACTGAAAATGCTCTATGAAATAGAGAAGAGAAACCCAATGACTCATTTTTCATACTAACCGATGACCAGGCCCTTATCTTCCGGGTTGCCCTAGATGAACGGGTTTTTTATACCTGTCATCGGCGTAGGAGACCACATAATCGCCACGTAGCGGCAATAAACCTGATGAGCGCCTAGTTCTTTTTTCTATCGGCAGTGCCTATTTCTTAATTATGAACTTTTTTATGCCAGTTAGTTAACATTTATATCTTGTTGTTTAGCACCTTTGCATTGCTACTCATGTTAATCTCGTAATTTAGAAGCTTAATCAGATGACGAGACCTTTAGCTGGCAAGGCACCTCAGAGGTATAATTCATAGGTAACTTTGAGGTCTTCGCACCCGCGACGGAGTTTACATGCACCATGAGCCATTAGGGTACATGAAAACCGAATAACTTATCAAAAAATGATCGTGAAAAGACTACAGCGGGAAAGTCTTAAATGGTGTTCCCTCAAATGGCTGGTCATTGATGAAATTTTTATAGTATCAAAAGAGAATTTATATATAATTCATTTGTGGCTTCAAGAATTTAAAAACAAATTATTTTTTGGTGGCATTAATGTTTTCTTATATGGAGATATTATGCAAGTGCCAATATGTAATGTATAATGTATACGCAATGCCAATGTGCTTAAATGAATGTATGCTAAGCATTTCAGCATGGTACTTTTCGCACAGATGTCATATTGGCGCGATTTTTTCGGACGCCAATTTGGCGAAAACATCAACAGCATAAACAACAACATCCGGGTTACCTTATCAATTTAAATAACGACACTTTGGCGCCAGTTAAGTACCCGTTGCGTATATGACATTGGCGTCAGAAAGAAATCGCGCCAATATGGGGCGTATATGACATCTGTGCCGTACTTTTATTCATAATTTAAATTATTTGCTTAATCTTTCGCCAAATCTAAAGATTCTGATAGAGAAATTGAGAACTCATTGCATCATGACGGCATTTTGTTTATTTTTGGTTGTTATGTATTTAATCTTTCTTGACAAAATCAGCTTAACTCACTTAGGCATTTATGCTTCTTATTGCATCATCATTTCCAATACGTTGGGCAGTGGAGATTTTAAAACTATTGAGTAATCTACCGTTATTGAGTCCACTGCCAATTGTTGTTTCTGAGCTAATATGATTTGGTGCATTGAAGCGTTTTGCGAATTAAATATTTTATGATACCCACATTTACATTAAACCACATTGCTGCTGATATTTTTTTTTTGTTTCACGCTAGCCTTAACTGTGGGCTCGATTACGGAAGATTAGAAATACATCGTCATGCTCATTTAATAGTCTTGGTTAAAGTGTCATCGGTCTGCATAGTAACTGACGTATTTTAGTGAATATAGTACTGCAAAATATATAGAACTTTCGGAAGCAACTTGATATTCGCATTTCCTTTACACCATGTTTGCTGTTAGTTTCGCGCACCTTTTGCTTTTATCGGGCAATCTGATTCAAATTTACTTGTTCTCATTTCTTGATACAATTCAAATGTTTTCATGACTGCGTAACTCACTGACTTGCTTTCGCAATTATGCCTTTGCCTACTGATGTTTAAGTTCTGTGCCATGTAAATACACCGCACCATAACAATGCCGCCTATAATACTAATTAGAGTTACTCCTTTTTTTTCTTTGTTTGTTGTTAATCCTGTACTTTAACAGCATAAGGGATCTTGGCTCAACTTGTGTTTGCATATAAAAGTAGACAAATGGTTGTTTAGAATAAATAAATTTATAAATATTGAAAAACTTGCTTGTGTATATGAGACAGTGGTACTACTTAGTTATCGCGTCGACCAAAAATCTATCGCCAAACTATAAGATTAAATGCCAATAATGGTTGATCGTAAATGTCACATTCACTTGGCTTTAAGCAAGTTACACGTGTTTACGTCATCAAGTGATTTTTATTTCAACGTTTTATTTGTATTTTTATTAATGTTATACTAATTTATTTGTTCTTTCGTTATTTAAAATAAAAATTATGTCAATTTGTATAATTTGGCGATTTATATAATTTGGCGAAATTGGTCGACGGGATAACTAAGTAGTACCGAGAGAGTTAATAGGTTGTTAGAAAATATGCGTGAAATTTTCATTTTCTCTCCAAAGCCCCTATACAGGAAAGTTATCATTAATGTTATCTAGTAGAAGTTGCCAATTGAGAATTTTAAATAGGACTGTCGATTAGAAAATGCGAAGAAACAGATTGGGGAAGATCCATTACTGAATTTGAATGGGAATATCGCCAAATTAGTCAGTTACAGCCAAGTTGGCTTCATTTATGGCAACTTATTTTGGCCGCCAAATTTGGCGATAATTCACCTAACTGCACCATGTTTGGCGACAACTTGGCGCTAACGTATATAAATACATAGTTTTATGCTTATGATTGAGAAACTGGTTGCAACAATGAAAGATAATCTGGGTGAAATCCTTCATTTTATTGGTTTTTGTTGAATTATTAAAAAACTACTGAACCAATTTCGATGAAACGGAAGTGGTACCAATTCGAGAGTATCCTCTTTCAATTAAAACAAAAATCACATAAATCGGACAAAAAGTTCCGGAGCAATCGGTGAACATACATAAAAAAAAAAACATACATACGCGTCGAATTGATAACCTCCTCCTTTTTTTGAAGTCGGTAAAAATAGACATGAATACGCCTTCATATTAGAAATAAAGTGAAAATACGGAAAGAAGGTGAATTTGATCTCATATATCAAAAATAAAACGAATACGCTTTCAGGTTGAAATAAAAGGGGCTTGTGTTATGATATTAATTCTTATTATGAAAAAAAAAATGTTACTAATATCTCATGGTTTATCGTCTGCACACAGCTAACAGAAATGTTAATTCTTAATCGAAAATTCCAATGCGAAAAAAACAACTTTTGAAAAGCAAATATATAGTAAATATCAAAATTATGCACCGAAAAATTATCGTTGTCGAAAATGACGTCATTGTATCGGGAAATAAATATTTTCATTCTTAAAAACCAAGCATTAACTAGATTGCCTGAAAAAATGTTTTTTGACGGGTGGTACTTCTTAATGCCGCCTCATTTCAGAAAATATGAATGAAAATTATTTTATTTTTAAAGGAAATTACATTTTCATTTATAAAACCTAAACGTTTAATATAATTGCGTCAATGTAAATCATCTTCTGTGTTACCAGTATTGAAAAATAAGGTTCTGAAGTGTAAAAATAAATCTAAAATTTGCGCAATTTAAACCAGCGCAATCAATAAAAAGTTACGTATGTAAATTAATAAGACCACGGGGTTCTGGGGGGCGGAGCCCCCCTGAAGAAATCTACTTTATTATTTAAAAAATATACCAGAATTAACAGCTCATGAAAATTTTGAAACATCCTTCCATAACGTTTTTAATTTAATGCTTCTAATGTCTGAAAACTTCGTATTTTTTATTGTTATAAATAATTACATAATTTGAAAACTTTAAATTGCGGTTTGCAGGAAACTGAATATTACCAAAGTGAGTCTAAAAACAATGACTTGCAGAGCTGACGTTGAGGCTCCTGATCTGCAGATTTACTAGTATAATTTAATGTGGTACATTATTTTTTCTGAAAAGTATTCTTAATTTCTGTTGTTTGCAAAATAATTGCAGTTTTTGTTTGCTTTGCGTATGCAATATAAAAAAAAAATACTTTAACAGGATTAATATATAAAAATGCATAAAGAATAGAAACATAAAATTAGCTTTCAAATCTCTTAAAATTAATATGAAACGTCATTTAGAAAATCGTTTGTTACATAGTTCCCCAAAAAGGTTTATGCTAAAACCGCTACATCAGATATCCCTGATAGATAAGAAATGTTAATTAATGTTGACTAATTTTTATTATTTGTAGTTTTTATCTCAAATTTTTGCATATACTCCTTTGTAATGCTGCTATTTTTACAAATACCCAATTCATACAAGCTTAGAGAAATTGTAATTAATATGAATTTATATTTTGATTCTGAAAATATATCAATACGAAAATTAACAATTGCTGTATTATGCAGAGCTGTTCAACATTAAGTTCTGAACTCTTCAATTTTAATTAGATTAAAAACTGATAATGTTTTTGGTGTAGTTTCTCTAAAACAATCTATCTCTTAACATAAGTGCTTAAAGTTTTCCAACTGCTTTTCAACATATTATACTATTGATAAAACTTAACAGGAATATTTTAGATTTCCTAGTGTTAAACATTGGAACTCATTATCTTATAAAAGTTCCTTGTGTGTATTTTTTTTTCGTTTTTCGTAGTTATTTCTCTAAATTTTTACAAACTTAATTAGTTATTTTCTGGTTAGACTGATTGTATTTTTGTTTATGTTAAAAATATCCTAGAAAAAGTAATCTATCTTAATATTTAAGCAAAACAAACTTTTATCATAAATGATCTTCGAGCGTCCTTATTTATTTACAAATGCTTTAGTGATTTCAACGCATGCTCCATTACTAGAAAATCAAAAGCCTTATATAAAATCATGTATCATCATTTTAAAATCATTTACAGAATTGTGAAGAGTTATTTTTTAAATTGTGTTATAAAAGGATTCAATGTTCATCTGAAAATTACGACTAATGTTTTGACTGCAATTGACGTATTTAAAAAAAAAAAAAAAAAAAAAAAAAAAAAAAAAAACCTCCAAACCGTTTTTTTTTATTTATTTATTCGTATTTTATTATCATTCTTTTCATTTTACCTGTTCATATTGTCAGAAAACAAGAAGTTTCAAGCTTGATTTCCGAAACAAATGGTTTATGATTTTGAAAACAATCATATAAAATAACGATGAATGTGGAATTTAAAAAAATATATTTTTGGGGGGAAATGTGTATTCCCATAAACATGAATTACCGACATCTTTCTTCTTATGCTGAACAGAAAAGGATATACCGCCTAAAAAAGAACAAAAAAAAAATATATTTTTCAAAGATTTGAGAATGAAAAATAATGAGAATCATGGATGATGTCAGACAACGAAATATATTTCTATGATATTATTATTAGTATAAAATAAATATTATGCACATTGGGAAAATTGTATTGTTTGTATATTTAAATAAAGGGATATTTTTTTAATGACGATTTATGTAAATATAATGGTAATCATGGCTCGTATAACATAGAAAACAACATACAGACTTCAATCGAACAATGAATGATATAGCTTTATATTAGTAAATATTTTACTTCTCCTTTCGCAAGAAAGCAATAAACAAAAATCATGAAGCTTAAAATGCATAATGCATTCCTTTTTTCGAAAAAATATAAGCAAATTTATTTGATTTAATTTGTTATTTTTGAAAACTAAATAATCTTTTATCATACCAAAACACAGTTACAACTATGAGTAATTATAAATATATTTTCAATATTTTTTAATGGCAGTTTAATGGTGAAATATATATTCTCGAATTATTTATAGCTAATTAGGGGAGGTTTAGTTTTGTAATCAATTCCTTATTAAACAGCATTAATTGAAACAGTGTTATTTATTTTTTAACTGTCTTATATAGGCATTCAATGTTCATCTGAAAATTACGCCTGATGCTTTGACTGCGATTGGCGTATTAAAAAAAAATCCAATCCATCTTTTACATTTATTCGTATTTTATTATAATTTTTTTCATTTCATATCGTCAGAAAACAACAAAGGTTCAAGCTTGATTTCCGAAACAAATGGTTTATCATTTTAAAAACAATCATATAAAAAAAACGATGAATGAGGAATTAAAAAAAAATATATTTTTTGGTAAATGTGTATTCCCATAAACACGAATAACCGATATCTTTCGTCTGATGCTGAACAGAAAAGAATATATTGCCTAACAAAAAAAAAAGTTTTATTCTTTCAAAGATTTTAGATCGAAAAATAATGAGAATCATGGAGCATGCCAGACAACGGAATAAATTTCTATGATATTGTTATTAGTATAAAATAAATATTATGCGCATTGGAAAAATTGTATTGTTTGTATATTTAAATAAAGGGATATTTTTTTATTACGATTTATGTAAATATAATGGCAATCATCGCTCGTATAACATTGAAAACATCAAACAGACTTCAATCAAACAATGAATGATATAGCTTTATATTACCAAATATTTTACTTTTCCTTTGGCAAGAAGGCGATAAATAAAAATTATGAAGCTTAAAATGTATATTGTATTCCTTATTTTTTTTTCGAAATAATATTAGCAAATTTCTTTGATTTTATTCGTTATTTATGAAAACTAAATAATATTTTATCGTACCAAAAAACAGTTACAACTATGAGTAATTATAAATATATGTTCTATATTTTTTAATGGCAGTTATATGCTTAATGGGGAAATAGGTATTCTCGAATTATTTATAGCTAATTAGGTGAGGTTCATTTTTGTAATCAATTTCTTATTAAACAGCATAAATTAAAACACTAGGTGGTCAAACTTTACATTTCATAATCACGGGAATTTTTATCATTATTATATAACACAAGATACAGGGTATCCACAAATGAATTATATTACATGGACATTATATTAAAAGAAAAATAAAAGAAGTAAGATTTTACTTTTAATGTTGAAAGAAAAAATGCATATCAAAAAGTTTTTAAAGACTACAATAGATCACTATATATGCTCCGTTAGTTTGCAGCTTTAACTGTCGCAGAATATGAAGACGATAGTTCAGACAATCCACATACAGATCAAAATACCCTGTGTAACCAAAATGAAGGTTTCGCTAATGCGTTGTTTGACCTCACGCACACGTGTTACCTTTGTCTTATAAACGATGTTCTTCATGAACGAATAAAGAAAAAAATTCAAGATGCGATATCAGGAGAATGGAGTAACCACGGCATTACGTTTTCACGTCAAATTTTGCGCACGAGAAAATGGTGATCTAAAGGCATTCATTAATCCAAATTCGAAGTCCAATACGGAGGAGCCACGTTTTCCTGGAAAATGATTCATTTTCCCGTGACGCAGACGTTTCTGCTAATTTCCATACTTAATGATGTTTCTCATAATCGTATGAGATATTCAGCGCCTTTTAGCGTCACCATTACAAAATCTAACATTTTGCCCATTTCCTAATAAGAAAAATACGAAATTGTTTTAACTACATTTTATTTAAAGGAATATTAAAATTTTATATTCCGTTTGTGAACACACTGTATATTCACTATTTTAAACACAGCAATACTTACTAATTGTAAATATGCTGTAAATTCAGATTTAATTTTTAAATTTATTAAACAGAATAATTAAAATGTTTTCTATATGATTAAATTTATTACACTTACTGTGGCAATGAAATTATTCAATGAGAATTCTCAAGTTTACATATAATCTCTTCATTTGCAATAATCGCAACCATTTCATGTACAAATAAAAAGAACAAAGAGGAAGTTTTCCAGAAATGTGCTAATAAATATTTTCCTACATAACAATTGTTTGAAATCGCGAGATAATTGAATAAATCTGTCCCAAATCACTGATGACATTTGTTGAATGTTTGCATGACATATTTTACCTTTTCCGAAAACAAGATAATATAATTCAAATACTAATCTGCAGATTTAAATTTCGCGTGACTACAATAATAGAATGAAGTATTATGTTGAATTTTAGAATATTTATTTATGGAATAAATGTCCATTATAATAATTACAACTATAAATACATCAAGAAATTTTGAAATATGTTCCATATTATTTCTTTTTTTTCATTTTAACAATTAATAAATAAATTGAATCCCGCGAATGAGTGATTTCTTTAATTTAAAGAAAATCAAATATTAAGAATAGTAAACATTCAACATCGGATTACGATCTATAATTACCTTAGCATACGGAAAACGCAATTAAAAAGTCATATATTTAAATTTAATTTCTTATTTTTAGTGTTCCGTACATAAAAGAAAAAACGGAACCACTGTAAGATCACGCCTGTGTCTGTCTGTCACGGCCATTATACTCTTAAAATATAGATCGTGGAAACTTCAAATTGGGAAAGTAATAAAATCTAGTGATCCGTATATTTACAGATTATTAAACATTTACAAATATATTTAGGAATAATTTAGAGGGGCTAATTAAGTTATTTCTAAAAAATTATACTTTGTACATTGTGTGGGGTATCGTGTGAAAGCCTTGGTAATGCTGAATTCAAAAATGCATTTTTTTTTTTTTTTTTTTTTTAGTTTTAGATGTTATATTTCAGAGATATCGTCAAAGATGTCGTGCAAAAATATGTAACCCTCCCCCCTTATACTTCCGAATTTACTGAAACTAAAATTATGGAAAAATTAGAGGTAGTAGAATTTAATTAAAAACTTGCAGGAAAACTATAGCGTTTACCCCAGATCACATAGTTTTTGAGAAAAGCGGATTTTTGCATTACAAACAAATTTCGATTTGCGGGCATTCAGCAAAGGTGTTGAGGAGCACTGAAGTACCTATTGTAGTAGAAGTATAAAATCATTGTTGATAATGATTTTTGGAAAGAATCATCGGTAAGTAGCCCAGATATTAACCATTAGAGACACGGACGGTTTGGATATACATAATGACAGAGGCGTACCATATATTACGCACCATTGGTTTTTAAAGCCTAGTAACAACTTTTAATGATACATTTGTGCAATACGATGCCCAGAAGCAGTATAAAAGCAATAAACGTCAAATTGTTAAAAACAAACTCATTTAATTAGAATTAAGCACATAAATATTATGCGATTCGCGACTAGTTTGCATTGATGGATTTCCCAATACGCCTCCCGTGTGTTTAAAAGTTAAATAAAACCTATCTGGAAAAAAGCAGCACGGACCAAGGCGGCGTAGCAACTTTGCGCTTCCTTTCGAAACGCCCTTAGCACAATGCCTAGTTTAATCTTTTAACAAGGATTACGTTTTAGCTATACACTGTAAACAGAAAAGATTATTACTACGCTGAATTTAGTTTTTATGAAATGCAAATGAATTTTAAATATGCACTTGTTTTATTATCAGTACGGACATAAGTTCATCATAAGTACATTAGTGCTAGATAAAAACAGAGATACACAGAATTGCAAAATTCCATGTAATTTAGACTTCATATCTATTTAAACTTTTATGGTATCCCCATTCATTCTTTTCTAGTATTTCTTGTATATTCTATTATTTCTTCTCTTGCCTAGTATATACAGCTATACACAACCCATCGTTGTATAGTTTTTCAAAAAGTCATTATTCTTTTAGCAACGATTTTTTTAATAATATAGTTAATTCATATATTTATTGTAAGCAATCATCTAACCGCGGGTAATACTTGCACTTGGCCATTTATTTCTGCTTTTGTGCACTTTAAAATTACCATGGATATTTTTTTTTCTGCCAAATTTTACACTTATCACGTGTTTCAGTAAAAAAAGAAATTATTTATAATAGCGTAATCTAAAGTGAAGAAAAATATTTTTCATTACGAATTCTTGTTTATGCGTTTGAAACCATTGTACGATAACACTATGAAATCCAGGTAAACTAAGAATAACATATTTGTAATAAAAGTTATTTCAAAATGCTATACGACTTAAAATATATTTAAAGCCTCATGTAAAAATAAATAAAACTATTAGGGTAATTCTAGGTTAGAGGGCCATAGTTTTTAAAGAATGAAATTAAAATTCTTAGAATGCAAATACAAGAAATATTATTGCATATTTAAAATTCTTATATATATACACATATTTTGGGCAAAAAATAGTAAAATTTTGAGAACAATAAGTGGTAAATAAAATTGAAATTAAAATGGCCTCTCTCCTTCTTGTCGAGGAGAGATGGCCATAAAATACAAGAATGAAAAATGAAGTTAAAATTGACAAAATAACACATTTCTTATACTTAATCATAAATAACATATAATATTCGTAATGATGAAATTATGTCACGGAAAATGAGTGAATAAAATTCAAATAAAAAAATTTGAAGTATAATTTAAATTCTTCCTTTTTCGTAATTTTTTACTACCTTTTTAGCAAATGCCTTGATAGTTTGTACTCGTTTTGTGGAGCCGCTTCAGCACATTATACATTTTATCTGGCAATCCTTTCTGGGCGACGTATTATATTCTTCTCCACAACCAACAAAATGATCCTCTTCCAAAACTATTCCCTTGGAATATGTAAAATCTGATAATTTGAAATATATCTCATCTTTTTCGCTGCTTGAAATGTCGTGTTTATTTTTCTTCGCTTTTTATCTACTTTATCTGTTTCTGGGGTGAAAGTTTTCAATATTTTATGAAAACAAATACATTTTTAGACCCTATTATATTATTATCATTAAAATAGTTATGTTAGTTAAAATTTAAACAATTATTCACTTAATATAATTTTAAATATAAAGGTTATATAACTTTAAATATAATTAATATCCTTAATTGAATTAAAACCTGCACTCCGTATAATTTTGAAATATGGATTGAAGGTGGTCATCTCTCCTCGACTTGATGTGGCCATCTATCCTGAAATTGAAGGACAGATGGCAACCCGATTTAAAGCGCAACTGCGCCATTGTACGTCTATGTTTGAGGTTTACAAGCAAAGATTGGATTATATGCGTGCTTTAAAAGACCATATAGTAAACAAATATATAACGTACGTACTGCAAAATATTTAGAAACCTAACTTGACAAAATATTCAACTACTTAATGGAATAAACATTAAAATTAGACTTCCTTTTTATAATCGAAAAACTCAACAGCACGTCGCAATGAATGAACTCTTAAAACTATTTCCTACGAACAAAGTTTATTCTGCGTTCTATGATCAAGTTTCGGAAATATTTAGACTGGACATTTCTCCTCTATGTCCATCTATCGTAGAGTTACCTTATAAGAATTATAATTTACAATGATTAAAACTTAAAAAAAAAAAAATAAATAAATAAAAGAACATGCCATCTTTTGAAAGCATATTTATGAACTAGCAGAACTACCCGGTTTCGCCCGTGTCAATTATAAGAAGCCGTCCAGGTAAAATAAATTAAAACGAAATAATACGACAATCGCAATAACTGAAATTTGCGCATTCTCATCCACAAATCGTTATAAAGAAAATAAAAAACCATATCGTTATTGTATTGCAAACATAGTAAAATCCCTGAGCTTTAACAACAGAATGCACGTTTTCTTTGGCGGGTAATAGAGAAAAATATGTGATTTTCCTGACAATACGAAAAAAAGAAATTCCTCCAAATCGCGCAGAACTTAGTGAAATTCTCGTTTGTATGGTATTATCTACATTATAAAGTAAAAACACTATGTCAGTGCCCATAAATTGTGCCCCATAAATCGTAACCCATAAAATGTGCCTTTTAAACATCACACAATTTCATTTTTTACTATGTCGAATAGGAAAAAGTTCTCTCAAATGAAATTTGTTTGAAAATTGTACCTCAGTTTTTTTTTTATTTTAATGGATTTTAAAGTAATTTTTAAGCATGGATATTTTTAAAGTTGAGTGCAACCCGATTACGAAATATGAACCTGTTTACACTTAATGCAACAGTATAAAGAAAAGACAAGTCTATGAGTAACGCGCTGGTATCATATTTTCGGTGGAAACAACCTAACGCAACAAATTTCCCTTTTATTGCAGTTTAACGTCTAAACATTGTACATTCGATTGTTCCAACGTATTATAGAAACAAAAGTACTTTCAGTGATATTTGTTTGTAATGTTTATCTCAATTTACGAATGTTTTGTGGGTTTTAAAATAATTTTTAAGCATGCATATTTTTTTAAAATATGCTTGCAACCCTAATAAAAAAGATTAACTCAATTGTTCAAAAACATTGTAAATAATTCAAAATTTGTTTGCCTTCGCATAATATTCAATAACTAAATTGGCAAACGGAATTAAAACGCCAAAATAAAATAAAATAAAACACGAATTTAACAGATATGAAATCAAACTACTCAAAATAACTTGATAAGTATATAAAATTCAAATGGGAATTTCGTTCAGGGTGCATATAACTTGAATTCTTCAGAACGGATTTCCACGCGACTTGCACTATTAGTTTTTTATGGAAGATTTTAGTGCGTAATATATTGTTTTCCGTTGCTTAGTCATAGAATTATAGGGGAAAGTTATACAATCATGTGAACCCAATTATGAAAGATTAGTCTTATTAGCTGAATGAAAAATGCAGAAATATTTTTATCTCTAAGTATATTGACGGGTTTATCTTCGGTAATGGGGCTGTGCGCTGGGGTATTCTTATTTTAATGAGTGTGCCTGACACCTATTATGGCATGCACCTTTGTTTAAAACAATATAGAATGACTTGTTTTTTAAGCGACTAACTGGCATGCAACTTGATTACAAAATACTAACCTGCAAATGCTTAAGGTGCTTCTCCAGTTCCCTGCTCAACAACGCGAAACTTTCTGACACATTTTCTGACTCATTAATCGTAAAGGCTTAAAATTTGTAGACCTGACTATTAAAGCGATTTGGAATTGAAATGAGTTTTTCCTTTTTTTTTCATAAATAAATTACTTATCGAGTTATGAGCAATTGTGGTTGCCTGACGGCCTGTTTTTATCCTTTATTGCACTGTTGCGTCCGAAATTCAGTTCAAAAAATCAACTGAAAGATCTTATACCTTTTCCAACAAATGGAAACTATCTTTCGATTACATAGTTTCTAAATAAGAACTCCTGTCAATTTCATGCGTTTCCGAACAAAAATTAATTAAAAAATATGTCAGAAAATAGCTCCTTTGGATTTGAGAACAGCCTTAACTTTATGAACAGCCTTAACTTGAAGTTTATGAAAATACTCACATTTTTAATTTTAATTTTGGAACTCGCGAAATTTAAATTCAGAAAAAGGATGTTAAGGACATTGTGGTAATTTTTTTAACTTTAAAAATTAAAATACATGTTTTCTTTGGCGCGCGTAACAGAAGTATACCATATCTTCACAATACGCTGGGAAATGCAAAAAAAAATACATCCAAATGAGGTAGTAGTTACTAAAATTTTATTTGGAAAATTTGAAATTTTATTGAAATTAAATCTACAATGTTTAGATGAAATGATGTCATTTTCCATAAATTTTAAATCAAGGCATCTGTCAAGATTTTTTTTTTTTTTTGAAAATGTAAATAACCGCTCTCTTTTTGCTATAAATCACAGAAAATCTTAGCACTGAATCTAAACCAATAGAACACTTAGCGATAACGTATAGCTATAAGATATGGCTGCAGTATACAATCGAAGTAGTAAGCAAAATATAGGAGTCATATGTTTACAATGAGTTTGATTACGCGTTGAAAAGATTTGATAGAATGTGACGTCATATCTAGCCTTTTTTTTCTTTTTCTTAAAATGTTTTCTTAAAATTTGACTGTTTGTATTAAAATTGATGTTTTAATTAAAAAAAAAAAAAAAAAAAAAAAAAAAAAAAAAAAAAAAAAAACTTTCAAATTGAGGTGTTACGTTATTTTCCCGCTCTTATAGTTAAAGTTTTTATTTTATATACAAAAAAAAATGTAAATTTTCTTTTAGAATGACGTCAGTATCAAACACGCAAAAATATAGCAAGAAAATCTGAATTTTTTTGGCAAATAGAAACAAAATACACCCGTTATCCTTATTTTTTTTCACATTATTGTGTTATTTTTTAGGGTTTAGCAACAGGAAAGAAACGTTTGAATTAAAAAAAAAGATTTAAAAAAGAGATATTTCTATAATGTTAAATTATGGAAGTGGTAGAAAAAATGGATAAATAGTGCTCTGATATTTTTTTTAAGTAGACAGTGATCTTTTCCACGTTCTAAAACGTATGTACATCAGGTTTCGTGCAAATCGGTCAAAAATTAAAAATTTTTATAAAGGACATACACACAGAGAACGACTTTTATATTTATAGATATTCAATTAAATCTATTTTCGCTTACTTATATAGCCTTTTTGTAGTTTCTAAAAATATCTATAATTTCCATGTTTTTTTTTATACATATAATTGGTTACACAACTTTCGGAAGAAAATTATTTGGATTCATGATTTTTCCGTTTCTTTTCTAATTTCAGTATATTTTCTATATTACAATTTAGATAATTAATTTTAGATACAAAATTGAAATTTTTGTATTATCCTTGATTTTTATAAGTTATACTTAGACACACTTCTGTATTACTTAACACAGAAAAAAATCACTTTTGTAAGACGAAAATGTTCTGAAATAACGAATAAAATTTTTATAATAAAAAAAAAGGCTGAAAGTATCATAACTAGATAAATGTTCGTCATACACAAATGAAATTTATAATTTTTTAAACGATAAATCATGCATGAATTTTTTCTATTTAAAATATATCGACACGGAAAATATAAATATTTACATTTCATATATTTTTTTTTTATAAATAAACAACACAAATTTAAATATCGGAGTTCGGATTTCACCGCAAGAATTGTGAAAAGATCGGACGTTTAGAAAAATAATAGTTCAAGTAGAAGATTGTAGGTTTTTTTTTTTTTTTTTTTTTTTTTGCTACAGTTTCACAAGTTTTGTATTGAAAACTGTACTCTGACACCATTTTGTTATTTTGTTTTGAATGATTCTCCGATTTGGGAACTTCTTAGAAACCCTATTTTTTATGTATATAATTTTCATATTATGAAGAAGTACATTTCAAATATTTTTGCGATTGAAACTACCCTTCTGAAAGTAACGGATTAGGAATTTGCTTTTGATCAGCTATAACAACTGTATATCACTCTGGGCGCACTGTATATCACAAACCCTTGTATGTATATTTATATCATAGATTGTTATATTACCTTAAGCATATATTACCATCAGAAAAATAAATTACCTTATATTAAACGAGAAGCATATTTATTGTTGTATTTGCTGCACATAAATTTTTTTTTTGAAATTTTGTAGCAGTAATTTCCATTTGTCTAATCGTGTACAAAGGATTAATATAGGTTTAATTTATTTTAATGCAGAGTGTGTTCACAAAGTTTCAAGACTGGTCTGAGAATACAAAATTTATTAAACATTTTTGTACAGCGAACCAAAATTGTTCGAAATATGATCCTTTGGCATGAACACACCGCTGCCAGCATTTTTTCCATTGTTCATAGCTCCCTGGAAGTCTTACCCTGCAATGTTGTAAAGGGACCTCGTCGAAGCTGCCCGGGTCACTGAAATCGTGTCGAATCGCTACCCTTTTAGGTCTTTCTTTATCTGGGGAACAAAAAAGGTCGCTGTGAGTGAGGTCGAGGCTGTAGGGGATTTGTGGCAGTATTGTCATGTTAAACCTAGCTAAAACTTCGGCAGCAGCGAGCGACATGCCAGACGGCGCCATATGTCGTGGTGAAATATCCAAGGAGGTGTGCCACTCCGGACTTTGACATTTCCTTTCAGGATCGTACTGGTAGACCCAAGTCTCATCACCAGTAACCACTTTATCAAGAAAATGGGATCGCTGTGCAAGCGACTCAACCAGTTTCCGATGGGGGTCAGTGACACGCACTTAACACTCTAGCGATCTACTCACTCCAATGTCACGTAGGCAACTGACACGCCTGCGCTTCGTTAGCTTGCACCCTCAATACCTCACCCTGTTGGTGGAATGGGTATTGATAAAAAATGACAAAATTGGAAATTTTACAATATGCGTGTAAATTATTATGTGTATCTTATAGTAATGGCGTCGTCAATATTTATGAAAAGGCGAGATAAAATTACAAGATATGTTTCCAACTGAGAGCTACACTTTTGGACCATCTGATGACACTTCAATACTGAAAGTTGAACAATGCTTGAAAAACCTTACTTTTTCTTCTTATCGCGATTTGTTTTTATCATAGATATAGTTGACATGCTCCCTGATTAAAATATTCTTCAGAATATTTTGAACTACTTCCGTTAAATCGATGACAATACTTATGCTTCATTCACCTTATGATATGAAAATCTATAATTTTTGATGTGTGATTAATTTTCTAGTGTGTATAAAGCATATTTTTAAAATAATAAATACCAATATAATCAAGTCAGCAGTTTGTGTTAAATATTCAGAGATAAGTAAAATCGTAAAAATAATTATATACACCATTTTTTTATTCTTTCTATACATATTTTCATTGAAAAATAAAATGAAAACGTACCTTATCATTAGACGAATTGCAATATTTCACCTTAATACAATCACAAACACACAATATGAACTTCAAAAGTCTCACTGTTTTACTTATACACAGAATTGCTGAGAAATTAAAATTATACACAGAATTTTTTTAATTCTTTCTAAACATATTGTCATTAAAATATAAAATGAAAATATACCTTACTCATAAGACGAAATGCAATATTCCCCCTTAATATACAATCAAAAATGCGCAAAATGAACTTCAAAAAGCTCACTGTTTTACTTAAAATTCGACACAATAATAATAATATAAATGTTACAAGTTAAAATAATATAAATTTTATTTAAAATTTCTTAGCACTTTCGACCTGCAATTCGCTCAGCCAACGTCAGAGAATATTTTTTTATTATTACTTGCTGTTTCATTCTTGTAAATACAATACATCGTTTGAAGCATGAAAGTTTAATATTTAATAATGCAACGGTAGTTAAATATATTTTTCTCTACATAAATTCAATTCAAAGAACTGCTACTTCTACTTTCAGCTACCTTAATAATTATTCACTCTCCCATTTCAAACGAAGTGGCGTATTTGTATGAATGGAACTGCAATTTAAGAAATTTTAATTAAAATGTATATTGTCTAACTCCAATCCATATTATTATTATTTAGTCGTCTCCTTATGCTAAACATATGCAAACGACATTAAATATATGTTTTATAAGGCTATCTTTTGGAAAGAAAAGGCAAACTCTTTTCTCAGTTATAAGTAAATTTTCTATTGCTATAGTATGCTTTATATTATTTATATTGGTCTCTTTATATAAAAAAGTTTTCTAAAAGAAAAATGGGTCTTTTTAGATAATCGAAAGATACTGTTTTACTTTACAGAAAAGACAATGTAGTAGGATCATAAATCTAAATATCTCACAACAAGGTGTATTTAATTCAGTAAAAAAATTAATCGGAAATATCTGGCTTCTTTTTTAGAACATTATTTCATACGCTATAATTTTATGGATAAATCAAATATGTTATGGACTTACGGTGGACTCATTCTTTGTTTTTGAATTTAATATTCATAGATAAAACAAGTGAACTTTCTGTTTTATTCTATTATGTCTTAAAATATCCTAAAATGCATAAGAAATGTTTTCTACTAGTCTTTTTTTAAATGTATATATTTTTAACTCAAAAGTTTTAGTATTTCTGTGTATGAAAATAATCTTGTATTTTTAAGATATATTTTCTAATTTGATACCATTAAGAAATGAGATCCAAGGAAACTGACTTTTTATACGCTAAATATATATATTTATATATATTAATATTATATATTTAAATGATTTTTTATAATATTCTTTATTTATTTGAATGTGCACAATAGGAATTTAACGATTAAAATTAAAGTACGTTTTCTTATAGACTTCTTCCGCCTAAATTACCACTCTGTGGTATATTATCATGTTTATGTCATCTTGTCCATTTTGCTATGACCAGTAAATTACATTTATTTTAAATAAAACACAGAAGACTATGCCGTCTTAAATTTAGTCCTAATATAATTTTAACATTTTATAAACGTTTCGAAATTATTTAAATCATGTAAGGGCTGTAAAAAATGAAAGGAAAATTACATACATAATTCGCTTGATTAAAAATATGTTTACACCACAGCTTGGTTAATAATTCTGCGACGAAAGAAAAATTCCGGTATGTCTATAAAGATGTATCGTACACAAATGCTGATTAATTATTTTCAAATTTCAGTTATTAAATTTGTATGTATTTAGGGATTTTGCCCGTAATTTAAATGGCTGTCAGAATGGTAAATATATTCCGAATGTAAATATAATTTTTATTTTTATTAGTTTGTTACTCTTTGTGATTTTAATACATCACATTCTATAAGCATTCTTATATTTGATGTCTAAACTGTT
Source organism: Maratus speciosus (assembly GCA_963932465.1). Taxonomy (NCBI): domain Eukaryota; kingdom Metazoa; phylum Arthropoda; class Arachnida; order Araneae; family Salticidae; genus Maratus; species Maratus speciosus. The sequence goes on along the minus strand of OZ010789.1, from coordinate 594,608,276 downwards.
ATGAAACTTGGTGTTTTATTAAATAAATAAAGTTACAATTTTAGAACTGAATTTATTGGTTATCAAATAAAACATTTAATACTCACAAAACTATATTAAATAAGAGTATTTAATGCTCAGAGGAGCAAAAATGTATAAAATGACACCTGAGTATATTTATTTTTATGTGTATACTCTTATTCAGCAACATATTTTAATGATGTTAGCGATAAAAAAGATTTATCGACTTTTTTAAAGGCGTTTTGTTATTGCAAGAAATTTTAGAATCGGAAAATGCTGCTCATAAAAAAATAGGAGGGAAAAAATAATGTCCTGTGATATTTTTGTTGGTATTATAACTATGTTTGTAAATTTGTATTCGGACGTATAATATTGCCCATAAAAATAAATGCATGTTTTCTTATGATATCACAATTTAGAACATATATTGGCGATCATGAATCATAACCCAATGTAAACATCGTAAATTAACTGGATGAAACAATAAAATATATAGTTTTAAATTTTGAGGATTTTACTTTGAAATACGATATGAATAAAATTTTGTATTTTTTAAGATTGTAGACTGTTTTGTCGTCGTTGTTGTTGCTGCTATTTTTAAATTAACATTGCTATATGATGCACAATAACTTACAGTGAAAATTTTTACCAGTAATTTATTATGATTGTTAAGTCTGAATAACATTACTCTATCTGCAAAGGAAGCAAAAAAAAAAAAAAAAAAAAAAAAAACAGATGTATTTTTTTGTTCTTAATATTTTAATTGGGATCGGCATCGGGTAGACTTTTTACAGAAGTAACAATTTGGTTTCAATACAAGTTTTCTTGTTTTAAATATTTTATATCTTTTAAAAAATCTTTATATTTTAAGTACCATTTACGAATAACTATTTTTTATGTACTATACAGTCTCTATTATATATTCTTAAGCGTACAATATATATCTGAAATCTATCGATTTTACATATTTTGTAATTAGAATATCTTATAAAAATAAACATATAAACTATATTTTAAGACCTTTTGTGTTAAATCTACAGCTCATATTAAAAATATTAGAATAATTGCTTTTTTTTTTTTTTTTTTTTTTTTTTTTACAAACTGAAAATATCGTTTGGCAAATTTAATGTCTTTTTATGGAAATATGCAACCGATATTTTTATTAAGAACTTATTGTTGATTAAGATTATTTATTATCTTAAAATTAATATCATTTTTCAAAAGATTAATTGCAAAAAAAAAAAATAAAAATAAAAGTCAAAATATTAGAATATTTTTAAAGTAGTTCAAAATATTAGAATATTTCACATTAATTCTCCTTTAATTGTTACCAATTCATAACTGGTGGCATCATGGATTGAATTAAAACAATTTTATTTAAAATCAATATTCTCTTTGCAGTTTGTTTGCTTTTTCGTCTTAAAATGGGTCATATGAGTGATATTCCTGAATCTATTAAACTTAGGATGGCTGATTTGTGTGGGCACGGTAAAAATCAGTGTTATATAGAGAATTTGTTACACTGTTCGCAATCAAGCGTTAATAAAATACTAACACAATATTTAAAAAATGGAAAATTTCAAAATAATCGCCGAAATGGCTGCCGAAAACTAAAACCATCTACTAGAGATGACAGGAAACTGAAGCGTATAGTTATGAAAAACCGTTTTAAAAGTGTGTGATTCTTGCACCGAAAATGGAAAGAAGAATGAGTTGAAATTTCTACATCGAGAACGTTAAGACGTCTCCATAAATTTAAGTTTGAATCTCGTGTACCGAAAACAAAACCTCTCATGACTGCAAAACAAAAGCGTATAAGATTGAAATGGTGGGAATCAAGACGTTTATGGAGCGAAGAAAATTGGAAAAACATATTAGTTAGTGATGAAATTATGTTGTATAGATACAAAACATACTTTCATCACTAAATAATATATTTTTCCAATCTTCTTTGCTCCATAAACGTCTTGATTTACACCAGCTGAATCTTATACGTTTTTATTTTGCAGTCATGAGAGATTTTGTTTTCGGTATACGATATTCAAACTTAAATTTATGGAGACATCTTAATGTTCTGGATGTAGAAACTTCAAATCTTTCTTCTTTCCATTTTTGGTGCAAGATTTGCACACTTTTAAAACGGTTTTTCTTAACTATACGCTTCAGTTTCCTGTCAGCTCTAGCAGATGCGTATGGTTTTCGGCCGCCATTTCGGAGATTATTCTGAAATTTTCCATTTTTTTAATATTGTGTTAGTATTTTACTAACGCTTGATTGCGAACAATGTAAATAATTCCCTGTATAACATTGATTTTTACAGTGCCGATACAAATCAACCATACGAAGTTTAATAGATTCAGGAATATCACCCACACGAACAATTTTAAGACGAAAAAGCAAACAAACTGTAAAAAGTACACCGATTTTAAATAAAATCGTCTGAACTTAATCAATGATGCCACAATTTATGAATTGGTGATAATTAAAGGAGAATTAATGCGAAATAGTCTAATATTTTGAACCACTTGAATAAATATTCTAATATTTTGACTTTTCAAAATAATTTTTTTCAATTAATCTTTTCAGAAATGATATTAATTTTAAGATAATAAACAAGTTTAATCAACAATAAGTTCTTAATAAAAATATCGTTTGCTTATTTGCATTAAAAGATTTTAAATTACCAAACGATATTTCCAGTTTGTGAAAAAAAAGTAATTATTCCAATATTTTGAATATGAGCTGTACAAGTGTACATCATTAACTCGCATTATTTTCTGTACAGTATAATTTTGTATTCAGCTACTCGCTCCTGAAAGTAGTCAGGCTTTTTTTGCCTGCGTGTTGTCCGGTACTTGTGCGATAACTTGTACGCATACCAGAGTTTTCCATAATAGTTAATTTTATCTCACTGAATAATATTCAATAATATAAAAGTACTAGCAGGTTTCGTCCTCTTCTTTGTTACTCCAAACGAAGCTCAAATCAAACAAAATAATATGAATTTTAACTTGTGTTTTAAAATAATAAGGATCAACCTAATAAGGATTGCCCTTCCGTGTTGCTTAAGGCGATACGAAGCCGTTTTGCTAATATATTTTCCTATGTGTCAGATCAAATTTGGGCTTTTAAGTGACTACTCCAACGAACCGAAAGCTGCGATTTTGAATGTTAAACCTGAGATAATTCTTTCGTTTGCATTACTATATTTTTACATGATTTTGTTTCCAATTGGATAGCTGAGGTAAATAAGTAGAAAGGCCATTTTATATACTTTATTGATTTTGTTTGCAGATTTTTTTAATGCAAATTATTTCACTTTCTAAATGTCTAAGTTTAGGGCAGAAGGATATTTTGTGAGCATATTTTTTTTCCCTTTTACTTAATACATTACCTTAAAACAAGCAGCACTCTGAGAAATAAAACACTCACTTTTGATGCTTCCGCAATTCTTGATCTATATTTCGTCGTTTTTAACAATCCTTTCGTATCAAAATCACGCAAATTTCAACGAAACGTAAACTCTCAAATATTTGACGAACGTATTTATTTTCACTCACGGCCAGACTCAATGCATTTTAAGGTAACATCTGCGGTAGCTGTTGTCAGGTCCTGATAACCGAATAGGCACAAGAAGCATCTGCCTCCCTTTGAAATTTTTGAAGGGAGCTGAAATTGAGAAAACAGGGGGGAAAAAATTTAACATTTAATTAATTCTATTTCAAAATTTCAATTTCTTTTCAAATTATTAATTCATATATATATTAGAAAATGTTTCATAAAATTATCTTTCATAACAAGTTATTTTTTCATATAATAGATCAGTTTCAACCGCATGATCACAATTTATCAATTTGTAAAACTAAGCAAATTCGTCAATTTATAAGGTAGTATTATCGTCCAAACAATCAAAATGGAGAAAATACAATAATATCATATTTGTAGTAATCTGAATAATAGTTAATAATTTTAGTATTGTTGAGTTTCCTGGTATATCGAATTTAGGAAACTATTCTCAAATGAAATATGGCCTCAAAATTAAAATCTGCTTCCTATAGCTTCAGAGGATAAATGGGCCCTGGCTGTTGTAAGCGGGGCGCGCTACTGTACCCCTCAAATCCTGCAATTTTAGCAAGCAGATATTTGCATGTTTATGATTCATGTCACAGTTTATTTAAAAAATAGCACTTTTTAGCGCTTTTCAGAAAATACTGAAATATAGATAGCTATTTTTTTTAGCTGTTATAGTTTTTAAGAATGCTTATTATTATTATTAAATATATATTTTTTTTCCTGATTGTACGTTACGGTTTAATTCGAAAAGATTAAATTTCCTGCGTTTTACGAAATCGTTCAAAAAAAAAAGTTGGTCAGTAAAATTTAAAAATACCACAATCTCTTTTTCATTTAAGAAGTGTATTCATATAACTATCAAATTAAAAATACGCATAATTGACCACTCTCCTTTGTGTAAACAGTAAAGCGTTAAAATTTTAACCACCTACTCAAACTGATAACATCTCCTAAATATACTTCAAAATTCGCTATTTCTTGGCAGCAAATTAACCAAACCATATTTTAATAATTCAATGAGCAAAGAAAATTTATCTGATAAATTATATTAATCAAACCATATTCTAATTATTCATAAACCATAAGAAAATCATAATAATAAACCAGACTTATTAATTAAAACTTGCAGGCATTACCAAAGCATCCATAAAATTACAATCTTCATTATAAAAATATAAGCATACAGTAGAATCTACTACATGCTTCTAAAATAACATTTATGCGAGGACCCAATAGCGAGATAGCTAGGGCAACGGACTCCTACACCGGAGGTCGTGAGTTCAAACCAACCCGGAGGAAAATATTAATGATATTACTTTTCCCCCTGTCAATAAGTACAGATGCTTCCAAACTGTTCAACAGATGGCACCACCAGCCCTTTTATTTCACCTTTGGAACAAACACTTTTGACGAAATTTGTATCCTCAAACAAGCAAAGAAAGACGTTTTCTCAATTTGACGAAATATTTGCTCGGAGTATTTCCCAGGAAACGGTTTCGTCAAAAACGAAGAAAATTTCGTGAAATTTGAGTATTCATTTCTGAGAGTGAGATGTATCATATACAATTTCATTTCCAATTATGTTTGGTATTCCCATGGAGGTCATTCGTTTATAAAAGATTCCTCGATTTCATCTATGACACAAAATTAGCACGAAAACACATCTAAATTTTCATAAAATTACACTTTTAATTACATATGTAATTAATGTTATGATTAATAACATACTATTTGTTTTTGTACATTTGTTTGGTTCATTACAGCTCAGCAATACTAATTTTACTTCTTGTAACAACAAATGCAATAGTTACTTGATTATATTTAATGGATAAAGTAAGGAAATATCAATTTATATTGTCTTAGAATACAAGCTTGCAACATAAATCATTATCTTGAGATTATGTCAGGAATGTCCAGCTGTAAAAATATTTATCTTTCTATGAAATTATCGGACATTTGTAAATATCTTTAGTACTTTATCGTTCACATAATACGTTTTATTTCAGTTGTATGTATTTAATTGTTATAATATATTTATATGGATGCTACCATGTTAAAAATTACTTCAGAATAAAAATAAATATTTTCAATAGGAAATTTCAGTTTTTTTATAGATTTAAATGTACTAAGAAGTGGATTAACTTAACTTGACAGCTATTAATTCATCTGTGTTTAAAATGAATATTTAATCAACGTTAACAAAATTAAACTAAAGCTTTGAAAGAATTAAAAAATAAATAAAACACTTGACCTTGACACATTTTTCTCGAAAAAAAAGTTTATTTTACCTTTACCAATCGGTATAATTCAGTATAAAATAGTAAAGTGTACCTGCGTATACATCGTTTAGTGCAGCCCCACTACCTGCGGTATATTCTGTTGAGCTGCCTAGGTGGGAGAACATATGCTATTACCAACAAGGCTTTGCGTGTGAAATGTTGCTGCCAGTTGTTGGTCAAGTCGTTGCCTAAGTAATATGAACTGAAGCGACACTGAATTAAGGATAGAAAATGCTATGCATATTTTGTAGCACTCTTCCTCGTTTCTGCGTATTTGACGGCACTGTGGTAACTGCATATATAGCTAGTGGCATATATAGTGGTTATAAATCAGCCGTTGAAACTGGCAGTATGTATAAAGCTCGTAATTTGGACGCCTTCGATCGCGGATAAATAATATGTGCACGACGCATGGTCCATTCAATTTCCAAAATCGTCGCAGAACTAGGATTTCCCGGCTCAATAGTGCCAAGCGTATACCGAAAATACACAGATGGTGGGGGAAAAACAAGATTCAAACTTCAAAGAACAATTATCCTTGAACAAGCGTGGTAAGAGACTGCTCTGTCATATTGTACGTAGCCAACGAAGACAAACATTAGCTCAAATTACGATCCAGCTGAATCAGGACGACAGTCTTACAGTCAGTAAACGGATTGTACACCGCTTTCTTCAACTTATGGGTTTCAGGGGCCTTAGATGCACGGGAGTACCATTGCTCAATGCGCTCCATCTGGCTGTACATATTACCTGGGCAAGACAACACAAAGAATGGACTCTATTGAGTTGGAAACGAGTGACATGGACTGATAAGTGTCTATTACTACTACTTCACACCGATGGGAGTCTGAGAATATAGCGCCAGGCCCATGAAGCCATGGATCCGACATGCTTGGTTGAAACTGCTCAAACTCATGGTGTCTCAGTCACAGTCTGAGTTGCTTTCTGTTGGCCGTTTTTGGAAACTCTGGTACTTGTACCAGCCTCTCTCAACACAATTCGGTACGTAGAGTTGGGCGATCACCTCCATCTTTAAATTCTTACTGTCATCCATATGGAAATGGAGTATTCCAGAAAGCAAACCGTTCCTGTTAAATTGCGCTACTCTCTCGTTGAATGGACATTTCTCTGATTTCTCTGTCATGAATTGGTCACCTAGAAGCCCAGATATAAATTCTATTGAACACATTTGGGATGCTTTCGAGAAACGTGTGAAAGCACATCGGACAACTTACTGAATTTTGGGTAGCTCTATCAGATGTTTCGCAAGTCATGCCTGTGGAATACTTTCGCAAACTTGTTGAATCTATGCCGCGTCGTATGGAAGCCATTACCAAGGCTCAACTCGCTGCGAACTTCCTTTCCTTAATTCAATGGCCCTTCGGTGTATATAACAGCCTGTTCTTTTCTCTAAAAACCGTCGAAAAAAGTCGCCGGTATTAGCCAGCCACGTGGTTTACAACAAACTCTGCAAAAACATGTATTCAATAAGATTATTTCTAAGATTATTTTAGTTTAGGATTAATATTATTGGTCATAATTTTATTGCAGATTGCAGCGAATTCTGTTGATTAACTTCACGCATTATAAGCAAATTAATATGCTTTCCTTATATTGTATACCTCGGTTCACGTAGTTCAATAGATACAGCAATGAAGTTTAAGTCAGAGGTCTCGTGGTCGTCTCCTACACTGCTAAAAATACCTATTGCTTTAATATATATTCTACAGTAAACACGATATCTTCATTTTATGTACGAATTTTCTTTGTTAACTAGCATTAAAATAGTTTTTGTCTCCTAGCGGAAAACATTAAAAACAAGAATCTTCACTTTCGACTATCAACAAAGTGGAAAACACCGAAAATTCTGTAAAGGAAAATAAACGTGACAACGTCCGAAATAACTTTGTTTTAGTAATGCCAATAATACCAGAAATTCATCAAAGGAAAATGCGGGTAATCTCATCTATTAGATTCGGATACAATTCAGTAATGTTTTTGTTATAAAACACCGGATTAATCTGTAAAATGAAAAAATTATGTTTCACAGATCGAAAATCTGTACTAATTCAACAGCATTTCTCTGTAAATATTACAGGAGATAAGTGGAAGAATTGAAGCCAAGATTTCCCTGTGAAACCTACAGACATTTTTAAGCGAGTAGCTAGGAAAGTTTTCCCTCTGTAGGAAAACTACAGTTCGTATGTGTTCCAATATAAACAATATAAAGATTTGAATTTCAAATATCAATGTCTAACAATATTGCTTATTCAACAATCTGCGATCAAAAACTTCGAAGATCACTAGATTATTTTTATCTTTACTATAACAGAGCTTCAGGTGATGTACTTGTGAGCAGAATTGAAAAACAAAAGCTCAAAACACGTGGTTCATTCTCAAACAAGAACGAAAAATCATTCGTCCGGCCTAGTTTATGTAATACTTACTAACACATTCAGAATACAGTAACATAACTTCACAATTTATTAAGCTGAAATATAATGTCGAAATAAACAATTTCAAAATCTCAAAAAGCATATGAAAACTAAATTTCTTCTATTACCATCACTTTGTGCAGCCCTGTATTTGATCTATAGATTTGTATGTATACTGCATAGTATGCTAAAAATTAATTCAGATAAACGAATGTCATAGATGGAATTTTCCATTCAGCAATTTCCGTAAACAAATGGAAATGTACTTGAGAACTTTTGTGCAACCCTGTATATTATCTATAGAATTTATACTCAACAAGTAATGTTTTAAAACAATGTTCAATTTAAAAACGCATATCACAACTGTAAAAGCACGTCTAGCAATTATTAGTCATAAGCTTCAATAGTTCAATTTCTACGGCAGCCAAATTCTTTTGTGTGTCCCTGTAAATGAACCATAAACTCTATACGCACCTTATTGTACAGATAGTGGTGTGTAGTATACCTCAGTGATATATATAAATTTCAGTATGCTTAAAATAGTGTAACAGTAAAATATACCCAAAACGATTTTCCCCCATTAACACTGTACAGGAACAGAATTCTTTTGATTGTCTCTGTACGCGAACCATAAATGCTTTCATTTCCACTTCATTTCCAATATCATAGTAATGTCCAATAACATCTAACAATTGTTTGACAATCTGACTGCATTTACGGTAGTTATACCACGGACAGCAGACAGACAGACGAACCAAATGGATAAACATTTTTCAACTTTGTTGGAAAGTGTTAAAATCCGTGTTTATTACAACAAAACCGGGCTATCCCCCCCCCCCCAAAGTTTTATTTCAAAGTTTTAGCCAGGTGTTTCCTTTTTTTTGGAACTCTGTGCTACAAAAGACGCACGTATCTTTTGAAATACAAATTAACATAAGTTAACATGCATTTATATGAAATACGATGATAAGTCAAAAATTACCCGCGATTTTGACATAACTCTTCTTACATTAATTGTACTGACCCCTGTTCTCCTTTATTTAATTGTTATTGTGCGTTGTGCTCATTCTATGGAAGTTTGGTCGTAATTTCTCTATTTGTCTTCGTTTTGTCGCAAATGGATTATGGCCGCTCCATTAGACGTTTGCACAAAAGTGCAACAAGCAGTGATCTGGTTTTTGTTGTCCGAAGGTGTATCAGGGCCGCAGTCTATCGAAGACTTTCGGCACAATATGCGAACAGAGTCTTGCCGCAACGGAGCGCCTACGAATTTATTGAAAAATTAAAAATGGTCACACAAGTGTAGCGCATGAGTAAGCAACCGGACGGCCGTATAGGGCCACAAATAATGACAACATTGAGTGTGCAAGTGACATGATTCTGTTACACCTGTTCTTGCTCTTCGGGCTACCACTTGCTTAGTCAAACTGAAAGAGACATGAAGTGGCAGTCGATTCACCTCAGGTTAAGAAGTGAAGGACTAAGTTCATGCGAGGCTCGCTGCTCATTCGAAAACCTTCTTTTCTGAGGACATCAGGAAGCTTGTGAAACGATGGAAAAACTGCGTTGAAAAGGAAGGGGTCTACATAGAAAAATGATGCTAACGTTAGTTTCCTAATTGTATTGCAATAAAATTTATAATTACATTGCGAATAATGCTTACTTACCCTCGTAGTTTTTTTAAAATATTTATTTTTCTAAGAAATATACAGTTGTAAACTACGTGATACTCAATATGGACGCTAATAACAATTTTAGACTTTCCAAGTAATTTAAATTAAAGGGTTTTTTTTTCGTACAATTATTTTTTCTCACAGAGGCTGATCGCTTTTCTTTCCTGGGAAAATATATAGTGTGCAAATATTTCACAGAGGAATCACTGTGGATATACAAAGTGGAATTATGCTACATTGGAATAAAATTTAAAAATTAAACGTGATTTAAAGATATAAGGAAATTGAAAATTCATAATCTAGTACAGTTAGAATAAGAAGTTATCTATTGAACAAACTATATTCTTATACAAATCAATTTAAACTAATGTCTTAATAGTGTCGCATAATATGCTCTGCTAATATAGCAACTATAAAAATGAAAAAAAGTTTTTATCAGAATAATTTCATTCTCTTAGAAAAATAAATGAATAAATAAAAATTAAAAAAATAAAATCATAGATTTTATGTTAACTAATAAACTGTTTTATTATAAGAAAAATACTTCGGTATTTATTGATAGCTGTTAAAATGTGTATTAATAAATTTGTAATACAATGTAATATATATATTAGATACATACAAATTGTTTCTTCTTGTTTTTGTCCAATACATACACTCTATTTTTTTTGTTTTTCTTTTGCAAAACCCTTTTGTTCAATCTGTTACCTGGTATATAAATGAACGATTTTAGATATATTGTATTAATTTTAAAACTTTCTTGAAGAAAGTTAGAAATTTTTATAGTACTTGAAAGAACTGGCATTATACATAAAATATTACATAATATCATGTTATAAATCATTACTTATCACTGAATTATATTACTAAAACATATTATAAATTATTAAAACATATATTAAATTCTTTTTTATGAGCAAAATTATGCAACAATTAAAAAAAAACAAAAACAGGAAGACAAATCTCTCAATAATATGAATAATTTTCAAACATTTCGAGGGCAAATATAAACACTCATAGTGATACTTCAGAAGTAAATATTTTTTGTTAGATAGTAAGATAATTTACTTCCCAGAAATTCTTCATGGAATAGTACATATATATTTATAAAAATTTTAAGCTTTACTTTTTAAGTTGCTTAAGATATTTATAAAAATACGTATACTTCTTATTTCTTTGAAATAAAATATGCACTATTTTTTTTTTTACTCGAATATGTTATAAAACATCTAAAATGTAGTACATGGTGTGATTTGTTTTCTAACCTTAGCTAGGAAACAGCTTAGCATTGAGAATCACAAAGAAAAATACTAAGAAGATTTCAGAGTTATATTTTCTTTTAACGTTCTGAAAACAGTTTTAAATTACTTAAGAATGTTCTGAACAATAACAAATAACGATATATTTTTCGGAAACTATTGTACTTAAGAAAATAAAGCTGAGATTTTATTTCAGTGATTTAACAAATTTTTAGAACTAAATAAATAAAATATGAACATTCAAATTTAATTTAAAAAGAAGATATCTCAAATACACCGTTTAAAACGTGCAAAATAAAGAAAATAAAAGCATAAATATATCAAAGATATTAAATATAATATGTAACTCTATCATTCAAAACTCTTATTTTATCAAAAAATTCTATGTTGAAATTACAATCCCTGATATACGAAATCCTATATTAAGATATAAAAATAAATCCTCTGAGCAATCGTCGTAAAATATTTTAAAATAATACATGTACGTTTCTTGTTGCATCACAAATTGCTTATGCTTAAAAAATATTTTTGTAGAAAGGAGAAGAACTTTGTAGAATAGAGTTCTATACAGCTCTATGAACTATTTTCGAACTATTTCGTCTATTCATTTATATGTCATCAAAACACATCAATAAAAGAAAAAGAAATAGATGGCATAAAGAAACTCTGCAACAGAAACGAAAAGGGAAGTGTCTATCGCGACTGATGTCTACTCGTCCTCATCAGATCCTTAGCCTCCCAATACCTACCAGAAATACAGTTAGTTGACAGTGCGGGACACAGGGTTGGGTGTTGTATATCCATTATCACTTTCTCTCCGCATAAAGTGGAATTTGGACCAATGCTGAAGTAAAGAGTAGTGTTTTGATGCAAGTCTAAACGAAGCTAAACTTGCTCTTTTTGATGCTGAAGAATGTGTGATATGGCCTTTTTCAATTCACTATTTTGAATCTCACTTACGTCATTTTTCGCTTTAAAATTCTTGACATTTGAAATGAAGGATTTTTTGTTAGTCGATATTTTGGTAACCCATGTGTCTTTTATAGCTAGTTTGTCAACTATTTCATTTCCATAAATTCCACAATGGCCTGGGATCCATTGCAGTACTAACTCTTTAACAATCTCTTTGAGGTATTTAAAATTTTTATACAACATTCAATTCTACATGAATCAGGAATTTTTAAGTTAGTTACATCTTTAATAGCAGAGAATAACTATTTTTTAGAAATATTTTGCTCTTATAATTAACTGTTGTGCGACAGTATTGATAGTTTCTAAGTTTCCAAAGAAATGTGTTCTGTTCTGCCCCAGGAAGATATAAAATGATAAAAGTTCAGAATAAATTCCAACACCTGAATTCACTTTCAGAGAGAGTCTTGCACCGTCATTTATGGGGTATGTGCCATATATAGTTTCCATGGCGTATGCATGTAACTCCTTATATCCAACAACTTTTTTCTTAATTGGGTACATTAATTCAGTGTTTACTAAAAGAAAACATTTAGTAAGGAAAACAAAATCCATTAAACACGATTTCTTCTTGTAATTTGATCTCTTAGAGATATTTAAATTAATATACAGTCAATGTTATACTGACTTTAATTTTACAGGTAAGTTTCTACACTGTAAAAAATACAAACACTCCTTAATCTACGATAATATATTAATAACTACGAACAAAAGTGTACAATAACCTCTCATAAGTTATCACGATTCTATAAAGTGCTGATTTAGTATTAAATATTTCAGAAACGAATAGAATAGCAGTTATAAAAACAATTTCTTTTATTGCTCGTAATTATCAAGTTTAATAGATTTTTATTCATTTCTGATATTATTAGTTCTCTAGTAAACATTTTCATTTGTGTAACTGATTTTATGCACGCAAGAATAACAAGATAACATTAATATTAATATTACTATTAATATTAATAATAATGCAGTTAATTTAGCACGTCTGGCTGTTAAACTCATGCAAGTATGAATAAAGAAGAATTAACATATCCTGAAAAGGCTGAAGTTTCGACTCTAACAGGTTCAATAGTATCTAATTACAACCGGTAAAATCTTCCACCAGTAATATCGAGCAAACCATCCACCTCCTTATATAAATGCCTTATACTCTGTTCACACTAGAAACTTAAGATATCTCAGACCGCCAGTTTTGAAGTGGTACCCTCCCGGAATTGGATGCCTGTTCACATCGATAAACTTCCCTTAAGATATCTCAGTAGCGTCATTGTGTCTGTGATCTGATCAAAAGTAAAGTATGCGCATGCGTTTAAAATTGAAACAGCCGCAACAGCCAATCAGTAACAGCGAAGCTTCATAGCCAACGAGAGTGAGTGGTCGTTCCTGTATCTAGCCGAAGTAAGTCGAAATTCACTGAGAGAGTTTGTGCAACTCTCTCAGAGAGTTCGGCGGCCTAAGATATCTTAAGTATCGTAGTGTGAACATAGTATTAGTCATGAAGAATTTTTTCATAATTAAAATTAAAATATCTATTTTGTTTTCTGAAAAAAGTTCGCCATAGCGGTAGTTAGGCACTTCAATTATATCATATTGTGTGGGAAACATCCACCAGTAAAAAAGAATAGACATTTTTAGCGTATTTATGGCATAAATATTGCAAGAATAAGCCATTTAACAAGATGAAAATTTTTATTAAAATTTAATGATTGAAGTTTGCACAGAAGGTAATGATGTCTTGTTGATACGATGGAAACAAAATAGCTGCCATCTGGTGGCTACTTCATCGAGTCACTTCACTCGTAACTGGCAGACACTAAACTATTTGTCTTCTCTTCGTTATTCACACCTCCCATCTAAATGGAGGGCGGACGATATTTTTTTTTCATCATAGTGATATGAGATTTTGTGGAATTATACATTTTACCACAAGTATGTAGAACATTTTAAAAGAAATCTCCAATCTTTTTATAATTTTAGGATTTTTTTCAAACATCAAATTTTAAAACTAAATTTTAAAATGTTCCATGCATCTTAATTTTTGAGATATTTCTTCGATTTTGCATTTTATTCACTTAGAACTCTATTAAAAACAAATCTGTGAATCAGTGTTTTAATACCCTGTATTTTAGAAAATTATTTTGAATTTGATATCGATTTTCATCAAAATTTTGCATTTTAAACAGTTAAAAATCAAATGTAATTATCTTAATGAGGTGGAATTTTAAAATGTATACACAGTTTTTTTTAAAGCAATATCAGGATTCTTCCTCATCAATTTCATGAATTTAGATCGAAAATAATGATGCATTGAGGATTTCAAAAATCGAAAAACGTTGAAAATTCAGTTTCGAGGAAAACAGATTTAAAGTCTATTAAATGGCAGTAATATTGTTTGCGTAAGTGTTCAATCGCTTGTAAATTTGCGAAAAATAATCGCATCTGTATGCGATTTTTCGCAAATAGCTCAGAACAAATTTGAGAATAATAAAATGCACAAAAATGATTTTCGATTTTAGGGCCGATTTCTGGTTAAATAAAGGCCCATGGTTTCCTTAAGGTAGCTGCTGCGTTCGAAGCGCCTTTTTATGTACAATAGTGAATAAATACACATATGTTTCGTTCAATTTTAATATAGAATTATGAAAAAACATAAAACCTTAGCAATATCCTCATAACAGTTTTAAAAACTATTTTTTCTGCAATTTTTTTAGCAAAATTACAGAGAACATACATTCAATTAAACTAAATATATTTCAATTTCTTTGTACTACGTAGTACTATTACATTTACTTGTGCACTGTACTAGGCGTTTTAAAATATCACCAAAACTAACTGAACTATTTCAAAATATGTCAAAAAATAGATATTTTTTATTAAAGAAAAATATCATTTTTAGACTTTCGTTCATCTGACGAAACCCTGTTCATCTCACTCCTCTGTCTATTTGTCTGTCCGTCACAGAGCTATATATGTTGAGGCTATAACTATATATGTTATATAGGAGGATAGAACTATATATGTTGGAGGCTTGAAATTTTGCATTCTTATAGCTGAACACCTCACTTCAAACGACAAATTATAAAATTTTGAAAAACTCTTATATTTTACTCTCTGGGCTCTAAGTTGTGTATTTTAATCTTTTTGTTCTAACGGAGCCGCTAATTAAGTTGAAGACTTGAAATTTTGCACACTTATAGCTGAACACCTCATATCAAACGACAAAGCATAAAATTTTGAAAAAGTCTCATATTTAACCCTCTGGATCCTAACTTATGTATTTTAAGCTTTTTTTTTTTTTCTAACTAGGCCCCTAATTAAGTTGAAGACTTGGAATTTTGCATACTTAAAGCAGAACACTTGTGATCACAAGAAAAATCATAAATTTTTCTAAAAGTCTTGTATTATTGACACCTCCGGGCTCTAACTTGTGTATTTTAAACAATTTTTTCTAACTCAGTCCCTAATTAAGTTGGAGACTTGAAATTTTGCATAGTTATAGAAGAACACTTGCGATCACACGAAAAATCATAAATTTTCAAAAAGTCTTATATTACTTACGTATAAGATAAGTTAATCATGATAGATAGATATTAACCAGATCAAGTATAGTAGAAAATATTTAATAAGAAAAAAGATCATTGCATTATGAATTTGGAATATAGTTATAAAGAATTTGAATTATTAACCTATCATTTACTATTAAAAGAGATTACACATGAATAATAAAACACATATATATATACGTTGTACGCGATTATTTATTATGGCAAACATGAATTAAATAAATAAATAAATAAATAAATTGCAATTAAACAGATCATATGAATATGATAAACTTAAAATACTCAAAATGAAAAAAATACATGATCCTGAACAATTTTTGAAGAGAACAATATTTCTTGACTAATCTAATTATTGATTATCACAAATAACGATGCATGGCAGGCATTGAGCACTATAATTGAAATTTAATATTGGATAAAACAACCTATCCATTGAGAACTTATGTTTTGATGTGCTCTATTGCTGAATCACACATTATGCAAATCTGATTTAATCTCATGGTGATGTTTGGCGATATCTCTGCTAGGAAGCACTTAAGATTTCAGCGATCATGTACTGCTGCTCTTTCCTCATATTTCATTCACCATGTGATTTTTATCACCATGTTAACATATTTTAATCACCATGTGATTTTCATCAGTCTTACAAACACATCTTGACTTTAATCACACTTTTTTGAGGTACCGCTTGCACACAAATTATTTGGATGATTTAAACTTGCAGCACAATATAACGGAACTATTAATTTCTCTTTTGGTAGAACACCATCTCGCAATTTGCGAAGAGTCACACAGAAACAAATGTTGAACAGCGCATCGAAACACAGATGCAGAGCTTAGGATTTCTTCGGACACTAGTTTTACACTTAACTTATGCTGAGGATTTCTCTACAGAATGTCAGTCTATTCATTGAATTAAACTTCAGAGAAAAATAACTTAACTGTTTTTCAAAGCATTCAAAAATTTGCTTGCCAACGCTACAGCAAAGAGATACCACTACCTCTTCGCTGGGCGCGGCCGACCAACAACTAATTTTTTCCCGCTCAAGAAAGTGGTTCCCAAACCGCCGTCGAAAGCTAGGGAGAAAAATATCATTTCTCCTCTACTGCTTCCCTGGTCTGATAGTCCAGTCATTTGGTAGAAAATAGGGGAAAGTTTTGGTGTAGTTTTGATATTTGGTGCCTTTATGTTTTTGGGGTCGCTGAACACGAATCTGAATTTTGCCAACAAAATTTATTCCGGAAAACACTTTTTTTTGGCAAATAACTGGAAAAAACGGGATTTTCTTTGTTTTTTCAAAATAACTTTATAATTATGCATTTTACGCAAAAGCCCTCTATACATAAATTAAAGAGGATAAAATTTTCTACATTTTATGTATTAAAAGTGTTTTTCTCTGATCAATGGTTTAGCCGTGACAACGCCGCAAAAATGGGTGTGAAAATAAACATTCTGAGAAAACGGGAATTACGGCAGTGCACGGTGGGTGATTTACCGATTCTAGCTGGCCATAATTATTTTTGGCGTCAATATAGTCGCATCGCCATGAAATTGAAATATGTTATTGATATTCACTATTGAATGTTAGGTATTGTAAAATGTTGCGTGTAGCAGTCATAATTTCGTTACAGGAACATTCAAAAGTATTTCATTATATTACGGCCTATGGGGAAAAATCGTTTTTTTTTTTTTTTACAATAATGTTTCATAATTTCAAAAACTTTGAAATTTATATACATATGTATGAAGTGCACTACAAGATGATTTCTTATAGAATATGGTATGGGTAGTATTTGTCGATCATTTACAGGGACATTAAAAAGAATTATGTTACATTACGGTCTATGGAGAAAAATTGTTTGTGGTGTATTTTGTTCATGTTACACCTTTTCAAAAGTATTTAAATTGATATATATCTCCGAGGTACTCTATAAGATTCTTACTATTGAATATGATGTGCCATTGATCTTTCATATACAGGGGCACACAAAATAAATCAGTTATATTTTTCTCTGTATGAACAATAATTGATGGAAGTGCATTTTCAGTTGTGGAACACTTTTTAAATTTTAAAAATTGCATACTATTTAGCGTGTATAAATTCTATAAATCATATATAGATAATATGCTGCACAAGACATCTATATACCTCTTATTGCCGGAAATTGCTAACGAGGAATTTTCAACTGCGCTATGCGTTCACTAACAGTTCTAAATTTTAGCATATTGTGAATTATATGATAAATCTATAGTTCATATACAGGGATGTACAAACTTTTCAGCTATTTTTCGATTTTGGTTGAAATTGTGTTTTCAAACGTGTTATATGTTTTACAAATTACTACTTAGACATCGTTTTTCACGTTATTAAACTATGAAGTTTTATTAAAGTAGCCCGAATGCGTTAAAAAATGTTCCATAATCTGATTGACGCATGATTTTACGTTATTCTTGATAATTTTAATGATACTTTCTTAACGGTATGGAAGCTAAAGTGATAAAACTATTTTTCTATTATTATAACAAATTCTAAAATTTCTTTTTCTAAAATTTAAGGTACGGGGTAAACATTCGACAGCATTAATGAAAATTGCTGTGTTGCATATTCTGTTGTATATTCATATTTATTTCTGCACAAACTTTACAGAAAACCTAACAGGAACATTATGTAAAGATAGGGAATCATAAGATATCATGATTAATATATCATGAGAAAATGCTTACATTATGTTTTGCATTGTATCAAATCTGAATTTGGAGAATTTGTCTGGATCAATTTTGTAACCACCTAGAATTTGCACCCAAGTAATATATTTTAAATGATTTTGTCCCGATATATCTACATACAACTGGTAATTTTTGTTCAAATTTGGTCATAAATTTAAACATTTCGCTCTTGCAAAATTTCATGTGCTCTTCATTGTAATTTTCTTCTATAAACAAAATATTTTGAACCAAATTTACATTTTCGTTACATTTTAAATCTTGTTGCCGTTGCATAATGGTGCAAAAATATATTTATGTGACTAACTTAAATTCTACTGTCTTTGATAAAAAAAAAAAAAAAAAAAAAAAAAAAAAAATGGTACTTGAACTAAAATGTCAAGAGAAAGTCATGCCAGAAGGTATCAAATATTTTTATTAAAAAAACATTTATTTTATACTGTTGGTAGTAATAAAAAACACCCACTAATTCTAGACGTCTATTTTCTATGCTGTAGATGTCGGTGAAAAGCAGGGACCCTCAAGTAAAAGAAAGCGGAAATAATATTTTTTTTGTTTTTTAAATAAATGTACTTACTAATGCACATGTTTATTTATAATTAAATAATGATTCATAATGAGTCGTCCTATTTATTATCAGCAACTTCATTGTAAAATGTAGTCATTCATATAATCTTTAGTATAATTTATTGTCAATGCTTGTGTAAAATTGTCAGTTTTCATGTTAAATCTACGTATAGCGGCGTAATTCCCGTTTTCTCTGAATTTTTTGATTTTCACTCCCATTTTTATGGCGTTGTCACGGCTAAACCATTGATCAGAGAAAAAAAAAACTTTTAATACATAAAATGTAGGAAATTGTATCCTCTTCAATTTATGTATTGAGGACTTTTGCGTAAAATGTATAATTTTGAAGTTATTTGAAAAAACAAAACAAAGAAAATCCCGTTTTTTTTCCCGTTTTTTGCCAAAAAAACGTGTTTCCCGGGATAAATTTTGTTGGCAAACTTCAGATTCGTGTTCAGCAACCCACAAAACACAAAGGCACCAAATATCAAAACTACACCAAAACTTTCCCCTATTTGTCCTTTTTGAGCACCTAATGCCTGGACTAAGACTTCGGAAGAGGGAAAGGGTGATTCACCTGTCACGTCTGCCTCTGCGAAGACTTGCTATTCCTGTGAAAACGCGGATGATTGGTTACATTCTTGCGTGCGTTCGGGATGTGAATTATTGCTGTTTTTTTTATGAGAATATATGCTTTCAGTTCACTGTTTATTTTTAATATGAAGATGCAATCTATGTAGATAAGCTTTTTCCCTACATCTCCTCCCCCCAACAGGGAAGAAGTAGCACCAAGATTTGAAACGGAGGAAAAAGAAATTGTTCAAAAGTGTCAATCAAATATCAAACATAATCTCTAACTGTTGTTGAAGCCAGTACTAAAATATCCATGAAAAATTCCTGTGCTATCTGTTACTATGCACAAAAAATGCTATACATATTATATTCATTACACAATGCAAAAAAAAAAAAAAAAAAAAAAAAAAAAAAAAAAAAAAAAAAAAAAAAAAAAATCTTGTATTTACACACAAAAAGAAAATTATGTACAGATTATGTAGAAAGAAATGGCATTACCATCATCATTATTTTGCAATACATTAGTGAAATTTTATACATTTATATTAATTGGAAGGATTTAAGTTTTAAAATTAATGGAAATCAACAGAACCAACACAAATTACAAGTCAGATACCCGGGGAAAAATTACTATGTATCTAATTTAATTTCTTTTTCTCTACAACTTACCTTTCCGGGCTATAACAATTTTTCTAACCTCTCCCCATTGCGTCCAGTGGGTATTTTTCTAACTTTTACCAACGCACTTTGACCACTATTTTATATTATGCACATAGCCTTACATATTTTAGTTCCACTTTTTACCTGTAGGGGCGCCTACCTATCTCGGGTGCTATGGTCCGATCCCCTCTATAGTGGCCGAGAGGTTCTGCTCTCGAAGCTGGTAGACGGGAGGTGCTGGGTTCGATCCCAATCGCACCCGTCGGCCTAATCGTTCGGAGTTTTCGTGGTTTTCTTCGAGCCGTGGATCTTCCATGCGTTAATACGGATTAGGTTCCCTTAGAAAGACCCCCACGGAGGGCACTCCCCCCGGGCCTATATCCCTCGTGTAGATAATTGGCCGTCAAAAATCAACCCAACCCAACCCGATCCCCTCTACTAATATATCTATGGATAGGTTGTAAAACGGAGTTTCGTGCGGATAGAGGTTTGTGTAGAATAGAGTGCGCCCCACTGGTTGCGAAATGTGGAACTAACAAATTTTGCAAAAGTATAGAGTATTTGAAAGAAATATTAAACGAAACCCTATGTGCGAGCTGTGATCACACTTACCCAGTTGTTTTATTGAACTACCTATAAAATAACTACATTATCACATAGAGCTTAGATTCTAGTACAGAACATAGTGAGTAATATGGAAATCATTTTGAGAAATTTTTTACTGAACTATTTTAAAATATTTTATGAAATTTAGTTTATTGTGCATAAAAATAACGGAAAAATGGATTTTCGAGAAAGCGCATTTAAAGATTTCTGATATATAAAATTATTCTAGAAGTGGGAATTTAGGTTTATTAGAGTTTTGTGTGTCAACAACGTAACAAAATTATGCATAGAAGCATTGTTTACATTGTTCCTGGCCTTCCTGCTCACTTCCGGTATTTGACTCATTACTTCCAGTTTATTAAATTGACCTTAACTCCTCTTCTAGTAATCGTAGAAATAAAAAATAAAACATATTTAAATTAGCATACGATTGCTCCTTTAAATAAAACATAAAAACGAAATCAAACATTTTTACAAAAACGGCCATGTTAATGTACTCAGAAACATTAGACTTATTTGTTGAAAACGAACGAAAATCTTTGCTTTAGATTTGATAGCATTAACTACTAGGAAACATTTCCAAAAGTTACGGGAAGCAAAAAAAGTTTATTTTTATAAGTACTTATTTAAATACAGAAAATCCACTGACTTTCGAGGTTTATGAAGATAAAGGAACGATTATTTTGAATTGTAGATAACATGGTAAAGGTTATTTTATAATCCCGACTGTGTTTACTCTATATTTTAGGCAGAAAAAGAAACAGTTTTCTTTTTCACAGTGTATTTAAACTAACCGCTGCAATGCAAAATCATTGTCTAGAATTCAATTAGGACATGCGTTTCCCTTAACTCCACGAATACGGCCGTACGTCATTATCATTTGTAGTTTTTAAGAATTTACAGCTTGAAGTTTCTATTTATTAAATTTTGCTTGGTACCGTACAACCTGCAACTTTACAGTAAAACTTGCAACTTATTATATACCGCAATATATTTAAGAAAGTTACATTAATTTCTGAAAATGTCATAAAAATGTTGTATTATTTATGAAGTACCAGTGAATAATTTTGTTATAAAGAAAACTATATATGTTAATAAAGAAAACAATAAGAACAAAGTCATAATTTTTTGTTACAATGTTTATACTAGAAACGTAATTTGTTTTACTGCTTTTTTATGAAATGACTTTCCTAAAGTATACAACGCATTAGATCGGCGTCGGATGCACAGACCATCACTTCACCGAGCTGGTGGCTATAATTCCTGGATTAGACAAAACTCGATTTGCATATTAAAATGAAACTTGTCTGACAAGTCATATCTTGGTGGAAACCACCTTCAGACATTATATAAGTTGTTGATCGGTAGGTTTATCATTGTTCTTTCCTGCACACAAATGTATGAAAACAAAGATAAGTGGAAACATAGAAACACAATGTTAAACCTACCAATTAAACATTAAAATAGTGTTTACAGATGTTTTTTACCATGTTTTAACTTAGCAGACCAGCTGAATTTTAATACGCGGTACAAGCTTTACCTAATCATGGCTTTTTAGCCGTCAAGTCGATGAGTTGATTGTTTGAATAGCCTCTTCCCGGTCTAAATATAAAAATAATATTTAACAATTGCAACGTTCTATCTCTCTTAAATTTACTTAGAATAAAACACCCTATAGGTTGTGTAAATAAATGAGTAAAATATGCGAGAATGCGTAATAACATCATATAACGCAAAAAGTAATACTATTAACTTAATTTTTGTAACTTCGATGGCATTTTTATATCATTTACATAAACTCGAATATATTATATTAAATTCCAAAATAAATATTCAATTCGATACATTTCTAATTAAGCTAATTTGAATTTGAATAGTTTCATGTTAGATTAAGCAAACTTATCGTAGATTTTCCGAAACAATAATAAATACATTTAAATAATTTTGATTTCAAATTTCATCATTAAATAAACGTTATTAAATAAAGCAACATACAGCAATTATAAGTTTAAACACTATTGTGTTTTAATCTTTCTTTTAAAGTAAATGATTGCTAGATGTATTTGAACAAGGTATTAAAAGCGCACTTCCTTTTCGCTCGAAAAATTTCAATGATTTAAAATGAATGATTCAGAACTTTGTATGCAAGCGATTGTTATAGCTCTACATTCTGCTTTCGAAATTACATTTGAAGCAGAAGATAGCATTCCGATTACAAAGTAAAATTTATCATGACTGCTGAATAGAAATTCTCGTTTAATACAATTGACTGAATGTATCAACATTTACATTTTGAACCAGCTGGATGTATCATTATGTATGAATTTGCTTATTTTCGATGTAACTTTACAACGTATCGATTTCCTGCAGTTTGTAATAATTTTGAAATGCAGTTTACATAAAAGATGATACTCAAAGTCATTAAATTACGTTTTAGCATTTTAGTATTCACGTAAATTGTAATCTGGATTTTTTGTAATGTAAAGAATTTATTCCCATTTTTAATTGAATTTAAAATTAAATTGTGATTCATTGAGTATATAAAATATAATAACAATCATGGTGAATATACAGTGTGTCCAATAAATCAGGTGACTATTAAAAACATATAAAACTGAAATAATTCGGTATATACTAATGCATTATCAGAAATTTATTCTAATAAAAGTTGTTTTATTATTGTTATAACCATTTGGTAGCAATATTTGCCAATGGATTGTGCTGAACAATATGTAAACAAATAATCATTTGATAAAAAAGCGTATTTCTATTTACTTAAGATGTACATATCAAAATATTTATTGCAAATTAGAAAATATTTTTACAAATATTATATCCAATGATATTTAACTTTCAACATTTTAATGCAAATTATTCAGCTCTATAAATGTGAAATCAAAATATCACAAACAAATGTGTTTATTTTGAGATGCAAAATAATAGAAGAGCACTGAACATAATATGAACCACAGGACCGTAGAGTTGAGATGAATATAAGTAAAAGATAGTTGTATAATAAAATAACATGAATGTAATTTGTTTAAAGAACAAAATTTACTATTTTTGAAATGTTTTTTAAGCACTTAATTTTTAACACTTTCCAACGTAGTTGAAACTTGTTTATAAATTCGATTTATCCGTCTGTCGGCCTATAAATCTGTCCGTTCTTTATCTAACGTGACTGTAGTGTCATGAAATTGATATACTACTGGGGACTTACCACGGCATGTTCGATATTGAAAAATAAGTTTGTAGCATTTAAAATTCAGTTACAGGAACTTTAAAAAGAATTTAGTTTTATTACGACCTATGCTGAGATATCGTTTGCACTGTATTTTAATGGTATCGCACAATTTTAAACATATTGTAATTTGTGTATATCACGGAGGTGTACTACAAATCGCTTATTGTAGGATCTCATCTGCCTATAATTTATCCTTCATTTACAGGGACACACAAAAGTATTTGTCTTCAATACTGCCTATGAAGAACATTTGTTGGAAGTACGTTTTCAGTTGTAGCACGCCCTTTAAAAATTAAGTATCGTTTTGCATATTACTTAGTGGGTATAAATTCTACTGATAATATGCACAGCTACACAGAAGATCTCAAGCACATTCCCACTTATTGTCGGAAATGGCTGGATCGAAATTTCCCCTTTTGCTATGGTTTAATTGAACTTACGTTTTCCAAACTATCTCGTATACCCTATAGACCATATGCCGCGCTGTACAAAAAAAAAAAATCGGATATTTTTCCGACTATTGTAGGTAACTGCAGTAATTGGGTTTCCAACTGCTTTGTGCATTTTCTAAATAGTTAATTTAGACATATTTCAACTTAAAAGTTGCAAAGATTTATTACAGTATTCTGAATGTGCTTTATAACATATGGTGTTTCTTGTTCTTGTTAATATGTCCACAAGTGATGTAATAATAAAGACATTAATACAGCTGACACAAAAGATACAATTTGTAAGTTACTGAGAGAATCTTTATAATTATCCAATATATATTATTGAATGATGGAGTTTAATAAAGAAAGAAGAACGAATTTAGAACTAATTGTGTTTTCAGCGTTTTAATTACGTCAAGAATTTTCGCCAAGATTACGCCAAGAACAAGATTATTTGGGGTGGCGGTCATACTCAAAACTGGTTTTACCGAGATGAAAATAAATGTTTCTTATTGTAGGGATATTTGATATTTGATTTTACTTCTCTCAACTCCTTTCGATGTCGAGTATTTTATTTGAAATTCCTATAACGAAAAATATTCTAATAAACATGAAATAAAAATATTCAGATGATATTACAAAGTTCTCCCGAAAATGTCAATGATATGCACCGATTCTTTTTTCACTTGTTGAAGATTTTTTATCTATGTGATTTTGAATGGAAGAATTTGACACTCGCTGCATTTGTCTTGCTCAACATTACACGGTTTTTAACAAAAATCTACGGAAGGCATGGAATAACACACTCAGTATTTCTGATTGAAATTGTGATGTAATATCAGTAAACTCTGTCTGTCTCAGCATGAGCTATCATACAGTACTATCATATCATAGCATGAACTATCATATCTATCATATCAGAAATGTTCTTAACGGACGAAATAAACCTTTGTCACTAATAAAAGCAATATTTACTTTTATACAGATATTATCATCGATGCAACGTTTAATTTGTACTGTTTTAAGGCAAACTCATACAGCTCATTAATTTAAAATCAAAATAGAAAAACATATTATTTGTTTTTGCGAAAAACATAATTTTTAATATATTAACGCAAAGTATAATAACATGCGCATTAATATAAAAAATGTATCTCGTGCAACGTAAATAAATTTAATGCTCAAGTATAAGATATAATAAATCCATAACTTAGATGAATTTGATAGGATTATCAGAACAGGCGATTTGTATCACCCAAGTAATGAAAAGAAAACATCTTATTGTGTTATTAAAATAAAATTACTTTAAAACAACAATGTGTAAATCAGATTACGTTACATTCAGAAAGCAATTTTGATTTATAGTGAAATGCATTCTCTATAGAGGAATA
The DNA here is from genome assembly GCA_963932465.1 of Maratus speciosus. NCBI lineage: Eukaryota > Metazoa > Arthropoda > Arachnida > Araneae > Salticidae > Maratus > Maratus speciosus. Next base: position 594,582,325 of record OZ010789.1, on the reverse strand, counting down.
TACATTTATTAGAGCAGAATTTGTTTACATACTTATTTTTTCAATCTTTCGTTGGAGAAAGTTAAAAATTTATATAACATGCCATTAAAGAAAAAAAAAACATTTTTTTAAACTATAGCTTTGAAAATACATTATCCCAATTCTTTTTCGTTTGCCGTATTTAATGCCTTTGAAGATAGCTATCAATTTATCTTATAAAATTATGCAATTTAGACGTTATTTTAAAACCTTCAAAATGCTCTCTTGTGAAATGCTGTCATGATTTCATTTTTTTTTCTTTGTATAATGTTTTTGTTTCTCTAAATAGTCTCAAGGAGTTTAACGAATTACAAATTATTAGAAATTAAGTGTGATTTTTTTTCAAATTATTTTATTAAAAAAAATTAATTTTGCTAAAAGAATTAGCAAATACAAAATTTGCTGTAATCTTCGAAATGCTTTTGAAAGATTTTTTAAACTTTAGTCGAAAAGTTATTTATTTAATGAATTTTAAATATGTGCTTACGTAGAAAACTTTTGTAGGTAATTTCGATTTGTTTCATTAATTAATTTGAAAAGAAGTTTCAGATTAAACATATTTTATAGGATAATACTGATTACAGTAAACATTAAATAAATTAAAAATTAATGAAGTTTATTTTAATTATTGTAAATGTATCTTTATTTCTGTTTAGACCTTCGTACAAAAGCCTCTATTAAGTCAATTATTAATTTATCGCTCAGCAATTGAAAAACATACATTTTATTACTACATACTAGAGAATGTTCTATTCAAAACGCTTATATAACTCTCTGTACTCACAACGACATAATATATATATATATATATATATATATATATATGTGTGTGTGTGTGTGTATTATTTTGTTGTATATATATATATATATATATATGTGTGTGTGTGTGTGTGTGTGTGAAGCCAGAGTGTAATTTCAAACAATGTTTCAGATAAAATTTCTTTATGGCATAATCATTTTTAAATTACACATATTAAAACTGGAAGCAATTAAATAAAACACATTTGCTTGCTAGGTACCATAGAATTTCCTTGTCAAAAGGTTTATAAAACTCTTTGTACTTACCAAGAAATAAAAAAAATATATATGAAGCTAAAGAGAGTTTGAAACAATGTTTCAGAATAAATTGACTTTAAATTAAAATTTAAATTAAATTAAAGAATCTTTAATAATAAATTCAGCACATTTATTTAAAAAAAACAGTTGTCGGGGTTCATTTATATATCTGTAAATCCGTGGTTGAATTTCAAAAAATTCTTATACGTATTTTGATGATGTCAAAACACAATTTCAATACGGTATATATCAACTGAAAATATAAATATTATTTAGTTATGAATATTAACAAATATATTGAAATACTCGTATATAGACAGTATTAAATATTGAAAATCAATGTTAGTGTAACTCTGGTGTCGGTCATTATCAGGAAAACGAAAATTTTGGCTTCGAAAAAGACGGAATATTTTGCTGTGATTTTAATCCCCTAATTTTTGTGTTAATAAAATGTTTGCGCATCTAGCATTATGAGAAAATATTTTGCAGAAATCATTTGCCTGATTTATGGCTTTAATTCTAAGACCGAGTGAATTTTTTTACGGTTTTAAAAATGATTTAAACTAAAATTTTACTTTAACACAATTTAACTTATTTCTTTAGCTTGTTTTTCTGTACTATATATTTAAATAACTACAGAAAGAAATTTCTGGTACGAGTCGAAAAATTTTGGATTTGGTAAGATCAAAATTACTCTTATGGCGGTTTTACTGGTAATTAATAAATTTGATTTCTAGTGTGGTATGGTAGTGGTATGGGATTATACAATTAGATAATTTTGAATTTTTGCACAGTCTTTTCTTTCCTTTTATCGTTTTGGAAGAAGCATTTCTTCAGTGGTTATTATTATTTTTTTACCGATTTTGAGTATAAGAAATAACGTTTAAATTTTTTAGTAACCTCAAATGAATGGGTTGGGGATGGTAGAAGAACTCCATTAACACATATTTTTTATTATTATGGTTCGACTTTAAATGATTTAAATGAAATTTAGAAATTTTAAAATTAAGAAATTTGTCATTTCTCTGGTTTCTTTGTCACTACCATGGTTTCAAAAAGAAATGGTAATGACTACCATTTTTAATGTTGTGTTTGATTTTAGACTTAATTATAATGATTAAAAGTTTATAGTATTTACATTGAAAATAGTCCCAGATCTCTTTAGACTATAACTAACAAATTATTAAGTTCTATTGTTATAATTTAGTAAGATGAAACATGGCGAAAACTCATAAAAAAAAACATTTTTCCAAATTTTTGAAAAAAATAGTATAAAAAAGGAACAATACTATCCATTCCAACAAAAAAATCACTTCCTGTTTGTAAGGGCGTGCGTTACCCTACAATATAGCAACATAAAGAGTATTTTAGACTCTAGTGGTGAATTATGAAAGCAAACACTTTGAATCAAGGTAATGACGAGTAACTCCAGTAACAAAGATTTAAAGATAATTAAACTATTTTTTCATTGAAGTTGAAATGCTAATTATATTAGAAGTAAAGTGATAAAACTTTATTACATTAAGCTCTTTTTTTCTCTAAGAATCTCCAACACTACAAAATATTCCTATGAACTATTACATTTGAAATTAGGAACAGGACATGGTAATGACATTTGCAACCTTTTAATTGTTTAAATATTCAAATTATTATTTTCACACGTTCATATTATTTAACAATGCAGTTTATTACGGTATTTTTTAAAATAAAATTAAGACATTCATATTGGGCAGAATAAATTTCATTTATTCGCTTCAGGACATAAAATTTCCCTTTTCCTGATACCCACATAGATGTATTCATTTCTAAATAAGATATAAATTTTGAAGAAATAAAACAATGCTAACATATTCGTATTTTAAATATTTTTAGTTAATAATCCGTCTTATAAATTTAAGCTTTTAAACAATGGGACATCTGACATTAAGGAATATGAGACAAACACATTTTGATACATTAAGTTTACTAGTCACTTAGCTTCCGAATTGCCCTCGCTGAAATTAAGTCTATGGGTGTGTCATCCATCCGTAAATTTGAAAAATATCCTCAAAAAGTCAAGACTTTTAAATCATTTTTTCTATGTACTCTTTTTAAAAAAAAATGTCTCTTTTTTTCTTTAGGTGTCAAAATATTTCTGAAATAAATACGTTTATGTGAACTGCTAAAATCTTACATTTCGTCGTCTTTTGGCATGTAAAATATTAAATTAAGCACAGATTTTAGAAATATTTTCAGAACTAAGAAAAAAAATAAATATCTTTTAAGAAGTGTGCAAAGAAAAATAGGAGGCAAAAATATTTATTTACCAGGAAATATTTTAAATATACTTGTGCATTCTACGCCCGTAGGTTTAACATTATGGACAAAGATTCTGAAATTGACTGACTAACAGTCTTAAGGATATATTATGCATTAGGACAGTAGAAATAATCAAATCGAGCATTTTTCCTTTCGTCTAAATTCACTGTTACATGAAAATTTAACGAAATTTCAAATATTTACGTAGTCTGAATCCTAACATAATATCTAGTGGTCCTTAAAAAAACTTTCTTTTTTATGTTTCTAATACACTAACTTAAATATCGCAATTAAATATCAACAATTAAAGAGTATAGTGCATTTTTTTCAGTTTAACTCTGAGTTACAGTTATTAGCGAATATTACAAAAAGCAGAATTTAAAAGCATCTTCCCCTCATCTGGATACTCAAATACAAAACTGAACAACAATATGTATGTATAATTTACAATTTCATAAAACATATGTGTTCATTTCTACAGAAGTCAAAATGAGATTTTTCTATAACGTTTATCGAAAAAATAGCACTGCAGCGACCCCTGTTTAATGATAAAAACAAAACTAAATCAACCAAGTATTAAATAAACATCTCAAATATTATATCAGATGAAATTCTATCCTATGCATGTCGAGATAAGCTATCACGGAAATAAGGAAAACCACACTACAACGGTTCCAGCTCGAAATTAAATAAACATTAATTTATGTATAATAAAATATTTATTAATAAAATAATAGTTATTATTCTATTAACAAACTACCAGATTTTCAAGTCTGAATCCTAAGATAGAGTATAATGGCCATCAGAAAACATTGTTTTTATTTTATTTTTTACAGCCTAATCAAAATATCGCTATAATACATCAACAATTACCGAATATATTACATTTCTTTAAATTTAACTCGGTGTTACGGTGAACAACGAATACAAAAAGTACAATTGCACAACACGTCAGTATTGAAATACAAAATTAAACAATCTATATATTTAATTAAGAATTTCCTCTATAAAATTTAGTTAATTTCTGCGGAATTAAAAATGAAATATAGCTATAATATGCATCACAAAGAATAGCATTGAATCGTCCACTGTTGTATGATAAAGCCAAAACCAAAACGGGCTGATATTCAATAGACATCTTACATAATAAATTTGGAGAAATTCTATTATATTTATACCGATATAAATTATCACGCAAATACGGGAAAAAAAAAAAAAAAACAGTACAGAATTTCCTCTTATTAAGCGTTACCTCCAGACCTAATAAACCTTAATATAATAAGCCTTAATATCCATCTATAACCAAACATGAAGTTTAATTAATTTCCACCCATTTAAATACGAAGTACAGCTATCAAAGAAATTATGAAATACCCTACATAAAAAAGCCATTTCTTCAGATATGCACAACAAAACGAAATCAGCGCCTATATCTACTGAGGTTAAATTATATATGAGGATTTAATAAATTCTAGCCCATACAAGCTAACATTTACACGTAAATATAATCAGAAAAAATACAGGATAGAAATGAAATCAGTTGTGTAATATACATATAAAAGTAATCAGCACAAATTAATCTAAGGATCATAGAGAACAGGAATAGGTAGCTTGATGAAATTCCATGGATTGGGCATTGATATCTTCCGTTCACAAAATGTGTATCTAACACGCAAGGAATACATAAAAATATTTTCTACAGTCTAAAAAAACCATTGTAGGTTTGCCAGAACAAACTCGATCACAGTGAATGTGCTGTATCTTTCTTTGGTTTCCTGACTATATTAACATGGAAAATACAGTAGTTGCATAAAATTAACAGCACAATGTGCTGGCAATTCGGACGCAAAAACAGGACAGCACAAACTGCTGTCGTCCAAATTGCCAACCCATTGCGGTGTTAATTTTACACAGCTACAGTATTTTCATTGTTAATATAGTCAGGAAACCAAAGAAAGATACAGCACATTCACTGCGATCGAGTTTTTGCGCGAGATGAACAGTACTTTGTACTGTAAAAATGTCGTTTTTTTTTTTTACAGTGTGTCCGTCTGCAGCACATACTAAATCGTATGAAAGAACTAAAGTAAGGAAGTAAAAAAATTCACAATCCCAGTGTGTTTTTCCTATATTTACAAAACGAGGTAAGTAAGAACGTAAAATCATACGTCATGCATAGATTATGAAATTCTTTCCGAAACATTCATGTTATAATAAAACTTCACAGTTTAATAGAGTGCAAAATTGTCTAAATAAGCAATTTATAAAACACATGAAATATCTGAAAAAGAATTTCAGCAATTACAATAAATAGTCGGAAAAAAATCTCAATATATTGTGCAGGTCTGTATACGATTTATAATTTTATCGTATAAAAAACGATATATTGTATAATAATCGTATGCTAAAACTTAGTTGAGGAAACGCAATGCACAATTGAAATTTCAGCTTCATAAATTTTTCTGAATAAACGTGAATGTACATGGATCTTTTGTACTATAGAATATATACACACGGATAATAGAGATAAACTCAGTTTCAATTTCAAACGGTTGCCACAACTGCAAATATACTTCCATCAATTATTGTTCATAAGGAGTACGAATCATTTCGAGTGCCATGAATATGAACACTGAATATCATGCACACCATATTCTATACTGAACATCTTGCAGTGCACCTAAGAGATATATTTGAATTTCAATATGTTTGAAATAGCGGAGCATTTGTAAAATACAAACGATTTTTTTCCATAGACCGTCATGCAACGGAATTCTTTTGAATATCCCTGTAAATAAACGAGGAAAGCTATGCATACCATACTCTGGAGTTAGCATCTTTTAGTGTACTTCTGAGAAAATTTCAATGTTTGAAATTGTGAAACATCATTAAAAACCACAGCGAACAATTTTCCAACATAAAGCGCAATGTGTACGGAATTCATTTGAATGTCCCTGTAACATAATTATAAATGCTTCATGCATCATTTTCAATATCGAATATGCCATAGTTAATCTCACTAACATGTATCAATTTCATGGTAATCCGGCTATATTTACGCATGGTAGAGTATGGACCGACAGACAGCCATACAAGCAAACGGATTCCAAAAACACATGTCATCTACGTTGGGAATTGTTAAAAGGAGTTTAACATTTAAGAATAGACGATAAAAATAACTTTTTTTTTAAAAGTAAGAATTAGTCACAGAGGATATGTGTCTGACTTACAAAAACAATATTTCGATACCATATATGGTATAAACTTTATAAAACTTTAATTAAATAATAGCATCTAATATAGCATCATATACCGAATAAAATATACCTCGAAGCACTTTTTTAGATTTTTATTTCGTTTTATGTTGTCTGCCTTCAAGTTCTATACAGTAACAAGTTTTAATGAGAGATATCTAAAAACAAATTGCATTCCTGAAAAAGTACGTGCTTTTAAGTTAAATTGAAAATATTAATTTTTAAAATTTGCTCACGGAAAGATAAATTCGACATCAAGAAGTCTGCGTATAAAAAAATGAAGTGCATGTCTGATAGATACGTGCGAAGAATACATAATGATATTATTTTTAAGAATGAAATATGCATAGAACAAAAAAGTAATGGATTTTCGAATATTCCAGAAAAAAATAGTTTATATAGTTGGTGTCTATTCACATTCAATTAAAAAGAAGTATTTTAATATACATATGCATACTAGCATACACGTACTGTACAGCATACATAACTAGTTGGATGTGCCAATCCTAAAACTTTCTTCTATCTCATATATTTTAATATTTCAAAATGTTATTACAAATGTCAATATTTCATATTTATTAGTTCAATACTATATCAACTTTGACTTTCATTTTAAATTTCTGCTTCGGTCAATTAATCGGAGTAAAAACGAGTTAATCTCGATCATGATATTTATTATAAAATAAACTTAAAAAAATATTACCCGACTTCAAAAAAAGCACTAAAAAAATTAAATAATGCTTTAAAATTCTCTAATGACGAGACGTTTTCAAATAACCACACATCGGATATCACTTATCGGCATAAAAACCTTAAATTTAATATGTAGAATTTAATAAAACACAAACATGGATTTTCTAGAGAATATTTTTTACAAGAGATTAATTTACATATTTATGTTTTAATTTACGAAAATATACATATAAAAAGTAATCAATTACTTTTTGAAGTTGGTATCAAACTATCTTAAGTATAGTAAAATCGTGAATTTATTGTACCTATTACCATGAATAAAGTGATGATGGCAATTATGATACAAAGTATAAAAAAAAAAAAAAAAAAATGCCCTATTTCTTCTGTAAATTACTTGTTTAATCATTACTGTTTGCGAATGTTTGGCATCACCTTCAAAAACTAATTGATTATTTTTTCTATGTATATAATGGTAAATTAAATCATAAATATGTAAATTAATATCTTGTAATAAATATTCTCTAGAAAATCCATTTTTGGTGGATATTAAATTCAACGTTTTTATGCCGATACATGATATCCGATGTGTGGTTATTCGAAAACGCTTCGTTATTAGAGAATTTTAAAGCATTATTTAATTCTTTTTAGTGCTTATTTTAAAGTCGGTTAATATTTTTGGGGGAAAAGTTTATTTTATTTCCTACTTTTTAGTTATTCGCTCGGTAATACATAATTATCCTGTTTTAAATATCTGCTGAATAAATAATTAATTTGTCATAGAAATTATAATTTACAAAAATTATTTATTAAATAAATAATTTTTTATAAATTCGTTGTAATTTCATTCGAAGTACTGATTTTATTAGCATTTAATACTTATGATATATTTTTTTAACGAGTACATTGTATTCAAAACAGTCTACATTCAAGAGTTATTTTATGTAGGATTCCGTTGTCAAGAAGCAAAATGCAGGTTATGTATTAAAATTTCTATTGACTCCTCAAGTATATTGTCCAGAATCCGGATAGATTTTTCGCTGTTAGCGAAATGCGATCGATTAATCAGAAGCTTACATTTTTGCAAACCTTTCGCTGTTTACTTCATACATGCAAAATGCAGACAACTGATTGGTCAATCTCGTCTCGCTAACAGTGAAAAACCTATCTGGATCCCGACCAAAAGTGCGGAGTTGCAAACATCTGAATTTTTGGATACCTGTAATTTTTATAGGGTATGTCCTTTTAAATTGCAAAAATTCTTCTATGAAATAAAATAAAATTTTCTGCACTAAAATATTGGCATCCAAAAGGCTGTAGACATTAAGTTTGTGAAATTTGTAGCATATGTAGTTCGTTCACAAGGATACACAAAATAATTCAGTCGCATTATGATCTATGAGGTAAATCGTTTCTATTGCCTTTTATTTAAAATAATTATTTAGATATCTCATTTCAGATAATTGAAAAATGCAATTTCCAGATCATGTTTTGCTGGTGTCACAGTAGCTGTTATACAGTGTATATAATCTGTAGCTAATGCATCAATTTTCATTTTTGCTTTAAAACATTTATATTAATTTCAAACTCTGATCGTCTAAGAAATTTTTCTGCAATTTTATGTAACTGCTTAAAAAATGAAGTTTCTTTAAATACTTTTCCAAAAGTTAGTGCGAATGTACATTTAGCATATATGCATTTTTGCAAGCTTATAAAACATAATTCTTTTTAAAATATTTTTCCAACAGTAATTTGTTTCCTGCTAACTGAGCTTTACGTGGCAGCTGTTAAGTTGGTTAAATGAAGAAAAAGTAAAACTTTTGTTGTGTAGTGTTACACTCCGTCTGAAAAGTATATGGACATGCGTTTCTTTGAAATAACTGTTCAATAAATAAAGCTATAATCCCATAATCTATAATAATAAGCATATGGAATCATAACATCAGCTTATTACAACAAAGAAATGAAGTATAAGTTCTGGAGAATTTTAATTAAAAAAAAACCAAATCAAAATTGACTGTCCTAGAAATATATAGACTTTTCGAGTATTTTGTATTCAAATTCCAATTTTGGATCCATTCCTTTGAATGATCTTTAAAATTATATCAGGAATAATTCAAACTAGTGTTTGGAGAATGCGTGGCTGAAAAGATAACCAATTCTATCCTACTTGTTGCTTTATTTCCTGAATAGACAAAAACAAACGACCATGGGTATACTCATCTCGTGCAAGTACTCTCGAAAGGATTTCAACAGGATTCAGGCGTGGACTGATGACCGGGAAGTCTATAACCGTCACTTGATTCTGCATCAACCAAGCTCTTGTTAAGTGAAAGATGTTAACTGACGCATCGTCCTGTTTGAATTCCCAGTTTCAACCTTCTGAAATGTTCCCAATTGGAAGTAGATTGCTTCCGAGGGCATTTTATAAATCCCTTAGTAATGCCGAACATTAAGAAAAACAATATCAGTTGTTCCGATGAGAAAGTACGTGCCACACGCCGTTAGAGATCCCCATTACTCCCTCCTCTCCTTATTGTCGACTAAAGAAATTGCGAGATTCTCGTCGTAGATCATTCCAATTGTACGCTCAACCACCAGAGATATCAATTTTGAATTTTTTCGTTACTGAAGAAAACATGTACCAATTCATCCGTAATGTATGTACTTTTTAGTCCAAAGTATACAAGTCTCTCCATGATGCAATTTAGCATAGGCGTCTAACAAATTTTGTGATATTTATGAATTTTGCGTGCCTGTTTGCGACGTTGATCACTAGATCTCAAAATGGGAAACGCTAAAGTCCTTGCAATTTCACGAACAGATTTCTTTGAGGTTTAAACTGCTGGTAAAAGCCCTCTATCTTGTCGCTGAGATGTTTTTCGGTCGGTTTTTGCAATTGCATTTTGGCTTTTAATTTTTTTTAATAAATGCCTGATCTAAAACGCTTTATTTGTTTGTACTTTACCACTTTTAGTCTTCAAACGCCAAATTTTAAGTATATCCCCTACAGAGAATAGAACGTTGCGAGGAATTTTCAAACTATTCGAGAATTGAACAGCGAATAGTGATTTTATAATTCAGAGTGGTTACGTTGCTTGTGCAGAAGGCGGAATATGCAAATTTTGTTGATACAGGGTTAAAAAAAGAGACAATTGTCATTGTCCATATATTTTTGGGACAGCTTATTTTGTAATTTTATTTTTTTAAACGATCTGCAATATAAGTATGATATATACTTGTATTATAATAAACTAACGTTATGATTTCATATGCTATTTTTTGTGATTATTGCTATGGTTTGAACTGTTATTTAAAAAAAAAATCATCTGTCCCGTACATTTTTGAGACGCACTCTACCTAATTTTCTAACATATGTAGCATTAAAATGCACACTCTACACTGCAAAAACAGACAAATATATCCTGTTTTAGTGAAATAAAATATAACCAGAGACGAAATGTACAATAAATCTTCTGATTTACCAAGCTTCCGAACAATGTTCGTTCTCTTTAGAAAATTCAGAAATCAAAATATTTTCGAATTTAGCGAAACATTTAGAATAACTAAGCTTGTTTTGCTGCCACTTATTTTCGGAAAAGTTTCCTAGTAGATTTTACATTGTATTAAATTTTTCACTACCCTAAAAATGTTAATGTTTTTACGATATTATAGATTCTCAAGTAAAAAAAAAATCATCTTGAAGAATACGTTTAGCAGACAAGAATTTTAAATTAACAACATTAACATTACCGTTAAAATTTTTATTACTTTGTTATTCTTGTATGAATAAATTCATCCCGCAGATTAAAATAGTTAATTGGGAATTGATAGCATACTTAAAATCGATATTTCGGTTTAAAAAAAACGATTAAAACACTATAAAAAATACTCGGAAACGTTTCCAAAAATCAGCAGCAACAAAACAGTTTTGTTTTTCTAAATGGTTCTTTAAATCCTGAAAATATATTTGTTTCTGAGGTTTCTAAAGATAAAGAATACTTTTAGTATTTGTAGATAACTCGGAATTTTTTTTTGTATATTTTCTATGTTTTTATATTATATTTTCGTAAATCAAGATTTGTCTTTTTTGGAAGTGTAATAATTATAGATAGACCGAAATGTAGGTTCCGTTTTCGCTTTCGGCCCACATGAGTTTCTCCAAAAATTAGTTCTCGGAGAAAACGTTGCTGAAAATTCGACAGAAAATGCACCGAAATTATCTGTATTCTAAAAATCTCGTTTCTTATTTCGGACATTTTCAGCATTACACATTGATTTGATTTTTTTCTGTTCAAATGAGACACTCTTTATTCATTGCTTTGAAATTCACTGTTTATAATTATCTGCCACATATGATTAAAGGCGTGAGTGCAAATTATAAAACAAGCAATGGATACATCACTAAACTTTGAAGAATCTTTTCACGCGAACTTTAAAAGCTGCACACGTAACAGTAATCCAAAATTTTTAGTTTGAAGCCGAAGTGTTTCAAATATTTTTTGATAAATTTCATACCATAGTTTAACATATGATCATTTACAAAAATCTATATAAAAGACAAATCGAGCCATGTATACATAAGCCATTTCTTAATTAGAGGAAATGCGTATCATTGGATAATCATTCTGTGTCATTGATAAATTAATTACATTTTATATGAAAATAAAAAGTCTGTGTTAGAGGCACTGAGAGCAAACTTGGACCACACTTATAATTAATTAATAATTGTAAATGTGTAATAAACACGTATAATTGATTAATAATTATGAATAAATATGTATGTATCAATTACAATAGAAAACGTTTTGGACATATTCGTTTTCGTCATCGTGTTTGGTTGAAAATAGGGAGATTACTGAAATTCGGCTTAGGTTTCGGTCAATTCTTAGTAATATTGCATTAATATTTTATTTGTATTTATTTAAAATAAAAATCTTGCAAAAAAGCTTCTTATTCAAACTTTAATCCTGTACGTTTAAAAAATCTAAGAAATGCAATGCATATTCAAATCAATCGTTGGAAGCAGGCAATAAATCATCGATTTATATGACTTTCGAAAGGCATAGCATAGAATTTCTGTTTTGCATTTCAAAATGAATTCTTGCGTTTCGCTCTTAGAGAATGAAATAAATTTTGAGATGAATTTACAAGAAAAGCGGTTGACTAGTGGTGTGTAATATAGGGTGGATTGAAAAAACCGAAAAAATGGAAATTAAAAATGTTATACCGCGGAAAACTTGCGTATGGTATTTAGTAATATGTCTGCACAGTTTTTCTCGAAATCACCTTATATCTTCCATGGCCCCGGTCATTTGAAATTTCGATAAAATTGCCGTAAATTCCATTTTATATGTTCTGCATTTGTAATACCCGTAGAATTCATCACACAAGAAGCAAGAGTGCAATACAAACATTTTATCCGTGAAAAGTATACAAGCAATTAATGTTCAAGTATGAAAGCAGACATTTAAATCAGTTAAAATAGTTCAAAGAATTTAAAGTTCTAATAATTCAGTTCGTGCTAGACGGGTGCAGCCGGGAATTATACATTTATACTGGTACGATTGGAGAAATGTTGGACAAGAGTGAATCTCTTCCCATCGTTTCTTTACAGACTATCTACATTAATTATAACCTCGAAACATTTATTGAGGATATCAGTACCGACCAAAATTGCATGAAAGAAATTATCCTATCTATTAAGAAATGAAGTATTTCGGAAGACCTTGCAAATAGATTTCCTGGCAGCCTTTCACATATCAGATGGATTACTACCGCCTACATAATTTTGAGACTCAATGTGGGAACTCCGGATCCAACGTTAAAACTGAAGATATTTACGGAGCTTGTAGTGAAAGTGTACGAACGTGTATGGTTTGCAATTTAATCCATTTTGGGGAAATTGTTTATTTTTCCAGGCATATGTCCCAGGCAGTTAAAGTTGTAATTGACCCAGTAATCCAGCGCAATGCCAGTTTTGCCATTCCGGACAGCCTGCAGATTGGCATGGTAACTGATGATCGGAAGCACAGCCGCGAGGTAGGATTTCGTAGAATCCTTAAAGCGCGAAGTGCGAACACTAGTAGAAAAGAGAGAAACAACGAATTTAAAACACCAATGTAAATAATTTTTAAAAGCATATAGCTATTTCGAAGCCTCTAAGGCCTAATCAGTGCTTACAAATAAAAGATAAAATTAAAATAAACTGTGGAATAAAAGAGGGGGGGGGGTGATACAGACAAAAAGGCGCACCTCACATCCCGACCGTCCTAGAACAAATGAAAAACAAAGTTCACAAACAGCCACGGATTCGGTCTCACGCGCACACTGGGGAGACCAATCAAAAACCGCCCAGATGCTGCGGGAGAATTCAAACAATGCGGAGAAAATAGGTGGGGGGGGGGGAGGACGAATTAAAGGAAATTAAACCATAACTTTGAAAAATTGGGCGTGCTGGACAAATCGTTAACTAAGCTGTTAATTTTTTCCATATGTGGTAGGTTCCCAAAAGTCAAGATCGTAAATTGATGAGCATTTCTGCATTAATGAGGCTTCGGAAAATATAAAATTATGATTGTTGGACCAGCAGTGATTAGCAATAGCAAAACGCTTGATGTCACAGTTTTTAACACAAGTTTTATGCTCCCCCAAACAGACCTTTCCTCCCCTTTATGAACACTAGTAGAGTCAGGCAGTTCCAAGTTTCTGCAATCATTTTAGAGCAGTAGATTATATTGCTCTGATTCAGTCCGATAATGTAGGAATTACGGAACCATCTATTTTGACTAAATTGTCATACGATGACTTAAAGATGTACATTGGCAAACGTGATCGTGAAGATATAATTTTTTTGCTGAATTTCCATGCCACACTCAAAGTGTAGAAAGGTGTGTGAGAGTGGTCACTGGAGCTGCCGCGACAGTTTGTGGAGCAAGCAACGTGGATGGATTCATAAGATCCATTATGCCATATTTTGAAACTAAGTCAGATTTTTAAATTTAGAAAACTCCAACAGCACCAACTATAAACTCAAAGCCGAAACATTTCGAATATTTAGATTTTTGTTTTGAAGGGCATGAACTTATTTAAATGAATAAAAAAAAAATTAACACTTTTAACAGATTTAAATGTTTGTTTTTCATTCTTTAACTTTAATTGTTTGTGTATTTTTCACAGATAAAATGTTTTTATTGCACTCTTGCTTCTTGGCTTCTTGTGTAATGCATTCTATTATACATATGCAGAGATAAAAGGGAATTTACGGCTTTTTTTTCTTCAAAATTTCGAATGACCGGGTCCTGGAAAGTATTATCTGATTAAAAAAAACTGTGCAGGCCTATTACTACGTACTATACGCAACTTCTTTGCGGTATGACATTTTTATTTTCCAACTTTATGGTTATTTCCATTTATAAGTTCTAGAAGGCATTTTTGACGAATTTCACAAAAATTGGGGGGGGGGGGGACCTGATGCACAAGAATATAAAACTTGATTTCGGAAAATCTGTGCAGGCATATTACTACGTACTATACACAAATTTTCCGCGGTATGACATTTTTACTTTCCACCTTTATCTTTGTTTTTATTTATAACTTCTACAAGGCATTTTTGACGATTTTGGCAAAAATTGGAGTAGCCAGGGGCACCGGAAGATAAAATTTGATTTCGATAAAACTGTACAGTTTTATCACTCAGGACAATACACTACTTTTGCGCGGTATTACATTTTGATTTTCCGATTTTCGATTTTTTCACTCCACCTTAGTGTATAATGTAAAGCAATTTTTTTTCTTTCAATTAATGTTATGGATATTATATTTTCCTAAAATATATTTAAGATCTAATTTCGGCTTACAAGTTAAAAGTGCACAGGTTGTGACACTCACTGTTGTGATACCCACTGTTTACTAACTCATAAATTTCGCTTTTACTGGAATCTGTTATTTAATCTCTAAACATCGCTTCAAGTATTTCTTTAGGTGCTAACTGAAATTTAAAAAAAAAACTAGGGGGCTCTTCCACCTACGATCTACACGTCTGAGTCTGCTCCGCAGACTCTAAAAACAGGGTATTTTGATTGGATTTAAAAAAATTACAAAAGATGGAAATGTAATTAAAAAACCAGTGCTAATATCACTTTAAACGAGTTTCCTTTTTTCCCCTGTTTGATTGTAGAATTTTAAGGCCGAATCAGCAGCTGTTAAGTGATCCAAGTGTTGTTTTTTTTGTGTTTGATTCAATAATACAGTGCGACGCAAAAGTTTAAGCACAACGCAAATAATTTAATAAAATAAAATTGTACAACAATTGTATAATTGTAATACTTTCAAATATCCACAGTAGGTAACTACTATGATCATAAATCTGTATCTCAAGGTTGGAAAATATTCATCGTTACGAAAATCAGAAATTACAAAAAAACATTTTTTGTGATGTCGCAAATGTTTATGCACAAATGAGATTTTATGCAAATATCTCCATAAACATGATAGGTGGAGGATCAGCGAGAATTTTTTCCTAGAGTATAAAGTGTTGCAATAGCTGTAAGAGTTATATCAAAATGCCGAAATTTCTGCAGTTCTCGCCTGAAGAAGTTGTAAAAGTTTGGAAGCTGAAAGCTGAAGGTAAATCCGTTTTGCAAATTTTCCTTACTTTAAATCTGTCTAAACGTAGTATTTATAGTGTTTTGTAACGTGGAAAACAATATTATTGCTGAGAAAGTTCGAGTAAAACCACATTTAATGAGGATAGAGAAAGTAAAAGATTGGCTGTAACTAGCAATTTGTTTCTTAATCAGATAAAAAATCCACTTGGATAAAAAAAAATATCACATGCCACAGTACGCAGACGAATAACGCAGAAAGTACGCAGACGAATATTTGTCAAAAAACAAAATTTAGCTCGTAAGCCTTTTCTGAAACAGTGTCACAAACAAGCAAGACTTCAATGGGTAAAACAGCACATTTATTGTCGTGACGAATGGATTAATGTTATTTTTTCTGATGAAAAGAAAATGGAATTTGGATGGTCCAGATGGCTTCTGATTCTATTGGAGTGACTCGAGGCAAGATCCGAAGAGCATATTCAGCAGGGAACAACGTGGTGGTTCGCTCATGGTATGGGGCGTTTTTGGCTACAATGGACAAACTTCTCTTTGCTTCCGAAATTGCAGACAAAATTCACAAAAGTATCAGAAAACTCTGAGTGAGCGTTGTGACTGTTTGGTGAACTCGTAGGTGGTCCCAACCGGACCTTTCAGCAATACATCGCATCGTTACTCACTTCCCGTTGCACAAAAGAATGGCTTAGATCTCACAATATCAGTGTGATGAATTGGTCAGCACTCTGGCCAGATCTCAATCCGATAGGGAGTATCTAGGGAATCCTTTTACGTGACGTCTACAAGAATGGGAAGCAGTATTACTCAGAACAAAAGCTCAAATCAGCGATCGAGGCAGCCTGATGCAAACTCGCTCCCAAAACCTTCCATACTCTCGTGTTATCAATGGAAAATCGCATATTCGATCACATCAGGTGCAACGGAAATACCACAGACTACTAAAGGACATTTGTGCTTTCTGAAATGTAAATATTTCGTTTTTTGTGCATAAACTTTTGCGACATCATAATTTTGATTTTTTTTATAATTTATTATTTTTCTTACAATGAATTGTTTCCGAATTCGAAACATCAATTTGTAATCCAATTGTTTGGATGCATTAAATATTTCAAAGCATTCCGCTGTATATTTTTCCTTCTATAAAAACATTTAGCTTGTGCATAAAATTTGCGCCGCACTGTTTCAGTTAAATTTTTTAACATAAGCTAATATAAAAAGAATAAGTAAACAGAGTCTTTGCCTCTCGTTTTTTTTTTTTTTTTTTTTTTTTTTTTTTTTTTTTTTTTTTTTTTTTTTACGAAGGTATAAAAAAGTAGTTTTAAATAAGTCATTTTAAATGTATCTTTTTAAATATCACGCAATTTTCAGCAAAGTTTACTATCCCTATTTAATATTCACGTAAAAATAGTTTTGTTGTTAGAAAGGAAATATTATTTGGGCTGCCTTCGAACTGGCAACGACAGTTAAAATGATCATCTTATGAGTGATCATTCATGAAATATGAAATGAATGTCTCGTGTAAATATATTTGATACGTTTGTCAATATCATTATTAAGCCATTTTAAATATAGCGTATTTTCCCACATTTACTGCTGTAAACACATATTAATCAATTTATTACTTGAAAGCTTTCTTCCTTTTTTATATATTCACGTGTAAATACATTATTTAAGACGTAATTTTCAATATTTTCCTGCTTTTAATATGTAATATTTTAATTCTAATTTGAAAGGTTTTTTTCTGTTTTTAATAGTAGAGTGTAAATAAATTTTTATTTGAAAGGAAATATTTTTTCTTTGCGCTTATTTTTACAATTGACAACAATTAAAAATAATGACCTTTTCTAAAATATGAAAAATATATCTCCTGATATGATGTAAATTTTATTAAAAATTTTAATTAAAACCCTAAATAATGAGTGAAATTAAAAAGTAAATGCAGTCCACAAACCATAAGTTTGTAATGAAATCCTTAGAAGAAATTATTAAAATCCTATTTATAGTTTCAGCTCCTTTTCAACTTTTTTGATGTAACGATTTTGATCAAATTTAACATTCAATACCTCTTTAAATAATTCTTCAATTTAAGAACTTTCAAATTCGGTGCGTGTATCAAACATTTCTTTATAATACTACAAATTTTCATATTTTTGTGTGCTATGGTTATCTTAATATTTGTGAAGAAAGACCTAAGGTCACAAAAACGGATTTCCGACAGCGATGACAGCGTTAGTTATATATATATAATATATATTAGAGTTGTTAAATAAATATTCTCAGTATAATTATATTATTATTTTGACGCGCTAATTCATAGATAAACACATAAATAGATTCATAATATGTTTCTGATGTATTTATAACTTTCATTTATTTCGAAAATAACCTGAAAGTTTTATTCATTTGATAAGATAATATTTGTTATGCTTAATTTCTTACACGCAATTTTTGTGTAAGTCTTGGTTATATCTATTTTATAATTATCACTCCATAATTTGCATAAACCCATGTCTTTTTTTCAAGATGTTTACACTTATGTTAAAACTTAATAGAAAAAAAAAAAAAAAAACATTTTTATCTTTTTAATTTCCTACATATTAAATAGAATTTCCATTCCTATATTTTGCATATTTTCGTGCATTGGAATCATTATCATTCAAAACAATATACAGGGTGTCCACTAGGGTGGGTCGAAAAAACCGAAATATTTATAATCTAAATGTAATAGAGCGGAAAAGTTGCCTTTTGTAATAAAGAATAAATTCGTAAAATATTACACCGATCGGTTAATATCTTTTACCGCCGCAAGGGCGCCAAAGTTTCAAAAAATTGCAAAAAACATTTTTTTTTCAACATTTTTTAAAAATTTCTAAACGTACGAATACAATTTCTAATAGAACGCATTATCTACATGAAGATATAAGGAATGTCCCGGTAAATGTTCATTGTAATAAAATCATATCTTTTATTGCCGCAAAAAGACCATATTTAAAAAAAAAATTGTAAAAATTTCAAATTTTCATTTTTTCTAAATTTTTATAATCTTTATAGTATGTCTATAAGTAAATAAATTTACTTTATTTCTATTAATATGTCATAAATTTTGTTAACTATTTGTCATAGACTGGAAAATAAAAACGGTAATCATTCATTGTTCTTGACGATCGCTTCATCTACTGCTGTTTTACTGCATATCAGCAGTTCATATACCACAAATCACAAAAATGTTATAAAATGAACAAAATAGTTTAGCATTTTATTAATTAAAATACAGAGATGTTTAACCTAAACGAATTAAATAAATTTAAAATGAAGAAGTATTTAAAGTAAATGAATTTCATGATTTGACTTTCTTTCAAATAAAGCCATTGTTCCTCGAGAGGCCGAAATTGATCTTATGTGATCCTCACTCTGTTCTGATCCACAAACTCTACCAGCACTTCAGTGACTAATTTCATTTCTACTGATTGAGTGGGACAAGGAAAGTTATAATAGCTGGTATCTTTAATCGAACATTCTGAACTCAGCATCGTTGTTAGATCGCCAGTCGATAGACAAACCGTAACAGATGGTTTCGTTAGTTTACAGTTTTGCCTTTCGACTAAAGCCTTGTAATTTTAAGCTTCAAAGTTCAAGTATGGAATGACGAAATGACGGATGGCACTAATCGCGTCCACAGAACTTCGTGCTTTGGCAATTTTCAATTTTGGCAATCGGCTGATGCAGTACACTTTCAGAATGTACCCATTGAGTACATACGGAAAGTATACTGCATCAGTTGGTTCACAATTAAAATGAATCCATTATTTTTTCCAAATTCTGCGGACTATAATTAGTAACCTCCGTTATTTGCCATACCATCTACGAAAGATTATAGTTCCTGTAATTTCACGAAATGCCTGTTACGCAAATCATGAAAATAGCCTCATTGGAATGATAGCATATGGAGGAGAAGACATCAGGTCCCCAGCCATAAAGAAAAGTGCCAAAGCAAGAAGTTCTGTGGACACGAATAGTGCTATGCGTCACTTCGTCATTCCAGACTTGAACGTTGAAGCTTAAAATTGTATGGATTTAATCGAGTGGCAAAACTGTAAACTAACAAAACCACCTGTTATGGTTTGTCAACCGACTGACGATAATGTTCGATTAAAGATACCAGCTATTATAATTGTCCTTGTCCCACTCGGTAAGAAGAAAGATGCGTGAAATTAGTCTCTGAAGTGCTGATACAGTTTGTGGACCAGAACAGAGGGGGCATCACATATGATCAATTTTGCCCTCTCGAGGAACAATGGCTTTATTTGGAAGCATGTCATATAATAAAATTAAATTACTTTAAATACTTCTTCGTTTTAAGTTTATTGAATCCGTTTCGGTTAAACATCCCTGTATTTTAATTAATAAAATACAAAAATATTTTGGTCATTTTATATCATTTTTGTGATTTTTGGTATATAAACTGCTGACATGCAGCAAACAGCAGTAGATGATGAAGCGATTGTCAAGAAAAATGAATGATTACCGTTTTTATTTTTCAGTATATAACAAATAGTTAACAAAATTTATGACATATTAATAAATATGAAGTAAATTTATTTACTTCTAGATATATTATAGAAATTATAAAAATTTAGAAGAAATGAAAATTTGAAATTTTTACAATTTTTTAAAATTTATGGTCCTTTTGCGGCAGTAAAAGATATGACTTTATTATAATGAACATTTACCGGGACATTTCTTATATCTTCATGTAGCTATTGCGTCCTATTACAAATTGTATTCGTTCGTTTGGATATTTTTAAAAAAAATATTGAAAAAAACATGTTTTTGGCGATTTTTGGAAATTTTGGCCCCCTTGCGGCGGTAAAAGATATTAACTGATCGGTGTAATATTTTACGAATTTATTCTTTATTACAAAAGGCAACTTTTCCGCTCTATTACATTTAGATTATAAATATTTCGGTTTTTTCGACCCACCCTAGTGTCCACGCATAACCTGACCGACCTTTATTTTCGCAACCGTTGGTCCTAGATGCATACTTCCAATTAAAAAAATGGTTTAATTAAGGTGAAGAATTATTTTTAAAGCGATTTGGGTGAAGAAAAACATTTATTAAAAAATTTAAAAGATTATATTTTTAAACGGTCCTCCGGTCCTATAAGTTATATTTAGTATAATGTGCCTGTTACACTGACATGTAAATGAAAAAAAGTCCTGTTATTCTACAATTAAAATTTACCGAGTAATAGATGCTTAAAGTTCGAGCATATACTTTTGCTGCAAATTAGGGGTCATTCAGAAAACATAATTTCGTGAGATATATTTAAAAAAAATGGTTGAGAGTAAAATTAACATTGCAAAATAAATTTGAAATCTTTAAACATTCTGACATATTACTGCAAAATATACAATTTGTACTGAACGTATAAGAGGTTACAGATAACAGAATTTTTGTTAAATAAAAGGATTGAAAACAACAGCCTAAATTCTTTACAAAATGATACATATTTTAAAATGCTCTTAGGTTACACTGATTTTCAAATTTTGGGTTGTACCATATTTTTTAGCTTTTGAAAATTAATTCTTATGTATTTTTTAGCACTGAATTAGAAAATGACCTTCATTTTAAACCATCAAGTCAGGGATTTTCTCCAATCGAAATTTCAAAGTTAAAAAGCTCAAAGCTAAAATTGATCCCCACTACCCTCTCAACCTCATAGAACTCCAGAGCTGTTTAGCTGTAAGAAACCCAGTATAAGTCAAAAAATTCAATAAATTGTAGAATTAAATAAAATTAAACAGAATAAAAAAGACACATCTATTTAATAGTATCAGATTTTTCGTTATTTTATAACCTTGAAATTTACGATTTGCGAAAAATCCTAACATGATGGTTAAAAGTCTAGGTAATTTTTTATTCAGCGTTAAAAAATACATAAAACGTAATTATAAACGTTAAAATAAAATCCCTGCCGGCCCGGCCTTCAGGCGGAGGTAGATTTCAAAGTTAAGTATACTAATTTCACAAACAAAAACCAAATCATGATTAGAGATAAACCCACTTTAACAATTTTATCTGGCCGCTTTTGACGAGTTTTTATTTCATTTTTATATAATAACTGGTTTTATCAGAATCATGTTAAGTCGGTATTCAAAAAAATACTTTTCCATGCTCAACAACTCGAAATTTTCTGGCATAACTCCAGATTCATTTTTAATAGGAAAAACATTAAACTTGTTGACGTGATTTTTGAAGAGATTTATAAGCGATCTGTGTTTTCAATTTCCGTTTAATTAATTAAAACTTGATACATAAACAATTGTTTTCTCAGTAAGACAATATTTTTCGTTTCTAACACAATCGCTTCGGGAAATTCCGTTCAAAATGCCCACTTTGACATTATTTTTTGAAATATATTCTGCCTCTGTCAAAAAATAGATCATTATGGTACATTATATAGTTTCTGAATAAGCGAATGCACCAATTGGAAGCCTTTGAGAGTAAAAATGAATTGAAAAATGAGTCAGAAAATAAGCAGTTTTGATTTGAATACAGCCTTACTAAGATGATTTTTTTCTTCAACCGCTATGTATTTTTAATTTGATTTTGCTGTAAGAATTGGTCCTGTCCAAAACTTGTCTATATAGATGTTGTAGACAATATTAAGAAGATATATGATAAATTCATGGGGATTTTATATCTTTTGAATTGACGGAGTTATGGATTTTTTTCTTCTTCAAACGCCCTTTTGTTTTCGTTTTTAATTTTTTTGTGGTACGAATTAGTCCTATCAAAACTTGTGAATATAAAAGTTGTAGATAATGTTAAGGAGATTCATGATAAAATTAATTGGATTTGACATCATGAGAATTGACGAAGTTATGATTTTTTCTCTCCCAAAAACCCTATTTTTTGCTCCCCTTGAGCCCATTTTTAACTTTATCAAAAATCTGTGATACATAAATTTTTGGCCTATTTTTAGAAGTAATAAAAACTTTAAACTGATTCGATATGTACAAAATTTAAGAAGTTATAGCGGTTTTTCGGTTTTCACTAAACCCTTCCTTATTTCCATCCCCTTGGTCCGATTTTGCCCATTAACGAACTCGACCGAGATTTTATGTATCAGTTTGGAAGAGATTGGTGCAGAATTGTGGAAGTTATCGTGTCCAGAAGAAAGTGATACATATAGATAGATACATACATACATAGATAGATAGATAGATAGATAAAATTTTTTACTGGGTGTGGTTTTGGGCTCTAGGGGTCATGATCGGTGTAGATCTGCAAAAATTTTTCAGAAATTCCAGCATAGGAACGACGCCAATAGATAGTATTCCATACGAAATCTACCTAAAACACAGCCATCGCAGTCTTTTATTTTCTAATCTAAAACTCTTTCTTAAACTTGTTGACTCTGTTGGCACTTATTGAAACTCTATCCGAATTTTTTTTTTGTGTTATCCTATAAAAAAAAGGATGCATAAGATGGTAAGTTTCGAAAATCGTAATAATATTACACTATTATAGGATTTAAGTCAGTATGTAAAATTTAAATTCGATCGGATAATTGAAAGTGAGTTAAAGTTCGAATACAAATTTTAAACTGGAAAGACGTTTGTTACAAATTATAGAACACTTTAAGAAAATAACATAATTTTTGTTGAAAGAAATCATAGCCTAAATTCCTTACAAAATAAAACATATGTTAAAAAACAATAATTTTAACTAATCTGAATCTTAACTAATAAAATTTAACTCAATCGTAATAGTTGTACGATTTCTTTCAAAGCGCAGATACCTTGAAATAAATTTTAGTACATTATATACGACCTCTGAAAGCATGGCCGAAAGCATCTGTTTTGAGATGCTCAAAAGTCGCGTAACTCATGAATTTCAAAGTCTCATAGCTCGGTGAATTTTAATGTTAGATGAATGGGAATTTTTATTTTGTCTTACTTATTAGTGTCACAGTAAAGTTTTACCAAATATCACTTATAGGACTGGGGTACCGTATAAAATTCGTAATTTCTTAATAAATGTTTTTCTTGACCCAAATCGCTTTAAAAATAATTCCTTACCTTATTTAAACCATTTTTGTAGTTGGAAGTATGCATCTAGGACCAACGGTTTTAAAAATAAAGATTGGTCATGTTATACATGGACACCCTGAATATATTAATAAAACATATGTAATTCTTACATAATCTATGAAATAAAAGTTTTAAATATGCATAAGTGTATCTGAATAGAAAAGTATTTAAAAACTTACAAAAAGAAAAATAAAATATCTCCCTGACTAATTGCATGAAGAAGAAAAAAATAATATAAGTTTGGATGTAGCTTTTTTTTATATATATATAAATAAATGACTTAAAAGCAACTGTGTTAGATGTGAAATATATTTAAAAATATTTCTTTCATATAAGCAACTAAAATAAAAGCACCTTTTTTTTCAGCACTTGTTTCTTTTAATTAGCAAAAAACAAAATATATCCATTTACAGATATTAAAAAATCGTGTGTGACTCAAAAGATTAATAAAATCAAAATATATATTTGGAATTTATGGAATAAAATGCAATATTAGACTTTTAAAAGTATATTAAATTTCTAAATCCATATTATATTACTAAAAGCATATTTAAAATATTGATAAATTCTTTTTCAATATTAGTAAATCGTATTCCATAAAAAAAATAAAAACAATTTGCTATCAAACATTTTACTTAAGTTTTAATATCAAACTGAAGCAAGATTGCATTTCAGAATGAAATTTAATATGGTTATTTTTGTTGTTGTTAAAGTCGTATATTTTTACTGAATATTAAAAGAAATTGGATTCTTTAAGAATATAATAAAATGAGCAATGTCATGGAGCGTTTAAATATTTGATAGCAATTTCACAATAGTTCACAATATAAGATTCATATTATGTATATATATTAAAAAAAATATTTAATGGCATATAAATAAATACATACATGAATAAATACGTTTATAGTCTGATAGATATTTGCCATTAAACCACACATAATATCCATTAACTACCAAATTAAAAAAGGAAGAAAAAAACGTATGAAACAGATTTGGAATTAACTTTGTAGACTCTGTTATACAGTGTGTCCACATATAACCTGACCGACCTTTATTTTCGCAACCATTGGTCCTAGATGCATACTTCCAATTACAAAAATGGTCAAAATTAGATGCAGGGTTAAGATAAAAAAAAGTTTGAAGCGAAAAAACAATTTAGAGAAGAATTACAGAATCTAAATTTTTATACCGTCCCCCTGTCCTATAAGTTATATTTAGTAAAATTTTCCTGTTACACTGGCAAGTAAGGCAAAAAAAGTCCCGTTATTCTACTATTAAAATTGCCCGAGTTATAGTTTAATGTTGGAGTATAATTTGCTGCATATTAGGGGTCATTTTTCAAATTTAGTAGAAATATAATTTTGTCACATATATTAAAGAAATGGTCGAGAGTAAAATTAGCATTCCAATATAAATTAAAAATCTTTAATCATTCTGACATATTACTACAAAACGTGCAATTTGTACTGAACATTATAAGAGAATAAAAATACCAGAATTTTTGTTAAATAAAAGGATGAAAATTACAGCCTCAATTCTTTACAAAATGATTCATATTTTAAAATGCTATTAGATTACACTGTCTTTCAAATTTTGGATTGTAGCATGTTTTTTAGCTTTTGAAAATTAATTCTTTTGTATTTTTTAGCACTGAATCCGAAAATGACATTCATTTTAAAGCATCAAGTCAGGAATTTTCTCAAATCGCAAATTTCAAAGTTGAAATTGATCCCCCTCCCCTCCCAACCTCATCGGACCCCGAGCTGTTTAGCTGAAAGAAGCCCAGTATTAGCCAAAAAGAAAACTAATAAATTATTGAATTAAATAAAATTAAACTGAATGAAAAAATCTTACATCTATTTTATAATATCAGATTTTTCGTTATTTTTTAACCTTGAAATTTACGATTTGCGAAAATTCTTGACATGATGGTTAAAAGTGAAGGTAATTTTTTGATTCAGCGTTAAAAAATACATAAAATATAATTATAAAAGTTAAAAAACACAACCATCGCAGGTTTATGTTATCTAATCTAAAACTTTTTTCTTAAACTTCTTGAGCGTAATCTATCCGAATTTTCTTGTGTTATCCTCTAACCCCTTCCTGCATGATTTTTTTTTTTTTCCTGCAGGCAAAAAATTTTTAAAGTTTGCTAAATATTAATGTAACATGATCAAAAATCACTCAAAATTCGAAATTTTCAAATCCACCTTAATTTAAGGCCGATTTAAGTTCGTGCCATATATGTCACACCATGCATTAGCGACTACTTTTCCATAGCAGAGAAATCAGCATTAAAACTTGCATGCAACTCTTAAAACTTCAAAATATATAGAAAAAGAACATATGCAATCTATTTATGTATGTGTGTTTCAGTCTACATTAATTGATATGTGTATCGTTTACTGAAAAATGAAGTTACTGAAATTGATACATGTATCGTTTATTGAAAAGCTATATTCGACACTGCTTGATACATGTTTGGTTTAAAACTACAGGCTACAGTAACTGATACATATTTTTGGCTGAAAACTACAGTCTGCAGTAACTGACACAATGTTGTTGACCCAGGACCGAAACTAGCCTTTTTGCACCCGCGGAAAACATGGATTTTGGCGCCCCCCCCCCTCCCTCCCCTCTTCCGCAAAATATATTTACAAAAAGGATTTCATTAATTTTTCAATAGCCGACTTATTTTAAAATTTAATACATGAAATACTGAACTACGTAATCTGCTTTGTAATATATTGATTCATTAAAATCTTGAAAATGGAATCGACAAGAACCGAAAACAAATTCCGCTTTATACAGGATCATTATGCCATATCATCTTTAGATTCTTATATTGTTTGGCATACCCCAGACAGGATGATTTTAACAAAACAGTGCTAAACATAGATGTGAGAATAATCGACAACCAAAATCTTCATTGGGCACCCCTTCGTTCTGGCGCACGGGCACATACCCCCTCTGTCACTCCTTAATTTTAGCCCTGGACCCTTCACCCAGTGTGAAACTTGACAAAGCAATTTCTCTCATTTTTAAAACAAAGTGATACTTCGCATTTTTGATGGTGAATAAAGATATACACATTTCAACCATCATGGAAAACTACAACCTGTCAATGCATGATGTGACATATGTGGCACGTATCGATTTATACGTACTACATACGCTACCATTTCTACAATGTGTTACCATCATGATAAATTATTCACAAGATATTTAGAAACAGAGCTGTATTTATTTCAATCCAGTCTTCTACTTTTTTCCACACAAAAACAACAAAAATATTCACTAACGAGGAATACAAAGTAACAACTATAAATTCTCACCGTTCGCCTATTTTTTGGTGCCAAAATCCGCTGGAAAGGAGTCAGCACCTGTTGACATAACATGCCTCATCCACTGACGTATTAAACAAAGAAAAATGGAACTTCTGCGATTAAAAACAACTGCAGAATTACAGTAAATTCAGTATGTGCCATATATGTCACAGTATGCAGGAAGGAGCTAATAAAAGTATGTATAAGATGGTAAGAGTCGAAAATCATAATAAAATTGCAGTGTCATCGGATTTAAGTCAGTATGTAAAATTCAACTGAGATGAGGGGTTGTATCCATATATCTATTAATTATTTCCAATATAGCATACACAATATTGCACATGTATTGAATACAGCCCCTCATGTTTGTGCTTCATTTTGGGAACAACGGATTTCGAGCTTATTCTATCAACGAATATTTTCAGAATTTTCAAGCTATGTGTCTGAGATCTTTAACACAAGTTGCTCTATATACTTAGCTAATACATTATGCACATTATATTTTGATTGCATGCGCTGTGAAACATTTTTTAGTAAACCTGCTCATTTTTCATCCAATTTTTATTAGTTTTTAATTTTGATTGCAGGGCGTTGTGTACAATGTTATTTGTCATATTTTCGGAAAAGAACTTTTTTATATTAAGAACTCTACAAATTATAAGCAAAAAAATGGCAAATTTTGAGGCTCTTTTTATAAAAACTTTAATTTCTCTACCAATATACATGTTATTCTCATAAAAATGAATACAGTTTATTGCAATAAGACACTTAATCATAATCTACTGTGTTGATTGCTTTTGCTACGTTAGTTTTTACAGGGTTATCCAAAAGATATTCGTTTTTTTTTAATTTGTTGACGGTCCCTGTGGGGTTTCGGGAAAAAATCTTCACGGAAATATATGACCTGTACTATTCTGTTTACCCATCTGGAGTTTCAAGATAATTCTTCATGTATTTTTCTAGATATTTAAGGGGACAAGGGACCTTAAAATCCTTAAAAATAATTTTTTTTATTTTTTGTAAATTTCACCTAATTATTATTCAAGGGTACTTTATATGCATTATAGCATGCATTTATCACAAAAAAATTTAAAAAAAAATTTATTTTTATGAAAAAAATGTAATTTTACGCTTCGTCTTAGAAATCTTCGAAATGTCGCTTGCGCATTCCATATCAATGAAAATCCCCAATATTTTTTATAAAAGTCTGTTTTATATATATAAATAAAATAGAGCATCGAATTTTATATATTTGAATTTAAAGGTAAAAAAAAAAAAAATTAAAAATTTTGAAATTTTTTCGAAAAAATTTCAAAATTTTTCATTTTGTTTCAAAATGGCGGCCATTTAAAATTTTTTAAAAAAAATAAAATTTGAAATGTGGTACCAAAAAATTGAAAATGAAAAAATATTTTTTTCTTGTGTATTTGACCTTTATACAAAGATTCCGGAGCAGTTTTTGTTTCGTTTATATCTTAAAAAATGGCTGAGTTATAGCATTTTGAATTTCTAGCGTGGCTGACATTTTGAAACGTCCTGAATTTTGTCACGCGATAAAAGGCGTATTTATGAACCGATTTGGATGTAACTTCGTTTATACATAGTACATACCAATGTCTCGACCGAGTTCGTTGGGCAGCTTCATCCGCCATCTTGTTTAAAAATGGCGGCCATTTAAATTTTTAAGAAAAATTTAAATTTGAAATGTTCTACCAAAAAATTGAAAATTGAAAAAATATTTTTTTCGTATGTGTTTGACCTCGATAAAAAAATTTGGGAGCAGTTTTTGTTTCATCTATATCTTAAAAAAATGGCTGAGTTATAGCATTTTGAATTTCTAGCGTGGCTGACATTTTAAAACGACCTGATTTTTGTCACGCGATAACAGGCGTATTTATGAACTGATTTGGATGCAACTTGGTCTGTACATAGTACATACCAATGTCTCGACCGAGTCCGTTGGCTAACTTCATTCGCCATCTTGTTTCAAAAGGGTTGCCATTTAAAAAAAATTTACAATTTAAAATTAGGATTTTTTTTTTTTTTTTTTTTTTGGCCTTGGTACAAAGATTCCGGAGCAGTTTTTGTTTCTGAAAATTTGTTCTTTTGTTTATATCTTAAAAAATGGTTGAATTATAGCACTTTGAATTTCTAGCATGGAAAACATTTTGAAACGATCTTGTATTTGTCACGCGATAACACACGTATTCGCCTATTGCGATGTAAGAAGGCATGTGGATAGTATACATCAATATCTCGACCAAGTTCGCTGGCCAGCTTCATCATCCATCTTGTTTCAAAATGGCGGCCATTAAATTAAAAAAAATTATATTTAAAGTTAGGTGCAAAAAATTAGAAATTGAAAAAGGTTTCTTTCTTAAGTATTTGACCTTGATATAAGGATTCGGGAGCATTTTTTGTTGGTCTTTATCTTAAAAAATGGCTCAGATACAGCAATTTCAATATATAATGTGGGTGATATTTTGAAAAATTTGATTTTTTGCCTGCGACAGCACTCGTATATATCAATCGATTCCGATGTGAGTGAGCATGTGCACAGCAATTACTAAGGTCTCGACAAAGTTCACTGGTTAGCCTCATCCACAATGTTCTCTTAAAATGGCAGGCACTTTAAGAAATCGCCGAATTTGGCAGCCTAATATAAGTTACTTTAAATAAAAGCAGCTTGGATAAAGCTGACTAATTTCGCGAAATTCTCATTCATAATGATTTAGTATAGATAAAAATTAGTATTGAATCTCCTATATTCGGTTTCCACTAAATTGAGCTTCGTGTGTTTGAATAATATAAGTTGGCTTTTTTTAAATAAGGAATATGAAAGCTACCTCTTCCTCCCGGCATTGGCCGGAAGGACTTTTTAAACAATGTGTCGATCTTTGAAGTCGAACAATGCGTCGATCCTTGATAAAGAAGCATCAGTGTCCATTATTATTCTGCAAAAAAGTTTTTTATCAATTCTGGTGTGTTTCCAACACCTTACGGGGGTCAGGTAACCTTTGAAGCGTCTAAAAATCGATTTTTTAAAAAAAAAATAGCTTATAATTAAATATGTTTTTTTAGGAACATTTAAAAGCAAACCCATTACAAAAATTCGCATTAGAAGAGGAGTTATGTCTAAAATACTTTAAGCTTTTGCTATATTATCAACGGGTGATTCAATCTTTAAAGCCAATTTTCTCAAAACAGCGATTTTGAACATTGAGCACACGATTTCCGAGAAACGGTTACCTAAAATCTCACGAAGTGTTTGGTGGATGTATTAAACGTACAGAAGCACAAAATGACCTATTATTATGTTTCTCAAGTAAGAAGTTTAGAATTCACGACTACTTTTGTATAAAAAAAATCTCGATATTACGAATTATTTAAAAAAAAAAAAAAAAAAACAATTTTTTCTCGGGATCTACAATTTTTATTTTTTTTTCATTGTAGATCATTTTGAAAACACTTTATATCTGTACTCATTAAAAAAAATCTTGGCTAGTTTCAGCTATTCAAATTGGAAAAAGCATGCGCCCAATGCATGCAAGAATAATTCTTTCGTAAAAATTGTATTATCTTTAAAAATAAATTAAAAAAAACTATATATGTGTATACCTTTTCTAACAACTTTAATTCATAAAATAAATCCTTCCTAACATGTGTTTTCAATTTTATAATTAAATGTGAATTAGTTAAAAAGTGACTGCAATTTTTACAGAGGTCACTTTGCCATGTACTTTATTGGTCCAAAGGATACCTGACCCCTTAAATACTAAGTTGATTGGTTGTTGGTGTATTCAATACTTCTTTCCATACAACATTATGAGTGTGATGAGGATTTTCTGTAGTTAGAAGTACCTTTAAGTTGTTTTGCCTCTTAACCCTGGTAAAAGCAATGTAGAGCATTCCATGTATAAAACAGGTGTCCGTAAGTCGACGCCAACAAATTCGAAGGTCTGACCTTGAGCTTTACGTATAGTTAATGCAAATGCTGACCTCACAGGAAATTCCTGCCTTTGCATCGTGCATCCAAGTTGACCTATGCTTGAATCGAGAGTTATTCGCGGAATATGTACTTCGATACCTGAATATTCTCCTGTGATTATGCTTGCTTTGATTGTGTTATTGCAAAGATCTTTAACAATTAGCCTTGTTCCATTGCAAAGGCCTTCTGATACATCTAAATTGTGCAAGAGTATGATTATTGAGGGTGGTATTAAATTACGGTTTAAAAATTCAAATTGCTTATTGGCACCACTTTTTTTGAAAAAGAGATACTCACTTTATTTAATGACAGGTAAAATGATACAATTAAAGCCATTTACACTAGGTTAGGAATCAACCAGCACTAGGTTAGGACAACTGTTAGGAATCAAACAATCTGAATAAAACACAGAACCCGTGAATTTCGCGGGAGCGGGAATTAAGTGGTTTTAATATCTTTCATTGATTTCGAACTATTGTATTGTCTAAATTTCAACAGTTGTCTAATGGGACATTAACACATGCAGTGACTGTCTAATATAATGGGTATTTTGTAAAGGTAACAATGTGCTCTTTCCGTGCTTAAATGATTATTTTGTTAAAATATTTAAATAATAAATATGTGAGAAAACACATGCTTTGACGATTGATCAGCTATAACGAAAAATAAATCATCGTCCCATAAGAAGTAGAAAACTGCTAAATTTAAGTAAAAATATTCGAAATACAAGTAAAATAACGTTTTATACAGATGATATAATTTGAAATGATCAGATTACTTTTATTAAAACAAGAATTTATTAATTTATAATTAAAAATATCGAATATATTACACATTATATGCATTTAAAGAAAAAATAATAACCATAAAGCTAAAAAAAAAAGAAGAGTATTGTTCTGTTGCTTACACTTATAGATCTTGATAATACATAACATTATGCATAAAAAAAGTACTATATAATGCAGATTATGTATATTGCAAAAGAACAATATATTTACTTTATACAAAATATTCACTGATTTTATTCTATAACAAAAGGTACAGATCAGATTCAAATACATTCTTATGATACCCTTTCCGCTTTTTATCCACAATTAATAAGTAAAATACGATCCGATTAATCTACAGAGCAGACATCCCTGTCTTGATTGTATTTCTGTCTAATAATAAAGTGCAAAATGTGACTAATGACAATAAAGGATATTCAAATCTCTGTTGCGCAAATTTTAGATTAAGTGACATTACTGCATGAAAAACTGTCAGGTCTCTAAGATTAGATGAGCTTTAAAGCAGCGATTTGAATTTTAAACGGATGAAAGATTTTACCGCTATGAGATTTAAATCACTGATAATGTATCATTAATATTATAAATAATGTGAGAATTAGAAAAATCGGAAAGATGATGAAAATATCTTGTCTTTAAATTTAGCTTAGTTCATAATGATGAAGTAAAAAGGAAGTTAATTTTTTTAAGTATTTAAGATGAAAGGATATTTTCTCAAATTCCGTCGATATTTTTATTTTAAAAGACAATACTAAAGAATTTTGATAAGAAATACATAGAATTTAAAATTTAAGTATCAAATGGGATAATCATTAGCATTATTATCATCATTAACAAAAAATACAAATGCAACATTTATAATGCGATTCCATACATCTTCGTCTCCAAATACTGCAAAACAGCTGCATGTCAATCACATGATTATCATGCAGCAGGGTCAATCACAAATGTATTAATACATTTGTCTTATTTACCCTGTTTCGAAAGACTATTCTGTATTGAATCAGTATTCAATGCTGACAAATGAAAATATCATAATATTTTGAATATCTTTCTTTATTGTCATCTTTCAACATGTCATCATTGGTGAAGGAACAGACTATCCGTAGTTCAAAATTCACATGAATAAACATCTACATTGATTTAACACTTTGTGACTCAACTCCGATTCGAAAATAAATTACTGATATTTTAGAATACATCATTTTAAGTATGTAAAAATACATAAAAAATTACAACGCTAAAAAAATTAATAAAATATACTTAATATCACATCATGCAAAAAATGGCATACTTTTCATAGATATTATCATTTTTCTAATACAAAATTGTAAAGTATACGAACTTACCTCTGTAAAAAATCTATTTTTGTATGTCATCTCTTTTTTAATTTTACAAAATTTACGAAATTCATTCTAACAGTTACGTTGCGAAAGTGGAGAAATGATAAATAAAACTTTGGCATGGAAAATTAACTCAGTATCCCTGTCTGTTAAGCATTATATAAACAATTTATATTAATTACAAAATTTATATTATTTAACTAGCAAAATTAATTAAAGTCGTCTTCAAAAACGTATAAGAAGCAATGATCTTGGTGTATGTTGCAAATGGCTAATCAAGCAATTGAATCTATTTATCTAATTTTGAATTATTCGTTTCAAATTTTAATGCTACAAATTAATTGATTACCACACATTTTTTTTTTATAAAATTTGGTTGTATCGATTTAAATAAAATACATTTAGTTTTCAAACTAATGTTTATTAAGCTTATACTATTGTTAAATATTGCATTAAATAAGAATAGCATTTAAAGTTGTTTTTATGATTCTAAAAAGTTGGACGTCACTAGGTTTCTTACGGTTCTACAAACCGTCAGAGTTCTTTAATGTGAATGATAAAATAGTATTTTCCACTCATTTTTTAATGAATTTTAGAAATACTATTTTGTCATTAATCATAAGATTAATTAAGGTTACCCTTTGTGTGCTCTATTACTAAAAATAAAATAAATGGACTCCGCTTAAAATTAAATTTTGAACCGTGGAAATAAATTTTACTTAACCGTTCACCATATTTTTCATTTATTTTCTTTAAACATTTGATGATTGAAACTCGAAGATTCTAGTAATTTATGACATCAAAAAATCAAAATTGTTCGATATGTTCGATTATAAATTTTAAAACAAAATGGCAATATATATTTCAAATCACTAAGGAAAGAAACTGCGTGAAATATCAAAAAAGAATTGTTTAGAACGACTAACATCTTTAAAAAATGGTACATCTAATATTATATAAAATGAGAAACAAAAACACATCTTTCTAAGATTAAATCTCAGTATACGTGCTTTAGATACTTCATTCCTTGATGTAGATTTAATGAGGAAATCTTAAATGTTACACATACCTCTAATGAATCGCAAACTAAATATTTTTGTCATTAATCATGAATCTGATTTCCACTATCTGTACTATTAAAGAGAAAACCAATTAATAGTGTTTAGTCTGTTTTTACTACCATTTCTTTTTAATACCATCGTTAAGCTTTCAGCAGCGTACCTTATTTCAGAGATCGAGTGTTTCATGTTTGAACGTTCTAAAATTCCATGAATAAAGTACGGATTTAGATAAGTGTAATCTATTTTCGAAGACCAATGTTGGCAACATATTTTTTTTTTCTTTATCACTGCTATTATAGGTAAAAGTAAATCTTTGCCGAAACAAAACAAAATGCTATAATATAGTATTTTTTTTATATGAAACAGGTTTTTATTATTACCTTTTTTTACAATATATATATATTTTACAATAAGATTTTTTTTCTGTGAAAGATATTACTCCTAACTTACTACTTACATTTTTTTTCCTTTAAAAAATTATGTAAGTTTAATTTTGGTATATTTTAATGATGTTATATTTAATTCTAGATACTTCCACAATAAAATTTGGTAGCATTTCGAAGAAAGCTTAATCAATTAAATGTAAGTTTTTGTCAAATGCTTGGCAAATGTGCATCTTTTTTAAAAAATGCTATGTAATATTTTGAAATCCAATAAAGATTTTAGACACACGGGTTTTTCAAGCACATATAATAAATACAATTGGGTGAGAAGAAAATAATAGCAATTAAGCGAATTTCAAAATTATTAAAAGAACTTTGCATTTCATATTTAAATGCTAAAATATAAATGCATCCAGATAAATATTGTGCCGATAAGATTTTTCTTTTTCTTTTTTTTTTTTTTTTTTTTTGCTTCTGTTTACAAGTTTCTAGATCGAATGAAAAGTAATATAAATGAAAATAAATAACAATTCAGAGAAACAACGGAAAAATAAAATAATATTATTCACTTTTTTAGCTCACAGGCTATCAAAGCTTCACAGCTAATGTTCAGGTTCCGTATGTACATAACGGGATAATACCTGATAGAAATATCCGATTTGCTTCAATATTTTTTTCTAGATTCACTCAGATAAGGCGCTTCCCTGATTAGTTTTGGGGGCTCATTGGTTAAGTATAAAGTAGGGAAAGGATGGCTAATCCTCCTTAATTTAGATAAATGGGTTTTTCATGCAAAATTACCCGATTTGCTTCATATTAGCTGCACTGGTTTATCCTGATAAGGCTCTTCCTTAATTAGACTTCGAGGTTCATTGCTTAAGTATAAAAGGAAGTAATGGAGGGCTAATGCGCCCTTAATTTATATAAATGGGTTTATCATCAGATATGAAATACCGGTTTATTCTGATAAGGCGCTTCCCTGATCAGATTTGGAGATTCATTGATTTAGTATAAAGGATAATAGGAAGAGTAATCCCCTATCATTTATTGTTCGAGGAACATAATTCTTTGAAATAAGAGTACTAATATAAAATTAGTATGAATAGCCTGTGAGATCAATGTCATTAGTTTCACTGGTCAATTTTTTTTTTTTTTTTTTTTTTTTTTTTTTTTTTTTTTTTTTTTTTTTTACTCAAAGAGTATAGTCGGGTTACTTACTAAAATATGCCCTTGAGTCTACTAAGTCTAGTCCAACAAGATTCGATAGCCCTTCAAAAAAAAATTAATTTCTCCCTAGTTTGAAGCTTATACCTTAAGGCCATGGGGGTTGTGACCCTTAATGCCCGTTTTTGAAAAGTGTGCATTGTGACAAAACTGCTGGTCAAATTTCAACAACAACAACAAAAAAATAAGTGATGTATAATATTACCATACAAATAGTGAATATTTTTTCAGATTTCTTTCAACAAAAGAAAAAGTTTTATTACATTTTTCTTGTTTTTAATTGAACATTTTAATTAAGAATCTATTGATATATTTCAGTGATCACCTTAATTTTTATGCAGCAAATACTACGAAGTATGATGTATATTTGGTATCAGTTACAACTTTCAACGCAGGGTGCATCATATAAAAAAATTAACCCTTTGAACCTTAAAAATTAATCATCTTTCTTTGCAAAATTTGTTTCTGGCACCTGTAATAAGGGAAAATAAAATTTGCCATATTTAATCCTAGCATTTTTGAAACTGTGCCCTTGAAGGAAACTTGTTTTAATAATTGGTCAGTCCCGACCGAATAAAATTTGTGTAAGAAACGCCGGAGTCCAGAGTGTTAAAAATTTATTCCGGGAGCGGAAGGGTTGCAGTGCCTCACCCTAATCTCACATTTATTTATAAATCAATTGTATTTGGTGCTAGTTTCAAATCAACACAGGGTGCACATAATATTACAGAATATTTTAATTAACCAATTCATAACTGAGTGTTATCGTTAACTACAAAAATATTTTTTATGAAGTATAACAAACTTTTACAAAAAGTTCATTTATTACACCGAATAGCCTTCTTTTTAGTCAACGTATTAGGAAAACTTCCGAAATCAGATGCTAGCTTGACGAAAGAATTTATTGAACCTATGGAACGACAGCAAAGGCTGCACTGGCATCTCAAGTCAATGCATCTTGTTTTAATAGACGTAAACGGTTATTTGCAAACTTTAAATCGACGAATGTTCTTGATTTTTCAGAAATGACGGAAAATAACTTAAAAATTCTTTTTAATAGCACTTAACAGTTGTCTCAAGCTGTCCGAAATGATGGATGAAGACAACACAATTCAGCTGCAGTATCTAAAAGAAAATAATGCTATTATAAAGTTCTAAGTAAGATCTCGACACATACGCAGCAAATTGCATCGATGATACGTTGACTACGTACCTAACTCGATCGGATACGCGGGCATTAAACGGCATTACTGCCGATGCGAAAACGGCAATGGAACGGTCGATTTTTGTTCTCATGTTGCTGCTATACTGTTCTATCTTTCGCATGCTCGCTATCTGTCTAAAATTGTCCGTCCCGTACAGATTTTAAGCAGGTTTTTCGATGTTGAAAACATAAATCCTATTATTAACGAAGACAGCGATAAAGATTGATTGTTAATTATTTTCTAAAAACAGTCGAAACAATCAATGTTATTGCTAACGATAACAATCAGTTATGAATTGCTGATGAATATATCCTGCAAGATTTTGTGCATTCTGTGTTAATTTGAACCTAGTACCAAAGTGCATTTAATTTATAAATAAATGTGAGATTAGGGTGATGTACTCCCTCCCCTCACAGAATAGGTTTTTAGCCCTTTGGACTCAAGCGTCTCTTACACAAATTTTATTCAGTCGGCACTGCTTTTTTAAAAGAAGTTTCCTTCAAGTACACAATTTCAAAAATGCTCGGAATAAAAAAGGCAAATTTTAATTTCCTTTATTTTTGGTGCCAAAAACAAATTTTGCAGAGAAAGATGATTAATGTTTAGGGTTCAAAGATTTAATATTTTTATATGATGCACCCTGCTTAGAAAGTTGAATCTGATACCAAATATACAGCGTACCCCTATGTATTTGCTGCAAAACAATTAAGGTGGTCACTGAAATATTTCGATAGATTCTTAATTAAAATGTTCAATAAAAAAGAAGAAAAATGTAATAAGACTTTTGTTGAAAAAAATCTGAAAAACGTATCCACTATTTGTATGGTAATATTATACAACCCTTATTTTTTCGTTGAAATCCGACCAGCAGTTTCGTCACAATATACGCTTGTCCAAAACGGACATTAAGGGTCAAAACCCCTCACAGGCTTGAGGTATAATCTTGAAACTGGAGAGAAATTAATTTCTTTTTAAGGGTTATCGATTCATGTAGGAGTCGACTTGGTTGACTCAAGGTCATATTTTACTAAGAAACCCGGCAATACCCTTTGTTTTTTATATCACCAATCAGAAATTACTGTGATATCGACAATCGTCTTGGAAGCGACGATTTTCGAAATGAACACCACCGCTCACAAAATAATTAAACTCAAACTTAATTTAATAACAAAACTAATTTAAGTAAATAACAAAAAATATATATACAGCAGGCCAATTATATGCATTTCTCTACACGAGAACAAAACATACAAAACTTCTTGTTTTAGCATAGCATCACTTTGCTGTACGTGAAAAGAGCTAAAAAAACTAACTCCATTAAGCTGTGAACGGACCATACTTTTAACTGTTATTAGTGCCGGCGTATTTTCTTGTGGCCACGCGGTGTTTTTGATATTTAATTACTTTAAAAGGAAAGGGACTGATGTCCTGCTAAAGCGAAACCTATCCTTCATAGGGTTGAAGCCCTTATCTCCTGACCCATTGTTGATTCCCCTCATTCTTTTGTGAATAAACAGCAGAAATGTCCCGAACAATATATTTCCAGGAAATCTGCAGAAGGAGGGCAAAAGAAGCGTGTATATACAGCCTTAAGTCGGAGCTTTCTAGTAGAACAACGAACTTCTTGCTCTTCGAAGCATTGACTAACCCCATTCTTCCCAATTTACTCGTGTGGGTTTGAACGAATCGGTCTTTCGATCCCTCTCGGTAATTCTACAATTCCCGTATCCGAACTTGAATCCATTCTATTGTCCTCTCTCAAAGGATGGAATTTCTTACCAGAGGAAAATTACTATTCTGATGGTTCAGTTGTTACAACATACGTCTCCTCTTTACGCAAAGTAATAAATGGTACGTTTTTGTAACCGGGGAAAGCGATAGACCACTAAGTATTGTTCCAATTGCCATCATTCGTATTTCATTAATTTAATTTTAAACACATTCCTTTCACTCATTCTATAAAATATATAACTTCACTTAAAACACATACATTTCATACATCAAAAATACACGCCTTTACTCATTTCATTGTTAAATAAATGAGAAAAAAGAAAATAATGAAAAACTATGACATTTTATTTCAACATCAATTCATGTTTATGATTTACCACGCGAAAAATAAAACTGCTACTGGAGAGAAAACATCCTGCTAGCGTTATTTCTGGCCGGCTAACATAAAAGCACAAAATAAATTATGATTTTTTTAAGGGGGCACAGGACCTTTGAGTTTGTAGAAACAATCAGAAACATCGCCTTCTTCAAAGTACAAAAACGCAAACAATATACAATTAAGATCTTTTTCCCCCTTCCCGCCTAAGATATATATCCTTAACTACATTATCCAGAAAAATAAATGTTGTATGTACAAAATTAATATTTAAATTTTAAATTTAAAAATTCATCTCACTAATGCGGGATTAAATGCTGCGCGCATCATAAAACTCTAAATCATGCATATAGAAAACAATTTTTGAACAAAATAGAATCCTAATATGCCTACTTCTAACTTAAAACCAAAATATACGCAAAAAGTTTTGTTTAAAATTTAATTTTAGCAAAAAAAAAAAAAAAAAAAAAAAAAGTTAAAAAATCTCAAAATTTTTTACAAGTTTTATAAATGCAAAAAAATAAATAACCAAAATATGGGAATTTTTTTCGTTTTAGCCTGTAGACTAAAGAAACGCATATTTGGTTATTTTTTTTATAAAGCTCTAGCTTACATAGTTTAAAAGTAACACTGCCCGCAAACTCCAATTTTGCAAATTTGAGAAAACGCTTTTTAAAGTTTCACTATCTACGGACCTCCCATTATACTCACCGTCTAGAAATGATTATAACTCAAAAAATAATGCAGAGTTTTTAATGCGGTTTTTTGCATATTGTTAAATTTTTTTAAACATCCAGAATTAAGCAAAAACCGAAACCTGATTTTTTGAAAAATTAAAGGTCCTGTGCCCCCTTAAATGCTCTGAATATTAATTTAATTATCAGAGTGTAAATAAGTTTTATTTTCAGAAGATCTTTTATATGCGTTTGTGTGCAATAACAAGTATGGTTAGTGCTTTATTGCCTTAGCAAATATAAACACATTCCTCTTGTTAAAAATCTTTTTCATGGAAAAGATTCTTACACGGGAACCACTTTTGGTGCTGCTCATACCTATCATTCCGACGTGGCGCAGTTTAAAGACCTATATTAGGAAGTTTCCCAGCAAACACACACCTTTGGGCACACGATCGGATCGCAGCCGGCAGTGTCAGTTAAGTGTCGGCATCGGCACAGTGGTTTCG
The DNA here is from genome assembly GCA_963932465.1 of Maratus speciosus. NCBI lineage: Eukaryota > Metazoa > Arthropoda > Arachnida > Araneae > Salticidae > Maratus > Maratus speciosus. The sequence continues at coordinate 594,541,678 of OZ010789.1, read as the reverse complement.
GTGAACTGTCGGCAGCATGTCGGCAACTGAAACTTAAGAATCTGAATTTTCTACTGCCGGTTACCGTAATTCGTACCCCTCATGGTTATATATCGGCAAGCGACTTACACGCTAGAATTGCTGGATCGATATGTGATTTCTGATAGTGGTGAAATTAGATTTGTCAACATCGGTCCGAGTTCGGAATTTTTAATCTTAGCCGACATCGTTTTTTTATCTTTTTCTTAATTTTCCTTGAATTGGTCTTTTGTTAAGAGATGTAAATTTCATGTACTTCATATAAAATTCTAACAGTGACAAACAGAAAAAAATGTCAAAAATATTCTATATTAATTTATTTAAAAATATGTGATTGAATTCATTTTAAAAGAACTTATTTGAATCATCAAAATAAATTTTTAAGTCGCTCCTTTAAATTATTATACATTATAAACTTAATCGTAGAAATAAAAGAAAATTTCATAAGTTAATTGAACTTATTTTATAATTATAAATTCATTTTAAAAGCAATAGCTAAATTCCTTATTTTATTTTAAAATCAAATTATTAAAAAGTGTTTAAAATTATTTTACCAGCTATAAGAATATAAAAAAAAACTACCCATATTGTTAGCATTAAAATTTAAAGGAAAGATTCCCACTTCGGAAATCTCCCACTTCTTAAAAGAAAAGAAAAAAAAATATATAAATTAATATTTCTATTTTATTTTAAGGTTAAAAAATATTTATAAGTAAAATAATTAATATTGCTACATAATCATTAAAAATATATTCTGCATTAAAAAATCAAACAACATAATCTAATTAAAAGTGATTAATTTCCAAATTAGTTTTTATTAAAATATTTTTTTTATGTTACAAATATATATTTCTGAATTGACGCATTTAATCACATTATAATTCCTGAAGAGAAAATTGCACTAAGAGAAAAAACCTCTAAAGTTCAATTATTTTATTTAATACTTAAGCATTCATAAATTTCTAAGAAAGATTCAGAAATATACCCCATTTAAAAAATAATATTCCAAAAGTAAAAAAATTATGTAAATTGATATTTTTGTTTTATTTTTAAATTAAAAATATTGATAAATATCAAATTAATATTGCAACATAATCATTAAAAATATGTTGTACTTTAAATCGTCAGACGACATAAAATGAATTCTTATTTTATTTAAAATATATTAATTACCACTTTATTATATATTAAAATAAATTTTTCAATATTAAATAAATAAATATTATAAATTAACGCAACGCGTGCAATTACAATATAATTACTAATAAGAAAATTTTATTAATTGAACAAAACCACTAAAATATTTTTTAATACTTAATAAATCATTAATTTATAAGAAAAACGATTACGTTTGCTTTAACTATTTCGCTAAGATATTTATTTCATTCATTTAAATATTAAATTAACTTTTAAATACACGCGCATAAGACAATTACAAATAAATAAATAAATAATAACATAAAAGAAAGACACTTCAAAATTCCAATTTTTCCTATCTGTCATTTACTTTCAACGACGAACTATCACTTATCGAAATGTCTTCCCCTTATTACCTCATACAATCCTCTCCTAGGATAGTCTCTGTGGCCAAGCGGTTAAGGCTTTCACCCTCTGTCCTTGGGGTTGTCGGTTCAAATCTAGTCTCTTCTAGCGCCAAAATACCCTCTTTTCAAATGTTCATTCCACGATGGTCATCAAAATAATATTTTTGAATTTTCAATTCATGCTGGTGTCGGGCTGCGGAGGGAATTTGTATGGATAGCTTTCGGCGTGCTGTTGGCATAGTGTTCTGTCGATACGGGACCGGTTGCTTGCCTCATGAATCAGACCGCATTCATGCGGCGTAACAAAAACAATACGAAAACTGTAGCGGTGACCGGTATCGTGCCAATATTGGCGGTTGTGGCAAGCCGATTGTTTACCGATAGTTCTGTGTTTGCTGGGTTGAGAATCGATTAAATTATTCTGTTAAAATTATAACTTTTATTTTACAGCAACAAAACTTTCTGCAAGTGCAATATTGAAAACCACTTTTCGGATTATTACCACAGACGTTTTCTTAACAAAAACACTTAAAAATACAAATTAGTCATTAATAAGTATAAAATATTGAAAAAAAGTTTTTCAAGAACCTACGAATTTGATTTTGAAAATTCCAACATAATATTCATATTTTTGGTGGGGGAAAAAGTTGACGTATTTTTCAAATGTGGAGATTCCGGTAACACTAGCCGAGTGACATAGCTGCTTGTCGCGTGTTAGCAATTGTTTGGACTTCACTATGTCCGAAATAATTAGGCGCAATAAATTTTCTAAATTGTATAAAAATATTAATTTACTTTATGATTACTTTTACCGAAAGACACAACATTTAATACAAAAAATTTCATTTTAAACATTCGAAACTTATTGCCATTCGACTTCGAAATAAAAGAACTTTCTCATTTTGTATTTCACTAAAACAATAGTTTTGAATGTTTTTCAAAGCTTTTTTTTTACAGAAATATATTTACTATTTATACATTTATCATCTGCATAGAAAAAAAAAACCTTTTTCTTGTTTTTTATGCTATCAATTGTCAAACAGATCGTAATCTCATTTAATTTTAATATACATATTGTACATATACACCGGGCATAAAGCTGTCGAAATTTTCTAGCACCATATTTGGCGTCGTAACTCACTTTGGACGTGAAATAAGCAATTAAAAATCCAATAATAAACTAGTTGGATGTGCCAATCCCAAAACTTTCTTCTATCATATACATCTTAATATTTCAAAACCTAGTTACACATGTTAATACTTCAATATTATTAGTTCAATACTATACCAACTTGGATTTTCATCTTAAATTTCTGCTCAAGTCAATTAAACGGACTAAAAACGAGTTAATCTATATCATGATATTTGTTAAAATTATTAATTTTTCCTTATTCTGTCGTTATCAGCTGTTTGTGAATAGCCGGCATAGCAGGAAGCGAGTTCCCGCCGCTGCATGAGCCGCCGATGTACAATAGAACTAAGAAAAATCAAGAAAAGTATACAAAAATCGCTAGCACGGAGCCCCTTTACCTCGCAATATTTCCAAATTCAAGGAGAACCTGTTGGCCAAAGCCAAAAACAAGCACAAACATTTTGGTTCAATTGTATGCATAATTTTATACGCTGTTCGATGGTACAATAATTAAAATGGCACAGAGATCGGAATTATAGCGCCCCCTTCTTTCGGAATTTTTTCAAGTTCAGGGAGGACTTGTTTGCCATAGCCAGAAACATGCACAAAAAATTTGGTTCAATTATATGGATAACTTCATACACTTTTCGATGGTACAATAATGAAAATGGTACAGACATCGCAATTATAGTGCCCCCTTCCGGCAGAAATTTTCCAAATTCAGGGAGGACCTTCGTGACATGACCAAAAATAAACACATAAAATTTGGTTCAATTCTATGCATAACTTCATACACTTTTCGGCGGTACAATATTCAAAATGGCACAAAAATTGTACAAAAATCGCTATTATAGCGCCCTCTACGAGCGATTTTTTTACAAATTAAGGGAGGACTTCCTTGCCATAGCCAAGAATTTTTTTTGATTCAATTCTATGCATAACTTCATACACTTTTCGATGGTGCAATATTCAAAATCACACAAAAATCGCTATTACAGCGCCCCCTAACGGCGAATTTTTTGCAAATTCATGGAGGACTTCCTTGCCATAGCCAAGAATTTTTTTTGATTCAATTCTATGCATAACTTCATACACTTTTCGATGGTGCAATATTCAAAATCACACAAAAATCGCTATTACAGCGCCCCCTAACGGCGAATTTTTTGCAAATTCATGGAGGACCTGCTTGCCATATCCAAAAACTTAAAATAAAAATTTGGTTTAATTCTATGCATAACTTCATACACTTTTGGACGGTACAATATTCAAAATCGCACAAAAATCGCTATTACAGCGCTCCCTACCGGCGATTTTTTTCCAAATTCAGGGAGGACCTGCTTGCCATAGCCAAAAACTTAAAATAAAAATTTGGTTCAATTCTATGCATAACTTCATACACTTTTCGATGGTACAATATTCAAAGTCGCACAAAAAACGCATTTACAGCGTCCCCTACCGGCGAATTTTTTCCAAATTCAGGGAGGACCTGCTTGTCATTTCCAAAAACTTAAACTAAAAATTTGGTTCAATTCTATGCATAACTCCATACACTTTTGGATGGTACAATATTCAAAATCGCACAAAAATTGTTATATCAGCGCCCCCTAGCGGCGAATTTTTTCCAAATTCCGGGAGGACCTGCTTGCCATAGCCAAAAACTTATAATAAAATTTTGGTTTAATTCTATACATAACTTCATACACTTTTTGATGGTACAATGGCGACAGACAGACGGACAGACGGACGGACGGACAGACGGACAGACGGACAGACGGACAGACGGACACACAGACAGACAGACATTTTCTATAAACATGTTTTTTGGAATCTCTGACCCCTAGAACATGCAAATCCGTCGAAAACCGGAAGTCGAAAAAAATTTCGATTACAATACTTTCTTCTATTGAAGATAGAAGAAAGTAAAAATACATAAAATATTATTTTAACAGATAAATTTTATCGGTTCTCTAACTTTTATATTCAGGGTAAGAAAAATGCACCGGATCTGAATGCTAGATGTAAGCAACATCAAAAGTGGTTCCCTTGTTAGTTCAAAGTGATATGAGTGTGCAATGATTCAAAATTGAAATGCTTCTAAGTTACTTTTTTTTTTCATTAAAAGAGGCAAAACCTGCAAAAATTTAAAACGTTACAGTATTTCCTTAAAAAAAGAAGACGAAGGACGGAATTTTCACAGTTTACAAAGCTCTTAGAAACATATAATTAAAAAAATAAATAAACATAATCGCCCCGAATAGCAGCAATAAATAGAAAAATTGATTTAAAATCGTTAAAATGAGAACTCAATGATAGTCAATTAGAATTCTGATATACTTTAAATTTAATACATGTCAGACCTCAATATATATTCTTTACGAAGTTTTTTGAGAAATGACCGTTCTGACTTTTTGTCAAGTTACAAGATTTTAAAAGAAACAAACAGAAAAACTCTGCTTTAAAGCCAAAGCAGGAAGTATTTTAAAATTCACTAAGTTTAGTGGAGTTTAACTTAATTTGTAAAATCTTTTGAAAAATACTTAGAATCTCATTATATTTGACACATGTCTAGATATTGTCAATATGTAATAGAAAGTAAAAATGTATGTGTCTGTTTTTGAAATTTAAGTTTTATGGAAACATTTATTACACTAATAACATAAAAAGTTTCATGTCTTAATCATACAGCAAATGTACTATTTTTACTTTCTTCTATCTTCAATAGAAGAAAGTATTGTAATCGAAATTTTTTTCGACTTCCGGTTTTCGACGGATTTGCATGTTTTAGGGGTCAGAGATTCCAAAAAACATGTTTATAGAAAATGTCTGTCTGTCTGTGTGTCCGTCTGTCCGTCCGTCCGTCTGTCCGTCCGTCCGTCTGTCCGTCTGTCCGTCTGTCTGTCGCCATTGTACCATCAAAAAGTGTATGAAGTTATGCATAGAATTAAACCAAAATTTTATTATAAGTTTTTGGCTATGGCAAGCAGGTCCTCCCGGAATTTGGAAAAAATTCGCCGGTAGGGGGCGCTGATATAACAAGTTTTGTGCGATTTTGAATATTGTACCATCCAAAAGTGTATGGAGTTATGCATAGAATTGAACCAAATTTTTAGTTTAAGTTTTTGGATATGCCAAGCAGGTCCTCCCTGAATTTGGAAAAAAATCGCCGGTAGGGGGCGCCGTAAATGCGTTTTTTGTTCGATTTTGAATATTGTACCATCAAAAAGTGTATGAAGTTATGCATAGAATTGAACCAAATTTTTATTTTAAGTTTTTGGCTATGGCAAGCAGGTCCTCCCTGAATTTGGAAAAAATTCGCCGGTAGGGGGCGCTATAATAGCGATTTTTGTGCGATTTTGAATATTGTACCGTCCAAAAGTGTATGAAGTTATGCATAGAATTAAACCAAATTTTTATTTTAAGTTTTTGGCTATGGCAAGCAGGTCCTCCCTGCATTTGGAAAAAATTCGCCGGTAGGGGGCGCTGTAATAGCGATTTTTGTGCGATTTTGAATATTGTACCGTCCAAAAGTGTATGAAGTTATGCATAGAATTAAACCAAATATTTATTTTAAGTTTTTGGATATGGCAAGCAGGTCCTCCATGAATTTGCAAAAAATTCGCCGTTAGGGGGCGCTGTAATAGCGATTTTTGTGCGATTTTGAATATTGCACCATCGAAAAATGTATGAAGTTATGCATAGAATTGAACCAAAAAAAATTTTAAGTTCTTGGCTATGGCAAGGAGGTCCTCCCTTAATTTGTAAAAAAATCGCTCGTAGAGGGCGCAGTAATAGCGATTTTTGTACAATTTTTGTGCCATTTTGAATATTGTACCGCCGAAAAGTGTATGAAGTTATGCATAGAATTGAACCAAATTTTATGTGTTTATTTTTGGTCATGTATCGAAGGTCCTACCTGAATTTGGAAAAATTCTGCCGGAAGGGGGCACTATAATTGCGATGTCTGTACCATTTTCATTATTGTACCATCGAAAAGTGTATGAAGTTATCCATATAATTGAACCAAATTTCTCCTTGAATTTGGAAATATTGCGCGGTAAAGGTGCTCCGTGCTAGCGATTTTTGTATACTTTTCTTGATTTTTCGTAGTTCTATTGTGCATCAGCGGCTCATGCAGCGGCGGGAACTCGCTTCCTGCTATTCAGGCTATTCGCAAACAGCTGATAAGGACAGAATAAGGAAAAATTAATAATTTTAACAAATATCATGATATAGATTAACTCGTTTTTAGTCCGTTTAATTGACTTGAGCAGAAATTTAAGATGAAAATCAAAGTTGGTATAGTATTGAACTAATAATATTGAAGTATTAACATGTGTAACTAGGTTTTGAAATATTAAGATGTATAAGATAGAAGAAAGTTTTGGGATTGGCACATCCAACTAGTTTAAATAAAATTTAAAAATCTATGCAATTTTTAATTCGTTTTTGTCATTATAAGTTTTAATAAATATTAATAAAAGAAAGATGTCTTTCTGTTGCCAATAGCTATAGCTGCTGGCATTTAAAATTCTCTATTGAGACTTTTAATACACGTAGAGGTCTGCAAATTGGATTACGAGTAAACGTCGATACTCACGTGACTCGCATCTGATACTCAGATTTTAAATTTCTTAAAAATTAATCTAGATATTAATTAAAAACTGCCATACAAAGCTAATTAAAAAGATTTCGTTTTTCCCAGCTCTACGGCGTCGTGATAAGTAGAATGTGGAATTTCCACGGGTAAATACCTCGGAAAAAATTTGTAGTCCCCGAGCCAGGTGCAAATGTCGTTAGTTATTTCCTCTCGGCCGATAATTTGTAAAATGCTTCAGAGAGTTGTATCATGAAGCTCCGTGAACGTCAGCTGCGGTTCCGTGGGTGGGTTGAGCAGCGGTAGCTTGCCAAACACGTAAAAAAAAAAAAAAAAAAAAAAAAAAAAAAAAAAAAAAAAAAAAAAAATTAGTTATTTTCTCCCGGTTTAAAATTTGTCAAATTATAGCTAACCCAATATCTTGAAGAAAAAAAAATTCAGCTGATTATAAAGTGGTGGTTAATACGTCAGCTGGTCACACGAACATGAAAGAAATATTCAGGATCCCTTTAACCTGAAAATACTTGCGAACGGAGAGAGCTACAGCTATGGAAGTGAGGTAACTGTATAACAAAGTGACTACGTCCGATTTATTGCAAACGACGGCAGTTCTCCCTAGTGACGAAATTTGGAAGATAGCTATTGAAAATCGTAAAGTAAAAGAAATAGAGCTAAATTTCCAGTTAGAAAGTTTTAGAGCATTAATTAATTAGTAGAAAACGACATTTGGTTCACATGGATAAGATCAATCGTCGCCTGTATACCCAAAAATATCCGAAATCGATGAGCGACGATTCTACTTTGCATATTCACATTCCGTAAATGTAGCAGCGCACAATTTCAGATTCTGACGCTGTACTGTGCTGTAATGTCTGAGAAAATTTAATCTTCAATACATTTAAAATTTTAGGTTAACCCTTTCAGGGGCAGAAGATTTCTGTTCGTAAACTGATGAAGTAATTTACTGACACCAGAATATTCAAACGAATTTCTTAGAAAATAAGAACCCGCTAATTTTTACTTTCATTACAAAAGCAAAATTTTATTAAAATATTCTTGCTGCCATTTGTCAGTTTTGGAATTAAAATTAGGTGGCAAGACCACCTAGCCACCGACCTTGAAAGGGTTAAAACTATATGTCGTTGTATTGAAGAAGCTAGCTATAGACATTCCATGCTGAGAAATGTGGCATGTAGAAATACTCTCACGAATACAAACGTGTATCGTGAGCAATGGAGAACTTTTCGAACATACTGAATATTAACTTTTTATCACTGTGAGACAGTTGGTCTTTTTTGTTTTTTGTATGATGTTATAAAAATGTATAGCAATAAGTACGTATTTGTACCATAAATTGTGCGTATTTATTCATACTTCTGTCAATTCCATTCAAACGTTTACACAAAATACAGTGCATCGATTTCGGACAATTTTGGGTATACAGGCGAAGATTTATCTTATCCATGTAAACGAAAACGTCGTTTCGTACTAATTAATTTATGCGATAAAACTTTCTAACTGAAAATTTTGCTCTATCTCTTTTCGTTTTTGATTTGCAATTGCTATTCTTCCAAATTTCGCCGCTAGGAGTGCTGCCGTCGTTTGCATTAAATCGGGCGTAGTCGCTTTACTATACCGTTACCTCACTTACATAGCTGTTGCTCTCTACAGTGGCGGTCAAAAGTATCCGGCCAGTTAGTTTCTTTGATTTGTTTGATAGAACGTTTTAGTGAAGAAGAAGCACAATTGCTCCAAAAGTTAGGAATAAGTAAAGTACCACTGACCACTTGATCATTTTTATTGGATGCTTAAGATACTTGATGCAAAGGGGAGGAATTCGAAATCCGCGCGTGCAAAAGTTTCCGGCCATTCGTCATCCATTAGTTTTTGCTATCGCTAAAGTGTTTTTTTGCCATGTTTGTTAATTAATCAATGTGAATAAAGCATTTGAAATTCAAAAATGAAAATTTTAACAATTTATTGTTCCTAAACGAGTGATTTGTTTGCCGCTAAAGGGACAATCCTTTCGTGAGATTGCGGCAAAGTTTTCGATCGGAAAATTTGCTGTAAACGATATTTAAAAAATATACAAAGATGGTCATGGCCTTCGGAACTGGCCACGGTCCGGGGGGACTCCGGAAAACGAATATTATTGTAGACAGAATTATCAGAAGAAAAGCAGTTGATGACCCGTGTAAAAATGCCGCTGCAATTCCACGCGATTTATGGTGTAAAATATTACTGAAATAAGTCTGTCTACAGTATGAAGACGCTTATGTGACGTAGAACTTTATGGAACAGTCGGTGTTAAAAAACCCTTCATAAATAAAAAAAATCAGAGGGCCTGACCGGCGTTTGCCAAGGAATACAAAGACTGGTCAAATGAAAACTGGAAAAAAGTACTATTTTCCGATGAATCGACGTTCAATCATTTTGGTAGTGATAAAAATATTATAACCGACGACCTAAAAACAAAAGATAAGATGCGAGATATATTATTCCTACAATTAAATACGGCGGAGGACACGTTATGCTGTGGGGGGCATATTCTGAAAAATGCGCCTGCCCGTTATTTGAAATCTGCGGAAAGATGAATAGTGAAATGCATAAGGATATCTTGCAAGATCATTTGCTGCCTTATTGGAGAAAACGTTGTGGTCGCAACTATTTGTTTCACCATGATAACGACCAAAAGCATACATGCAAACTCGTCAAGCAGTGGCTTTCGCACAAAAAAAATCCGCTTTTAAAGTGGACAGCACAATCATCCGATTTGAATACAATAGAAAATCTTTGAAACTAACTTGAAAACGTGTGTGGAATTATAAATATTCAAATTCAGCAGCATTTTCACAAAAATTGTAAGAACCGTGGAAAAAACGTAACATTGATGATCTATAACCCTTCATTGAATCGATGCCACGTTGCTGCGCCGCAGTACTTATTGCTAAGTGTATGAATACAAAATACTAATTGTAAATGTTGTTGATCACTGTTATTTTCTGTTATAAAACCATTTTTTTCCAAACTTGCAAATGTGGCCGGAAACTTTTCAGAACATGCGTTTCTTTAGCAATTAATTTTGTCAATTAAATTTATTAATTTTTAATTTTTATTCCATAAATAAGTTCTTAACTGTTATGTCTATAAAGTGTATAAGTACCACTTTGAGATTCCTCTTCATATGGATATACTTACAAATTAACCAAAATTTTTGTGCTGGCCGGAAACTTTTGAACGCCACTGTACATTCTCAAGTATTTTCAAGTTAAAGGGACTTTTCTTTGCACCCAGTATATTTTTTTTCATGTTCGTGTGACCAACTGGCGTATTAACCACCACTTTACAACCAGCTAAGTTTTTCTTTTCTTCAATATATTGGGTTACCTATAATTTGACAAATTTTCAACCGGGAGGAATTGACAATTTTTTTTACGTGTTTGGGAGGCTACCGCTGCTCAGCCCAGCCAGGAAACCGCAACTGACGTTCAAGGAGCAAATCTCTGAAGCATTTTACAAATTATCGGCGAGAGGAACTTGGTCATCAAAATCTGTTGCTGGCTCGTGAACTAGTGTTATTTAATGCTGAAATTACGTATCTTCTCCGTTTTTACCTTTTTTCTATCTTCAATAGAAGAAAGTATTGTAATTTTTTTTCAATTTCCTGTTTTTGACGGATTTACACGTTTTAGGGGACAGGTACCGAAAAAGCATGTTTTTAGTAAATGTCTGTCTTTCCGTGTGTATGTCTGTCCGTGTGTCGCCCTTTTGTACCTTTGAATAAGGTATGAAGTTGTACACAGAATTGAACCACATATTTGTG